>OU906968.1:6339706-7042355 GCA_918317495.1 Synanthedon vespiformis | reverse complement strand
TAACCGTAACCTAACCTAACCTAACCTAACCTAACCTAACCTAACCTAACCTAACCTAACCTAACCTAACCTAACCTAACCTAACCTAACCTAACCTAACCTAACCTAACCTAACCTAACCTAACCTAACCTAACCTAACCTAACCTAACCTAACCTAACCTAACCTAACCTAACCTAACCTAACCTAACCTAACCTAACCTAACCTAACCTAACCTAACCTAACCTAACCTAACCTAACCTAACCTAACCTAACCTAACCTAACCTAACCTAACCTAACCTAACCTAACCTAACCTAACCTAACCTAACCTAACCTAACCTAACCTAACCTAACCTAACCTAACCTAACCTAACCTAACCTAACCTAACCTAACCTAACCTAACCTAACCTAACCTAACCTAACCTAACCTAACCTAACCTAACCTAACCTAACCTAACCTAACCTAACCTAACCTAACCTAACCTAACCTAACCTAACCTAACCTGACCTAACCTAACCTAACCTAACCTAACCTAACCTAACCTAACCTAACCTAACCTAACCTAACCTAACCTAACCTAACCTAACCTAACCTAACCTAACCTAACCTAACCTAACCTAACCTAACCTAACCTAACCTAACCTAACCTAACCTAACCTAACCTAACCTAACCTATCCTAACCTAACCTAACCTAACCTAACCTAACCTAACCTAACCTAACCTAACCTAACCTAACCTAACCTAACCTAACCTAACCTAACCTAACCTAACCTAACCTAACCTAACCTAACCTAACCTAACCTAACCTAACCTAACCTAACCTAACCTAACCTAACCTAACCTAACCTAACCTAACCTAACCTAACCTAACCTAACCTAACCTAACCTAACCTAACCTAACCTAACCTAACCTAACCTAACCTAACCTAACCTAACCTAACCTAACCTAACCTAACCTAACCTAACCTAACCTAACCTAACCTAACCTAACCTAACCTAACCTAACCTAACCTAACCTAACCTAACCTAACCTAACCTAACCTAACCTAACCTAACCTAACCTAACCTAACCTAACCTAACCTAACCTAACCTAACCTAACCTAACCTAACCTAACCTAACCTAACCTAACCTAACCTAACCTAACCTAACCTAACCTAACCTAACCTAACCTAACCTAACCTAACCTAACCTAACCTAACCTAACCTAACCTAACCTAACCTAACCTAACCTAACCTAACCTAACCTAACCTAACCTAACCTAACCTAACCTAACCTAACCTAACCTAACCTAACCTAACCTAACCTAACCTAACCTAACCTAACCTAACCTAACCTAACCTAACCTAACCTAACCTAACCTAACATAACCTAACCTAACCTAACCTAACCTAACCTAACCTAACCTAACCTAACCTAACCTAACCTAACCTAACCTAACCTAACCTAACCTAACCTAACCTAACCTAACCTAACCTAACCTAACCTAACCTAACCTAACCTAACCTAACCTAACCTAACCTAACCTAACCTAACCTAACCTAACCTAACCTAACCTAACCTAACCTAACCTAACCTAACCTAACCTAACCTAACCTAACCTAACCTAACCTGACCTAACCTAACCTAACCTAACCTAACCTAACCTAACCTAACCTAACCTAACCTAACCTAACCTAACCTAACCTAACCTAACCTAACCTAACCTAACCTAACCTAACCTAACCTAACCTAACCTAACCTAACCTAACCTAACCTAACCTAACCTAACCTAACCTAACCTAACCTAACCTAACCTAACCTAACCTAACCTAACCTAACCTAACCTAACCTAACCTAACCTAACCTAACCTAACCTAACCTAACCTAACCTAACCTAACCTAACCTAACCTAACCTAACCTAACCTAACCTAACCTAACCTAACCTAACCTAACCTAACCTAACCTAACCTAACCTAACCTAACCTAACCTAACCTAACCTAACCTAACCTAACCTAACCTAACCTAACCTAACCTAACCTAACCTAACCTAACCTAACCTAACCTAACCTAACCTAACCTAACCTAACCTAACCTAACCTAACCTAACCTAACCTAACCTAACCTAACCTAACCTAACCTAACCTAACCTAACCTAACCTAACCTAACCTAACCTAACCTAACCTAACCTAACCTAACCTAACCTAACCTAACCTAACCTAACCTAACCTAACCTAACCTAACCTAACCTAACCTAACCTAACCTAACCTAACCTAACCTAACCTAACCTAACCTAACCTAACCTAACCTAACCTAACCTAACCTAACCTAACCTAACCTAACCTAACCTAACCTAACCTAACCTAACCTAACCTAACCTAACCTAACCTAACCTAACCTAACCTAACCTAACCTAACCTAACCTAACCTAACCTAACCTAACCTAACCTAACCTAACCTAACCTAACCTAACCTAACCTAACCTAACCTAACCTAACCTAACCTAACCTAACCTAACCTAACCTAACCTAACCTAACCTAACCTAACCTAACCTAACCTAACCTAACCTAACCTAACCTAACCTAACCTAACCTAACCTAACCTAACCTAACCTAACATAACCTAACCTAACCTAACCTAACCTAACCTAACCTAACCTAACCTAACCTAACCTAACCTAACCTAACCTAACCTAACCTAACCTAACCTAACCTAACCTAACCTAACCTAACCTAACCTAACCTAACCTAACCTAACCTAACCTAACCTAACCTAACCTAACCTAACCTAACCTAACCTAACCTAACCTAACCTAACCTAACCTAACCTAACCTAACCTAACCTAACCTAACCTAACCTAACCTGACCTAACCTAACCTAACCTAACCTAACCTAACCTAACCTAACCTAACCTAACCTAACCTAACCTAACCTAACCTAACCTAACCTAACCTAACCTAACCTAACCTAACCTAACCTAACCTAACCTAACCTAACCTAACCTAACCTAACCTAACCTAACCTAACCTAACCTAACCTAACCTAACCTAACCTAACCTAACCTAACCTAACCTAACCTAACCTAACCTAACCTAACCTAACCTAACCTAACCTAACCTAACCTAACCTAACCTAACCTAACCTAACCTAACCTAACCTAACCTAACCTAACCTAACCTAACCTAACCTAACCTAACCTAACCTAACCTAACCTAACCTAACCTAACCTAACCTAACCTAACCTAACCTAACCTAACCTAACCTAACCTAACCTAACCTAACCTAACCTAACCTAACCTAACCTAACCTAACCTAACCTAACCTAACCTAACCTAACCTAACCTAACCTAACCTAACCTAACCTAACCTAACCTAACCTAACCTAACCTAACCTAACCTAACCTAACCTAACCTAACCTAACCTAACCTAACCTAACCTAACCTAACCTAACCTAACCTAACCTAACCTAACCTAACCTAACCTAACCTAACCTAACCTAACCTAACCTAACCTAACCTAACCTAACCTAACCTAACCTAACCTAACCTAACCTAACCTAACCTAACCTAACCTAACCTAACCTAACCTAACCTAACCTAACCTAACCTAACCTAACCTAACCTAACCTAACCTAACCTAACCTAACCTAACCTAACCTAACCTAACCTAACCTAACCTAACCTAACCTAACCTAACCTAACCTAACCTAACCTAACCTAACCTAACCTAACCTAACCTAACCTAACCTAACCTAACCTAACCTAACCTAACCTAACCTAACCTAACCTAACCTAACCTAACCTAACCTAACCTAACCTAACCTAACCTAACCTAACCTAACCTAACCTAACCTAACCTAACCTAACCTAACCTAACCTAACCTAACCTAACCTAACCTAACCTAACCTAACCTAACCTAACCTAACCTAACCTAACCTAACCTAACCTAACCTAACCTAACCTAACCTAACCTAACCTAACCTAACCTAACCTAACCTAACCTAACCTAACCTAACCTAACCTAACCTAACCTAACCTAACCTAACCTAACCTAACCTAACCTAACCTAACCTAACCTAACCTAACCTAACCTAACCTAACCTAACCTAACCTAACCTAACCTAACCTAACCTAACCTAACCTAACCTAACCTAACCTAACCTAACCTAACCTAACCTAACCTAACCTAACCTAACCTAACCTAACCTAACCTAACCTAACCTAACCTAACCTAACCTAACCTAACCTAACCTAACCTAACCTAACCTAACCTAACCTAACCTAACCTAACCTAACCTAACCTAACCTAACCTAACCTAACCTAACCTAACCTAACCTAACCTAACCTAACCTAACCTAACCTAACCTAACCTAACCTAACCTAACCTAACCTAACCTAACCTAACCTAACCTAACCTAACCTAACCTAACCTAACCTAACCTAACCTAACCTAACCTAACCTAACCTAACCTAACCTAACCTAACCTAACCTAACCTAACCTAACCTAACCTAACCTAACCTAACCTAGCCTAACCTAACCTAACCTAACCTAACCTAACCTAACCTAACCTAACCTAACCTAACCTAACCTAACCTAACCTAACCTAACCTAACCTAACCTAACCTAACCTAACCTAACCTAACCTAACCTAACCTAACCTAACCTAACCTAACCTAACCTAACCTAACCTAACCTAACCTAACCTAACCTAACCTAACCTAACCTAACCTAACCTAACCTAACCTAACCTAACCTAACCTAACCTAACCTAACCTAACCTAACCTAACCTAACCTAACCTAACCTAACCTAACCTAACCTAACCTAACCTAACCTAACCTAACCTAACCTAACCTAACCTAACCTAACCTAACCTAACCTAACCTAACCTAACCTAACCTAACCTAACCTAACCTAACCTAACCTAACCTAACCTAACCTAACCTAACCTAACCTAACCTAACCTAACCTAACCTAACCTAACCTAACCTAACCTAACCTAACCTAACCTAACCTAACCTAACCTAACCTAACCTAACCTAACCTAACCTAACCTAACCTAACCTAACCTAACCTAACCTAACCTAACCTAACCTAACCTAACCTAACCTAACCTAACCTAACCTAACCTAACCTAACCTAACCTAACCTAACCTAACCTAACCTAACCTAACCTAACCTAACCTAACCTAACCTAACCTAACCTAACCTAACCTAACCTAACCTAACCTAACCTAACCTAACCTAACCTAACCTAACCTAACCTAACCTAACCTAACCTAACCTAACCTAACCTAACCTAACCTAACCTAACCTAACCTAACCTAACCTAACCTAACCTAACCTAACCTAACCTAACCTAACCTAACCTAACCTAACCTAACCTAACCTAACCTAACCTAACCTAACCTAACCTAACCTAACCTAACCTAACCTAACCTAACCTAACCTAACCTAACCTAACCTAACCTAACCTAACCTAACCTAACCTAACCTAACCTAACCTAACCTAACCTAACCTAACCTAACCTAACCTAACCTAACCTAACCTAACCTAACCTAACCTAACCTAACCTAACCTAACCTAACCTAACCTAACCTAACCTAACCTAACCTAACCTAACCTAACCTAACCTAACCTAACCTAACCTAACCTAACCTAACCTAACCTAACCTAACCTAACCTAACCTAACCTAACCTAACCTAACCTAACCTAACCTAACCTAACCTAACCTAACCTAACCTAACCTAACCTAACCTAACCTAACCTAACCTAACCTAACCTAACCTAACCTAACCTAACCTAACCTAACCTAACCTAACCTAACCTAACCTAACCTAACCTAACCTAACCTAACCTAACCTAACCTAACCTAACCTAACCTAACATAACCTAACCTAACCTAACCTAACCTAACCTAACCTAACCTAACCTAACCTAACCTAACCTAACCTAACCTAACCTAACCTAACCTAACCTAACCTAACCTAACCTAACCTAACCTAACCTAACCTAACCTAACCTAACCTAACCTAACCTAACCTAACCTAACCTAACCTAACCTAACCTAACCTAACCTAACCTAACCTAACCTAACCTAACCTAACCTAACCTAACCTAACCTAACCTAACCTAACCTAACCTAACCTAACCTAACCTAACCTAACCTAACCTAACCTAACCTAACCTAACCTAACCTAACCTAACCTAACCTAACCTAACCTAACCTAACCTAACCTAACCTAACCTAACCTAACCTAACCTAACCTAACCTAACCTAACCTAACCTAACCTAACCTAACCTAACCTAACCTAACCTAACCTAACCTAACCTAACCTAACCTAACCTAACCTAACCTAACCTAACCTAACCTAACCTAACCTAACCTAACCTAACCTAACCTAACCTAACCTAACCTAACCTAACCTAACCTAACCTAACCTAACCTAACCTAACCTAACCTAACCTAACCTAACCTAACCTAACCTAACCTAACCTAACCTAACCTAACCTAACCTAACCTAACCTAACCTAACCTAACCTAACCTAACCTAACCTAACCTAACCTAACCTAACCTAACCTAACCTAACCTAACCTAACCTAACCTAACCTAACCTAACCTAACCTAACCTAACCTAACCTAACCTAACCTAACCTAACCTAACCTAACCTAACCTAACCTAACCTAACCTAACCTAACCTAACCTAACCTAACCTAACCTAACCTAACCTAACCTAACCTAACCTAACCTAACCTAACCTAACCTAACCTAACCTAACCTAACCTAACCTAACCTAACCTAACCTAACCTAACCTAACCTAACCTAACCTAACCTAACCTAACCTAACCTAACCTAACCTAACCTAACCTAACCTAACCTAACCTAACCTAACCTAACCTAACCTAACCTAACCTAACCTAACCTAACCTAACCTAACCTAACCTAACCTAACCTAACCTAACCTAACCTAACCTAACCTAACCTAACCTAACCTAACCTAACCTAACCTAACCTAACCTAACCTAACCTAACCTAACCTAACCTAACCTAACCTAACCTAACCTAACCTAACCTAACCTAACCTAACCTAACCTAACCTAACCTAACCTAACCTAACCTAACCTAACCTAACCTAACCTAACCTAACCTAACCTAACCTAACCTAACCTAACCTAACCTAACCTAACCTAACCTAACCTAACCTAACCTAACCTAACCTAACCTAACCTAACCTAACCTAACCTAACCTAACCTAACCTAACCTAACCTAACCTAACCTAACCTAACCTAACCTAACCTAACCTAACCTAACCTAACCTAACCTAACCTAACCTAACCTAACCTAACCTAACCTAACCTAACCTAACCTAACCTAACCTAACCTAACCTAACCTAACCTAACCTAACCTAACCTAACCTAACCTAACCTAACCTAACCTAACCTAACCTAACCTAACCTAACCTAACCTAACCTAACCTAACCTAACCTAACCTAACCTAACCTAACCTAACCTAACCTAACCTAACCTAACCTAACCTAACCTAACCTAACCTAACCTAACCTAACCTAACCTAACCTAACCTAACCTAACCTAACCTAACCTAACCTAACCTAACCTAACCTAACCTAACCTAACCTAACCTAACCTAACCTAACCTAACCTAACCTAACCTAACCTAACCTAACCTAACCTAACCTAACCTAACCTAACCTAACCTAACCTAACCTAACCTAACCTAACCTAACCTAACCTAACCTAACCTAACCTAACCTAACCTAACCTAACCTAACCTAACCTAACCTAACCTAACCTAACCTAACCTAACCTAACCTAACCTAACCTAACCTAACCTAACCTAACCTAACCTAACCTAACCTAACCTAACCTAACCTAACCTAACCTAACCTAACCTAACCTAACCTAACCTAACCTAACCTAACCTAACCTAACCTAACCTAACCTAACCTAACCTAACCTAACCTAACCTAACCTAACCTAACCTAACCTAACCTAACCTAACCTAACCTAACCTAACCTAACCTAACCTAACCTAACCTAACCTAACCTAACCTAACCTAACCTAACCTAACCTAACCTAACCTAACCTAACCTAACCTAACCTAACCTAACCTAACCTAACCTAACCTAACCTAACCTAACCTAACCTAACCTAACCTAACCTAACCTAACCTAACCTAACCTAACCTAACCTAACCTAACCTAACCTAACCTAACCTAACCTAACCTAACCTAACCTAACCTAACCTAACCTAACCTAACCTAACCTAACCTAACCTAACCTAACCTAACCTAACCTAACCTAACCTAACCTAACCTAACCTAACCTAACCTAACCTAACCTAACCTAACCTAACCTAACCTAACCTAACCTAACCTAACCTAACCTAACCTAACCTAACCTAACCTAACCTAACCTAACCTAACCTAACCTAACCTAACCTAACCTAACCTAACCTAACCTAACCTAACCTAACCTAACCTAACCTAACCTAACCTAACCTAACCTAACCTAACCTAACCTAACCTAACCTAACCTAACCTAACCTAACCTAACCTAACCTAACCTAACCTAACCTAACCTAACCTAACCTAACCTAACCTAACCTAACCTAACCTAACCTAACCTAACCTAACCTAACCTAACCTAACCTAACCTAACCTAACCTAACCTAACCTAACCTAACCTAACCTAACCTAACCTAACCTAACCTAACCTAACCTAACCTAACCTAACCTAACCTAACCTAACCTAACCTAACCTAACCTAACCTAACCTAACCTAACCTAACCTAACCTAACCTAACCTAACCTAACCTAACCTAACCTAACCTAACCTAACCTAACCTAACCTAACCTAACCTAACCTAACCTAACCTAACCTAACCTAACCTAACCTAACCTAACCTAACCTAACCTAACCTAACCTAACCTAACCTAACCTAACCTAACCTAACCTAACCTAACCTAACCTAACCTAACCTAACCTAACCTAACCTAACCTAACCTAACCTAACCTAACCTAACCTAACCTAACCTAACCTAACCTAACCTAACCTAACCTAACCTAACCTAACCTAACCTAACCTAACCTAACCTAACCTAACCTAACCTAACCTAACCTAACCTAACCTAACCTAACCTAACCTAACCTAACCTAACCTAACCTAACCTAACCTAACCTAACCTAACCTAACCTAACCTAACCTAACCTAACCTAACCTAACCTAACCTAACCTAACCTAACCTAACCTAACCTAACCTAACCTAACCTAACCTAACCTAACCTAACCTAACCTAACCTAACCTAACCTAACCTAACCTAACCTAACCTAACCTAACCTAACCTAACCTAACCTAACCTAACCTAACCTAACCTAACCTAACCTAACCTAACCTAACCTAACCTAACCTAACCTAACCTAACCTAACCTAACCTAACCTAACCTAACCTAACCTAACCTAACCTAACCTAACCTAACCTAACCTAACCTAACCTAACCTAACCTAACCTAACCTAACCTAACCTAACCTAACCTAACCTAACCTAACCTAACCTAACCTAACCTAACCTAACCTAACCTAACCTAACCTAACCTAACCTAACCTAACCTAACCTAACCTAACCTAACCTAACCTAACCTAACCTAACCTAACCTAACCTAACCTAACCTAACCTAACCTAACCTAACCTAACCTAACCTAACCTAACCTAACCTAACCTAACCTAACCTAACCTAACCTAACCTAACCTAACCTAACCTAACCTAACCTAACCTAACCTAACCTAACCTAACCTAACCTAACCTAACCTAACCTAACCTAACCTAACATAACCTAACCTAACCTAACCTAACCTAACCTAACCTAACCTAACCTAACCTAACCTAACCTAACCTAACCTAACCTAACCTAACCTAACCTAACCTAACCTAACCTAACCTAACCTAACCTAACCTAACCTAACCTAACCTAACCTAACCTAACCTAACCTAACCTAACCTAACCTAACCTAACCTAACCTAACCTAACCTAACCTAACCTAACCTAACCTAACCTAACCTAACCTAACCTAACCTAACCTAACCTAACCTAACCTAACCTAACCTAACCTAACCTAACCTAACCTAACCTAACCTAACCTAACCTAACCTAACCTAACCTAACCTAACCTAACCTAACCTAACCTAACCTAACCTAACCTAACCTAACCTAACCTAACCTAACCTAACCTAACCTAACCTAACCTAACCTAACCTAACCTAACCTAACCTAACCTAACCTAACCTAACCTAACCTAACCTAACCTAACCTAACCTAACCTAACCTAACCTAACCTAACCTAACCTAACCTAACCTAACCTAACCTAACCTAACCTAACCTAACCTAACCTAACCTAACCTAACCTAACCTAACCTAACCTAACCTAACCTAACCTAACATAACCTAACCTAACCTAACCTAACCTAACCTAACCTAACCTAACCTAACCTAACCTAACCTAACCTAACCTAACCTAACCTAACCTAACCTAACCTAACCTAACCTAACCTAACCTAACCTAACCTAACCTAACCTAACCTAACCTAACCTAACCTAACCTAACCTAACCTAACCTAACCTAACCTAACATAACCTAACCTAACCTAACCTAACCTAACCTAACCTAACCTAACCTAACCTAACCTAACCTAACCTAACCTAACCTAACCTAACCTAACCTAACCTAACCTAACCTAACCTAACCTAACCTAACCTAACCTAACCTAACCTAACCTAACCTAACCTAACCTAACCTAACCTAACCTAACCTAACCTAACCTAACCTAACCTAACCTAACCTAACCTAACCTAACCTAACCTAACCTAACCTAACCTAACCTAACCTAACCTAACCTAACCTAACCTAACCTAACCTAACCTAACCTAACCTAACCTTTTTTTTTTTTTTTTTTTTTTTTTTTTTTTTTTTTTTTTTTTTTTTGTCGAGGAGAAATCGTCTTATTGATCCCCTACCGCTGGCTAGGCGGTAAGGGTATGTGGGACTCGACCAGTATACTCCGCGTGCGCACGTGCAGGCAGAACTGGCCCCTACCCACTAAAACTCCCCGGTGTCTCCTTGCCCTTTGAGTGGGGGGTGGACGGGCTCTGCCGAGGCAACTGCTCCGACCCACCCTCCTCGGGCGGCCTAGCCATTTCTGGCTAGGCTGACGCCAACGAGGGGGATTGCCCGGAGACACCCGAGCAATCCCCAGATGGAGGGGACCCGTGCAGGCACACACAGCCAGCCAGCCATGTGCGCAGGTCCCCGAGGGCATTTGAAGACGGGCTGATACCCGCCTTCTCCTGCCCAGCCATCTCCGAGCAGGGGACCAGGGGCCACCCCCCCAGGCCTCCCTGTTCCCCTGAACTCCACCAAAACACCCCGACGACAGCTGGCGAGAACTTGCATGGAGGGCTACAAGTCCTGCCCCAACCGCCGGGGTGGCCTCCACAACGAGCAGGGGACCAGGGGCCACCCCCCCAGGCCTCCCTGTTCCCCTGAACTCCACCAAACCACCCCGACGACAGCTGGCGAGAACATGTATGGAGGGCTACATGTCCCGCCCCAGCCGCCGGGGTGATCTCACCAAAGTGCGCTCCGCGACGAGCTCCGCTGAACGGAGCCCGCTCGGAGCACACGGGCGTGGGCCTTGTTGGTCCCCAACAACAATCCCATGGGACGAGGAAAGGCCGGTGAGAACCACCGGCTCCCCGCGACCCCATCGGATTGTTGAGGGTAAGCCCCCCCACCACGACAAGGTCATGGCCCACCTAAGGGGGGAACCTAACCTAACCTAACCTAACCTAACCTAACCTAACCTAACCTAACCTAACCTAACCTAACCTAACCTAACCTAACCTAACCTAACCTAACCTAACCTAACCTAACCTAACCTAACCTAACCTAACCTAACCTAACCTAACCTAACCTAACCTAACCTAACCTAACCTAACCTAACCTAACCTAACCTAACCTAACCTAACCTAACCTAACCTAACCTAACCTAACCTAACCTAACCTAACCTAACCTAACCTAACCTAACCTAACCTAACCTAACCTAACCTAACCTAACCTAACCTAACCTAACCTAACCTAACCTAACCTAACCTAACCTAACCTAACCTAACCTAACCTAACCTAACCTAACCTAACCTAACCTAACCTAACCTAACCTAACCTAACCTAACCTAACCTAACCTAACCTAACCTAACCTAACCTAACCTAACCTAACCTAACCTAACCTAACCTAACCTAACCTAACCTAACCTAACCTAACCTAACCTAACCTAACCTAACCTAACCTAACCTAACCTAACCTAACCTAACCTAACCTAACCTAACCTAACCTAACCTAACCTAACCTAACCTAACCTAACCTAACCTAACCTAACCTAACCTAACCTAACCTAACCTAACCTAACCTAACCTAACCTAACCTAACCTAACCTAACCTAACCTAACCTAACCTAACCTAACCTAACCTAACCTAACCTAACCTAACCTAACCTAACCTAACCTAACCTAACCTAACCTAACCTAACCTAACCTAACCTAACCTAACCTAACCTAACCTAACCTTTTTTTTTTTTTTTTTTTTTTTTTTTTTTTTTTTTTTTTTTTTTTTTTTTTTTTGTTGAGGAGGGGAAATCACATTTACGGACTGACCTCCCCCGTCGGCATAGGACGCGCCGGCGAGGGAGAGTGTGGGACTCGACCGGCCGAGTGCCGGTAATACCCACTAAAACCCCCCCATGCTCCACCATCAGCGGTGATGTGCGGGGACCGAATAACAGCCAGGCCATGTCTGCGGCCCCCGCACACCGCTTCGTCCAGTGGACACGTCTTCGTGGTAGCGGCCTAGGGAGCATCTCTAGGCCGCCACGTCGTCAGTTTAGTGTAGGCCGGGCGCCAGTCGTCCTACCTGACGCCCGGTAGTTACTAGTTAGTGTGCGCCGCCGCGTAGGCGCGGCGCCGTCTTCCGGCTCTGCGGCGCCTGAGTGGGTCCGAATTGGGGTCCTCTTCACGGGACCGCTCCCCGGCCTCTTTACCACTCAGGGCCGTTTCACAAAATTTCCTGACGGCTTGCCAGCCGTCAGGCGTCTCAACCATTGCTCTGACGACAGCCGGTAAGGACAGGTCGTGTCCTACGACTGCCGTCAGAGCCGCACGTTCAGGGTCCCAACCTGGGCATTCCTCTAAAAGATGTTGCGCCGTGTCGTTGGCGGCTCCGCACTCGTGGCAGGCGGGGGTCGGCTCCCTCCGCGCGACGTTGCACAGGTACCGACCGAAGCAGCCATGCCCCGTCAGCACCTGCACAAGCCGGAAGGAGAGCGAGCCGGTCCGCCTGCTCACCCACTCCTTCAGCACTGGCGCGATCGCAGACGTGGTGCGAAAACCCCACCCCGTCTGCATCAAATCGTCGCGCCAGCGCTCGAGTGCCTCCTCCTGGAGTTGCCGCCTCCAACGCGCCACTTCCTCTGGGAGTGGACTCGCGCCGCGGGCCCTCGCATCGGCGGTCCTGCGATAGACCGCTGCGAGGACCTCGGCGTCCAGCTCCCAGGGGAGCGTGCCGGCGATCGCGCACGCCGCTCTCCACGAGGTAGTGCGATACGCTCGGATGACCCTGGACGCCATGACGCGCTGCGAGCGTCGCAGCACAGACAAATTCTGGGCCGACAGGGAGTCGACCCAGATTGGCGCCCCGTACAGGGCCATCGAGCGCACCACGCCCGCGAAGAGACGGCGGCACCCGACGTTCGGTCCGCCCAGGTTGGGCATTAGCCTACTTAAGGCAAAAGACGTATTCAGAAGTTTAGGAGCAAGGCTCCTGAAATGCTCCGTAAATGTCCATCGGCTATCGAGTACGACGCCGAGATATTTCAGCGTCGACCCGACGCCGATGGAAACTCCGCTCACTATTATGTGGGCATCCGGCGGTGGCGCCTTGCGAGGCCCACGGAAGCAGATTGCTTCGGACTTCTCAAGGGCCACCGTCAGGCCCAAGCGCCGAATGCGCATCACGACCTGTGCGACTCCCGCCGTCGCCAGCAGGGCCGCGTCACGGTACGTGCGACCGCGGGCGGTCACCAAAGTGTCGTCCGCGTAACACGTGACGTCGACCCCGCGCAGGGTAGCGCCCCGCAGCACCCAGTCGTAGCCGATGTTCCACAGGAGCGGCCCGAGAACCGACCCCTGTGGGACACCGCACGACACTTGCCGCTGACGATCTCCAACGCGCGTGGGGTACACGACCGAGCGACCCGAGAGGTAGTCTCCGACAAGCCGTCGGAGGTACTCCGGGAAGCCGTGGCACCCCATAGCCTCCATGATCACTCTGTGAGGCAGAGTGTTAAACGCGTTGGAGATGTCGAGGGACACCGCCAAGACTACCCCGCCTTTCCCAACTTCCTCCTCCGCTAAAGCCCTCACCCGCGCAATAGCGTCGACGGTGGACCTGCCCCGCCGGAAACCGAACTGGTTGTCTGCCAGGTTCGGCCCGGAATCCTCCAGGTGGTGAGTGAGGCGAGCGGCGACGACTCGCTCGAAGAGCTTGCCCGCCTCACTCAGCAGAACGATGGGGCGATATGCCGATGGAGAGTCCACCGGACGCCCGGGCTTACGGATGAGGACCAGCCTGCCCTGCTTCCATTCGTTGGGAAAGTGGCCATCTCTCGCACAGGTCGTGAGAAGCGCACGATATCTATCCTTGAGTCCGCCTTCCTTGAGAGCCAAAACAACAGCCCTCCCCGGGATGCCGTCGGGACCGGGCGCCGTGTTCTTCGCACTGAGGCGAAGAACCGCCCTGTCCAACTCGCCCTCCGACACCTCGGGGGGATCCTCCGCCGGAATCTGAAGCCTCGCCCGTGCGCACACGGGAGGAGCGTCTCCCTCCGCCCTGGCAGGGAACAGTTTCTCCACCACTCTCTCGAGCGTCTCCGTGTCCATGGTCGACGACAGCGGAGGGGCCCAGGGGCGAAGCTTGCTCATGACGAGCTTGTACGGCCTGCCCCATGGGTCCTGCTCGAGAGAGTCCACCAACTCCTGCCAGGCGCGCTCCTTGGCCGCGGCGATCTCCGTCCTCAGAGATTTTTTGGCCCTCTGGAAGGCGGCAAAAAGTTCGTCTACAATATGTGCGGATCTGTGGCGCCGTCGAGCGTGGGAGTACTGGCGTCGTGCCTTGACACACGTCGTCCGGAGGTGCTGAAGCTCCGGCGACCACCAGTACACCTGTCGACGGGGCTGCGGTTTGCCCACGCGAGGCATGGCGACGTCGCAGACGTGCGTCATGGCCTCGCGGAACCACTGCGCCTCGAGATCTGCATTAGTCACATCCGGTTTGGGATTCCAGGATTCCACGAGGGACGCCGCAATGAAGGCGTCTCTCTCCAGCTGTTTTAGTGCCCACTTGGGCCCGATCTCCGACGGAGCACGACTCGGGCTGTTCGGGTTCGTCGAGTGGGGGGAGATGGAAAACCGAATGTATCGGTGATCCGAGAGCGTCTCGACCCCCTCCTCGACCACCCAGCCCCGAACGCGGCGTGCCAGGGCGGGAGACGCAAACGACACGTCCACGACTGATCCGCCCTGTTGCCGCACGCACGTGTTGGCCGTGCCCCTGTTCAGCACAAACAAGTTATTGCTGGAGAGCCACTCCTCCAGAGCTGCGCCCCTCGCGTCCGTGAGGGAAGAACCCCACACCGTCGACTTCGCATTCAGGTCTCCGGCAAGAAGCACCTGATGCGGACGACACCGCCCCAGAACGATGTCCATTTCCGCCAAGAATCGCTCGAACTCCGCGAGCGGGCGGTTTGGCGAGAAATAGACACCGACGAACACAATGTCTCCGCAAAAGGCGGCGACAAACCCTCGACCCTTATACGAACGATCGACGGTGTGGGCTCCCTCTCCCGAAGTCAAAACTATGGCGACGACACCGTCCCGGTCGCCGATCCAGTTGTCACGGTTGACAACCAGATACGGCTCCGAGACGATTGCCACGTCTATCCCCCACTGCGCCAGAGACTGGACCAGCAGGTCCTGAGCTCCAGCGCAGTGGTTGACATTCGCCTGAAGACACTGAATGGATGTACTAATTATGTGTCCATTGGTGATCCGTTTGTCCCGTTCGGTGGGCGGCCAGCGCTATCCTGGGACGGAGCCTCAGGATTCACTGGCCTTCGTCTAGTCCATGTCCGCTTGGGGGCCGAGCACTTAGCGCTCCCCAAGCGGTGGTTGTGCCGTTTCCCGGCTTCGGCACATATGAAGCAGCGTGCTTCAGAACGGCAGTCGGCCGCACGATGTCCGTCCTTACCGCAGCGATAGCACTGCTGGCTACGATCGACGGCGGCGGTGCACTGCCCCCTGACGTGTCCGGACTGCAGACACCGGAAGCAGCGCAGCTCACGGGGTTCTAGGGCTTTCACCCTCGCCGCCGTCCATCCCACCAGCAGCCTACCCTCAATCACCTTTTTAGCGGCAGTCACCGGACAGCCCGCCCACGCCGTGCCCATGCCGAAGCGCGGGAAACGAATGGCGCCCACCTTCACCGATTCGACGGCGCAGCCGCCGAGTTTTGCGATGGCCGCCGCCACTTCCGCGGGAGTGACGGAGTCGTCGAGCCCAGACACCAGTAACTCGGTCAGCTTGACCGGTCTGGAAACTCGGACGTCCTCCGCACTCAGCCGCTCGCGCAGCTTGGCGGCCAACACATCCGCCTTCTCTTCGAGGTCGGCACCGTGTACCTCGAAAATTGCAGCACCCGTGATTGCTCTGCGAGGGCGGACATACGGGATGCCCACCTCCTCCAGGCTCACTTTTGCCTTCGCCTCCGCTACGATCTCGGCGTATGTCACTCCCCGTTTTACAGCCTCAGGCTGCAGGGTGAGGACCACGGCCGCGGTCTTCGGAGGCTTCGGCGTCCTCCTGGTGGGGGTGGGCTGTTGAGCCCGTCCCGTCTTCGCCTTTGCAGGAGCCGGAGGTGTCTCCTTATGTTTGCCGCTTTTGGCCACCGTGCTCCACGGACGATCCATCGAAGCCGGGGCAGGTGGGAGAGGGCGCGGTTCCGGGCGGGCCGCTCGTTTCGCTGCCGGCCCGCGTCCTTTCTTCTTCTTCTTTTTCCCATCCTTCGGTGCCGCCTTTTGCCCGCTGGTGGAGGGTTTGGGCGGCACGGTGAGAGGACGGGGTGTGTCAATCCGAGGGGCCGGTTTCGGAGGGAGTTCCCTTCGAGCGGCCAGTGGAGGGCTCACTCTCGGCGCTGGATTTAAGCGCGGCTCCAGGTTTTCGAGCCGCGCGCTCAGCCGAGCGTGAACCCGGTCCATAATCGCAGTTTCGAGTGCCTCTAGGTGTTCCGGCGTTACCGTTGACCCAGAGGCGGCGGCGGGAGCGGCTCTAAAAGCCGCGAACTCCCTCCGAAGCTCGTCCAAACCAGTCTGGAGCCGCTTATTCTGCGCCCGAGCTTCCTTCAGCTCGCGACGCAGCGCGGCGGTCTCCTCGTTGGAGGAGAGGGCTGCCAGACTTTTGGCGTCCGCGACAATCGCCTCGGCGCTGTCGCGGAGCGCCTTCACAAACGTCCCTTTCAAGTTTTTACTGGTGTCGGCCACCTTGCGGATGGCCGCCACCCTCGTCATCATTCTCTCGAAGACGAGTGAGGACGACTCAACGGCGTCGTCCTCAGACTCGATCTCCGAGAGACGGGATCGTGTTACCCTCGCCTCGGCCATCGAGGCGAGTAACTCCTGTTCAGCTTGCAGCTTCAGCTCCTCCTTGCGAGCTCGAGCTACCTCAGCCTTCGCCTCAGCGAGGCCGACGTATTCTCCGGTTGTGGGAGGGCGACCGCGACCGCGCTTCTGGAGCAGTCCAGTAGCGACGCCTGGTCGCTCCTCTCCTGAGGACTCCGGGGAGACCTCTGGGGACGGCAAAGGAGGAGCCTTGCCCCTCTTCCTAGTCAGTCGGTCCCCTGACCGTCTGATGGACTCGTCGCTGTCGCTGCCACTGCCAGTCGACACTGACACGACAGTCTCCATGTCGGAAGACGAGGGCTCCGAAAGGTTGGGTTCCTCCCGGACCCTCGCCAGCCCTTGTAAACCGGGGCCGACATCTGCCCCGTCACTAACCGGGCTTCTGTCCCTGGGCGACGTCACGGGCGTCGCCATCCGGCGGAGTACTACCACGGGGCTAACCGCAGGACTGACCGCAGGGATATTAACAAGAGGGCTGTCAGCCCTGTTGCTCTCGCCTATCTTCAACTTCGCGCGAGTTCGCGCACTCGGGGCCTCTGTCTCCTGCTGCCTGGCATCGCACCAGACGCAAGGATGACTAGCGCCACAATCGCAGGATCCGGTAGCAGACTTCACATCGACCGGCCCGGACACCGGTCGACGCCGCTGGCGAGGCGGGTCGTTTTCGCCACTCGTAGCCAATTTCACACCCGGGGGCCGAGCTACCCCCAAGCGCCGGGCGTCAGCCGGATCACTCGACATACCTTTATCCTTTGTAGCCATTCTCATATTTGTCTGGGAACCGTACCTGCGGCCCTTTCCCAACAGGCCGCAGGAGCGCTTGGGACCGGGTCCCCCCCAGCCATTCAGCCCCTCGGCACGCTGACCTTAGGCTTTAGGGTGATTTTTTATAGTGGTTTTCTTCCACGCGGCCCGACGCTCAGTGCGCCGAACCCCCGGCCCCGCAGATGCGGGGTTACGGTTTGCCCGACGGTGGCCAAGACCACACGCCGCGCCCGCGGACCTTATTAGGCCCGCCCCCACGAGCCGAAGCTCCGCTGGCCCATCTCTGGGCCCTCCAAGAAAGCGCCGAGCGCATCACCTTCACGTCCGGGCGAGCCGGACCGCCAGCTCCCGCTGGCCAACCCACGACCCACTAGGGGTCCACTGGTGACAGCCGTGGGCTTCTTCGGAAAGAAGCCATGGCTTCACCCTCCGAGTGTGATTTTTTAGAGAGGTTTTCTTCCTCGCAGTCCGACGCTCAGTGCGCCGGACCCCCGACCCCACTGAGTGAGGCTACGGGTTCATGTGACCGTGCAATGCCCGCCCTTAAGAAAGACCAGGCAGCCACATGCCAGTTTTTGTCCGCGCCGGATGAACCGGTACCCCCCCATATCTGGGGGGCGTTCCCCTATCCGCAACCTGGGGACGCGTCCGATGGCGGATCTGGAACCGCACACGGAAACCTAACCTAACCTAACCTAACCTAACCTAACCTTTTTTTTTTTTTTTTTTTTTACGTGGGGAAATCAGCGATCCTGATTCACTGCCAGCAATGGGGTGCTGGCAGGATATGCGGGATTTCTACCCGCTAAAACCCCACGGTGTTCCTTGGCCGCGCACGCATGTGGGGCGGGAGAGAGGTGTCAACGCGAGTATTTCGTCCTGCTCTCCCGCCTGCGTTAGCCCAGATCGGGCACCTCAATGAGGTCATCGGTAGGAGGAGGGATGGTAGGCTCCCTCCTCCCCGGGTGTATGGGAAGACGTGCCGGAACACGAGCACGTCTTTCACCAGGGCCAGGTTGGTAGGCGAGCGGATCCCCATATCCACCCACCCTCCGGCTGATCACGGGAGCGCTTGGAGTCGGCCGTACAGCCTCCTCCGCCTCCCGGGTCGTTTACGACGGATGTCGTCAGCGAGGGCGGCATCCTCCCTCGTTCGCTCCGCCGCCTCCTTCAGCAAGAGAACTTCCTCGCTGAAGGAGACCATAGCCTGCCAGGCCTCTTTGCTGCCGACCATGGACAGAACCACGGCCGCCAGCGAGAGGTCTCCTCCTACAACGGACGTTAGGTCGCCCCGTTGCCGGTCCCATGCCGGGCATTCTTGCAGCGTGTGCTGGGCGGTATCCTCCAGGCCACCGCAGTGGTGGCAAGAGGGTGTCGCCTCTCGTCTGGCGATGTTGCACAGATATCTGCCGAAGCAACCATGCCCCGACAGAATCTGTGCAAGCCTAAATGTAATTGTACCCCTCTTGCGTCTGGCAACCTCGGCCTCCAGGTCCCACGGGGGGGTACCCGCCATAACGCACGCGGCATCGCACGATATCGTGCGGTATCCGCGTATCACCCTGGTTGCCATCACGCGCTGAGATCTTCTCAGGAGCGTGACGTTGTGGCGATCCAGGGCGTCCGCCCACACAGGCGCGCCGTAGAGCGCCATGGAGCGCACCACCCCCGTGAAAAGACGGCGGCAGCCGACACCCGGTCCGCCAATGTTTGGGAGGAGGCTACCCAACGCCGAGGTTGCCCCGATCAACTTTGGACTCAGCCGCCGGAAATGCTCATGGAATTGCCACCTGGAGTCCAAGGTGAGCCCCAGGTAGCGCATATGCACTCCGACGGCAACGTCCACATTTCCAACTTTAATGTGGGCTTGCTGCGGTGGACCTTTCCGGGGGCCATGGAAAAGGATGGCCTCGGATTTTTCGGGTGCCACCCGCAGGCCCAACAACTCAATACGCTTGGCCACGAGAGCGACGCTCACCGTGGCCAAGCTGGACACTTCCTTGTAGTCGTCTGCACACGCGACGACCAGTGTGTCGTCGGCGTAACAGACGACGTATACGTCCGGTGGGAGGGCGCCTCTCAGCGCCCAGTCAAATCCAATGTTCCACAGGAGCGGTCCTAGGACCGACCCCTGTGGGACTCCGCAGGACATTGTCCTCTCAAGGACCGTCCCGTCTCGACAAGGACAGAGAATCTTCCGATCTCTCAGGTAGTCTCCGACAATCAGCTGGAGATACGCGGGCAATCGGTGGAACCGAAGCGCCTCCTGGATACAGCTGAAGGGGAGGGTGTTGAAGGCGTTCGAGATGTCTAAGGACACCGCCAATGCCACTCCTCCCGTTTCCACAGTCTCCTGCGCGATGGTCTTGAGGCGCAGGATGGCGTCGATCGTCGATCGTCCCGCGCGAAAACCGAACTGACTGTCAGAGAGACCTGGTCCCGCCGAGGTCAAGTGTCCGGTGATGCGGCGGGCAATTATTCTTTCGAATAGCTTGCCCGCCTCGTCGAGCAGCACAATTGGCCTGTATCCAGAAGGAGAATCCGCAGGACGTCCCTCCTTCCTTAACAGGACCAATTTGCCCTTCTTCCAAAGTCGGGGAAAGGATCCCGCTCGCAGGGCAGAGTCAAAGACGGCCCGCCAGCGATCTCCCAGCTCGCCCGACGCCAAGACCCAGGCACGACCGGGTATCCCGTCCGGACCAGGGGCGGTACTCTTACCGCGGAGACGGGTTATGGCCTCCTCGAGTTCTCCGCTGGAGATAGGCGGAGCTCCGTCTTCGTCATCGGTTCCAGCGGTCACTGGACCGCCCATGGGCGGCGGAGTGTGTTCTCCCCGTTCGGGGAACAGTGTGGAGATCACGACCCGGAGGAACTCTGGGTCCAGCGTTTCGGCCACGGGTGGACCGTGCGATCCGAGCTTGGCCCTGGCTGCCCGATAGGGGCGGCCCCACGGGTCTCGATCGAGGGATTCCAGCATCCGCTCGCGAGAACGCGCCTTCGACTCCCGGATTGCGATGGCGAGCGCTTTCCGTGCCTCTCTATAGACGTCGTAGAGGCGCGCCTCCAGCTCGTGGTCCTTAACCCTGCGCCTGCGGCACCTGGCGTATTTGCGGCGGGCGGCTACGCACGCGGCACGAAGATCTGCCACTTCTTCGCACCACCAGTGCACCTGCTTCTTGCGTGGACGTGGCCCAGCACGCGGCATGGCAGCGTCGCACACGGCGGTCATGGCGACGCGCATTCCGAGTGCCTGGTCTTCGACCGGCAAGTCCTCGCTGGGCTCCCGCGAGACCCAGTCTTGGACAATCGCCGCCTCGATGAGGAGGTCCTTGTCGAGCTTCGTTAGAGCCCAGCGGGGAAATCGCTTGGGCTGTCCGCCCCGATGCCGCAAGGACAGGTCGTCCGTGCGCGGGAAACCGGCTATGTCCATTCGAACGTATCTGTGGTCCGAGAGGGTCTCAACGCCCTCCAGCACGCCCCAATCGCGGACACGATTGGCGATGGCCCGACTAGCGAACGATATGTCCACTATCGAGCCACCGTTATGCCGAACGCAGGTATTAACCGTGCCGCGATTGAGGAGCACTAGCCCTGCGGAGGCTAGAAAATCCACGACGGCGTCGCCTCGTGCGCCCGAAACGGGACAGCCCCACGCCGTGGACTTCGCGTTAAGATCCCCCAGGACCAGAGCAGGGAGTCGCGAACGCAGGATTGCTGTCTCCAAGTTGCCGAGAAAGACCTCGAACTCGGCAAGGGCGCGGTTGGGGGAGAAATAGACTCCGACGAGCAAAATCGCGCCCCACTCAACGGCAACAAATCCTTGGCCTCTCTCGGCCACTCGGAGAGGTGCAGAGCCGGCAGCACCCACGATCGCGACCGTGGATGTCGAATCCGATGCCCAATTGGGGCGGGGCGGTACATAGTACGGCTCCGCCGCTACCGCGACGTCAATCGACCACTGCGCCATGGACTGGAGGAGGAGATCCTGAGCCCCGGCGCAGTGATTGATGTTCGCTTGGAGGAGACGGGTGTAAGGGACGTGGTCCATTACGGGGCCGTTTCCATCTCCTCCTCGCGTGGAGCGTTATCCGCAGGGGCGGATGTACCGCCCGCCTTGGCATTTTTCTTGCCCTTGTTGACAGGAGCCTTACAGCCCCGACTGCCAACCGGGTGGTCCGCCCGTTTTTTCGCTGCGGCGCAGGGACCGCAGTGGGGGGGGTTTGAACATTGGAAGGCCTTGTGGCCTTCCTTACCGCAGCGGAAGCAAGCGCCACTGCGGTCCTCTTCCGATTGGCACTTAGGGGCCACGTGTCCGGTCTGATGGCACCGGAAGCAACGAAGCTGCCTCTGGGGCAGCACCTTTACTTGTGCCGCCACCCAGCCCACTAAAAGTCGCCTGCCGTCGGCGACTTTCTTCGCGCACTCAACCGGACACGAGACCCACACCGAGCCCATCCCTAGTGGGCCGGCACGTATCTCCCCGGTTTTAATGTGGTCTTTGGGGCAGCCACCCACGCGGGACACAGCCTCCGCGACCTCCTCCGCCGAGACGGAGTCGTCCAGCCCAGAGATGCGCAGTTCGGCGCACTTCTGGGGTCGCGTCACCTTGACGACGTCCGGCTCAAAGAACTCACGGAGCTTCCCCGCGAGTTTGTCGGCCGCGTCACCCTGGTCCTTGCCCGGGATCTCGAGCACCCGGGCTCCAGCCTTCGAGGATCTCACTTTTACAAAGCTAATACCAATGGAGGGGAGGTCGAGCCTCCTCCTCGCCTCGGTGATTAGGCTGTTGTACGTCGCGTCCCTGTTGACGGCCTCGGGCCCCAGGGTGAGGACTACGGCCGCAGAACGCGGAGGGCGGAGCTTCCTCCTGGCGTCGTCGCTGGCCTTAGCCTTGGCAGCTGATTTGCTGGCCTTGGCCGCAGGCTTGGGAGCGACGGCCGCCTTCTTGGCCTTCGCCTTCGCCTTCCGTCCCACCACCAGGGACCACGGTTCCTCCGTGGGAGCTGAGGCGGGCGCCGTCATTGGCACTGCGGCTTTTTTGGCCCTCAGCTGTGAGGCGGGCGGTGCCTTGGCGGGCGGCGCCCTGGTGGACGGTGCCTTCGCAGGCGGTGCCCTGGCGGGCGGTGCCCTGGCGGGCGGTGCCCTGGCGGGCGGTGCCCTGGCGGGCGGTGCTCTCGCAGGCGGTGCCCTCGCGGATGCCGTCGTCGTCGTCGACGACTCCGCTCTCCTCCTATCCGCTGCAAGCGGAGGCCGCACCCTTTTCTCCGGGAGGAGACGGTCTTCGAGACCGGCAAAGCGGGCGTCAATTCTAAAAGCAAAGGCCTCCAGCGCCTTACGCACCGTCTCCTCGACAGAAGCCGAGGCGCTGGCCGCGGGAGCTGGGGCTGGCTCCTTCGAGATGGTGGCGCGCAGCTCACACATCTCCTTCTCCAGCGTGTCTACCCTGCTCCTGAGGCGGGCATTATCGGCCTGAAGGGCCGCCGACTCCTCGCTCACGGTGCGGCGGACGAGCTCGTCCATTATCCCCGTGAGAGAGTCCACCGACTGGTTTAGGGCCGCGACGAAGGTGCCCTTCAAGTTGCCCGAGGATCTCGCCACCCGGGCAATGTTTTGTAGGTCCTCCTTCGCGCGGTCCCTCAACACCTCCGACGGCAAGGCCAAAGGCGTCGGCTCCTGCGATGGTGGTATGGCGAACTGCTGTGCGCGCCGACGCGCCATAGCGTCGGCGAGCTCTTCTTCGGCCAATAGCCGGAGTTCCTCCCTGCGCTCCGCCTTCGCCCTTGCGCCGCCGGTAAGCACACCTTCCGTGGGCTGTCCACGCCCGCGTCCCGCCTTGGCGGCACGCTTCCTCAGCGGTCTGACTGCGGACTGAGGGTCTGAGTCAGACGGCGAGTCTCCCTCCTTTCTCTTTCTTCGGCGGGCGGGGGCTGCGGTGGCGGAGCGAAAGCTCGACGCCGACATGTCTGAGCCCGCGCCCTCCACGTCACTCGGCCCCGGTGAGGCCCCACTGCTTCGGATGTCGGTATCCGACAACCGGTCGAGCAGTACGGCCGGTTGCATCACCCTCGAGTTTTCGGTTGTCCCGGTAGTCCATTTCACATCGACCGGCCCGGATACCGGTCGACGCCGCTGGCTAGGCGGATCGCAATCGCCGCTCGTAGCACATTTCACACTCGGGGGCCGAGCTACCCCCGAGCGCCGGGCGTCAGCCGGATCGCTCGACATACCTATTTCCTTATCCGACATTATCCATGTTGTCTGGGAAGCGTACCTGCGGCCCTTTCCCAACAGGCCGCAGGAGCGCTTGGGACCGGGTTCCCCCCGGCCATGCAACCCATCGGCACGCTAACCTTAGGTTTCGGGTTATTTTTTATAGTGGTTTTCTTCCACGCAGCCCGACGCTCAGTGCGCCAGACCCCCGGCCTCGCAAGAGGTTACGGGTTGCCCGGCGGTGGTCTAAGCCACACGCCGCGCCCGCGGACCTTATCAGGCCCGCCACCACGAGCCGAGGCTCCGCTGGCCCATCTCTGGGCCACTCCATAAAGCGCCGATCGCGCGCCGTCGCAACGTCCGGGCAGACCGGACACGTGGAGAAATCTCCACTCGCGAGCGCTCCGCTACGGGCTCCCGCGAGGGAGCCCGCTCGGAACGCTCGGTTGTACGCCTTCTTGGTCCCCAAGGCCGAAGCCAAGGGTAAGCCCCCCCACCACGACAAGGTCATGGCGTACCTAGGGGGGGAACCTAACCTAACCTAACCTAACCTAACCTAACCTAACCTAACCTAACCTAACCTAACCTAACCTAACCTAACCTTTTTTTTTTTTTTTTTTTTTTTTTTTCGAGGAGAAATCCTTTTACAGATTTCCTACCGCTGGCTAGGCGGTAGGGGTATGTGGGGGTCGACCGGTGGTCCGCTATGCTATTCATAGCGGTACCGGCCCCTACCCACTAAAACTCCCCGGTGCCTCCTTGCCTTGGTCTTGGCCGCTGTCGACGCAGGAGCGACGGGAGTGCGCTTCTTTCGTTTTACCACTTCCGTCCAGCTGGAGGTGGTTGTACCATCAGGCTGAGCAGACCCAGACAGCGGCTCGGGAGCCTTAACTGCAGGAGGTTTAATCGCCTTCACAGCCCTCGCCTTTTTGGGCATATTTGCCCTCGGGGTGAGCGTCGTCACCGCATCTTGCGAGACCGAAGCGCGGTCCCCCGCAAGGCGATCCGCGTTTAGTGGCGGCCGAAATTGCTGGGACGGGAGAAGTCTCCCGTCGACTTCGAGGCCCTCCAGACGGGCGTTGACCATTCCTCCGACATGCTCCATGAGCTCAGCCTGGAGCGAACCGATGACTTCCAGGAACTCAGCCCGCGACAGCATCTGAGAATCTGCCGCTATTCTAGGCGTGTCCTTCACCGGTTGGGACACTACCATCGGCTCGGTAGTAGTGTCACGGGCCATCTCAGCGAGGGACTTCTTTAAATCGGCCACCTCCGAGTGAACGGCCTCTAGCTGTGCATGGAGGCGCCTATTGTCGGCTTTCAGCTGGCGCGCCTCTTCCGACGATCTTCGCTCAGCTATTGCCTTGACCACTTCGACCATGGCGTTGGTGGCATCCTTAATTTGCTTGTAGCACGAACCTTTCAAATTGGACGATTTGCGGATCACCTCTAGAATAACATCGGCGCTCGACTCCGCTCTTCTCGTTAGAGATTCGATCGAACCGTCAGGGGAATCGGAGCGCGTTGAGCGGAACTCGGCCTCCGACATATCGTCAAACTCAGAGTCCGACATGAGCTCCCGAAGTTCCCGACGAGCTTGAGCCAGACCGACATCGTGGCCGAAGGGTTTGCCCCGGCTTCCTCTGGCTCCCTTCGACACTTTGGGGGGGGGGATTACTGACTCCCCGTGGCCATACTCCTCTAATATCTCGTCTACAGTCTGGACACGAGATTTGCCTGACCTAAGCTTGCCCGACACCGAAGCAGCCCGAGAGACCTCCGAGGAGGCATCTTCCGACAAAATGAGCCGCTTGCGCGTCCTTAAGCGGGTTTTGCCCGAAGGCTGGAAGCTTTCCGCGGAGTCCGACATGGGCCAATTAATGGCCCTGTCAGTCTCCGAGACGTTGGGAGAGTCCACCCCTACAAAAAAAGGGGGGACAGCGTTACAAGTCCGTCACCCAGCAATGTAACATCCAGTTGCACTTTTACTTAAAAATAAACAACAAAAATAGAAATAACTATATAACTACAAGAGATAACCAAATCTGGTTTGGACTGGCTGAAAGCGCTTCGAAAGAGGCTTCCTTCAAGTCAGCCCACGTCAGAATCCGGCAGTAAATAAAAAAGATATTTACAGAAAACTACAGAAAATGGCAATATGCCTTAAAACTACAATACAAAAACGCCAATAACAACTTGACGGTAAATGGTAACGACAACCGGTTTGGACTGGCTGAAGGCGCTTCCGAGGACGCGTCTTCAAAACCAGTCCGCGATTGGATTGGCCCACAAACAACAAAGAAATTTACAAAAAACAACAAAATCCTTAAAAAACTAAAAACAAAAACAGCTATAAAAACTAAACAACAGAAGATAGGAAAGACCGGTGTGGCCCAGTCGAAAGCGCCCACCAAGGGGCCTCTTCCGTCCGAAGCCCGCGACAAGATCCGTTCACAGGAACAGAAGTTATCGCGTTTTCCGACCTTTTCTAAACTTAGTAAAAAACAACAAAAACAACAATTACTTCTTAACAAATAACAATAACAACAATTTGAGTTGGCAGGTCGATAGTACCTTGAAAAAGGCTTCTACCGATGTGCGCAACACCAAAAAGCACCCAGAAACAACAAAGTTACCGCCAATGAAAAATCTCGAAATTTCGACAAAATTCGGCATCAATCAACCTAACCTAACCTAACCTAACCTAACCTAACCTAACCTAACCTAACCTAACCTAACCTAACCTAACCTAACCTAACCTAACCTAACCTAACCTAACCTAACCTAACCAGTCTCTGTTGAACGCTCGCAGTGAACGGACGCAAGCAAAAGCCCTGTAAAGAGCTCCGCGTGGCGAAAAATCAATAAAAAATCACCGTGCGTGCATTTTAAGTGCAAAAAACGTTTTCAATACATCAAACGACGCAGGAAGACGCAAGGAAGCCAACGCTGTTTTCCGCGTGGAAATCCGCTGGAAATTGAAGGAAATATAGCGGAAAAACCGGAAAAATTTTACCCCCAAAAACTTTGCGCGCTTACGCCGCGAGTTTTTGTGTGGGAAACTGTGTAACGGAAAGTGCCACGACGTAGCCGGTACCTTGCTCCTGCTTGATCAAAAAATCCCGGATTTTTTCCGGCCCTGGAAGCGGAGATATAACCGGAATTCCCCGGGTCCCCACAGTTGGGTCCCCCTCGCGGGTACCGGAAAAATTCGCGACAGTGACAGTAAGGAGCGGATAAACTTTGCGAGTGTGTCAGTGAAAAAATTGTGAAAATCGGCCCACTAAATCCGGAGAAAACGAAAAATTTGTTTTTCCGGAAAAGTCCAGTGATTTTGGAACTGTTTTCTTCCTAAGCTAGGAAAAGCGCGAGGAAACGGTTTTTATTGTTCTGTGCAGTGTCTCACGCTCTATTTTTTAGTGAAAAAATCAGATTTTTAGGCCCATAAACAACAAAGTTACAGCATTAAATAAAACATACCTAAAAAGTGCTATTTTCCGAAATCGTATTTTCAAAATTAAATTGACTTTATTCAAATTTTGGAAATTCAATTGGGTAAATATACCGGTCGATGCGCAATCGTGAAAAAGCGGGAAATCTGAAAAAACCACAAAAATCGGGCTTATGGTTATAACGCCATAAGCCATCAAAGTTTTTTCCAAACCGCATAACTGCCGTTCTTCATCCCGGTATCCAGGAGCGTCGGATCGAAGAAAGAAGCACACCATTGGATTCCTCGCAAAAAACTGGACTAGATAACACAAGCAACTCCAGGATCGGACTCAACGGAAGCCGGGAAAACCCAGAAAAACAAGTAGTTTGGTCGATCCGGGTCGACCAGCGGCATACTATTGCCTGCATACGGACGTGTCCGCCCGATTTAAATTTAACATCTTTAAACGCTCATATCTTTGCAACCAGAAGCACTAAAATCCGACGAGACACGTCAATAGATTCGGAAAATTGCCACCTTTTTTCCCGACCTGGTGGACAATACTACTTCCTCACCTGGTTTTGCCTGCAAAAATTTTAAAAATCCCAATAATTCCCTTGTTCCTTGTAGTAAGTGGTCGTGCGATACGTCGTTTGATAGGCCTCGACGGGGCCTGTCCTGGGACCTATCGCGCTTGACTAGTGCTGCACCCGGCTGCGTTTGAAAATTTTTATAAATTTATTTTTGGCTATAATTATTTATTTTTTCAAAATTTCTTCCAAATTCTTTCCTTAGCCGATACCCCTCCCCCAAGACCGTCCCCCCACACATATTTGGCTACCCCCTCCCTTCCTAGGAACCCCCTCTGGGGTGTCTCGGTGACCGGGAGTCTGATCTCAGGTACTGACCAAAAACAGAGGCTTAGGTTAAGATATTATAAGTTAGTTTAAGTTGGATTAAGTTTTATTAGGTCTGTTCAGTTAGTTATTTTAACTAATTGCAAGCAGACCTATTTTAACAAACTGACAAGAGCCCTTTTACAGCTCCAATTTTAACTTTGACATATTATTATTATTATTGATTTGATATCATCTCTGTGTATACTTAATTTGATTATTTTATTGTTATTGATTTTATTTTAATGATTTTATTGTTGACTTTTAATAATAATTGTGACTGAGCCAATATACAGCTCACTCTGTGTATGTTTTTAGGTATTATTAATTGTGTATTATATTGTATTTTAATTGTGTAAAATTTTAAACTTGTTATTATTATCGATCTGACATCATTTATTTTAATTGAATATTATAGTTATTTTAAAATTTTTATTTGTTGATTGTTATTTTTATTTAACTTATTTTAACCGTTAATTATTTGTAAATTGTTTTAATTATTTATTTATAGTATTCAATTAATAATATTGCAAATTAGTATTGTAAGTTAGTATTGTAAGTTGCTCAAACAGATAAAATTGACCTACCCGACCGGCCCGTATACAGCTTGTGGTATCTGTTAGTTTTTAAGAATTGACCTAACCGTCCGGCCCATATACAGCCTGCGGTATCTGTTTGCTTTAGAAACTGACCTAGCCGACCGGCCCATATTACATCTTGTTTTCTCTGTTATTTTTAAATTTACTCCACATTATATTTTAACTTGGGAGTCTTAAACTGACAATTATTTTATCGTAAGTATTGGAATAAAAATTTAAATCATTAAACAGTAGTCCAAGTCGGTAGCCAGTTTTGGTTTCCGAATCTTTGGGTCCCACATTTTTGGGTCACCGGTTTTTGGTCCGCGACTTTTTGGGTCCCACATTTTTGTGGTCCGAGTTTTGGTCCCCAACTTTTTGGGTCCCACATTTTTGTGGTCCGAGTTTTGGTCCGCAACTTTTTGGGTCCCACATTTTTGGGACACCAACTTTTGGTCCTCAACTGTTTGGGTCCCACATTTTGGGTCCAACTTTTGGTCCCCAACTTTTTGCGTCCCACATTTTTGAGTCACCAATCTTGGTCCCCGACTTTTTGGGTCCCACATTTTTGTGGTCCGGGTTTTGGTCCCCAACTTTTTGGGCCCCACATTTTTGTGGTCCGGGTTTTGGTCCCCGACTTTTTGGGTCCCATATTTTGTGGTCCGAGTTTTGGTCCCCAACTTTTTGGGTCCCACATTTTCGTGGTCCAACTTTTGGTCCCCGACTTTTTGGGTCCCACATTTTTGTGGTCCGAGTTTTGGTCCGCAACTTTTTGGGTCCCACATTTTTGGGACACCAACTTTTGGTCCTCAACTTTTTGGGTCCCACATTTTGGGTCCAACTTTTGGTCCCCAACTTTTTGGGTCCCACATTTTTGGGTTACCGGTTTTGGTCCCCGACTTTTTGGGTCCCATATTTTGTGGTCCGAGTTTTGGTCCCCAACTTTTTGGGTCCCACATTTTCGTGGTCCAACTTTTGGTCCCCGACTTTTTGGGTCCCACATTTTTGTGGTCCGAGTTTTGGTCCGCAACTTTTTGGGTCCCACATTTTTGGGACACCGACTTTTGGTCCGCAACTTTTTGGGTCCCACATTTTGGGTCCAACTTTTGGTCCCCGACTTTTTGGGTCCCACATTTTTGGGTCCAACTTTTGGTCCCCAACTTTTTGGGTCCCACATTTTTGGGTCCCACTTTTGGTCCCCAACTTTTTGGGTCCCGCATTTTTGGGCCCAAATTTTTGGTCCCTACACTTGGACGCGGACATCGCCGAGTCGGTTGGCTCACAGGTTAGTTATAAGTTTTGACAAGCCACTATACAGCTTTAGTTTTAAGTTTGTTGACAGGCCCCTTTACAGCTTAGTCAGTATAAAATAGAACGAGGCCACTATACAGCCGATTTTATTTTTAATCGTATCGACAACAAACCCTCCACAACATGCTGCGGTCTCCAGCGGCGGATCGAGCAAGACCGGCTCAGGCGGCAAAATCCCAGAAGTCTCCGCCTCCACTCTCGAACGTCAGGAGGAGCATAGGGGAGTGGGAGACCGGTAGAGTCTCCATCTCTCCCCTGCCCCCGGCGGCGAGCACGGCGAGGGCTACACAAAAGATAGATTACCCAGACCGAGTCACTGAGGCGAGGGCGTGCCTGAACAAAGCAAAGCTCAGCCTCAGTGCCTCCAGGAACACGAAAACGGAGATTAAGAACAACATACTCCAGGCCCTCGACCGTCTCTTCGCTTTAGTGAAAGAGGCGGAGGCGGAGGCCGAAGGGAAAAGAATTAAAAAAGCCGGGTCGGGAAAGGAGGAGGCCAAACCTGCCCCTTCCCCGGCCCATACCGCTCAATTAGATAATGACTTACTAGAGGCTTTAGAAAAGCACTCGGTCTTGCTAAAGGCAAATGAAACGGCATTAAGGGACCACACGAAAATGATGAAACAACTAGAGGAGAATATAAAGACAGCAAAAACAGTTAGTCCCGCGAGATCCTATGCGGAGGCCGTAGTACGAAGCGCACCCGAAAAACCAACGCTGCACTCGGTGGTCGTGACATCAGAGGATGTCACGGACACCGGGGAGCAGGTGTTGGATAAGATCAGGGAAGCGGTTAACGCAAAGGATGGCTGGGTAAGAGTGGAAAGAGTGCGGAAAGCGAAAGACCGGAAAATTGTTATGAGCTGTAGCACTGAGGAGGACAGGAGGAAGATTAAAGACAAGATCGAAAAATCGGGAAAGCGACTCCTTTGCGGCGAGGTCGAGAACAGGGATCCTCTGCTGATCCTTTGGGACGTCCTGTTGTTGAACAACGACGAGGACGTCCTAAAGGCGATCAGAAACCAGAATAGGTCCCTGTTCGACGGCCTCGACGAGAAGAAGTCGAGAATGAGAGTGAAGTATAGAAGGAAAGCAAGGAATCCGCTCACGGGACACATCGTCCTGAGCACCTCTCCGGAGGTGTGGAAAAGGGCGACAGAGCTCGGGACCCTGCACATTGATCTGCAACGTGTTAGGGTCGCGGATCAGTCGCCCTTGGTGCAGTGTTCGAGGTGTCTGGGCTATGGCCACAGCAAACGGTTCTGTACGGGGGTGGAGGACCTGTGCAGCCATTGCGGGGGGCACCATCTGAAGATGGAGTGCCCCGAATGGAGGGCGGGAACTCCGCCGACCTGCCACAACTGTGCTGTGGCCAAGCTCGGAAATCGCGGGCACAACGCACTCAGTCCGGCGTGCCCCGTGAGATTGAAATGGGATGCCATCGCACGCTCAGCCACTCAGTATTGCTAAGGGCACCCCTGGCGGGGGCCCCATCTATGGGCTCTTGCAGGTCAATTTGCAGCGAAGCCGACTAGCTACCTCTGAGCTCCTAGTGGAAGCAGGGAATAGGGGAACGGCCATAGCGCTCCTCCAGGAGCCCTATGTGGGGGCGGCCGGCACGGTTCGGGGACGGAGGGGGATGCGGGTCTTTCAGAACCCCACTCCAGAAGAGGGTACTGTTAAGGCTGCTATAGTAGTCTTCGATAGCAGCCTTAAAGTTATACAGTACCCAGAACTCACCACAAACAACATCGTTGTGGTGGGGATACGGACGGGGCGCTGGATGACAACGCTTACCTCCTTCTATTTCGAGCCGGACCAGCCAATCGAACCCTACATTGGGCTCCTGAAGAGAGTGGAGGCCAAGCTGGGGGCTGGGAGATGGCTGGTCGGTGGAGATGCAAATGCAAAGAGTCCATGGTGGGGCAGTGACAAGATCGACCAAAAGGGGGAAGAACTTTCAGGTAGTCTGGAGGAGCTTGGCCTCGAAATTCTGAACGTCGGAGACGCTCCGACCTTTGACACGGTCCGAGGGGGGCGGCGCTTCTGTAGTCATGTGGACATCACTGCATGTTCACATGACCTATTGGACCTGGTGGAGGACTGGAGAGTTCTCAATGATTTGACGGGTTCCGACCACAACGGTATCGCGTTTAGGCTGAACCTTGGACCCTCCCGAGGAATGGACGTGGTCAGATCGACCAGAAGGTACAACACCCGTAAAGCAGATTGGGAAAAATTTAGATCCAAAATTTTAGAACTTATTGGGAAATATGGGATAAAAGAGGATGTTGTACCAGATAGGGAACAAACAATTTCGGCTGTGCAAAATTATACTAAATTAGTAATTGAGGCGTCTGACCACGCCATCCCGAGGAAGGGGACAAGGGAAAAGCTAGCGCTGCCGTGGTGGTCGCAGGACCTGGAAATCTTGAAGAAGGAGGTCGCCACCAGGAAAAATAGAATCAGGAACGCCGCACCCGTCCGACGGTCGTGGGTCGTAGAGCAGTACGTTCAGAAGAAGGCGGAGTATGAGCAGGCCGTGAGGCAGGCTCAGACGGACTCCTGGAAGTCTTTCTGCGAGCGGCAGAGTGGCGAAAGCGTATGGGATGGCATTTACAGAGTGATTGGAAGAACGGCAGTCAGAGAGGAGGACCCGCCGCTGGTTCGAGATGGAAGGGCTCTCGATGCGAGGGAATCGGCGGAGTGGCTTGCGGAGGTGTTCTACCCGAAAGACCACGCAACTTCGGATGAAGGCATTCACCGCCAGATCAGAGCGGAAGCGGACGGGGTGAACGTGGGGGAGCAAGACTCACCCTGCGACCCTCCGTTCACGCTGACCGAGCTGGAGATGGCGGTGAAGTCCTTCAATCCGAAGAAGGCCCCCGGATCCGACGGGCTCACTGCCGACATCTGCGCCAGGGCCATCGGCTGTAACCCCAAAGCATTTTTGGGGTTACTTAACAGCTGTATGGCCCACCATATCTTTCCAAAGATATGGAAAGAAGCGGCAGTGATCGTTCTTCGGAAACCGGGGAGGGATAGTTACACCGTCCCCAAGTCGTTCCGACCAATTGGACTGCTGCCCGTGCTTGGAAAAGTATATGAGAAAATGCTGGTGGCTCGCCTCAAATACCATCTTTTGCCGGGGCTAAGCGACCGCCAGTATGGCTTTGTGCCCCAGAAGAGCACCGAGGACGCCCTCTATGACCTAATGTCGCGGATTTACAAAAAGCTTGCTGACAAGAAAATAGTAACATTGGTGTCATTGGACATAGAGGGGGCCTTCGACAGCGTCTGGTGGCCCATGGTCAGAGTCAGGCTGGCGGAAGCGGGATGCCCGGTAAACTTGAGGCGAGTCTTCGACAGCTACCTCGCCGACAGGACGGTCAACGTCAGGTACTGCGGCGAGGTTCATAATGCTGAGCCAAGCAGGGGCTGCATCCAAGGGTCAATAGCCGGACCCTTGCTCTGGAACCTGACCCTCGATCCGTTGCTGCGGAGTCTTGCCGGTAGAGGCGTCTACTGCCAAGCCTTCGCGGACGACGTGGTCCTCGTCTTTGATGGAGACAGAGCGCTCCAGATAGAGCAGAATGCCAATGCCATTCTCGCGCATGTTCTGGAGTGGGGTGTCAGAAATAAGCTGAGGTTCGCACCAGGCAAAACCAATGCCATGGTGCTGACCAGAAAGCTTAAGTTTGACACGCCACGCCTTACCATGGGCGGGATTGACATTGCCATGAGGGACAGAATCAAATTGCTGGGACTGACCATAGACAGGGGTCTCACCTTCAAGGATCACGTTAAAAATGTGACCAAGAAGGCCCTCGGGGTCTATAAGCAGCTCGGGAGGGCAGCTAAAGTCAGCTGGGGTCTCCATCCCGAGGTCGTCCGCTCCATTTATATCGCCGCGGTGGAACCAATAATCACCTACTCTGCGAGTGCGTGGGCACCTGCGACCCGCAGAGTGGGGATTATGCGGTCCCTGAACGCTGTGCAACGGGGTTTCGCGCAGAAGATCTGCAGAGCCTACCGAACGGTGTCCCTGAACTCAGCTTTATTACTGGCTGGGATACTCCCCCTTGACTTGCGAGTCCGCGAGGCTGCCTCATTATACGAGGCCAAGAGGGGAGTACCGCAGCCTGGGCTCGGGGACAGGGTCATCGAGCGGGGGGTTCTTGCGACCGAGGCTCCCCACCCCGCCGAACTGGCTAACCTTGAGTTCGGAAGCCTGGTGGACGAGAACGAGCTAAATGCAAATAGCGATTACCACCTTCGCATCTTTACGGACGGCAGCAAGATTGACGGTCGGGTTGGCGCCGCTCTATCCTTATGGAAGGGCGACGCCGAAACCAGGGCCGTCAAGCTTGGTCTGCCGTCGTATTGCACCGTTTACCAGGCAGAACTCTTGGCGCTATGTGAGGCGACGAGGGTTGCCCTCGGGCGCAGCGAAACATCCGTTGCAATATACAGCGATTCGAGGGCCGCATTGCAGTCCGTCGCAGCGAGTAAATGCTCGCACCCTCTAGCAGCTGAAACGAGAATAAATTTAACCAACATCAGTAAACAAGAAAGAATAATTAAACTATTCTGGATTAAAGCCCACGCTGGTCTAGAGGGGAACGAGAGGGCGGACTGCCTCGCGAGGGAGGCCGCACTGAAGAGTAAACGAAGGCCGGCGTACGACCTGTGTCCGGTCTCATTTGTCAAACGGTGCATTCGAATGCGCTCGCTTGACGAATGGGACCAAAGATACAGGGACGGTGCGACGGCTGGAGTTACTAAGCTGTTCTTCCCTAGAGCCATAGATGCCTATAAGACCCTGAGGAAGGTGACACTTGAAGGTGTGATGACCCAGGTCTTGACGGGGCACGGTGGGTTCTCCGAGTACTTGCATCGGTTCAAGCGCAAGGAGAGCCCATCGTGCATTTGTTCCAGTGACAGCGAGGATGTCCCGCACGTTCTGCTGGAGTGCCCGGTCTTCGCCAGGGAAAGAATGCAGCTGGAATATGAGATGGATATGGAAGTGTGCCCAGCCAACCTAAACGCGTTAATTACTAGTAGCCTAAATGATAAATTCATAAAATATTGTATAAAAATAGTAAGTAGGGTCATTGAAAGAAATAAAACACAGTGAATAATTTGTAGATAGTTTTAATTTAATATTGTTTGTAATGTATAAAGTTTTCAAATTTATTATTTTAAATTTTATGGAATGTTTTTAAAATTTTATTGTGGTAATTATTGTAAGAATTTGTGTGCTGTTTTAAATTATTTTATTGTGAATTATTTTATTGTTAATTATTTTTGTTGTTAATTATTTTATTGTTAATTATTTTATTGTTAATTTTATCTTAATGTATGTTAAAAATTTTTAATTTTATTATTTTCTTTTAGCAATTTACTACAAATTATAAGAACACTGTTCACAATTATTTTACCCTACATATAATAAAGAAACTACTAGAAACTAAGTATAAATAATTAGATAAAGACGGGAATCCCACCCGTATAGAATGAATGTGGATGAATATAAGAAAGAAAAAGTATGCAGCATGAAAGTACGAGAAGCATAAGTGATAGAACTGGAATGAATGTGTAAATATAGGCTCCGACTTCGTGTCGGAGGGTTTCGCTTTATTAAAAAAAAAAAAAAAAAAAAAAAAAACCCTAACCTAACCTAACCTAACCTAACCTAACCTAACCTAACCTAACCTAACCTAACCTAACCTAACCTAACCTAACCTAACCTAACCTAACCTAACCTAACCTAACCTGATGATGATGATGATGATGATGATGATGATGATGATGATGATGATGATGATGATGATGATGATGATGATGATGATGATGATGATGATGATGATGATGATGATGATGATGATGATGATGATGATGATGATGATGATGATGATGATGATGATGATGATGATGATGATGATGATGATGATGATGATGATGATGATGATGATGATGATGATGATGATGATGATGATGATGATGATGATGATGATGATGATGATGATGATGATGATGATGATGATGATGATGATGATGATGATGATGATGATGATGATGATGATGATGATGATGATGATGATGATGATGATGATGATGATGATGATGATGATGATGATGATGATGATGATGATGATGATGATGATGATGATGATGATGATGATGATGATGATGATGATGATGATGATGATGATGATGATGATGATGATGATGATGATGATGATGATGATGATGATGATGATGATGATGATGATGATGATGATGATGATGATGATGATGATGATGATGATGATGATGACTCGAATGCGGTATAACAAACGAAACACGCCCGGGGACAGAGGGTATTAAATGAAACCTGTGTTAAATACACAACACACAACGAGTGCGGAAATCTGCAATAAACTCAAAAAGTGTTTATTTTGAGTTTTCGCGCTCTGTTATTACAGTAACAGAAGTGCGAACATCAAAAGGACAAGCAATATCAGTGTTTTCGAAAGACGAAACATTCTCTGTGTGGCACAATTGCACACGATAGATTAAAATTTTATCTCATACTCAGTCCCGAACGAAACAAACGACGTCGCTGCCGCGCCGCGCAAGCGCAAGCGCTCAAACATTTCAAAAACGCGAAAATTCGCGGCTCTCTTAGAGGGGTTGTGCGGTCTCTTCCTCGCCAAGTACGCCAAACCATTTATAATTCATTAGTAAAACCACATTTATTATACCTTATTGAAATCTGGGGTAGTGCCTATAAATCAAATCTAGCCAAATTACAAATTACGCAAAACAAAATTATTAAAATGCTGTTTCATTACCCCTATTTAACACCTACTAACAAAATTTATAAAGACACAAAATTAATGAATTTAACTCAATTATATAAATTTAATACATGTATACTCGTTCGAAAGATATTGGATAAATCAGTTCATTCCGATATTATCTTGCTTAAACAAAAAGATATTTCCAAGTGTATAACAAGGCGAGCAAGCCATGTTGTCTTACCAAAGGTAAGAACAACACATGGCAAAAAAATGGTACAGCTTTTTAACGAATTACCGTTGCAAATAAGGCAGGCGAAGTCTTTTGGGAAATTCAAATGCGAGCTATTTAAACATTTTATGTCAAGTGTCTGCATGTTTGATGTTTCATAATTTTGTTTTCTTATATTATTATATTTCTCATGTTAGTGGCTCTGTGCTTTAATGAGAATAAAGAAATATAAACCTAATGTTTAGGTAGAAATTTATGACGCTATGAAGTTTTCACTTGTGACGTGGAGTGACTTTTTTATTAACGTTTTTATTTTCAAATAAAAATATCATAATTAATTATGTATAGAAGTTTCTTGACGTCCATGTGATGAACATTCCTGCATTATATTTTAAGTTAAATTTAAAGGCTTCCCAAAAGTGAAAGATTTTTTTAAATCGGTCCAGTAGTTTCAATTCAATGGACAAACAAACAAACCAAATTTTCCTCTTTTTAATTTTAGTATAGATAGTTTAAAAATACGTTCAAACTCAAACTTAAACTCATTTATTTTGCTAAAAAAAGCGGTACAATTGATGGTATAAATAAATGATACGAGTACATTTCGCGCTTTACCTAAGCTGTTACGTTTCGGTTAGTAAATATTATGTCCCTTGTATTCACTTCCCGTGTATTTCACCACCTATCATTTATGTTGTTAGAATAGACAAGATAGTTAAACGGTAACTTTCACCTTTTTGCCCTTAGACAACTACATAAGGTTAGTTCACGTTTTGACTTCCAGTTTTGTGGAAAAACAGACCCTGATTGGGATCAAGTTCCTGGTTTAATTTTCTTATGATGATTGTGTGGTTGTGTTTACAAATGACATAAGCTGAGTTCACGTTTTGCTTCTTTTTAAATTTTCTCAGGAAAATGAGGTCAAATTGTGTTTGTTTACATAAATATTCTATAGAATAAAAAATGGGTGAGGTTGACTTGGGACGGATTACCACCATTTTATCTTATTTATTTATTTCCAAAACATGATAATACACGAATATCTGTTCTTATCGCCCCTTACTTCCCAATACTTAGTTCTTCTGTTTCCCTTCTGTTATAAACTCTCTCTTCTTAAAAGCTTCCCCTGTTAAACTCTCTTCTTTAAAAGTTTTTAAAATTTAGAAGATTTGGTGAGGACTTTTACCAATTTTAGTCTTTCTATTTATTAACGTGAATTGTAAACACTTGTCACGAACTTTACTTTCTCTAAATGATCAAATTCGGTCTACTCACCAACAACCTCGACGGCCGTGTGGAGGACAAGCACGCCGCGTGTGTGCATGAAGATTAAGATTACTAAATCAACGGTAATCATGAGGATTTTGATCGTTTGCACTACCCACACCATTTTGAAATCAATCAATGTTTCTACGAGTCACCCGAAACTGGAATCTTCACCCACCGAAAAGCACACGCATTCGTAACACGGCTGTGATAACAGACGATAACGTCTCTTCTGTGCGTCGGGCCTGGCCGCTTCATAGACGCATGCGAGATTCGTAATTCACTGTTACGTAAACAGCCGGTCCTCGATCCTACGGTCTTCCATCGAATATCTCTGTCCAGCGGCCGTTTAGACAGATATCGAGCAGGCGGCGCGATTCAATTACTAGGAGAAAAGAACTCGTCGTCCGTGAACGTCGACGCGGGCGCAAGCGCGTCGTCACCCGTTGATTGAACCACCGGGTGCTACAGCGCGAAACGCCCTCGGTCGTACGCCGTGCAACAACAAATCTTTCCGATCATTCATTCCGGTTTCGTCGTAGGATCATTCATCATCATTCATTTAAGTTATCGGACTTGAGGTCAACGAGCCAAATGATCCACCGTCCAAGGTAATATTTGTCTTTAAGACAATAACAATAATTATTAAAAAGAATTACCGCTCTATGGATTTAGACTCGAGACTGTGCGGACAAACACGTTTCTGATCTTTCCGCAGATTCCTATACGGATGTTACGACTTTTAGTTTCTCTTTCTTCTTTTAAAATTATAAAATTCGGTCAACATCCCAAACGACGCCGACAGCCTCAAAGCAGCCACGTGTCGGTCCGAAGACCTCACTAAATCATTCAATCGGTTAAATGCGCACAAAAGTGAGCAATATCCCGGAAAACCCAACAATGTTGGGCCTTGTTCGCGCTCTATTGTTTTTATAGTAACAAAGGCGCGAACATAGGATAAGCGATACCAGTGTTTTATCGAAAAGTGTAAATCTGCACTGTGCGGTAGCCGCACTGTAACACACGAACATCGCCAACGACGCACGGAGCGCGCCGTCACAATGTATGATTCGTTTTTGATTGTTGGAATTATACCGTTATGTGTTTTTGTCTTTCTTTCGATACATATACGGTTGCTGCGTACTTACAATATAACTTTTTAGTTTCACAAGCAGTGCATAAAAATATCAATGTGAAAATATTTAGGTATATTAATGGTAAATAGTTATAAATTATGTATCTATAACGTATGTATGTATGTTTATTATTATTTTTTTCTTATAAATTTCACACTCTGTAAGGTTAGCTGTAAATTAGAAATGAAACGGATATCCCGATTGGAAATGACATGTAGGTATGTACCTACATAATCAACGTCGATTATGAAAATTAATAGGTCGATAGGTGATTAATAGGTGCCGCATGTTACAATATTTTTGGACATTGGAGGCGCGGTGAAACCCCTCTAATTGGGGTGGACGAAATCTAAATTTCGTTGCGGCGGGATTGCGATAGAATCACGCCATTAATCCCTATTTGCGATTTTAGTGGACTGTATAATATCTGATTACGGCTGTGCGAACAGTATGACTGTCGCAGTATACTGAAGGACAGGATAGGTAGCAGAAGAAAATGCACGTACCTTATACCGGTGCTCTGGTGCGCGCTCCTGCAGGAACCACTAACTGTCCAAACTGGCAGACACCACTGTTCACACGGCGCGGATGTATTCCTTCACTCCCGTGATTGAATTAAGGCGCGGAAACTGACAAAGGTTTTCTTAGCTTCTCACACTTGCATTATTTTAGGTAAACGGGTAAAGGGAAAAATGTGTGAGGGTCATAATTACTAGGAAGGTGAGTATATACGTGAAAGAAAAACAAAGGGCAAAAGCCGTGGATTAGGATTATATTAAGCTAATAACTGATGCCCGCGACTTCTTCATCCGCGATGAAAAATAAAATAACGCTCGACATCTGTATTGCTATTACGCTTTGCCAGGCGTTAGTTTTCTTAATTTTGGATATCCCTCGGTAAGTGCTTTTTCTGGTTGAAAGGTATTCTATTTCCTTTCCGGGATACCTGACGTGTATTCAAAATTTCATGATGATCGGTTGAGTAGTTAAGGCGTGAAAAAGAAATAGACAGACAGACTGAGTTACTTTCACATCACTACATATTTTAAATAAAGTCCTCCGCTGCGTTTATCTTTCTGTGTGTCTGTTCGCGATAAACTCAAAAACTACTGCACCGATTTTCATGCTGTTCTCTAGGAAAGTCTTAGTATATAATTTACAAAGTTTTGCGGGCGAAGTCGCGGGCAGCAGCTAGTTTATACATAAATGGTGAATTACTCAGATTTTAATATTAAAATAAAACAACCGAGCTCTGGTGGGAGACAGTAGCATTTGTTTTTAAATTTTTAACTTATATAATTAGGGGCGAAACATTATATAGTGCGACATAATTATGCAACTTTATTGCAGACTGCGACTTAAAGAAAATTAATACAATTTAGTTTGTACTTAAATATTTCAAGACGTGGGTGGATGAAGGAGTTATGTCGCATTTCTGGGTTTTTTTTTTTCGTTTTTTTTTTTGCGTTGATGAAGGTAATAATTATGTCCATATGAATGATAACAGACCTTAGGAGGAAAATAAAAGTTGAAAAATGTTTTATGCATTTCAAAAAGCAAAAAGTGAAGAAAAGTTTACTTTTGTTAATGGAAGAGGGAGCTACGAGTATGTTCACTTTTTTTAAATTAAATAATACAAGTGTTTAATTGCTATCATAATTCCTATCATACCATTAACACAACTTTGCATCATTTTGTACAAAAATCAGCTCCGTGGCGACTTACCTCAAAAATTAAAAACTTTTCATCTTGATTTTATTCAAAATTGGAATTATACGACATACCACCTTCATCCACTCACGTCTTCATTTTTATTATTCATCATCATACAATTTGTTACAATTACAACTGACATGTGCATATTCGCCTTCGATTTAACAATTTTCTTGCAAATTTCGCACTCAGTTGACGAAGATTTTAATCCCAAATGCACAACCATTACATGTTGACGTATTATCGCTTTTGATTTGAACGTTTTTGGCAAATATCGCATTCTGCACTGTTCGGCTTTAAAAACAAATGTACAGCCTTCATGTGTTGGCGTATATTTGATTTTGATTTGAAATTATTTTTGCACATATCACAATTGAATGGTTTTTCATCATTGTGAACCTTCGTGTGACTGTTTAAGCAATCTCTACGTTGAAAACTTTTATTGCAAACATTGCATTTGAATTGTTTTATCCCTTTATGAGACGACATGTGAATTTTTAAAGACGATACATAGGAAACTTTTAATTTTTTCGAGCACTTCACTGTGACCTAGTAGAGAGGTTTTACTTGTGAATGTTTTTTTACACTTTTCACACTCGTACGGTTTTACACTCGCGTGTGTCGACATTTTATCTTTTCGTTAAAGCCTTTATTGCAATATTGACAATTGTATTTTTTTTTGTTCGAGTGCACGTTTTGAAAACTCTTGAACTCTCTTGACTGTGAATTTTCTACCGCACTGTGAGCACTCGTGCTTTTTTTCCCGCTACGTGTGTTTCCATGTGACTTTTTAAGGAGTGACGTTGAGTGAAAAGGCTTTTGCATATTGAGAATTTGAATTTTTTTTTTACTGTTGTGCACAATTTCGTGTCCGCGCAATGTACCTGTAAATTTGGATTAAATTATTATTCTTAAGTTTGTTTTTGGTATATTAAAATTTATTTATTTACTTTTATAGATACACTAGATGGCGCCCGCGACTTCATCCGCGTTGAAAAAGAAAAAAGTAGCCTAACATGTGTCCTGTACTTATAAATATTTATCTACCAAGTTTCATGAAAATCAATTAATTCGTTTAAGAGTGATGGAGGAACATACATACAGAAAAAAATCTAAAAATGGTCAATTTAGTTTCAGTATCATGTATTTCTATATACATAGGTTATATATAGGTTCTATAGAGCCTATATACACGATATTTCTGAAAACAAAGTAAATTACCCCATGACCGACCACTACAGATTTATTATTAGTATAGTATTGATGACCTATTAAATCGGTCAACTAGTTTTTGAGTTAATTCATTAGAAACGTGTCATAGAAATGTCTTCTCTAAAGCCCATTTACCCGGGAGCAACACCGTGCGACATAGTTGCATGCTACGTGTGTCATCTTGTATGCTACACATTTGGCTTGAGTAGCATGCTACAATGTCGCATGGTGTTACTCCGGCGTAAATGGGGCTTTACACCGAGGCAACAGTGTGTTGCATGCTACAATGTCGCACAGTGTTGCTTCGGCGTAAATGGGGCTTTAATATTAATATTATTATACCTGCGTGACATTGTGGACGATTGGAGATCTCCTCTTTTTTAAGTGTTGTCTTCCACCGTCGACGGCTCTTCTGTAAACATCAATCGACAACTTAATTTATTGTATAACTAGCTGTTGCACGCGACTTCGTCCGCGTAACTTTATAAAATATAATAGATTCGTGTCTGTGAAACCATGGAAATACACATACGAAATTTCAACCCAATCGGTTCAACCGTTTAGTAGTTATGTGAAAAAGATAAGTACGGAAGGATAATTCTTACTACCCGTTGTCCTATTACCCGTTTTCCCGTAGGAATCAAGCATTTTCCCGAGGTAAAAAGTAAACTATGTTCATCACGGATAATATCAGTTTCTAATGGTAAAAGAATTTTTCAAATCGGTCAAGTAGTTTCAGAGCCTATTCTATACAAACAAACAAACAAACAATCAAATATTTCCTCCTTATAATATTAGTATAGATGAATGATTACTTGATTGGCGGTGCTCTTATTAAAAAATGTATATCAACTGTTTTTTACCTTTTTCGTTAGACACATAACCCCACATGTATTCTATTTCAATTGAGTGAATGGTTCCTCTGAAAATTAAATATTTCAACCATAATTAAAACATTTTAATTTGTTGTTGTTATATTGTTAGCCCAATATTGTTGCACTCGTGAAAATAATTATTACAGGCTTGTTCTGGTAAAACTACATAATTATATTCCTTTGTTGAAAAGGAAATATTTGTAAATTATCTTCCATTACTTCAGCCCTTCTCACTATTTGATGGTTTTGAAGGATTTTGAAAAAAAAATATTTCAGGATAGTCTAAATTTCTGAGACTATTCCCTTCTATCAATAAAGATGTCGCTTGATGACTCACATTTAATATTTTTTCCACAGGCAAGAACACCATTCTTAAACTTTGTTGAGAAACGTAGAGTTTCAATGCATCCATCGCATATTGTATACATTTTATCACATTCAGAGGGTTCAACCTGAAAACAATCAATTAAGATATTTTTTTATTTCAAGTTCTTCCCTCAGACATATACATACTGCTGGTTACCATCCTCATCTTGTAAAAATACCTCTTTTTTGGACCAAGTGCTTTAAAACATCCTTTATATCAGGGGTGTCAAACTGATTTTTCTAAAGGGCCATTTATAAGATTTAGCGTGTGTTAACGGGCCAGACGCAAATTTGAAGAAAACTTTATTTTTATTTAGTTAAATTAAATCAATTTTCTTAGTTACAAAGATAATGAAAAGGGTAAAGTAAATTATCTTGAGCTAGAGGATTTAGACACCTGGGGTCTCATGTTTTTGGAAAGCTCATTGATGTCAGGTGTCATGTACGAAGTGGCATTGAATGACGTCTAAATACCTCACTAGATAGATTCTGGTTGCGGGCCATATTGAGACAGATTGAAGGCTGTATCTTTGACATGACTGCTTTATAATACGTATTGCCAACGTTTGGAACTCCTAAGCTCATATAACCCAAATGTTTTTAAAGCAGGGGTGAACAGGCATCTTCTGGGTTGAGAATGAGGTTCGCTCCATCATAGACCTCACCTTCGCTGTAGAAACAGTGGCACTCCGAGAGTGCCGACAGAAGTTAAATTTTAAACAATTACGTGTATATTTTTTGTATATCGGTTACACGATTACATGTCGCAAGTTCAATGGTTTTTTTCCCATATTAAAATGCTCAACGCGCCTAAAGTTTTCACTTCCATAAATTTTTGTATCGAACAAATAGAGAATATAATTATGAAGAATGTAGTAAGTACATACTGAGATTCCGAAAGTATCGTACAACATCTGCGAATAATTTTCTATCTCATTGTCGTTGTTTATAAAGTCATAAAATAGATTCTTAAAAACACCGTTCTTGTGACAGCACCTAACTGCATAAAGGGGTTATATTCAATGTTTTAGACATTTGTTATTGTAATAACGCCACGCTAAATCGATAAAAGTTAAATAAGTAAAATTATGTTTTATTTCAAAGAATTCAAAAATCCAAAACAATCCAAAATGTAAATAAAATACATTCAATCTGACAGTTCTGGCACATGACACAGACCCAAAAATATAGATTACTTCACGTCAAGCAACACAGACTAACCACATAACTATATATCAATATAGTACGCCGACGTTAGTCAAGTTGCTTGTGAAATATCACTATAAATCTAACAAAAGAATAAAATAATGAATATTATAATACTTATTATATAGCAATATAAATGTATGTTACCTAATTTATTGGTGCCAGCTTTTCCTCTTGATGACTTGCCTACTAGGTACTTATTTTAATGAATATTTTGGGTGTATTTGAGTAGGCCACTGAATGTTTTAGATTCACAATTGGAACCGATAGGTGACGCTGCAATCGAGTTAGATATCGGCTTCGGACACCACAGTAGGTGCCTAATACAGAAAATCCTGCAAGGAAATAACATGAACATCGGGTATGTATTGCCCGTGGTCCACTTTGTTCGCCTAGGTGTATCAAGGGTACCTACACAGCCTACACACTACACAAAGCCTACAGAGTAATAGGTAGGAATTTCTGCGTTCTTTACACAATCTAGATGTATGAACATGGATTGGTAGCTTTCAATTGAGTTACCTACTAGATACAACCTACTAGTTACAAAATAGATACCTACTTATGTCAGAGTAGAGTCGATTGCATCGAAATTACAAGCAAATTGTTTTATACTTAGGTAAGTACCTACCTACCTACTTACGATTCCCAGGACGGTCTATCGTCATGGCGAGAACATTGTTTGCCGCTGGCATTCAGAACTAGGTAATGCTGTTAAAAGATCTCTTCTTTTACTCATTGTTTAGCTTTTATTTTATAAATACTAGCTGGTGCCCGCGACTTCGTCTGCGTTGAAAAATAACAAAAGTCATAAATTGTCCACTTGTTGCTATAAACACTTTGGCCAGGCGTACACAAAGTCCTTTTCTGTATCCCCGCAACTTGTATGCAACATTTCATGATGATCTTTCGAGTAGTTAATTCATAAAAAGATAACGTCGTCTGTTGTTTATATCAGAATTAGTGACATAGATAACTTTCACATTAAATATTTTATAACATTACTAGCGGCCTGCCTCTGGCTTCGCAAGGATGCATTTTTTCCTGCAAATTGTGTACACGGTCTGTGTCTGGTTCTTCACTGATCGCTCTTAAATACTTACCGTATCAAAAAATGTTTAGTGGTTTAGATAAAGTTAGCGAGACGCGGTAATGAAATAAAATGGTTACTGTGAGTCAACTGTAACAGATAAAGATATTCCATCGCCGAGTTTTCTTTAGGATTTTAGAAAAACTACAATACTTAGTTACCTAGGTACCTACTTAATTTGTACTTACATATCTCATTAGGTTTATCCTACGTAAGCCATATAAATTTATTTTTTGTGGATTTGATTGTAAATTATTGGTTTTTTTTATCTACTTAAATAAAAACTTAATTAGGTTTTATATAAACCTTCAGTGAAAAATTGTCGAACTGATGGTTAATAGTATAACCATGTTTACTTTTAGTTACAGTCGGCCGCAAAAGTCGATTAACACATTCAAAAGTGGAAAAAACTGAACACTCAATTTACTTACTTTCTTATTGAAGCTTTTTACGATCGTTTTTGACTTATGTCGGGTTGAGTGTTCACTGTTCATGTACCTACCTATTACTATTAGCTATTGGCCCCAACGAGATGGCGACGTGTGGCCACCGTGTGGTGAAATGGTCCCACAGTGTGTCGAGTGTCGACGAAAGACGCGATTAGATCAAGATGACGGCGACGGAAGACGGAAGGCGGAAAGCGGAAGGAAGGAACTCGCTCAATTAGGGCTCTCACAAGGATCCACTTTCGTGGGGAGAGGCCGGGAGGGATCCTTCCTCCCGAAGCGAAGCTGTAATTGTTTGCGCCCATTAGCGAACGCTTTCAATAGCGACGCATCATTGTTCGCGACGTTAAAAAGAAATTGCCGTTTACGACTAAGTACGCTCGAGTTTAGCCGATCGATGGCCGTGTCAACGCTGCAAGGTAGCTAACAATGATCGCATTATTGTCCCATAAAACGTCTCGATGATTTGGCGCACTTTGAGCCATTTCCTGCGGCCATTGTTTACGAGGTACGCTTAAAAGATTTGTGCCCTTGTGCGCGATCGTTCAACGGTTTCCGTGAAGCGGTTTCGCATTAACTCCTCGATGGTTCTCGATATCGATCCCCTCAAAGAAGCCCTCGATTCAACCACAGCGACGCTATTAACAAGAAAATATTGCCTGTCATTTTGCGCCTGATCTTAATCATATAGCAACATTTTGTAACTTATACAAAACATGCCAACCTTTTCTATAAGGTGTATGTAATACTTAAAACATTTATTTTTAACTTGCTGCAGCCCGCGACTTTGTAAATTATATACTCAAACCTTCCTCGAGAACCACTCCATCCATTGGTGAAAACAACATGAAAATCGGTGCCGGTATTTTTGAGTTTATCGCGAACAGACAGACGCGGCGGAGTACCCATATGTAAGAATAAGGATAAAGATGACTTATTGTCATTTAATATTATCTATAAATATTGGATTTGATTGATTGTAAGTAAATATTTTGTTTATAACTTGAAATAAAAGTGGAATCATATTATAAGTATACATACCTAAAGGACTCCTATATGATTCCAATAGTATCTACCTAACTTTCCAATTTGAGCAACTGAAAACCTACTTGTTATTCTAGTCTAGTAGTTATAATTAATTTCTAAAATGTGCAAAATCTGTGACATTTGCGCAGGTTGACTTCTTGTAACTATACTGACTAAAAGCCAAAAAAGTTCTATTGTCAATATTAGCAATCAGTATTGCCGCATTCACAGAGCTATTGCTTTTAGGTAGGGCCGTATCTAGTTGAGCGCAGCGAGACCAATCATTTATTGGTTAGAATGTATAATAGTGTTCTATAACAACCAAATTAGGTAGTAAAGTAATATTAGGCGTAGGCATAGCAGAAGACCAGTGGAATGAGATATTCAGTTGGGAATAATTGTTCGCCGCTGAGTTGTGAACGAAGGCAATTCAGTAAACGCCGGAAAATAAAATAATAGCCGGTCCCATTAGCGAGCTGCTCCGCTCAAAGATATAATCGTCGGAAATAAATTGGCGTTTCTCTACGAGCGCGTCTTCTCTCGAATCACTTTGTGGAATTGCGACTCATTCCGGCTCATTTAATGCCGCCGCTTTCTCTCCTCCATCCCAGATATCCAATGTGGCCTCTTCCAGCCTCCATCTGAGGCGTATCATCATCGAATTCATCACAAACTGTTTCAACGGACCATACTAGGAATTATGGAAAAGGCAAGTCCCACAGCTTCAAGTATTCTATTTGCTATTTACTATTTACTTTGGAGAATATCGCACCTTCGGCAAGACAAGGGCATAACTGCACTTTTTGTAATTTTACAGGAGAGCCATTTTTTGAATTCAATATCGTATTCTTTTGTTTTTAATTGCTTTTAAACAATTCATCATCAAATAAGCCCCATAGTCTTATAAATATATGTATTTTAATTTAATAATGTTTTTAAGACATTTCTGCCTATGTTTTAAGTTTAACTCGTTTAAAAAAAATGTAAGTTATGCCCTTGTCGTACCGAAGGTGCAATATGTTCTCGGTGAATGTTCCATCGGACGTACAGACCGGATGGTTTGAACTTTGTAAAGATGTTCTCTTATTAGGTAGGTAAACACCAATAAGAAAATTTGTAAGATATTTTTTTGCTTCAAGACTTTTTTAAAAATATTCTATAAAAAGAAATTACTTATTAGATAGGTACTTACTTAATATATTGTAACATACGTAATACGTATGTTGGACCTTTTTAGAAAAAGTTGGTTACTTAATTGTTTTATTGTAGTTTAGCCATATCTATAGAAATAAATGGAAGAAATAGGTACTTTTGAAGTAGTTAACATAAATAATAGAAATACTTAGACCATCACCCATTGCTCGGCACCTACTTCCACCATAGGTTACCTTCGCTCACTATATTTATCTATATATATTTCTTTCTATATTCTATATATTCTAGAGATCATAATTTCTTATTTATATTTTGGAAAAAGGGTTCAAAATATCTTTTCTGATGGGAGTAACCTCCACTTACAGAATCTAACGAAAACCTAAACTGGTTAGGTAATTTCAGTTACGAATATGGATGAAGTCCATATAGTACTTACCTAGAGTATGAATTACGAGCGACTGTGTAGGTAATGTATAGATCCTACTAAATTTATTTAAAACAAACTGTAAGTAAATCCTACTAATTAACACTAAGATATAGCTATGTATACCTACAGTTACATAGGTTTACGAATGTTGAGTTATTGTAGTTAATAGTGGCCAAACATTGTCGTACTTAGCGGTGCGATAAGTGAACGCGAGGCCTGCAACTTGCAGACAAGCCCTTTGCCTCTCCATTCATGTTCCCACTTCCACTCCCCTGGCACTCCCCTGGCACTTCCCCGGCGAACCAACCGGAGCTGAGGGGCGGCCGCAGAGCGGGACGCCGCCATAGGCCAGAGAGAGACAGCGATAACGCCTCGACTACTACTTCAATTGGGCGGGTGTCGAGTGTCTAGTGGTGCCCGTAGCGTCTTCTACCATAAGGGACAGGGTTCTCACCCCGTCAGTCAAAGCTCGCCGGTCACCGATGAAGGTAAAACACGCGGTTGCCCTTTCATAACGACATACGAAACTTAGTATCGCGAGAGAGTTTTTATATTTGAAACACTTGTAAAAATTAATTTAAAAAAAAGTCTATATAAAGTAAGAATAAAAGTAGTAATGTGTGCAAAGCCGTGGAGCGAGGATTAGTTAAATCACGAGTGCATGTTGTTGAGGAGATGTCGTCGTCTGGCGTGCGTCGCGGCGCCGCCTACACCATAGACAACATTCTAGGTCACAGGGACCGACAATCGGGTTAGTACTCATTTATTACCTTGTTCTCGGTTGGGCACTTGACCATCTTTGAGAAACCCACTTTTAGAAGCAGGAAAAAGCACCTGCGCCTTTGAAGTCTAAGCTAAAGTCTAAGCAAACTTGACCTACCTAAAGCCTTCATATTAATCGTCCTTGGCATTATAACCTTAAGTTGTACCTAATTGTTGATTTGTAATAGAGTAGAGATTGTTAATGACTGGCCATGGAAAAAATAGAATTACTTAGACAAAAGAATTTACACATCGGAAAAAAATAAAAGTTTATCTAATATCAATTTTCCCTTTTAGGCGACAAATTTGTTTGCATTCGTGTTCTCTTTATTTAGATTGAGTAAAAAATTGCAAATTTTTAAATTTAACAATAAACAGGTTCTACCAGATACCTAATAAGTATAAAATTATAATATTATGAATTTATAGGCATAATATTCATACTTATTTATTAGCGCCCATTCCTAGGTAGGTAAGTAGGTAGTTAGGTACCTACTTGTATAGTATTTAAACATTGTATGTTTTTTAAACTTACATATTACGTGAACAGAACATTGATTTCTTTAAATTCAAAGTCGAAAGTGATAAGGTAACAAACATTAAAAAAAAACAAATAAAAAAACGTAGGTACGAATCGAATTGAGAACCTCCTCCATTTTGGAAGTCGGTTGAAAATCTATACTTACTAATATATACTTAAAGCCGAGTTTGTTTGTTTGGTAGTACGCGCTAATCTTAGGTACTTACTTACTACTGGTTAGAATTGAAAAATTCTTTTTCTGTTGAATAATCCATTATGGAGGAAGGCTAATAGGTTAGTATAATATAAAATACATGTTTACTTAATATAAGTTTGCCCAAGCTGACTTAGCTTGGCATAATTCGAACAAAAGATATAAACGAGCTAACACTTTTGGTTTCCCTACAACTAAAGGGACGTGATACTTACCTATAAGAAAATGTCCCTCACACTTATTCCTCACTCATTTTCGCTTGCGACAGATAAAAAAATTAGTGCTAAAAATATGTAATAGTCAAACTTATTTATGTTAAGTTCGGCAAACAAGCGGACGGTCCTCTATAGATGGTATCTAGGTGGTTACCGTCGCCTATAACAGCACATCGCTCCTAAAAAACTAAAGGGGCACAAATCAAAATACACTTTTTACAGGAGAGCTAAGTAATCGTAAAAAATTTAATTATTTTTGACTATTTTTTTTTTTATTAGATACTTACATATCAAATATTGTGCATATTATACATCGTTAGAAGCGTATTTTTAAGTAGCATTAAATGTGTTAAGTACTTTTATAACAAAAATGAATACTAGAAGAGATATAAGCATATACTTAAGTTACTTTTGAATATAAAAAAATAGCAAAATATACTAAATATTGAATAAAACAATCATAACTCTTTTTGCAACATACAATATGAAGGATTTAGATTATATTTTTGCAATAAAAACGATTTTTGCAATAAAAGATTATGGCCCTTTAGTTTTTAAGGAGCGACATGTGCTGCAAATACGCTATTGACTATATTATATTAGGATTAAGGATAAGTACTTAATTGGAAAGGCATAGGGAAATTGGCTCTGTTAAGTATCCTATAGCTCTGTTACTTCACTGTGGTCTTCTATAACGACTGCTAAACGCAGTTGAACCCTTCTGCTGCTTTCCATATCTTAGACTAGACCAGAGCCAACTTTGAATAGTTCATTTGCAAAGTTGACCCAACCGGGAATCGATCCCGGGACCCCTGAGACGGAGCATTAAGGCAAGCAGGTAACCTTACCACTCGTCCAAGTGGCCCGTCAAATGTTAATGATAATAAATAATCGTACCGAAGGCTTTTGATAAATGTATGTAACAAGCAGTCTTTATTTTCTTTTGAATCTGCGAAACGTGGACTACTCTAATAAATGATGGATGTAACAGATTGTTCAATAGACTAACAATACCGCTATAATTAATTGTTTTAACATTACAGACTCTATTAAAATTGTGTGACATAGTATGATCATAATAGTCAGATCTTCAAGGAAGGATTTGCATTGAAAATTAAAAACACTAAGTGCCTACTTAAACAGTAAGTAAGTACCTTGTTGGCCAAAAAATGAGTGCGGTATCAAAGTAGGTACAGTTATAGTACTTAAAGAAAGCGATATTTTTTTAAATGTAATATCAATTTTAGTTAATAATATTTTCGCCTTGTTGATCTATAAACTACTTAGAGCTTTCGATTTTTCTTTTCATAAAATTAGTGTCCACCTAAAAAAATATCTTATTGTGTAAATATATTGTTTGAGTGCATTTAATCATCATTCTGCAAATCTGAATTGCATTTTTAATTTTCTCCAAGAAAAATCACCTTTGTCTAAATTTGTTTTAGTAGTTAGGTTTTCCTTTTTATACAAAGTTAAATAAAACTTGAAATTAACTTGCTCTCCAATTTACATAATTTGTATTATTTTCTTTGGCTATATATGCTAATGGCAAATTATTGCATTTTAAAGGAAAAGTATTTCTCTTTGAATTGTGCTTTAAATTAAATCTCTTAAAATTTTCTAAAAATAAATAAGTAGTCCTATGCGTTCAGGAAACGATAACGAAATATTTGTGATGATTATCTGAATCCGTGTTGTGGAAGGATAATTTGTAAAAATGGCGCCCCCGGGGCGCACTTCATAATGCGGTTATTACATGATTATTATTGTATAATAAATAATATTGAACACACAACTGTCGGCGGGCGCTTTGTACTCGGCGGGATTATCACACTCGGGTGCTCATTAAAGGATTACAAATGGAGCCGGCAGCTGTGTTGCCATTGCCTAATGCCTAATAACCTCCGACACAATGAGCCAACACCCAAATCTCTGTTTCGAGTGGCTCACTTCTGATTCTGTTACATACCAAGACGTGAGTGGATGAAGGTGATATGTCGCATAATAACAATTTCGAATAAATCGAGGTTAAAGTTTTACTTTTAATTTTTGAAATAATTTTCGGAGCTGATTTTTGTACTAAATGATGCAAAGTTGTGATAATGGTATGATAGCAATTATGATAGAAATTAAGCACTTGTATTATTTAATTTAAAAAAAGTGAACATACTCGTAGCTCCCTCTTCCATTAACAAAAGTAAACTTTTCTTCACTTTTTGCTTTTTAAAATTTTAAAATGCATAACACTTCAACTTTTTATTTTCCAAAAATGTCTTAAATCGACGATCTAAAGGTCTGTAATAATTCATATGGACAACGCAACGCAAATAAAGGAAAAATCCCGAAAATGTAACATACCACATTCATCCACTCACGTCTTCTACAAAATGGAAATGATAGATGAACCGAGTCAAGGCTACGCCAAGACAAGGCAGTGGCGTTTTTAAAAAATGCCTAATTATTCTGGTGTTATTTTAGTTAGCCTAACGTGGATGTATGACTATGTGTTACCCGCGACTTCGTCCGCCCCCTTGTAGGTTTATTATTTAATCTTTATTGGTAATCTTGTCAATCTTATTCAATCTTTTTATTAATCTTTTTTAGAAATTGATTTTTATGTAAGTACTTACTTACGTTTTTTTTTCTAGTGATAACACTACATTAAATTGATTTCTAAATCGAAAATATAGAATTGAAAATAGATAATACCTAGAATCTAAAGTTTCTAAAGAATCTAAATCAGAAGTGGCAACCGTTCCAATCTGTTCTAACTACGATTACACCTTCCGGTTTCCTACAAATTGAATAGTGTAATGTAAATAGCCGCTTTAGTTAGAATTCGTTTCTAATGTACTGGAATATTCCAGGAGAAGACCTCTCCTCGTCTACTTTTCCATCTCAGAGCTGCTAGATGGTGTTCAAATTCGCATCTCCCCGGGACAGAATAAGAGAATTTTTCCACTTGTACCTACTCAGATAAAATAAGAACTAAAGATAGAGCTCTGTGTTCATTAAAACTACGCGTTCGCTGAGTATTATACACGGTTATACGAACAAAAATGTAACTTGGAAACCAATATTTTCAATAATAAAAATAAAAAAATTGCGGGTATAACTTGGAGAACAAAATCTCATTAGAATAAGTAAAAAAAGACTTCACTACGTTGTCCGCAAAATTTTGTCTATATTTCTTATTTGGTCTGAGCTTGTATACCGGACTTGTGTACTAGCCCAATTATGTAGTAAAATGTAAAGCCGATTCAATCGTAGGTACATATATCTGATGAAATCGAACAGCGGAATGCGCAAACTATTTTGAACTTTACAGCCATATGAACAGAGTAGGAAAATGCTTGACTGAGGTCATCGGAGATCAAGCTTGTAGAGCAACGAGCGACACGTCAAGTGCCAATTTGACAGGATTACCAACATGAGTATACAACGGACAGATCAGCGCATGGCTTTCAACGAATTGCAGCTAATTTTATTATTAAACTAGTGACTCACACCCGGCTTCTCATGGATGCATTTTTCAGCAAATTATAAACAGAAACCTTCCTTGGTTATAGCCTTCCTTGAACCATCCTTGAAAAATTATGTAAATGATAGTGAAAACTGCTTCAAAACTGCTGCTAAGTAAAGTTTGAAACAATATTTCCCAACGTAAGAAAAAGGTACACGTTTGATTCGGATGAATGGGTTGAGGACAAAACGGGCCAATAACTCCCCTCGTTAGTCGACATGCTCATTTGTTGATAGTCTCTTTGTGAACGGACTGATCTCTCTTTAATTCTTCGCAACAATTATAACAAAGCTGCAACACAAATGGAATTAGTATAAATAAATAGAGCGCGTTCGAATAACATCAAGTGACGTTAAGTGCTTTATAAAAATGTATATTCCTTTGATATAATGGGGATCCGAGCGAGGGTCGGCACTGGGTTCACACGGGACGCCAGCTTGAGCAAGCCAATATCGACCTTGCTTCCATCTTGCTAAGGTGCAAATTTATGCAGGGACTAGGAGCTGGTCCCAAAACACAGCTTTCGCCAGAAACGTATGACCCGAACCGGTACTCGAAGATTGTAAATGGAGCCAAGTATATCCGGAACACGAGCGAATCGACAAACATTCATTCCCTAACTTGTACTTACTTGTATACAAAACTATAACACGTACGAACGAATCTATCTACCTACTAGGGACCCGCTCCCGGCTTTGCACGGATGCAATTTTTCTACAAATTATATGTAAAAAATTTCCACGTTTAACGTTTTTTCCATTAGTGAAAACCTTGTGTGAAAACATTAGTTATTATAATTGTTATATACTAGCTGAAGCCCACATCTACGTCTGTGTTGAGAAATAAAAACAAAATATGAATAATATAACGTCTGACATATTAATTGCTCTTATATCTACTTTTGCCAGCTTTTGATTTCTGTTTTTAGATGATCCCTTAAGAACATTTTTTTTTTCTGGATGAAAGATACCCTATGTCATTTGGCTATATCATAAATCTTTCATTTTCACAAAGCATCTTCCCTAATTTGTTAACCTTTTGAATAGTTCCCTAACAAACATGTCAATCTATCGACCCAGATGACATTAATCTCCGATATTATCCGATAAAATCTCAAAGAATAATGTTCGAGAAATTACATGCATTTTAGACACATCCGAGCCAATCAATTTGGTTTCCTTAAAAACACATCTACAACTCTAGCAGGCTTAAACCTAATGAAAAATATAACAGACTGTTCGTCACAATGAGTAGGCTTGGATTTGAGATAATTTTGATTTGATTGAAGCTTTGATCTGTGGCATCAGAAGCCAAGGATATAGCTGCATTAAAAGTTACCTTTAAGACCGATAACAAAGTGTTGAAATAACAAAAATTGTGGATAAGACTAAAGTGACAATCACTGTACGTTTATAGCGAGGAAAAAGTTAGTCCTCAAATTTAGGTATTCACTTAGAAATTATTCATAACTTACCATGGTCTGAAGAGCACTTGCGTCTCGTCCTTTATATTTGAGTCATCAATACTAATAATAAATCTGTAAGTATGTTAGTATGTTCCTCCATAATAACTGTGATTTTCATTAAACTTGGTAGATAAATATTTAGACGTAACAGGACATAAGATAGGCTTCTTTTTTATTTTACAACGCGGATGGAGTCGCGGGCGCCAGCTAGTCTATATATAAACATCGTCCACCACAATAATTACCTGTCTAGATGTAGACTTCTCCTAAGGCAATCCGTGTCCTTCATTCGGGACCTTCTCTACCCCATTGGTGTATATCGAAGTAGTTGGTCTTTAAGAAATGGGTGTTTGCAGACCGCGTGGAGCTGAAGAGCGAGAGGTGCACTCACTCGGACTCGGAGCTCGAGGGAGAGGTGGGAGAGGTGGGAGAGGCGGGAGAGCCGGTGCGTCTTGACCACGTCGAAGCAGACGCAGACATAGACGCAGAAGTAGACGGCGACAACATCGAACCCGACATCGGCAGACCGCGTAAGGTAACTTGCATGCTAAACTTCGCTTCCCACTGTTCGACTCATCACTAAAACCTGTACTTTTAGAGAGGTTGCTCTTAACCTTAGCATAGCAGAGAACATTGCGTATTAAGCTATTCAGTCTTTACCACAGTGACTCTGATAAAATAAAATAAAATATATTCAAAGTCTGATGTCCTTGTAGAGTGTTATTATAACCTTGTGATAATAGTTGTCTAGGAAAGCTTTTGTAGTTGTATTTTTCTGTGTCTGTACAAGTTGTGAGTAAGTTATATATTCTGCTTTCTGCAAGAAATACCTTGAAAGAACATGCATATTTGTTTCTAGGCCGGTTTCAGTGCTCTCCTGTCGGTCAGTCCCGACGATACGCACAACCGACCGCGGTAGCAATACGTGTGCGTACGGTCAGGCGAGCTTTGTAACAACTTGTGAATTTTAAGAAACAAAAATATTAATTATCTAATAATACCTATACCTTTATAATGAACCAATTTGTCGCTTAGGTTTACAGAATTATGTCATTGTTGTTGAAAAGCTTGTAAACAGAATAATTATGCGTCGGTTTCGTTTGTGCGGGAAGCAGGTGCGCCGCAGCCGGACCACCTTCACCACATACCAGCTGCACGAACTAGAACGAGCCTTCGACAAGACGCAGTACCCCGACGTCTTCACCAGGGAGGAGCTCGCCATGCGGCTGGACCTCAGCGAGGCGCGAGTGCAGGTCAGTCGCATCTGCATGTCGACAATAGTCGGCAAATTGCAGCTAACCGCGGCCTCGCCTCCTCCTGCCCACTCGACGCCAGATGCGCCAGGAACTGGCCGCAATCAACACAATACCTCGCTAATTAGCCGCTCATTAACCACTCCGCTGAACAGCGCTAATGTTTGCGGCATTGTACGAGCCGCACCCCGGGACTTCCCCCGCCGCCCACACAGATCCGCGCCTCGCCGCTAATTGCCCATTATGCGATAATTACGCGACTTAATTACATAATGGCCGCCATCGGATTGCATCACTCGACGCGACTCCATTGTAATCGCTCTAACTCTCGCATCATATCTTACGTAAATCGCAAGCCTCAGATTCCAAAGCGCAGGCTCGAGATTGGACGTCGAGTGCGGTGCGGTCTAACGAAGTCATTCATGTCGTCACTCTATCCACACTCCTCGCCGCAAATCTTACTTGATTATTCCACTCGTTCCTTTCATTGCGTCGGTTAATTCGCCGTTTGTTTCAATAAATTAGCGCGTCTAGACTCGTTTTAGGGTAAATCCGAGCCACGGATTGCGTCGTGCCGACGTCCGACAATGGTTTAATTAAGCGTGGTTTAGCCCTGAAGAGCTCTCGAGGTGTAGTCGAAGCGAGCGGCGCGCAATTTGGTAATTATCGACTTAACTAACGCCGCCTGTCCGGAATGTTCCGGAGGGTGCTCAGATCTCCACCACTGCGCCCCTGCACTTCAACGCATGCGAATACAACTGCCTTTTACTACTCATCAAGTTGATAAGCTGTTCGCGTTTCATCTTTACTTCTAGACCAGGTTCCACCCAAAATTGTGTCTCTTGGAGTTCAGAGATTGTTTCCTCAGTCGTCAATCGTCATGTACAACTTGTAGCAGTTACAAACTATCAGATATAAGACCCAATAGAGTCCCTTAACAGTCTCCCAGTAGATTCTGCGGCCACACTTGTGCCCGCGCACTTAGCACCCACTCGCTGCGGCGTTAATTGCTTTTAATCCACTCGTCACATCGAGTTCACCGACAAATGAACTTCTTACCACCCTCGACTCGACTGCTACAGCGCAATCAACAAGCCACCTTACGAAGATTCTGGTAAGGTTCACTTTAGATTTGACGGGCCGCAGCTTCGAGTTGAATTTTAGAATGCAATCGAGCCGCTAATAAATGTCAAGTGGGTGTAATCGACACGAGGCGATTGTGTCCGCGAGTGGTTCCACTTCCACTCGACAGAAATGCAATGGCATCGATGTCCCCTCTCCGGCAAACCCTCCCCCCGCCTTAAATACTCGCCCTCACACTCCAATCCACTCCGCGTAATACTCTCGCGGAAATCTGATATCGTCACGATTCAATGTGTCGCTTTCTTATACTATCAAGTCCCAGAGGCTATATATCAATACTAATAATAAATCTGTAAGGGTAAGGGTTGGAGTGGGTAACTTTGTTTTCAGAGATATCGTGTATAGGCTCTATACATGATACTGAAACTAAATTGACCATTTTTACAATTTTTTTCTGTATGTATGTATGTATGTTCCTCCATAACTATTTTCACGACGAATTAACTGATTTTCAATTAACAGGAGACACTGGATACACTGGATAAGAAAAATATTTCTGCTGCGAACTATTTACTATCCTTTCCTCTCTTTAAACAACCCGTTGATAATTGTAGCCATTCAACTTAGTTGTAGCTTAAAATATTATATAAAAGTGAATTTCATCATAATTATCATCACCATCTTAAACGTAGGACGTCGATTGCTGTACATCTTGTTTTTTAAATATTCAAACATGCATTTTTTTTTTCGGATTTAATTCTACGAATAGTTTCAGTTGGGAAAAAGATTTTCATAAGTTCTAAAGTTTACTGAGATTACTCTCTACACTACAAGTAAATCATTCTGCTATAATGTATTTGAATTGAACTTAGAAGCAGAACAGAGTCTCGCCTCTCTGGTGCATTGTGCAAGTGCACTGATTCAGTAAAACGGATTCATTTGAAAATTATGAAATGAGTCCAATTTTTCATTCTTCTCGACAATGTCTTTTTATTAGCGCGATGTGGCTCGGATGGTTGGCTCGATTTGTTTCTATTCCGGTGCTGGCGGTGCGCGGCAAAGTGCACCTAATGCCGCAAGACTTAGGGTCGCTATTGGCGCCTGGGAGTGCGGCCAATATGAAAACCACGTATGCGTAATTGCTTTTCATTACGTCCCATTGTAGTGGATGGTGCGAGGGGGTGCGAGGGGGCTGTGGGGGGTGCGAGGGGGAGTTAAATTGCCGACAATTACACAATAAAAAGGCAAAAAGCCACCAGCCACACTTATTGTCAATGGTGACAGCTAAAAGTAAAAAAAAAAGCAAGCCGTTCCCGCGCTGCGGCCGGTAGATGTCGCTAGTGGTCATGCCTTCTTAACTTACCATAAACGATCTTGAAATAAAACACTAATAAATATTTTATACGTATTTTTACCAATAAATAAAAAATATATAAAAAACTTACTTTTAAAAATGATTTCATGTATAGGTATCAATATTTAAAACTGAAGAATTTGTTTGTATGTTTGGTTGTACGTGCTAATCTCAGGAACTACTGGTTCGAATTGAAAAAATATTTTTTGTCCATTTATTTGTCCTTTGTCCAAAGGACAGTCCATTTATTGAGGAAAGCTATAGGCTATATAGAACACGGACAAAGTCGCGGGCACCAGCTAGTTTTAAAATATTAATGAAATAGTACCTTTTGCACAATAATTGTAAAGTAACTTCTCAATGAAGTATACTCCAACTCCTTTGATTTTGCATTCCTTGCATATTTGTTAAGATAAAGAGGCGTGGATGAAGTCGCGAGCAAAAGCTAGTATGTAGAGAATGTAGAAATGAAATTAATGGTAACTCAAGTAGAACATTCTTAGTAGGTACTGTAATAGAGAGTAATTTAATTAATTTATAAGCAGTAATTTGCGAACAAAAAATAATTTAAAATTATTTTGGCGACAGGTGTGGTTCCAGAACCGACGAGCCAAGTGGCGCAAGAGGGAGAAGGCCCTCGGAAGAGACCACGCACCCTTCATGCACCACGAGCACGGTGAGACATTGTCTTTTATTTTAAGGTCAACAGGCAAACTGACGGTCCACTTGAGGTAGGTGGCTACCGTCGCCTATTGACACAAGCAAACGTAATAAGGCACTGCCATCTACTCACTCACGTGGATAATTTATGAGCCCATTCTCTGTTCATAGAGAGAGAAAACCCTGTGCAAAAAGGGTTATTATGGAATATTAGATTACCTATATACTTAAATGAAGAATGTCCTTTGAGTTGGATATTGTCGAACAAGTATTGTGTTAGGTATATAGATTGCTAAATAGACGTTTTATGTTGTAAATTGACTAATTGATTTATGAAAAGAGCAACGGGGGTTCCTTGCCGAGTTATTCCCCCTAGAAGCAGTTTTCCGAACCGGTGGTAGTTTGTAATTGTAATAAATGTTGACGAAGATAAATGTTTTGTGAAAACTTACATCTAATAAATGATTTATTATTATTATATTTATTAGAACTCACTGCCTGCGTCTGTGTTTCCTCAAAATTACAATCTAAGGGTCTTCAAATCTAGGGTAAATGGACTTCAAGTAAGATCGCGGCATTGACTCAACAAAAAAAGTCATAAGATGTGGCAATTTAAGTTTGTGGTGTTACAATTAGTTTGTGTGTGATCGAGCGATATCGCCCCTCTCGCAGGAGCACAATCGGCGTATTCATTTGGTGACACCTTTCGATATGCAAATACAGGCCGATTCCATTCTATGCGACGATAAGTGCCGATAGAATTGGAAAGGTGGTGGAACAGAGGGCCTTTGTCCACTGTTCAATGTTACATTTAATTTTGTTACTAAAAATTACATTTAGCTATAAAAACGTGTATTTTTATCAATCTAGCTTTGTTGGGGTTGTTATCTGTTATTTGCCAGTTGCCATCTATTTATTACTTCACGAATTAACTATTTATGTAATTAAATGTTAGAAGACAGACTAGCGGTCCACTTCATGGTAGAACCGTCGTGGTTTATGAACACAAGCAACACCACAGAGGTGCTCAAGTGCACTGCCCACCTCAATAAGACAAAAACCAGGGATTAGAGAGGGATAAAGAAACGCTAGATCCAGGTTTGTACAGAGTGGAACTACTAAAAAATATAGGGGAGGCCTGAATCCAGCATTGTGTCATTTGAGTGACCCAATTTAATGACCTTATAGTCATTATGGATTATGGATATTCATTCTGTTTTATCATTTTTTTGCTAGAAGGTTTGGTCCTGCTTTAAAATGAATTGCGGGTTACCTACAGATTTTTTAAATAATGTTTTGCCTGAGAAAAGGTCTTTATGTAATTTTGCCTAATTATCACCTCGTTTTTAAAAAAGATATGAAAAGGGTGAGTGTGTCGTTTACCCGTGGCAACCACCGACGGTGGCAACAATCGATGGTGGCAAGCAAACACAAAAAGGCTCCGTTACCACCGGCGTCGACATCAATCACAGTAAATGACACGATAAACGAATTCCCTATAATTGGTGTTATCGTCAAATCGCATAAACGCCTCCAGTCCTGTCGGAGCACTCATTATATGCGCATTAGCGGTAATGATAGCTTCCTTTCCCTTCGCCGACCTGTTTCCCTGTCGTTTGTGTTACCGGCCCTTAGCCGCTCTATCGACGACATTCTTACAACTGTCGCTTTTCACGGAAACTCAGCATGCCGTATAATACCTTATGAACGAGAGACAATTGAGAAAAGAAACAATATACGAATTGGTCGGATATATAATAATAGACTTGAACAAAATATTACTCGTAATGTACACGTATTACACGTACAATTTTTTACCCCACACACAAAAAGGTCCATTCGAAGCAAAATCAGAAACGATGCAGTCGGATTGCAGATTCTGCAATAACTTGTATTATTGTATTATTATTTTCAATCATATAAGTAACACCATGGATTGTCCAAAGAAGCCTTGTGTCAGTGCGTGACATTGATACGTTGATAGGGATCTGTGAATGGTTCGTAATCGTCGCTAATGACCGGTGAACCGATTGATTCGTTCGATAGCGTTTACTACCCCGCTATGGTATCATTATAATTATCGCCTTCGTTAGCTGACTGGTTGTTTATTTGGCAGTGGTTGGCGGTGAGTGGGGACCAGCCGGCGGAGGGGGTGAGTGGTGGGCGCTGGGCCTGGGGGGGCTATCGGCGTTGGGAGCTAGAGCTCCCATTTGGCCTGAAGCAGAACCGGCCGCCGCGTTCCGAGCTCTTTTGCAGAGGTACGTGTTGGCACTTCCGCCCCCGGCCTTGGCATTGAGGGCCCCGCTCGAAGCGCCCGCGCCGCCATCGCCCCCCTCACAGCCCCCCTTGCAGAATCCACCCCCCTCCCCCGCGTCGCCGGAACTAGCGCGGATGGCGAGCGCGGACGCGCTGCGTCTTCGCGCTCACGACGCCCTCATACACGAGCGACTGCTTCTACAGCACAACAGCAAGATACACACGTAACCCAGCACGCTGTAAATATTGTACATTGATGCTAGTCACATTATTATTATACGCGGGGGGAAGCCCCGGTTGCGTGTTAGGTGTGAAGAGCTAGACGCGTAAGTCGCGTCGTGTGCCTTACCATAAAGTTTTATGGGTTTAGACAAGACGTTTTCGAGGCTCGTTTTGGCGAACACAACGCATCCGCTCGACAATGTTATTTCAATGATATACTTGAAACCATGAACCATTTGAAACTAGTATTAACTATGATTTTATAATAGAAATGTTTATGTAATGGCTTAAAGTATTCAAACACAATAAATATTAAGGATTTGCCGAACACTAAAATTTACACAAACTTTGACACAAATTAGATAATTAAAGTCATAACAATTAAATACAAATTAATATTTGCACGACCTTCCGTAAACATAGTGTTAAAGCAAATAAACATTTTATTTATTTATAATGATACCAAATCATAATTTTGTTGTCAAATATAATTTTAATGAAAACGGAATTTTGTAAATTGCATCATTTATTATTCAAACTGTAATTATTTGTAAAATATATTTAATATTGTATCGAGCGTTTGTGCTTCGTAAAGAGGTGATTTTGTGAACACCAGAATAATTCATAATGTAAATACAATTTGTACTAGATTTAATGTAAATAGTGTAAAATCGATAGGAAAAAAAATCGAAGGTTTAGTGAGATTCATTCATGTGACATCTTTACACTCGAAATTAGCGATACACCATCGTTATCATGTAAAAGCTTAACACCACACATAGATATATTGAATATAAGAAATGCTCCATAATATGAAAATGTCGCAATTTTGAGAGTAAAGATGTGATATTCCCATGACGAAGTAGTGATCGTGTGAAGTCAGTAGCGTAGTGCAAGTAGGTACATACGACGTGAAATGGTTTGTTTACATTAGCACTACATCAGGGGCTCTAGATGCTACGCTCTAATTTTATGTGGGCGTTACAACAACCAATCACCGGGCTTTATTTCTTTCGTAGCGTAGCCTGAGCGTAGCATTTACGACTGTACGTTTGCTCTTGGCTAGGGCCACAGGGCCCAAAGCCAAGATGCAAATTCTTCATTGCTTACTTCGGAAACGAAGAGAGAACGCTAAGAGAAAGCTTGATGGGTGATTGTTGTCATGCCCAAATAAAATTTTACCATCACAAAGCTTTCTGTTAGTGTTCTCCCTTCGTTTCCGAAGTACGCAACGAAGCGTTTTCATCTTGGCTAGGGCCCCAGGGTATGTTGCGGATATAGAACTTTCAAAATCCGCAAATTTGGAAGCGGATTTCTAGAGGGGTCACATCTGCGAATGCGAATTTTAGGTTGTTTTAATAGATTTAAATTTAATGCAGAAATAAATGATTTATATTGATGATTTTAATATATATATATATATATGTATATTCAATTATTTATTATATAAAAATGTTAAGTTGGTTTCTGTAGCGAATATCCGCAACAACCCTGCTACATAATGGACACAGCTAAAGAAGCTAAAGAGCTTATATGCGTAGTTGCGTACCTGTGTAGTGCATAAAGCAAGGCCAAAGAAACAACGCAAACAATGTAGACAAGCTTTCAAAGGTTGTCAAGGGCTTCCTATACCATGAAACAGAGTGTATAATGCGAGTTTTACTTGATCAAACTCAAGTTTAGCCACTAAGTGCGCTACTTCATTCCAATACAAATTGACGTTTACTCGTTCGACGCTTATGATCGAGTGAAACTCACACTACGCACTCTGATAGCGCCGGCCGCTTAGTGTAAGGGAAAAGGACAGAGGGCCGGGTTTGTTTACATTGTTTGCGTTGTCTCCTTGGTCTTACTATAGTGTATTTACTATCGAGATAATAGCTTAACTTAATATGTAATATTGTAGTCACTTTGCAATAATATTATGTCTATGTAAACTTAAGAAATTGAAACAATAAACAAATAAAATATAATTTAGTTGTTTTTTTTTAAATCTTCATTATAATGTGTGTGTTTGTGGCGTGTTGTACTCACAATTTTTGTCCGTTTGTCTGTGCGCTTGTGCATCTCAGAAACGGCTTAACCGATTTGAATGCGATTTTCGCTTATGTGTTTGTAGCAAACTTCCCGTAATATTTTATATGTGTTTCATTCCAATCATTTTACTAACAAAAACGTATGCGCTGTTCCGAATTCGCGGGCACAGCTAACAGATATTATTACATAAATAAATTATATTGATTCATGCAACACCCTTAACTTGGAAAAGTATTGAGACTAAGATATCTATAGTCTACAGCCTGCATTTGCCACCCACAGCCCCCCTGGCCGATGCGGGATCAGTTGGGCGAAGATTAAATTTGCTTTCTGTCGATCGCTCAACAAACAGCTCAAGTGTTTGAAGAAAGATTAATTTGTGAAAAATTCGGGCCTCGAACAGGGAACGAATTAAGCCGCCACTTGGGGCCCACTCGACGCCATTCATACTCATACCACCATACACCACCTTATACACTCCTATAGGAATTGAGTCTCGTTTATTCAGAAAGACTATTTATTGAGGCGTTATTGCATAGCTGCTATGAGGAACAATTAATCAGTAAGTTGATAGATGTTGTATTTGATTAATAATTTGTGATATTAAACTAACTTTTGTCCGCAATTTCGTCTTTTTTCTTAGTTAAAACACATATTCAATCTTTATTGCTCATATATATTATTTACTAACTGGTGCCCGCGACTTCGTCCGCGTTGAACGGTGAGCGGTTACCCTTGTCCTTTGTTCCTTCGTAAACAGTAAAGTACATTTATGAGGTTTAAGTAAGAAGTTACAGTTAAAAATCTAGATTAGATATCTCCTCCATAGACATTTTTTTCAGCAATGAGATGTAATCAATACTACTTATTAATAAATCTATAAGTGTAGGTATTGTCTGGGTTATGTTCCTCCATAATAACTGCAATGTTCATGAAACGTGGTAGGATAAACATTTAGATTTTAGACGTACAGGATACAAGATTTTTGAAGTGAAAACTTCTATAGCCGCGTTATACGACTTTGGGTAGGGGAAAAATGTATCGGTTCGCGTCAGCAACATGCTAATGCTCACAGTTATGCGCGCGCAGCTGTCTACGTACGCGATCACACCAACAAATTGCATATACCCGCAGGCGTAATATTATCTAAATTCCTCTGCTGAACGACAGGCGAAAAATGCGAAAAAATTGTGCAATATCACACTAAATTATTATTTTTTACATAAATCACACTGTGTTATGAGCTACGTGATACGATTTTCGCCTGTCGCTCAGCAGAGGCATTTAGATAATAAGCCTGCCGATTGTATGTATGTGCGTTGGACGCTCAGTTTTAAGTTTTCACTTCTGTCGGCACCGTAAATGAAATAAAAATGATTAGTTGTTTGCGTATGAGGTTGGACGCAAATTGCGGTCGAATGCAGATGAAGCCGCGGCGCAGAACAATGGCTGCCAACGACAGGTCGTCTCCATTGTTTTACGGTATTGCCGTAATGACGAGATCTCTTCTGAGGGTCCCACCACAATGGCCGCCAGCGAACATTATGAGCCGATGTCAATGTTATTCCCGCTTTGTTAATATTTAACAAGTGGGCGCTGAACGCTCCCCTTCCAACACAAACAGACCGAATAATCGCAATCTCCGATTAATGAGGTTTCCATCTGTAACTAAGCAGCGAGTCGGCTTTTATTAACCGCTACCTAAATAATCTTATCGTTCCTCAATCCATTTGCAACTCCGCACGTCTTGTACATACTAGCTGGTGCCAGCGACTTCGTCCGCGTTGAAAAAGAAAAAAGTAGCCTATTCTGTGTCCTGTACGTCTAAATATTTATCTACCAAGTTTCATGAGAATCAGTTAATTCGTTTAAGAGTTATGGAGGAACATACATACACTTACAGATTCATTATTAGTATTAATGAAAAGTTACTTGATGTAGCAAATCTATATACTAATATTATAAAGCTAAAGAGTTTGTTTGTTTGGTTGAACGCATTCGAATTGGAAAATTATTTTCGGGTTGGATAGTTATCGAGAAAGGCTGGTTATATAAAATTTTTAACGCGGACGAAGTCGCAGGCAACAATATAGTAGGGAACTATATATAATATATATAGTAGGGAACTGTGTTGGGAACTTAACAACCTTTCGATGAAGCTAGCTTAAACTTAAGTTTGGTTTATAACTAGCCTATTTACACCATTATTATAAAAAGATTAAACATTATTTTACATAAAGAAAGCTGTACATCATCAGCGAATAACATGGTATTTTATTGTTACTTTAAATGTACATAATTTTTTTCTGACTAAATAAAATAGTCTATTGATAGTGAAGTTTTAAAATGTTATAATAAACAAGAGAAGCCAGTTTCGAGTGTGTAGTTCATTTCCTAATATATATCCTTGAATGGATTGTTGAAATATTTGGACGACCAGACGGATCCAACAAAAATATTAAGAAAATAAGAAGGAATTTCCTAATGAATTTGGAGCTCGGGCGAAAGTAAACTGTCGCAAAATATACTCATGGAAGGATAATGTTTGAATGATACACGAAGTCTTCATCTCAACTGTTTACATTTCAACTAATTTGCGTTTCCTCAACGTTTCCTCTGTGCTGTGCAAACGGAACTCAATAATATTATACCAAATGCATTTTTGTGTAAATTTTCATTTTACTTCTTTTTTATTTATTTTTTACTTACAGCCTAAACATTAGCTGTTTATTGCCTAAACATTAGCTACTTATAGCCTAAACATCAGCTACTTATAGCCTAAACATCAGCTACTTATTGCCTAAACATTAGCTACTTATTGCCTAAACATCATCTTCTTATAGCCAACACATCAGCTACTTACAGCCTTAATATTAGCTACTTATTGCCTAAGCATCAGCTATCTGCCAGTGGAGGACTCTTTTCATGGAAACTGAAATTAAAATGCCAAAGCTAAGTTTACCAAAGCTAAGTATAATTGTTATAAAAGCTAATAAGTAATGTTCAAATGTGATCCGTAAACATTTATCCATCGTATGCAGTCTTCTCAATGATGAAGGGATGATGTCGCCTTCCTTTCAGTACTGATCTAATAACATTTTTAGCCCGCCGTGGTGTTTGCGTCCACGATCAACATTCAATATCTTTGGATATGAATGTTTGCCGATGGTGTCTGCTACCTTCGGGGCGATCATTGTGTTACGAGAATCGGAAACATTTCCCAGCTTCATTTCTAACTTATTGATAATACTTGTAGCTAATGCGAACAGTTCTTTATAGTTTTCGTAGACTGTGATGTAACTTTAAAATCAAAATCTAAGTGATTACAAGCATGTTCTTTTCTGTATTCCCAACAATGTATATTATGCAAAATTTCATGCAAAACGGTTGAGTAAGAGAGTTATAATTACTTATAATATGTATTTCACTTTCCCTTTATAGGACCTAATATCTAGAAGTATAGATATTAGTAGAGTTAGTGTAGATTTTGTTGATAATGAAGTCGCAGGAAACAGCTATAATCTATACTAATATTATAAAGAGGAAAGATTTGATTATTTGTTTGTTTGTATAGAATAGGCTCCGAAACTAGTGGATCGATTTGAAAAAATCTTTTACCATTAAAAGCCGACATTATCTGTGATGAACATAGGTTACTTTTTACCTCGGGAAAATGCTTCATTCCTACGGGAAAACGGGTAATAGTACAACGGGTAGTAAGAATTATCCTTCCGTACTTATCTTTTTCACATAACTTCTAAACGGTTGAACCGATTGGGTTGAAATTTCGTATGTGTATTTCCATAGTTTCACAGACACTAATCTATTATATTTTATAAAGTTACGCGGACGAAGTCGCGTGCAACAGCTAGTTATACAATAAATTAAGTTGTCGACTGATGTTTACAGAAGAGCCGTCGACGGTGGAAGACATAACACTTAAAAAACAGGAGATCTCCAATCGTCAACAATGTCACGCAGGTATAATAATATTAATATTAAAGCCCCATTTACGCCGAAGCAACACTGTGCAACATTGTAGCATGCAACACGCTGTTGCCTCGGTGTAAAGCCCCATTTACGCCGGAGTAACACCGTGCGACATTGTAGCATGCAACACGCCATTGCCTCGGTGTAAAATAAGCTGCCGCTGCCGCATGCAACTATGTCGCACGGTGTTGCTCCCGGCTAAATGGGCTTTAGAGAAGACATTTGCACGTTTCTAATACATAACATAGGCTACTTTTTACCGCGGGAAAATGCTTCATTCCTACGGGAAAATGGGTAATAGGACAACGGGTAGTAAGAATTATCCTTCCGTACTTATCTTTTTCACGGCTTGACCGATTGGGTTGAAATTTTGTATTTGTATTTCCATGGTTTCACAGACACGAATGTATTATAATTTTATAAAGTTACGCGGACGAAGTCGCGTGTAACAGCTAGTTTATAATATTTGTATATAAATATGGATTAATTAATGGCAATGGGTTAATAGTAAAATTGAATGGGTTGACTTCTGTTTGCGAGTTTCCCACGGCAACGGGTCCGAGTGAATATTCATTGGTTCGGCTCTAATGTGTGCAAATATGTTGTGAGCTTGTGAGCGGTGCAAGGAGGCTCAGTGGGTCGAGAGAGAACGCGTGTGTGAACCATGCACTAGCACCACCGCCATTATTATAATACACCAATCAATTACTTTGTCCAAACGCATTGCAATCATTAACCTTCTCATTGTTGGCCGAAATAATTTTATTAACATAATAAGGCAATAGCAGACGGCCCCCTCTACGGTCCATTTGCTAAATAGCATTTGGTGCAAATTGCAAATTAATATTTCTATAGTTTACTTGTTTTTTGTGAGGCATTGAATATATTTATTTTTATTTTTAAGCAGCACTTTTGCGGTTCACAAAGTTATGCAATCATAGTGCCTGTTCAACTATTTCTAAGTAGTATAAAAAGTGGCTATCTATACTAATATTACAAAGAGGAAAGATTTGTTTGTTTGTATAGAATAGGCTCCGAAACTAGTGGACTGATTTGAAAAATTCTTTTACCATTAGATAGGCTACTTTTACCCTGATGAACATAGTCTACTTTTTACCGCGGGAAAATGCTTCATTCCTACGGGAAATCTAAAATAAAAGTAAAAACTAGCGGCTTGGCCTGGGAGATTATTGTATTATCGCTCGTTAGTCTACTTTTACAACAAATTACGCTTACATGAATTGAATTAGGTAAACAATATTTTATCTTTATGATGATGTGCGAACCTGCCACCTGCCACTTGCCATCACTTGCCACCTGACCAATAAGCCCCTATTGGTTTTGCGATACGCGCCATTATTACTATATCTCGTAACGTTGAACAAACATTCATCAATATTTATTCTCCCTCTGATTTATAAAAGTTTAACCTATACATAATTATAATAAGACTAGTTGTTGCCCGCAACTTCGTCCGCGTCCAAAATGTTATATAGCCTAAAGCCTTCCTCGTTAAATGGACTATCCAACACAAAAATAATTTTTCAATTCGAACCAGTAGTTCCTGAGATTAGTGCGTACAACCAAACATACAAACTCTTCAGTTTTCATCCGACTTACAAAAAAGATATATATATATATTTTTAACGTTTGTTAGTGAAACGATTTTGATGATTCTTTTTTTATTAGAAAGCTGTTGTGCTTCCCGTGTGGTCCCATTTCAATTTGGTCCAGTTCTGATAATGACATCCATGAGAAAACGGTTTGAAGTCGGGTTTTTTTTTGTTAAAAAGAGTTATGATTATACTGGTCTTATAGTTATGGTTATGGTTCCAAACTTAATAGTTATGGACTTGAAAACGATCGGAAAAGCAAAATTACTTATTTAGCAAAATATTTTTTCCTCCCAAATTAATACAAAATAAGATATTTTTCGAATTTAAGTGTGGCAATAAATTTTCTATTAAACACGTGCTCGTAATAATAATTTCATGTTATCATAATATTTGATTTGCGATAGTGATAAATGATGAGCGCGGAGTGTGTTATTAGGTTCGGTTAAATTTATAATAACGACATAATGTGCAATAAATGCGATATTGTAGTGGCATCGATCATCGCGGCGATAAACCGAGGGGCAAGGGACAAAGTCCCTTACTTTGCACCTGTCATTACTCACCAATATCAAATTAATATTGCTTATTAGACCCCTTATCAATCGACTCGCATTTATCGGGGCAGAAGTGGCGATTGTTCATCTATCTACACTAAAGCTGAAGAGTTTGTTTGTATGTTTGGTTGTACGCACTAATCTCAGGAACTACTAGTTCGAAATGAAAAAATCTTTTTGTTTTGGATAGTCCATTTATCGAGGAAGGCTTTAGGCTAATAAAATTATGGACGCGGACGAAGTCGAGGGCAACAGCTAGTCTTATTATAATTACGATATTGAGGAAGGCTATAGGCTATAGAGAATGCAGACGAAGTCACGGGCACCAGCGTAGTATATATATATTAGGATCGCAGGAATCTTAAGGCTAACTATTTCGGCTACATTATTCACAGGCGAAGCAGCAGGCAAAGTACTATACTAATTAGATTTTGACGTTTATGAGAACACTTTATAAAATTGCAATTATGAATAGTTACAATTGTTCTAATTGTATTGATAACGGCCATTGTGCAAACGCGTACATATACACTTATATAGGCTGTGTAGAAAATTATACTTAGCACATAGGATACTTTTGATCCGGAAAAAAATTTTAGGTTCCCGAGGGATGGCCTTAAATTATAAATTGTCTTTACAGCGATAAAGGTGTTTTCTGAGGTGTTACATTTTTCACTTTTTAACGCAGATGAATTCGCGGGCACCAGCTAATATGATATGAAACAATACGTTACTCTGTAAAAGTGTCGTAACCTTGACTTGATACTAACTTTCAAATGGTCTCGACTTAGGAAATGGTTCAGTCTTATGCATCGGAGGCATGCATACGATTAAATGAAAATATTTTTACATTCATTTAGACGCATTAATTTCACTACATCCTGTATCTACTATCAGGCTGTTACGAAAAGCGATTATTCACTAATTGGCGATCAGCGGCTTGTTCACGCCTGGCGTCTCTCAAAAGCGGCCATGCATCGAAGAATAATACGAGCATTTCTGTGGTCGTTAGTAGCAGAGCTGGTGACGGTCGCCAAAGGCAATATGTTGCAGGCGTCCCGCGGCCGCGGGGCCCCTCTGCCTGGCTCTCTAAGCTCCGTGGGAGGAGGTGGGGAACAGTCCCCTCCATTATTCAGACCCGGCTCGCAGGCGTACGTGGTCTCTCAATTTGTCAAACCCAAACCTCCTCATCAATACTGGGAGGAAGAGACTTCGCTGTCTTTGGTCCCTGAAAACCGCAATTGTCTGCTATGTGAGACTATGGACTCGGGGGCTTGCCGCGCGATGCCTTCCTGCGTATACTGCGAGCCCACAGTGACTGCGTTGTGCGAACGCAGTACTCCTTGCCTGCGGTGCACAGTGATAAAGAACCCGTTCTTCAAGTGCGTGCCTGGTGAGAAGTACATGGATGAATGTGACTCCTGTCGATGCACAGACGGACGCTCCGGCTGGTGCACTAACCAGTTCTGCGAGTATCGGGCCTTACATCTATACGCTATGAAGCTCTCGGATGGCGAATTTTACTAGAACCAGTGGGTGGGTTACTTCACCGCTAATATATCGCACCTTCGGCAAAACAATGACATAACTGCACTTTTTGTAATTTTACAGGAGACCATTTAAAGTATTTTATTTTGCATTTAATATAGTATTCTTCTGCTTACATTGCTATTAAACAATTCTTCATCAAAATAGTCTTGTAAATATATATTTTTAAATAATGTTTTTAAGACATTTCTGCATATATTTTAAGTTTAACTGATTCAAAAAATAAAAAAAAGTTATGCCCTTGAAGGTGCGATATATCAGTTTATATTTATTTAAAAATTTAATAAATTAAATAAATAAAATCTAAACATTATATATTTTATGTATTTTTTTTTTTAAGTACAGGTTTGTAGACAGGCTAGGGTCCACTTTTTATGACAGGTAGCTACCGTCGCCTATTAATTACTGTTTTCTTAATATCTTATTTAAAAAAGATTTTTTAACTTAATAAGACATTTGAGTAATAAAAATTTTATTGTATACTCATTATTTTTTATTATTTTTACAAGTAGGTATGTAGAGTAGGTATGTTTTATTATATCTGTATAAAATGTCGCAGAGATATATTATATCGATGTGTAAAATTAACATTCAAATAGCACAATTCGATTCGTACATAAAACCTTGACACAGCCGTAATCCAAATATATTTATTGGCCTACTATTGATTGCAATGTCCAAGGAACTTGGTTCGGCCGTGGATACACAATGCGGTGTCCGCTAATTGTCTACAATATTTGATCACAAGCCGTTCGATCGTGTATCCGCCACATTACTTGATTCACAAACCGGGGATTAGTTGCGCCCAAGTGAAAGCTCGCTGGGTGGTCACACATCGTGGGATAGGACGCAGTATTACAGTAGCGATTGACCGGCAAACACTTAGGGCCTCTTTTATTAGATACTTTTTAAAAAAAAAATGATTATTTAAAAAAAAAATCATTTTTTTTTAATGTTTGCGACTTTTACAGTACAAAAAAAGGTATATCAGCTCCATTATCCCCGGTGACCGGTTTAAATGGCGGTTAGCCTAATTAACAGATGGTGAAAGATGCCCTTACTATTTTAGGACCCATGAACACGATATTTTTTTCAGGCGCCGTCGAACGTCAACAACGTCACAGGTGCTGCATGTGCCTAGGTATATACTTAGTAGATATAGTATATAATACACGCTCTCGGCTTCGCCCGAGTCCAAAACAGAAACTATCCTATATATATTGGACCAAATCACACATAGTAACGAACCTATTAAATATACATACAACTTTTAACTATCCACTTACATACACTACATACACTATACACTAATACACTTCTCATGGATGCCATTATCAGAACTGGACCAAATTGAAATGGGATTCAGTCAAAGTTCTGAGGTAACAATCTCCTCCTTTTTTTGAAGTCGGTTGAAAAATCACAATTATAATAAATAGACCTGAAGGTAAACTAAATAATTTTTATTTTTATTTAAGCACATTAAAACATTCTTTAATTTAGTCTTTATTTCAAAAAGCTAGGTCATGTACTTTTGAAGATATTAAAGATTTTCCAACCGATACTTTTTCTTCGCGGTCCATTGTAAAAGCCCATTCTAAAAGCTAGAGTTCACTATAAAAGCTTACCTAATGTTTGGTCGCTCAGCCATTTGTAATAAGAGATGTATCAAAAGTGAGTCTCAGTTAATTAGTTGTAACCTTAATCGCTTCCGTTCGCCATAAGTTGACACAATATGGCGACAATAACAATAAGGCGACGGATAATGGCGAAATAAATGCGGTGTGCATTGCAAGAAAGTGGGACAAAGAATGGAGCGGAAGTATAGCTTGAGACGTTTATGAACTTAATGCAGGTGGGTATGTGATTAGTTATTATATGTCTTACATACAAAATGACATACAAGCAGTTTGATAATAATCTCGAGGAAAAACGGCTCAGTAAATTTCTGTGTTGATATTGGAGTTTTGTTTTGTTTGTGTCAAGGATAAAAATATTTTTTAATTTCATTGCATGATGAAGTCTGATAACTATTGTATTCCAATACGAAGCATTTTCCCGTTGTAAAAAGTAGCCTATGTTCATCACGGATAATGTCGGCTTCTAATGGTAAAAGAATTTTTCAAATCGGTCCACTAGTTTCGGAGCATATTCTATACAAACAAACAAACAGACAATCAAATCTTTCCTCTTTATAATATTAGTATAGATTAACAACTGTTGTCTAGTCTAATTTTGTCTTATATTTCAACTCATTTTTTATTAAACTCATATGAGCGAAAATTTAGGACGTTATGTCCGAAAAACACAACCGATTTCAAACATTTTTACACAAATATTTGAAATTAATATTTATAGAAGAACATCTACGAGGAATATACTATCCATGCAATAAAAATATCACATTGAATACACCCTACATCAGTGGCCTGCAATACTCACTGAGAGCCTAATCTAGCTGTACTAGGTAACTAAGTTATCCTGCGCCGTATTCAGCATCGAGAAACTGTTTAAGTGAATGTATTGAGTAAATGAACCAGATATTAAATAGTTGAGGGCACGTATTGTTCGCAAACACAAGAGCTGTGAGCGAATACGAAATAAGACCGCCCGCCGCGCGCCAAAGACGACACACGGCGCAACAAACGTCGCGTTTTGATCGCGTTTAAACACAATGGGCGGTTTTCCATTAGCCACGACACGGCCCGGCACAGAAGCAAAAATGTATGAAAATGTACGTCGTGCCGGGCCGTGCCGTAGCTAATGGAAAACCGCCCAATAGCTTCATTTTAATGTAACAATTGCTTATTTTATATTCTTTAACTAAAAATTATAAGGCTCGAAAATATTTCGTTACTTATATTAGTTTTACAAAGATAATTTAACTGTGTGTAGGACTTCAGGATCACTTGTATTTATAAAAAGGACGATTAAAACTCTTATAATAAAGACGACACACGGTTTCAGATCAAATATATTTCATGATTTTTTTTCTCCACTTGATCAATAAAATTAATAATTTTTTTTATATAATTATAAATTCTATACTAACAAGTTATAAATTATATTCTAAATCATTTAAATAGTGTATTGCAAGGCTAATTAATTGGTCTGGTAATTTATCAATCTTAGTTTTTTTTTAATCGATGAACAAATTCATTTATCAACAAATAATCCATCACTAATATGTATTATTCATTAAAATATTCCAGAAATAATATTTTGATATTTTTCTCTCACGCCATTTCCCTTTAGTGTCGATGACGAGACGCCCGCAATACGGCGCCGTGTGTTTTAGCATTGGAGTGGAGTTAAATGCGGGAACTGTGCTCTTGAAGGGCCCATTAGAGAAATGCGCGGTTATTAAACATCACGATAATAACGCTGCTTGTGGTTAAATAAATATAACGATATTACGCTACTTGGCACAGATCAAATGGACGACAGCTTTTATTCAATTCGTCTTTTATTTAATACTTTTTTGTAATTAGTTCCTTAAGAATTATATTATCTAAAATATTTAAATGTTGAGAGCACAATGTCAGTTACACAATTTTATTATATGAAAATAGTGTCAATAAGACATATTAATATTCTCCCACAATGATATACTTAGCATAGGTAAAAAATAGAAATCGATAGACTCGTCAATAAATAGGGATTATATTAACAAAACGTTAATATTGTAATATTTGACAATGGACTATAACATTTGGAAATAGGACAAATTTTGTGTAAAACTTCCTAATTGTTTTCACGCATCGTTTGTCGTCAATGCGAAATTTGATTGTTGCGTTCCACTATTGGGACCTATTGCCCATTCGCACAAGGAATCGGGCAAAGCGAGAGTTCGAATAGCGACAAATGGGTTCCGTCTAACTCATTTTGTGGGAACAAGAAATCAAACAATTTTGGACACTTGCAAATATTATCTGTAAGTGAGTAGGGAACCAGACTATAAAAATAAGTAAATTTTGACTAAGGCCATTAAGGTGACAGAAGTCAGCTTCCTCCATACAAAAGTTTAAAGATTATAACTTCGCTGTTTCATGTTCAATTTACAAAAGTAAGCATGATACAGAGTTATCTTGTCGTTAACTAGGCGCCATGCTATACAAATTAAAATAAAAAGTATTAATTTAAAAGAAAATCCGTATTTTAACACAAGTTAATTCAACTTTGAGGGTGATTAGGTCACTCTAATATACAAAAACTCCAAAATACTTTACGATTCAAGCATTGATTAGTTATTCAAGAGATTAAATAACTTTACATGAAATACATAGATATATGCAGTAGTTTTATCCAAAAAAGTATATGTCCAAGGGTCTGTTTATGATATTTTTTTTGGTATGAATCATTGTGCATCTTAGTCGAGTGCTCTTCCCGCGCATAGTGCTGTGTGAGACAGAAAAATTTTAGCTACACGCCAATGAGTTCGAGCTGCCGACTAGTTCTGTCTTAAGACTCATATAATATGTCCCTTATCCTTAATCTTAATATGGTTTGTAGTGCACAAGCAACGTTACAGGTGACAGGTAAGTGGACCGTCAGCCTGTCGAATGACCTTGAAATACAAAAAAAATTATGAGATAAAATGAAGTCCGTCATTTGAAGCCACAAAAGTTATATCTTAACAGTCCAATTCGTGGATTCAGTATGAATGTAAGACGGTCAGTGTGGCTTCATATTACAAAAAATAATTACAAATTTCTGTTTTAAATTAATATGATTAATTTTAATCATAAGTTTTAATTCATATGATTTTTATAATATTTACCTACATAAAATACATTTGTTAGTTAGACAGGAAGTGTCGTTTTCCTGCGGAACCCTAAAATGTGTATAGAAGTGTATAAATAAACCGCATTGAACGCGCCCACAATCGAATGACAATTATTGTGTGAGACGTGAAATGAGCCATCTTCACCACAATGTCATTGTGTGGTATCGCGTTACAACCACTTTTTTATGATAAAAGGCGGCAGGCGGGTTGACCGTTCTGAAACAGAATATATGTAGTAATGTAGTTATTTTATTTCTAATTATTATTTTTTTGTTTATAATTTAACTTGTATAACGAAATAACTTAAAAATATATAAAACAACATACTTAAAAATTAAAAAGAAAGTGTACAGCTATAATATTACATTGTGTGTGTGCTTGTAAATTAGTTTGAAAACATAAAACTAAAAGGAGACCTCAATTCTTCGTTCCGGGACATGGCTGGGTGCAAATGGTCCGATTGTGTCAAAATGTACAAGAATTCTTTTGTGTTGACAAGTCAACAGGAGTTAGGCGAATAATAAATGATCGCATTCACTAACGAGATGCAGTCGATTGCTAATTGTCTGTTGTCGTAATGCGTTGCGAGCTGAGGTGACAATTAGTTGCAACCCGATTGTCTCGATGCCAAATGTTTGACATACACCTATTTAATGCCACTTAATTCTATTTGACATGACATCATGTAATATCATGTACAGACAACCACTTTGAGGTTCATATTTCATTCAACGAATGATGCTACTGAACTATTAGAACTAATAGCTTAGCTTAGGTAACTCAACTGCCGTCAAAGCTAATAGATTCAAATCCCGGAAGGGTTCTAAGTATCTTCAAATTCTGTGTATTTTTTTATATTAAGTTCGTCAGACAAGCTGACGGTCCAATTGATGGTAGATGGCCACCGTCGCCTACAACGCAAGCATAAGGTGAGGAAAAACTGCAGATACCCAATTGAAAGAAAGTCTGAAAGAAAATCTAGATCGGTAGGCAACAGTACGCAATGTTACGTGGCGCCATCTATGGCCATAAGGATGGAAATACCACCGAAGTAATTTACAGTATACCAAACTTGACATGGCTCAGGTTCAAAATGTCAAAAGTCAGAATGTCCATTGTTCCAAAATGACCAGTCTATCAAAATGTCTATATGGCGAAATGTCCAATGTCCAATGTAAAATGGTCACTTTTTTTCAAAAGAACTCATATCGAACATAATGGAACAGACTAAATTGAAACGGGACCACACAGGAAGCACCAGCAGATAAACAATTTTCTAAGTTTAGATGATACTACACTGTGTCCGGTGACAGCAACCATCCCATCCCCGGTGCGTGAGTAAGAAATGCCCATGCGAGCCCTGCCTGTCCCTTGTCCTCACAGTGGGGATAGTTCAGTATCCCTCACCTGCTGAATTTTTTTTATTACTCACAAGCTGAATCTTCGTGGACGTCTCGGCAAACCGAAGCTACTCAAGGAGTTTCAGCCTGTTAGTAATCAGAAAAAAATCCAGGTGAGGGATACTGGACTATTACCGTTCCTCCTACTTCACTCCGACAACCAGGTCTTTCAGCGACAAATGTGCCGTTATTGTATCCGCCGCACATTCACATAAAAATACCAACAAGAAATATTTCATAAACTGTTACTCGCTTAAACATTAAATAAATATTTTTGCTGACATCGTGCAGAGAACTGAACGTCTCCGAAGTGACTGAAAGAAACTATTCGTGAACTCGTAAGCGTTGGGCGAGTGACGTCATCGCAGAGCCAAATACAACGCACAGTGGTCACAACTTAACCATTGGTTTAAATATCGCTCTCAGCGGCGTATATAGAACAAAAAAGACTAGGATTATTATTTTTTTATACCTTTGCTATAATAAAGAATAAGTTTAGCATATTTTACGCAAAAAGATTTCTTTAGTGATCTTCATTGTGTTCGAAATAATTATAAAATTCGATAAGAATAAATCTTTTTTATTTAATTTAACTTCATTTATTAATTAAGTATTAATTATTAATTATAAAAAAACTTCTGGAAGAATTTAACACAAAAAGTTATTTCGATAAATAAATTTTCTCTTTTTGCTTACAGTGGTGAAAAACTAACAGCGGCACAATGAAATGATTCGCCAAAAGACGCCGATTAAACACCTATGCCATAGTTACCAATCTGAGTTTGCGTATTTATTAAATATATTCAATTTTTTAAGAAGCTCTTGAGTATTCTATCGAATGACTCGGCACGTGTCAAGTCAAAAATAATTTTGGAACTAATACTTATATGTTTACATAGCCACTAACTAATTCTAAACCACAGAGCTATATGTACCTACTAAATTACGAATACTAAACGGTTTTTCCCATCAGTAATACAGTAAGCGTAGCCGGGAAAGGGTAGCTAGCGTGGTTTAAAACCTTGAAGTTATAAACCATTAACTAGGAGACTATAAATCAGTGATTAAGTTCGGTTTAACTGTTAGTTTCACCGGCTCGTGAGTCACACGTGTGCAAGCCACACATGCCCACGCGCACGCCGGCTGCCCGATAACCGTACACAGCCCGACGCACGATGGACCAGCTGCGAAGATCCCTCACACTCATCTAAGGGACAATTCAAACATGCTTCTCCTACAAGGCCATAGTTGCAATCTCAATCAAAAGTCGGTTTACCTCTTCTTACATAAAAGATGTAGCATTCATATTCAAAAATATTTTTCGTTGTTACAAGGCCACAAGAAACATCAATTTTATTTTATTTTCTGATACTGGGTTCTAATAGGAAAAAAAACTTCACCTAATGTTAACGTGCACAGATTTTAAATTAGTTCAATCTTATTTGCAAGAAAGGAATTTTTTATAAATTCTATGTATTTAATCACAAAGTAATTTTATTATTTTTTTAACAAAACATCCTTGTTAAGGACTAATCCATAAACGATACGGGTAAGTAACTATCAATTTATCTTTAATCACGTCAGTTTCAGAAATTCAGGCTAATTATTGATTTTAATGTGTTAATTATCCGATACCAATATAAACTCTAAAATAAGTATACTATTTAGCAAGTATAATCCAAAAATGTTTTTATTGCAAAAATACAATCACAATCGTTCATATTGTATGTTGCAAAAAGTTTTATTCAATATTTAGTATATTTTGCTATTTTTTATATTCAAAAGAAACTTAAATGCTTATATCTCCTCTAGTATTCAGTTTATTACAAAAGTACTTAAAACTTTTAATGCTACTTAAAATTACGCTTCTAACGATGTATAATATGCATATATTTGATATATATATCTTAATAAGAAAACTGGACAAAATATATCTTAATAAGAAAACTGACTTTTCGATTAATAGACCTGTAAAAAGTGTAATTTGGATTTGTGACCCTTTAGCTTTTAAGCAGCGAAATGTCCCGCGACATGTGTCGCTAGGCATTTCAGGCGATGTCCACATTTCAATTTAGTTGTAGCGTCGTTCGTCCACATTGTTGTTCAACACACGTCTATACTCGGTGACTTTTGGCTTTCGACTGAAGACTGAAGCGATGCGGCGCGGCGACAAAGAACAAGTCATGTCATATTGCCAGACTTGTCGTGCGCACTCATACACGTGTCGTGCGGGACATTTGTCCCCCAAAGCTCAAAATGTGTGAAAACAGCTTTTCTCCCATGCCATTCGTTTATTCTTGTATTACTGACGGAGGTCATCTTACGCTGGTGGGTATGCGCATTTATACTACAAACTCGAACTCGCCATATTTAGAGCGCGCTGAACAACATACTAGAGAAATTGTGGGATTTTGCAATGCTTTTCTTATTATCATTAGAATTTCTGAATTTCACAAATTCACACATTCACACAAATTCTGAATACTACAAACTATACTTTAGGTTCATTTAAAAAAATATGAATTAAATATTTTAAAAATATTTTATCACAGCTTCTGATTTTGTTCGAAGATTTATAGATTGCTATGTGGATGATAGAGGTTACCTGTTGAAAAATAAATAGATCAAAGCGATGGTAATTTATTACAATGATAATTGCCACTAAATTAATCAAAGGATTTTTTGTTTTATATCAAATTTGGCAGCAGTAGGGCCTATGGTCTATTCGGTGGTAGGTGCATGACTACACACGCAACACCATAGGATGTAGATAGGGATGAAGAGAACATAGTAGAATGAGCTATGTGGAATTCCCCAAAACATAAGTAACAACATACGAGCTGTTAGTTCACAGAGGTTATTTCCAAGAAAATGAATGGTTCAACTAAACCTCTTTGATCTCTTATTTAAGAATAACATCGGATATTTTCTTATAGAAATTATGACTTAATGTGGTATTAAGTTTATTATTTCACGACTTTGTTGCTCAAACTCTTCAAGCACATAATTTTAAATGTTTATGTTTATGCTACAAAGACCAATATTCCGCCATAATTGAAATAAATTCAAAATATATATTAAAACACTATAATTTATTTATAAATTAGAATTCTCCAAGAAAATTATGATCGTCATTATAAATTTAAATTTACCAGGGTTACGGAAAAAAAGACAAAATGACAATCCTGAGAAGAAACCCCGAAAGATAATCAGAGTAAAAGTTTTACAACTATCCTATTTAATAACACGTAGTCTACCCACCAGTAGACATTCACAATGTTACCAAATAAGCCAGCGATTGCAATGGTCTATTTATACTGTCTCCAATGATTAGCTAAGCGAAAACATACCTTATGTCATAAGAACAAAGTCTCTTTTACAACGCCAATTGAACCTCACCTGTTGTAGTTTTATAAAACTCAGCATCTACACTTGGAAGCCTTCAAGGTCTTCAATTATACTCGTAAGTGTGTACCGAAAGAGAGATATATTTAATTTTAACTTTAATCTTTTAGCATTTAAAATGAAAGTTGCTTGATGCAGTTTCGCTAATCTCTGTCTAAGTATTTGCGGTAACATAACTCTTGAATTGTGGTGATAAAGTGCAAATTCCTTTGCAAACTGCGAGGCATATGGAACGTTTTACAATTGCGAGTGTCCGAGAGCTTCGCCTGAAATGGTAGCGCCATGCAGCAATGCTATCGCAGTCACTCCCGTGGGAAGCTCTATTTATGTCTCTTTCGCTGTGAGAATGTTGTTTTCAGTGGCACGTGGATTTGGCTGCGATCATTTTTATTTACTGAATTCACAATAACTTTCTGCTTGAATGGAAGTAAGTATGTAGTATGTTGAATAAAAACGTCATGAAACCTTTTTTTTTTAAATAAGACGGGTAAGATCTTAGTTCCGTTTCAAACTTGGCCCTGCCCCGGCAATCGAACCCGGTTCCCATAAAACAGATTTAACCACAAGGTCAATGGGCTCATCAAAATAGTGAAAGGCAATATCAAAATTTAATCATCATCAATACTAATAACTCTTAAACAAATTAACTGATTTTCATGAAAATTGATAGATAAACATTTAGACGTACGGGACAAGATAGACTACTTTTTTCTTTTTCAAGACGAAGTCGCGGGCGCCAACTAGTGATAAAATGAACGATTATAATGACAGTATGATACGTAATGAAAATTTATTCGTTACATCAGAAACAAACGAATCTGACTTACTACAACTCAAATATAATGTAACGAAATCATTGAAATATTTGTGGATTGTCCTCAGGCTTACTATCTAAATTCCTCTGCGGAGCGACCGGCGAAAAATTTGTGCAATATCACACTAAATTGTATCACGTAGCTTCATAACACTAGTGTGGTGTGCGTAAAAATTAACTTAGCAGAGGAATTTAGATAATAAGCCTGCCGATCTATTTGCGATAGTCCTACCTGAGGTCACAGTAACGTGGACTACCGTAGGCCCTCTACGCAATTCCGTAGAGGGCCTACGGTACGCTACGACGCGGCGTAGAGGCCGCGTGCGTCGCTCCGTATCGGTCGATCGTCGCGGGAGTCCGTCAGAAATAGATTGCCCATTATACTCGTAATCTGCCACTAACATCATTCCTTACGACTAGCTGTTGGAATATACACTGAAGCCACAAATACATACTTTTAAACGAAATTAGCGTTACGACTCGTATTTGATTATTTGACTGATGGAGCTGTTTGAGACTGATGACTGATTGTTTGTTTATACTTGTATAGCAAATTGATGTTTAAAATAGTAACTATGAGGTTTCTTGCCAGTTCGTTCTTGTAGAATAATAAGTCTTTCTGTAATAGTGGTAAAATTATTGATTACTAGCTGGTGCCCGCGACTTCGTCCGTGTTGAACCTGTTTTCCTGTAGGAATGAAGCATTTTCCCGCGGTAAAAAGTAGCCTATGTTCATCAGGGGGGGGGGCGAAGTCGCGGGCAGTAGCGAGTAATTGACAAATTGGTCTTTGATATCGCCTATCGCTTAAGCAGGAGAGTAGTCCCACGTGATTAGTTGTCGCTGATGTGGGTTCGAGTGTATAAATAGTATCTACTCATTAAATGCACACTCTAAATGGCGACACCCATCATTACAATGTCGGTCAACAACACTTGTCGACAAGTGCCGAGTTTTTCTATACTAATATTATAAAGAGGAAAGATTTGATTGTTTGTTTGTTTGTATAGAATAGGCTCCGAAACTACTGGACCGATTTGAAAAATTCTTTTACCATTAGAAGCCGACATTATCCGTGATGAACAAAGGTTACTTTTTACCGCGGGAAAATGCTTCATTTGAATCTAAAATAAAAATCTAATCTAAAATAAAATTAAAGAGGGCCGGGAGATAGCGCCATCTATCCAAAATACGGTAGATGGTGTTTTATAATTTTCCACGCGGACGAAGTCGCGAGCACCAGCTAGTCTAAAATATAGCTGAAGTTAGTCAGATCCCTTAAGGGTACCTTTCATCCAGAACGCGGACGTCGTCGCGTGCACCAGCTAGTACAATTATAAATCTGTGTAGGAATTTTTACGAAGACAATTGTGTTTATTATTTTCAATCAGAATGATTCAAGTTCTCCTGTAGATAATGTGGATCAGTGTGTCGACGAGTCGCCCACTCGCCGTCTCCGAGTGTTGCCAGCGATTTATTTATTTACGGGTGTGCGCCGCAAATAAATACCAATATTCGTCCAAAACGAGCAACCCCTGTGGATGGCAAATAATTATGTTACTTTGTTATTTATGCGGCGACAATATTGTTTAAGTAAACCCGAGGTGGGGCAAAGAGAGCGTGGGAAACTTTATTAAGCCTGTGTCTCACTGGTGGGCACTTCTTTTGAGAAGAGACACTCCCATTATAGATTAACAAGACTGCAATCTAAATACACAAAATTACAAAAATGTTGAGTTATTTAATTTAATACTGACTGGTTTTAAAAATAAAGTAGAGTAAAAGAATTTGCTTAATAGATATAAAATTATGTAGTCCCAAAAAGAGATCGTTTTATAAAGTAAAGTTTATTATAAAAAATAAAAATATTATGTATACAATGTACCTATGAGTTTTAAAATGTTATTAATTTGATTTGATAATATATAACGACGATGTGCACGTTGAAAACTTATTTAATTTGATCACCATATTCCAAGATGAATCCTATGAAGAGAAATACTAAGATTAAGAATGAGATAAGACAGAAAAATTTTAACAAAAAAATACCCAAACTACAAAATCAAAAATCAGTAGTTTTGTAATTTCCTATCCTAGTTACTCTGCTAGCTTATTCTAAAATAATAATTACTTATACATTCTAAAGATTAATTTAAGAAAGGGAAAACGCGTGCCATATTACAGTAAAAAAATAATTCAGAGGAAAAAAGACGTCTAACGCGTTTGATTTTTTTTATATAAATCAAATATTTATATGACAATGCTCTTTTGATTTCACTGTGTGGAAAGACAGTTAATACAGAAAAACGTTTCTAATAACATATCAATAGCTTAATAGTGCCTAATAACAGCTCAACATATTATTTTGTATACAAAGTCTTGTCAATTATTATTATTATACAAAACAGGACTTTTGCTAGTTTGGACGCCACAACCTCAAAATGGTAACTCCATATGACTTTTTTAATATAAAATACTAGCTTTTGCACGCGATTTTGTCCGCGTAACTTTATAAATAATAGCCTATGTTACTTGCTGATAATATAGCTTAACAACAGTGAAAGAATTTTTCAAGTCGGTCTAGTAGTTTCAAAGCAAACAAAAAAACATTTAGGCTGAACCTATATTACCTGCAAAACGGTAGCTAGAGGTGTGATCAGAAATCTATACTAATATTATAAAGAGGAAAGATTTGATTGTTTGTTTGTATAGAATAGGCTCCGAAACTACAGGACCGATTTGAAAAATTCTTTTACCATTAGAAGCCGACATTATCTGTGATGAACATAGGATACTTTTTACCGCGGGAAAATGCTTCATTCCTACGGGAAAACGGGTAAAAAGACAACGGGTAGTAAGAATTGTCCTTCCGTACTTAACTTCTTTTTCACATAACTTCTAAACGGCTGAACCGATTGAGTTTAAATTGCATATGGGTATTTCGATGATTTCCTGGATGATTTAAAAATACAATTGGACCCGGTAGGTGGCGCTGCTGTCGGTATGTCAACTACTAAACGGCTTGACCGATTGGGTTGAAATTGTGTATTTCCATGGTTTCACAGACACGAATGTATTATATTTTATAAAGTTACGCAGACAAAGTCGCGTGCAACAGCTAGTTATGTATAAAATCAAATGAAAATGTCAATCCAATTAGTATTGGGTAATTGACGGAAGGCGCACACCCCGACTCGGCTGAGTAAATGTAATAAAATGAATCTGTCAGTCCGATATAATTATTTCGCTAAATATGTTCCTTTGAGATGATAATGTCCCAAAAGAGCAACAATGGCCCATTAGTGGGTCGAGCTGCACGCACACAGGCACACACTAAAATCAACACAATAAAGGACAAATTAAGTATACCTCGCCCCGCGACCCGCCATCCACCATCCGCCATCCGCCACACGCCAACTATATAATTCCAAGGGATTAACGACGTGTGCAATCTGTACACTTCGGGACAACGCAACGGATTTTTACTAAGCATGTTATTCGTTCCTTTAATTTAGACTCTCTCTCTCACCATGTGCCTCTTCAGTCCTGAATGTTAGCCGTTAACTTTCTGAACCGGTCCCTGTCAAGATCGAAGCAATCCCTGTCCACTCTCAGATATTTCTGAGCCACAACTTTCTCCTTCGCCCGGCGCGTCTCTTCCCTTCCACCTTACCCATCATAATCAAATGTAGCAGACATCTATCGTGCCTAAGCACGTGACCAAGATATTCAATCTTGCGTTTTTTGATGGTTTTCATCATTTAGACACTGTTATCAAATGTAATGATGACTTATTTTACATTGACATTCTATGTCAGACAAAAATGGCTAACATTTACTTGTAGGGCCAATTTTTGTATTTTTAACACTTGGACTAAACATAAGAAGTGGTTAAGTTGATATATTATATCACTAAATATATGTGCCACGAAAACATATTATATGGTTAATGCGTGCGTCCATTTTGCCTAAATAATGTTTCAAATTGAGAAAGTCATCTAGTTACTTTTTGATTTACTTAGTTTTTTTGATATATACGGTAAATACTTAATTCATCTACTGTATTTGTCTTATTAAACTTATAAAGTCATTTGTTCTAAATAACTATCAACGCACAACCAAAACCACTAATAAGTGTTGAAACTTGATATTTGGAACATAGCTTTCGTTTATAATGTTAGCGTTTATAGCGTTAAGAAAGGATTTTTGATATTTTTCAACTCCGTGTAAAGCCGGGATCAGGTCTCTAGTATATTATAAAAGCATTAGAAAGAAAATACAATCTGTAAAAGAAAAAGTGTAAGAAAAGGGTGCTAGTATATAGAGAGTCGCGAAATATTTGTCCTCAAGTGCTGGAGCGTCGGCAGCAAATTGTCAATTAGTGGTGCGATTGCAACGAGCGACACGCGACCGACCCCGGGGCTCCGTTGGCTCCATTGGCTATACTGGCTACATTGGCTACATTGGCTACATCGGCCCGATGCTCACTTATGGGAAACAATCGCTTCATAGACTTAGCGCATCGGTTTTTGTAGACCATAGAAATAGGTGCATTGGACAATAGCTAGGAAACCTAGCTGTCTTGGACTCAATCCGAAACATTCAATAACGTCGTTAATTGTGATAGTTCAAATTAATATTTACTTTGTGAAAAATATTTATCATCAATCAATACTAATAATAAATATGTAAGTGTATGTATGTACATTGTACATATGTGTCTCCATAACTCTTAAACGAATTAACAGATTTTCATGAAACTTGGTAGATAAACATTTAGACGTACATTACATATGAATTCATTGGAAATTCGTTTCTTAAACTGCCCCTTTAATTAATTATTTAATATAAAAATGAACGGTATGACAAATAAAAAAAATGAAATGATAACTAAGTAATTTGCAATTGAAATGCCTGCTTTACGCAATGAAATAATTGGTAGGATTATGATTTTTTATTGATAATCCCCGGGGCCCGAGAATTCGTATTAATCTGTTACAATGGGAAACTCAAAAGACCGCGTCGACTATCAAATAATACGCGATTGGATACAGATAAAACTAATAACTGTTAACTGAATGGATGCTCCGGATTGACTAGTGTGGGGTACGACGTGACAAGTGCCCGAGTACGCACTCAAATGTCGACCTTAAACTAAGGGCACACGAGCTAATTTCCAATGTCACCGAGTGGAGTTGGGACGTGGTGTTGCTGTGAACTGAAGTTGGGAAGCGTATGTCATATTGTCGGAGTATTGAAAGGGCTCGGCGCGTGGCAAAGGCGAGGGGCCGCCACTAGCCAACAAATATCACAGATTAAACTTTTAGTATTTAATTTGCACGCCAATTAGGGGAGATAACGAACTGGTACAGGTCGGATAGCCCGCGATTAACTCCTATCCCATAATTGACTATGAGATAGTGAGGACTGGGATTTTTTATCTCACGAGGGTTGTAATTTATCAATGCGCTGGCAGAATAACATCGAAAGAAATCTCGGTCTGTATGAAACATTGACTAAAGTAAATTGGAAAAAGTAGATACTAAGTATAATACCATTACAAATTTTGGTATTTTTTTTTATCTTAGCAAATGTATTTAGAAATGTTGAGTATTTTTTCATGCATTAATAGCATATTAATTAATTTTTAGGCCCTGTTAAACAACAAAACTTGTACTTATCAAAGCTCTAATTTTCGTATTGTCTGTTCATAATGTTCGTTTATGAACATAATAAAAGTATAAAAGAAATTCATAATCTTCTTTTATCCTATTATATCTGGGGTTGTGAATTTTCAAGCCCAGAAAAATCAATCAATATTTCATTTTATTTTAAAATGTAACTAATACTACTTTTAAAGTTTTGTTTAAAGTTAGTTCAAAATTACTTATTTTATATGTATATTATATTATTAACATTTTTTTGTGTATACCTATTTCAATAATATTTATTTGTAGGGAGAATTTCTGAGTAGGGGTAAGATCTCACCAATTAGATACCTGTTAACTTTGCTAGAAAGCTTGGTGTTTGTCTTTTGTCAAATTTAGATATTTTTCTTTTGGTATTTTTTAATCGATCGATACCTTTAGGGTGCTACCGGTCGACCTTTTGAAGTTGATGATCACAAAATGAAAGTCCTAGTTGGATCGAATCGTTAACCTGCGCGAGATATTGCAAAACAGTTAAATTTATAACAAACTAGCTGTTGCACGCGACTTCGTCCGCGTAACTTTATAAAATATAATACATTCGTGTCTGTGAAACCATGGAAATACACATACAAAATTTCAACCCAATCAGTTCAGCCGTTTAGAAGTTATATGTGAAAAGATAAGTACGGAAGGATAATTCTTACTACCCGTTGTCCTATTACTCGTTTTCCCGTAGGAATAAAGCATTTTTCCGCGGTAAAAAGTAACCTATGTTCATCACGGATAATGTCGGCTTCTAATGGTAAAAGAATTTTTCAAATCGGTCCACTAGTTTCGGAGCCTATTCTATACAAACAAAAAACAATCAAATCTTTCCTCTTTATAATATTAGTATAGACAACAATAAAGTTGATTAAAGTTAAGTTTTTATATAGACCTTACTAAACTCCTGAAAAAACCTCATCCTTACATGAGTGAAAATTTGGTTTAGGAACACTTGTGAACCCGGTTGACTTAACGGTAGTAGATCCAAGCCCTTCCTTGTTTACATCGAACACCTGACTCTACAAATAGACCGGCCGATGCACTTACCACGCGTGCACTCTTGCGTCCACCACGCAAAATCCCAGCACCGCTAGACGCAATGCTCAGCGTACAATGCCACTCTTGTACCTAGCGAGACTGTCAAGGTAGAGAGAAAGCAGCGATGGATAGCGCTCATCCCACTATGTGCGCTATGTAAGCACCGATCGGCCTACAAATGGTGGCGGTATTGGTATTTAATTGACTGAAATCAATGAATGGTGATAGCAGCCTGTTGCTATTGTTGTAACAGCTAAATTTATTGCGTTTGTTGACAAACTATAATTAAACTCTGAACTAAATTAAGCTCGTTGTATAATATGCACAATACGCAGACACTTAACCATCCATACAATGTATTAACTAAATTTTAAGGAGCTCAATCTTAATTCGATTCGCAATCTTTACATTTAAAAAAAACGTAAATGAGCCATGTCTGTCATTAAATATTATAAAAAAAACTATTTCTACACGTTGCACTATGTTATCGAGTTAAAAAAATAAATGGTTATTTACAATTTTTTTCTGTTTGTGCGTTTGTGCAAGCTAATCTCAGAAACGGCTTAACCGATTCGAATGCAGTTTAAACTGAAGTATTGTAGCAAGCTTCACATAAAATTAAGTGTTTGTTTCATTCCAGTCGGTTTATAAACAAAAAAGTTATAACGAATACCGAAATACCAAGCGTACGAAGTTGCAGGTACACCAAGTCATCGTAACCACCTCCTTACGGAAGACCACTCTGCATATAAGCATTTATGCTTTTGTGTTTCCAGAGTAAAAGACCATTTCCCTATCCTAAACCCTTATCATTTATCCTGCTAATGTCTGCACCTATACTAATCCTAAGGTGGCGCTGGCCACTTACCATCCAGTGGACTTATTTGTACATACCTGTCCATTTTTCTTATAATAAAAAATTTAACGCTCGGAAAGATCCAATAGAAAGTATTACATTGTACAACAATTTTTTTATCTTACGTATTACGTTAGATAAGGGATAAGGAGGTCAAATGAAGGCATCTGACCTCCTCATCCCTTATCGTTTTTCCTATCAAGGTGAGTTTCGCACGTATATGTGTCTTAGCTTTCTAGACGGCGAAACACACACACTTACCACCATGTACATTAATAAACTTTGATTATGACCTAAATAATTTTCAATGTCTCCTATCCTAAATTATAGTATCTATAGATACTATAATTTAGTTGTTTTCTTTGGACCGCATAATAAGGGAAATGGGATAAAAGTTACATGTTAATCTGTAAAAACTCGTTGAAACGCGTAGGAGAATAGATCGAAGTTGAAACGTTGATTATAGATCGCCGCCCAACTCCTGAAAAGGCGCAGGGCGGGTGGCTGTTACAGGGCGGCTGTTACAAAGGTGGGTTGATATGGCTTCACACCCCCACAATCACGGGTTGTGGGGGTGTGCGCGGGGCGAGGCGGGGCGGGGGGCGACGGCGCGCGCCATGTATGGAGCGCGGCGTCCGCGCAGCCCGCGACTATAAAAGCGTCCGCAGCCTCTCCTCACCGCACTCGCAGTCTCGCTGCCGTAGAGTCAACTTCCAGCGCGTCCATACACCCAAACAACCGTCAACATGTGCGACGATGATGTTGCTGCGCTCGTAGTCGACAATGGCTCCGGCATGTGCAAGGCCGGTTTCGCCGGCGACGACGCGCCCCGCGCCGTCTTCCCATCCATCGTGGGTCGCCCCCGTCATCAGGGCGTCATGGTGGGTATGGGCCAAAAGGACTCCTACGTAGGTGACGAGGCCCAGAGCAAGAGAGGTATCCTCACCCTGAAGTACCCCATCGAGCACGGCATCATCACCAACTGGGATGACATGGAAAAGATCTGGCATCACACCTTCTACAACGAGCTGCGCGTCGCCCCCGAGGAACACCCGGTCCTCCTCACCGAGGCTCCCCTCAACCCCAAGGCCAACAGGGAAAAGATGACCCAGATCATGTTTGAGACCTTCAACAGCCCGGCAATGTACGTCGCCATCCAGGCCGTGCTCTCCCTGTACGCTTCCGGTCGTACCACCGGTATCGTCTTGGACTCCGGAGATGGCGTTTCCCACACCGTCCCCATCTACGAAGGTTACGCCCTGCCCCACGCCATCCTCCGTCTGGACTTGGCTGGCCGTGACTTGACCGACTACCTCATGAAGATCCTCACCGAGAGGGGCTACTCTTTCACCACCACCGCTGAGAGGGAAATCGTTCGTGACATCAAGGAGAAACTGTGCTATGTCGCCCTGGACTTCGAACAGGAAATGGCCACAGCTGCTGCCTCCACCTCCCTGGAGAAGTCCTATGAACTTCCCGACGGTCAGGTGATCACCATCGGTAACGAGAGGTTCCGTTGCCCTGAAGCCCTCTTCCAGCCTTCCTTCTTGGGTATGGAATCGTGCGGCATCCACGAGACCGTGTACAACTCCATCATGAAGTGCGACGTTGACATCCGTAAGGACCTGTACGCCAACACCGTCATGTCCGGTGGTACCACCATGTACCCCGGTATCGCCGACAGGATGCAGAAGGAAATCACCGCCCTCGCTCCCTCCACCATCAAGATCAAGATCATCGCTCCCCCCGAAAGGAAGTACTCCGTATGGATCGGTGGCTCCATCTTGGCCTCCCTCTCCACCTTCCAACAGATGTGGATCTCCAAGGAGGAATACGACGAGTCCGGCCCCGGCATCGTCCACCGCAAGTGCTTCTAAGCGCTTTGTTAACCCTCGCGCGGTCGCTGAAGCCGCGTGAGCGAAGTGCTGTGTGTTGTTGTGCTCCCGAGTTCGGAACGCAAGCATTTTGTACGTTGTACCTAGTGATACCTGACAGAACTGAACATCTAAACGATAACGCCATCTATTATTATAATGTAATTTATTGTAAAATTTATATAAATTTAATTTCTTTTTTATTTTTATTATACACGGGATCGTTATGGATCTCAAACCAAAATGTAATTAATAAATAAACGGTTAATTTATTTATTTTAATTACATTATTTCTTTTATACAATTGTTGACTTTGGTTTTCACTGGTCGGCTCCTCCCTGCCCTTCCCCTTCCCTCCTAACCACTCACACGAGCTCAGGTATAGGGTTACAGTCATGGGGGGCTTCCAATTATGCAACACGGTCAGGACATTAGGAGGCACCTGTCCCGCCGAAACTAGGTCACGGCGCCACAAGAGCGGTGCCAACATACCTCGTCGATAACTCACAGTCATACGAGCCACATCATATTGAACCACCAAATCATTCGTGGGGATCGGGCTCGTTCAAATATAGAACCGTGGGTTGCCCCGCACGCGTCAGAATTAGCCACCGCGGCCATTACCATAAATAGTCAAGCGAGCCCCGCGGCCTGCACCCCACCGGCCCTGCCGACACCCGCGGACAAAGCGTTTTCTAATTTTAACGGAATACCGCGATCGCAAGGCGCCCGCTGTTGCCAAACGAATGTGAACCTTAACGCGTCATAGCGGAACACGGCTGAGATCTGTTTCCGTAAATATCAGCAGGCGGGTGGTGTTCAAAAAAACGTTGGAGCTTTTCTATAAATAATAGTTCGGTCTCCCGGAGCCCAGTTCGTCGAGTAGCACGCGGTGTTTACTTCGCGCATTATCTTATTTGGAAGCCAAGCGACTACCAAACTATACTCGCACACCATTCGATTTTCGAACCACCTGAGTGACATGGCTTGCCTTTAGCGTCGACAACTTTTTTAACTTTATAAATAGCCGGTATCTGTTTACGTAACTTTACTTCAGCTCAGCTGATCTCGACGTATTCAAACTATTTTCGTCAGTAAAACGAGAGCATCAAACTTCAGAATCGTCCGCGGTCGTCAATCAGCTGTTGTTTCGTAGTCGTTAGTGTTCACCGTTCACTGAATAAGGAACTTTTTAAATGGGCTTTTTTGCTTTCTCTTGTCCTTTTGTAAGAGTTCACAACTGTGAACGAGTGTTGTTATAAATAACTTTGCTAACAGTGTTGTAACATCTGCACTTTATCATTTTGTGTAAATGCGTGTGACGATAGTGGTCAAATTTAACTTTTCATACACTTTTGTGTCGCTTTCCTCTATTAATATTGAATTAAATACTTACTAGTACACATGAGACTCAGCATTTATTAGCAATGAACTGGATAGCCCGTGTTAATTTACTAAAGCCCGTTCCATAGAATTTTATATTTCTTTTATTTATAGGCGACGGTAGTCACTCACCATCAAGTGGGTTATACTACCATCGGTTATCGGGATTAAGATTTTTTTTTTTACTTTTTACATATATAACCAGTGAAGATACCGTTTTTTAAAGCCTTGTATAAATATTTCTACGTCTACAGCAATTGGGTCCAATATAATAATGCCTTCAGAGTTCTGTTGGGGTTTTCGAATTGCTGTAGTAATGTTTCTTGAAGGTGTTTGCCAATCTGTGGAATTCGTCGATCATAGTCTCGTATGACATCGAGAGTAAGCCAAAAATAAATTACAATGGGTTTTTTTTAACGCTATGGACTATGACTGAAATAAAGTTAAAGGAATTTAAAGAAAAAAAAACAAGAAATTGTATCCATAATAATACAACCTAATAATCCATAATACAACCTACATTTAAACCAGAATAAAAAGTAATGTTTCATATGAAAATAAAAATCCAACACTTGGCGAAACTATTGCAGCAATAAAATAAGACTTATTTTGCCTGAATATTTTCTATTTTTCTACGCGGACGAAGTCGCTGGCGCCAGCTAGTCAATAATAAAAATGTGAAACACGTTTCAAATAATAATTTTGCCATAGACAAGTGTGCGGGCGCAATATTCGTAGCTATTTCTGTAATTGCAAAAGAAGCATGCGTCGTACCATAGCTCTTATTGCTGTGAACGCTCTTATTGCCTTGTAATAAGAGCCACATTAGACCGGCTAGTGATGCGTGTGTGTGTCTTGGCGAGTGAGAGCAACCTTTGGCTCACGGCAGACGACCGATGACATAAAGGTATTCTCAACTGATTCACACACGAGTATTAAAACCGACACACGTTTGGTCTAGTGGCTAGTAACCCTAGCTGTTAACGGTCGCGGGTTCGAATCCCGCTAGGGTCAAATGTTTATGTGTTAACATTTTACCTTTGTACCTGAGTCATGGATGTTTTGTATTTATAATAATATGTATGTATTTACAAAAAAAAGTAATCTATGTAGTATATCAAATGTCTGGTATCTTACAAGCATTACTTGCTTAGTGTGGAATTAGATGGTGCTGTGTGGAAGGTGTGTCATAAAAAAAATTATGAATTAATTGATTTTCATGAAACTTTGTAGATAAACATTTAGACGTACATAGGGTTACCATATGGAAAATTGTAAAGTCCTGACATAAAGCCTGATTTCCATAGAAAAGTCTCGAGATTTCGTCGCAAACGTAATTATCAACTCTAGAAAAAAATGATTAGTTTCACAAATTAATGAAAGTATTTATTATTTCTGCAAATCACTTAATATGAAAGTTGATTTTAAAAACCAAAAAAAGGTGAATTATTTTATGTTTTAATTAAATTATGTTTATGTTAATTACGTTCATTTGTGATAGTGTCCAAGGAGATTAAGGAGATTTTATTTTGTTTGATTGAAATTTTCTCGTAATTTTTTTTACTGTATTTTATTGAAAATCGAAAAATCCTTAGATTTCCGAAATCCGGCCGCGATCCTGTCAGTACCCTAAAAATCCTCAAATCTCAGGACAAATCAGGAGATATGGTAACCCTAGACGCACAGGACACAGAATGGGTTACTTTTTCCATTTTCATCTCGGACGAAGTCGCTTACGCCAGCTAGTTATTAATGAGCTTTATTAGTTGACTCCTAAACATGTTACAATTATGTTATATGTTTACAAATGGAGGCATAGTAACTCGTAGGTTGCAGTAAAATCAAATTAATAAAGCAGATGTCTCCGGGCGGGGGGTGTCACCGCAAGCGACGCTATTTGCTCTTCTATATTAGAGAAGTTGTCGCTTGTTCGTCTGCTACTAGTTAAACGACTGCTAAACTATATTAATAAATCATTATTAACCTGCCACTCGTCGCTTTGTTGGAATGTGCTGTGATCTGTCAAAGCGTAGATGAATTTAATTGAGAGGATGACAATAAAGGCTATTTATCGCGTGGCGCTTTCGAACGCCGATAGAGACGCGCTCAACCGATATCGCCCTTTAACTTTTTAATAATATCGCCCTTAATAACGTGCCAGGTGACGCCGACAACGCGATACGATACAAAGTCAGATTTGTCGTATCAATCATATTAAATTTGAGCTTTTGTTGGCTTTCACTTTGTACTTAGACTAAATAAGTCACTTGTTAAACGAAATAGATGAGAACTCGTCGACAAAGCCATTCAAGATAAGTAGATAATTAACTTTCTTACAATGTAAGCTTTTACATTTTGAAAGCTTTTGTACTTGTAGGTTAAAAACTTAAAAAACCAAATTTTGTATGGAAGTTTTGAAAAAAAAAACACAACTAAAAAATGGTTTATTCTTTAAAAAATTAATCTCAACGACCGGACGTAGATATAACTATTGAAAAGATTAACGACGAGTGGGTTTAAACTTTTTTCAAAAGTACATACTTAGACATTTATTTATTTTAAGCTAGCTTGTACCCGCGACTTCGTCTGTGTTTAAAAAGAAAAAGTAGCCTATCCTGTGTCCCATAAGTCTAAATATTTATCTACTAAGTTTCATGAAAATCAATTAATTCGTTTAAGAGTTATGGACGAACATACACACATACAGAAAAAATGTAAAAATGGTCAATTTAGTTTCAGTATCATGTATAGAGCCTTAAACACGATATTTCTGAAAACAAAGTTACTTACTCCATGACCAATCCTTACAGATTTATTATTAGTATTGATTGATGATTGATATAGGGTAAAATGACCTAATGTTGGCACCCCTCCAATTTATTGGCACCCTTAAATTTTCACTAAAAAATAAGAAAACTATTGCATAAACTGTGTTCCCACAAAAAATAAATAAATCTTAAGTTTATGAGAATTGTTAACACTAAACAGTCAAATGATTTAAACATTGTCAAACTTTCAAATTTTATTTGAGTAGAACAAATAGGTCGAATGTTCGTATTTGTTAAAGTGCCAATAATTGGGTATTTTCCCCTACCTATTAAAATATTTGGTTTTAGATGTTATTGTCAAGTATCCCTAGAAATTCCAGTTAGACTCTAAACTCGGCCATTGTCTACTTTTTAGTTAATTAAGTAGTTATTAAGTCATTGTGTGCACACAAGAATTGGAACTTATTAAAAGCCATTGTACTCACTTGAAAGGAAACGGAGCTTTTACACAAAGTTAAGCACTCTTAACAATAAGTTGTAAAAGATTTTTGAGCGGCGCTCGAAAACAGTCAAATCTTTTTAAGTACCTAATATTATTATTATTCACATATATTTATTTTTTATCTTAATTCTAAATTTTTTACAATAATAATAATAATTATTATTATTATTTTCTTTTCTTTTCGACCGACGAAAACGAAGAAACAAAAACGGGGGAGGTATTCAATTCGACGCGTATATATATATATATATTTTATGTATGATCACGCATAACTCTTGACAGGGTGGTCCGATTATGATAATTCTTTTTTTATTTGAAAGAGTACACCCCCGAGGGTGTCCCATTTTAATTTGAAAAAAAAATTCCAACCCTAAGGGTAGGAAAACAGGGGATGATTGATTGTTCACTCACCGATTGTAGCGTATAACCACGCATAACTTTTTACAGAGTAGTCCGATTTTGATAATTCTTCTTTTAATGAATAGGGTATACCTCGAAGTTGGTCTTGTATAAATTTTGAAAAAAAATTGGGAAAATGGGGGTGGGAAAATTAAAAATTAAGCATGTAGTAAATATTAGATTACAGCCACAAAAAAATATAAAATAAAACTTTTTAACAAAAAATAAAACCGCCGAAAAAACTGAAAAGCATAAAATAATCTTATTATCATTTTACCTAAGTAATTTTGAGTCGGCGCCAAACAAGCAACAATTACGTAAAGAGTGATGCGCGGCGTCGACTCAAAATTACTTAGGTAAAATGATAATAAGATTATTTTATGCTTTTCAGTTTTTTTGTTAAAAAGTTTTTCTTTCATGTTGTACTATATCTTATTATTACTGTTAGTACTTATATGGTATATGTATACTAACCTATCTTGTAAGTCTAAATGTTTATCTACCACGTTTCATGAAAATCAGTTATTAATTCGATTAAAGAGTTATGACCTATAGATTTATTTGCTAAGTTTGCTAAGTTTTGAGAATCGATAATACGAGAAAATAAATTAAGTAAATGACTTTGCAAATCAAAATAATAACCTAAGTAGGTATGGGATATGTGCGAATATATACTCAGCAATATTTCATGAAGCGTCGCCATTTTCAGTCCCTTTTCTTTTAATTGGTTATAAATATAGTATATAAAAAATAAATTTACACTCCCATGAATTAAAACGTATAAAAAAATATTATACGAAACTATTACTGGACTTCTTACACATACTTAGAATCAGTTAATAAAATTATTTTACAATTTTTGGATATCGCTAATATCGATCACGACAAATATATTTTTTAATCTTTTGCTATCTTATGTGAAGGTACTTATTTTTTGCATTAAATCCGGGAAATGTATACGTTAATTTAAATCTCACTATTCCCCTAAAACACAATGAGTACAGTCAAAAGAAGTTAATCTAAAGTTTCTAAGTATTGGCTGTAAAAAACGGGTCTCACTTAAGGCGGCAAATTCCCAAATGAAACGGTAGCCAAAACGATTAACCATACACCAATGAGCAGACAATATTGAGACCCCTCAACGAGCTCACAGCGCCGAGAACATTCGACCGTATCGCGGTGTTATTAAGGTGCAAATTCAACTGGCAGGCGGATGATGTTTGCATTGTCTTATTCGTTGTTACCGAAGGGCGACCATTATCTGTCGCTGTTGTGAGATTATCGCTTTGTGATGATATTTAAATATGTTTTAAGGGACATACTTCCATGAAGCCTTTAGAAGGCGCAACTAAGTCATTACTTATGTTAAAGGTAATCCCTTTAAGTTATCTTTCGATTTGCCTTTTATTCTACGCCGTCAACAACAGAAATTTAGTAAACGAATTGTAATAAGTATTCCTAGGAAAATTAAAATCGGGTATTTTGAAATTTCAGTAAAATTTCAAAGTTAAATTTTGTGTGACGCTTTAGTGTAACGTTCACGTGACGCTTCTTGTAACGTTTCTGCAGGATAACTACCAAAATAGGTCAAGAAGATAATCTTCTAGAGGTCTTCAGTAAATGTCTGCTCAATTTATAAAAGTACTAGCTGGTGCTCGCGACTTCGTCCGCCTAGAAAAATATAAAACGCCATCTACCGTATTTTGAATAGATGCCGCTATCCGGGCGCTATCCGCCGAGCCGCTAGTATTTACTTTTATTTTAGATTTCCCGTAGGAATGAAGCATTTTCCCGCGGTAAAAAGTAGATTATGTTCATCACGGGTAATGTCGGCTTCTAATGGTAAAAGAATTTTTCAAATCGGTCCACTAGTTTCGGAGCCTATTCTATACAAAAAACAAATAATCAAATCTTTCCACTTTATAATATTAGTAAAATATAGCCTATGTTACTCGCTGATAATATAGCTGCAAAGTGAAAGAATTTTTCAAATCGGTCACGTAGTTTTGGAGCTTTATTCAAACTAAAATAATATTATATTACTACACAAATAATGTTACAAACAGAAAACATTTTTAAACATTAATTACCTATAGTAATTCTTTTAGACATAGAATTTGAGAATATGAAATTCATTCTAAACGAGTCCGTTGGCCTTAATTACAATTCTTGAAACTTTGTGGCCACTTGTCTAATAAATCATGCATAGGATAGGTATTACCTATCAGTGGGACAATGTCATTGGATAGGTAATTTCAACTCTGACTAAGTCTTGCTGAAAGAACTAAGTATGATATTATTATGTACTCTTTAGTCTTGTACTTAGTATGTATGTTTTAGTAATTTAGTGCTTTACTTATATGTATGTGTATCGAGATATTGTATGTGTACGATCTTTCGTACATTTTTTTAACAAGAAAAGCCGAGATAAAATATATGTTAAGAAAATCAGTTTGCTAAGCAGATGGAACCATCCCATCAGGAAATGACACGTAGAGGTGTTTCTCTTATTTGTGCTAGATAAACTAGGAAATTGTGTATAAAAAAGAACACGTATGGGCCTTTTCTACGTGCCAACAAATAAGTTTAGAATTGATAAACTGTTATTATAAATTTCATGGTCGAAACGTGGAAGCGTGACAATAAAGAAAGCAAATCATATGTTTATGTCGCAGGCATTTTGTGTGATTAGGCCGTTTAATATGTAATATGCCGAAGGCAAAATGACAACTGATTCAATTGTTATAATCATAGAAAAATGTTATAATTTCAACGTTGGTTGTAGGTTTAGGGTGACCATGAAGAAAACACAGTTTTTACAAATCAAACTTTATTTCTGCAATTGTCAGTAAATTACTTAGTTAAAATATTTAAGTAACAAAAACGACATTTATATTATATATTCATTATATTACATACTCCTGCCATATAGATACTCCACACTATGCGCGGGGTCATTCATAGATTAATGCTCAACAACACCTAATATCATCAAACACCTATTTGCTTGGGTTTTGTACTTTTCAACTACTAATTATTGACCCTTACGGTACAAGCTATGCTTAGTGTAGGGGTCAAAAACAAATCTATTCTGTAAAGTGTTGAGAAAATAATATTATTATTATATTTTCGGACTTATTTTAATTTTTTTTACCAATAATACTATGCAGGGGTCCTCCGAGAACAAGATTCTATGGACACCTTAGCATTGCCGGATAACCTCAAAAATCTTTTCAATTGTCCACGGCATTTTTATTGCTCCCGCTTGAAGATCGTAAATTTTTTTTAACTCACTATAGTATATGTCTTTAAAATCACAATTATGTTGTGAAAAGTCTGTTGAAAACGTAGTATTTGCACTATCAATAACGTTTTGTGTCACAAAACCACTACTTGACGCCATTTTGTTTGTTTTGGTCAACAGCGACGCGCGTGTTAAGAAAAAGAACTAAATAGTTCAATTTGCCGCGGCATTATGTATATGGCGTTTGAATCATCAATCAAATGTTTAAGCATAATATATAATCACACGGTAATATACATTTTGCCTTCGGCATATTACATAACAGCGATCGTTTCTAAACTGACGACGCCGTATGTAAACGGCGAAATCACACAAAATGCCTGCGACATATTATAATGTAATTCATTTACATTGTACTTTAGTGTTATATCTAACAATAGTAAGTAAGCTTCGAGACAAGTATCAAATTATCCTTGATACTCGGCTTCACTCAATTCTAGGTTTAATTGTATAAAGTTGTGTTAACTGTCTAATTGTGTTTTAAGTGTAACTAGTAAAGTTATATCCAAAGAACAATTGGTTTACTTGCATCCCTAGTGCACTTGCCGTTAGAAACGAGTTAGCAGATTAACGTGAACAATTAAACAAAACATATATGTGTAAGGGATTTACAACCCCTAACAGTATGTTTCCTAAGTATAAATAAATAAATAAATAAATATCTTTGGTTAGGAATATCATACGAGTAAGTATTTTTTGCTATCTCAAAGCCATATTATCTTTACTCTTGTTTTTCTATTATTTTTTTTCAAGTAATATCTTATTAGCGATTCGCCCCTATAAGTTTAAATTTTCAAAAGTCCCTCTTTAGCGAATGCTTACCTCAATTTATTAAATACTAGCTAGTGCTCGCGACTTCGTCCGCGTTGAAAGGTATAAAACGGCATCTACCGTGGAGCGGATCGCTAAAAATATATCTGTTGTCATGTTAGTCGCTTCACCTGATTCTGAATAGATGGCGCTGTAAAGTGTATGCCGGGCCAAGCCGCTACTATTTACTTTTATTTTAGTTTTCCCGTAGGAATGAAGCATTTTCCCGCAGTAAAAAGTAGCCTATGTTCATCACGGATAATGTCGGCTTCTAATGGTAAAAGAATTTTTCAAATCGGTCCACTAGTTTCGAAGCATATTCTATACAAACAAACAAACAGACAATCAAATCTTTCCTCTTTATAATATTAGTATAGATATAGGCTCTATACATGATACTGAAACTAAATTGACCATTTTTTCAATTTTTTTCTGTATGTATGTATGTATGTATGTATGTATGTTCCTCTATCACTCTTAAACGAATTATATGATTTTCATGAAACTTGGTAGATACTTAAACATTTAGAAGTACGGGACACGTGATAGGCTACTTTTTATCTTTTTTAACGCGGACGAAGTCGCGGGCAACAGCTATAGTAACATAATAAAACCATAATAATCCAATAATATGATCCACAACGTAATAATTAGATCCTGAAGAGTAAAGAAAGCCCTCTCCACAGATAGTTGAGAGAGCTTGCATTGAGCTTTCTTACGAGGCCCACAGTGACAATATTTTTCAACCCCATAAGTCATTTAGGACAACACACAATGAATGTTTGTTTTGAGGTAGTTTAAGAGTCTAATTGGTTGTATCTAATTAGACTGTTTGTTAACTTAATTAACTTTGAAAGTTTAGTTCTCAACTGTTGCTGGGGTGGGGACAACGTAGACATTTCACCTAACTTTAAAATTGTGTCTAAGCTCATCTTATAAAGGTGACTATTTGATAAACCAGGTTTTTTTTAAGTAAATTATTTGATACTCCTTAAGAATCGATTTCATTTAACAATAAGCCCGGAGTATGAAAATTTGTGGGAGTAAAATCAAAAGTCACAGTCACATGTTACGCGTTACAGGCTACAGTATGCTTCAATACATATTAATATAAATAAATACATATAGTATATTATATTAATGTGTTTTAATTATGTTTATTAAATTTATTTATTCGTTCGTTCGTATTTATTAAATTATTTATATATCGCTAGTAAGGAGTCGACCGACTTCCAAAAAAGAAAGAGGTTCTCAATCTGACTGTATTTTTTTTTATATTAAAATTGTTACCTCAGAACTTTCGACTGGGTGAAACTATTTTGATGATTCTTTTTTATTTGAAATCTAGTGCTTCCCGTGTGGTCCCATTTCAATTTGGTCCAGTTCTGACAATGGCATCCACGAGAAAACATTATGAAGTCGGTTTTTTTTTATTTAAAAAGAGTTACATTCTTCTTACTTAACTAACCTACTCTTTAACAATGATATTATCATTGTTAAGGGTGATTTAACAATAACGAATTGCATGTTCGATGATTCCTCAGTAGAAAAAGTGCGACCGTTAATTGGGAGCTATCTGAACACATAATGTAATGTAGTGGAAGTGTGCGGGACGAATGGGAGCGAGGGGTGGCGGGGGGCGGTGGGGGGAGGTTTGCGCAGAATTTAATATTGGCAGCGCGCGGGTTAAGGCGAGGAGCAAATACGCGAGCCCCCTCCCACGGGATAAGTGGGCGCTGCACACTGGCCAACATCATTAAATTATTATCCATTTGACAAACACCGAACCGCCGAAATAATGTTTGCACGGATCCCCATCTTCTATTCATTCGTGTTTCATCAATTCGATATGTTGTGCTCTATTGGTATTTTACTATATTTTTTTTATGTTAAGATTGACAGACAGGCTGACGGTCTACTTGATGGTAGGTGGCTACCGTCGCCTATAACACAAGCAACGCCATAAGTGCTACAAGTGCGCTGCCGACCATACAAGGATTAAGGATAAGGGATAAGGGAGAGATGGGGTAATGGGCTCTGGCATCCCTTACTCACTCACCGAAACACAACAGCACATAATGCTGTTATTTCACGGTGGTATTCTGTAAGGTGGTGGTTACTGCCGCCAGACGGGCTGCCCAAATGACTGCGAAACGCAGTGTGCCCTACCACTACTTTTCAAATACAGACCAGAGTCAATTTTGAAAATTATATTAAAATTTCCAAAGTTGACCCCGCCGGGAATCGAACCCGGGGCCCCTGAAACGTTAGGCAAGCACCCTTGCCACTCGTCCAACGGGCTCGTCTAATTAGAAAGGATTCTCATGGATTCCACTGTCACAACTGGACCAAATTAGACCATATTAGATGTAGATACTTTTTCCTAGCGTCAAAAAAAAAGTTCCTTGTCGATGTATGTGCCAAATCTCATTAATAATTTATAATGAACACTTGCTAGATCTGGATATCTTCAGTTGTCCTATAGGAGCCTATAAACGAAGCCTCAAACAGGTCCTCGAAAATATAGTTTGTCTGTTTATTTGTTATGTTATATTTTATTTGTTATCTGGTGTATTTGTTTCTTTTTCTCTTTCTTTTTTTTGTCTGCCTTTGTGTATGTTTTCTCTCAGCTTTCAATATTATGTAAGTACTCTGTAGTCTTGTAACTTATAATATGTTTTAGTAATTTAGTGGAAACTTTGTTGATTTAGGTATGTTTTACTTGTATATATGTGTATAATGTGTATCGAGATGTTGTATGTTTCCCAAATATAAATAAATAAATATGTGTATGTAAATAGGTACAGTTCGCTCTGTCAAGGCTCTGTCGCACAATGTACAAGTCAGTTGGATATCTCTATGTAATATAGACTGAGTGTTGTTTAAAAACCATTTGATTCCTTACTTCCTTATTCTTTACTAATATTATAAATGCGAAAGTAACTCTGTCTGTCTGTCTATCTGTCTGTCTGTCTCGCTTTCACGCTAAAACTACTGAACCAATTTAAATGAAATTTCGTATACAGGTAGTCTAGAGCCTGGGAAAGGACATAGGGAACTTTAAATCCAGAAAAAAAGTAGGTACTGTTCCCGAGGGATCAAGAATAATAAAATAAAAAACTAAGTGTTATAGCAACAATACGTCAAGCGTTTATATTGGTTTCGCTGACGAAAGGGGTCATCTAAAAATATTATCATATAATTACACCGTATTATACGCGGACGAAGTCGCGGGCACCACCTAGTATTTAAATAAAAAAGTGTGTGTGTCAGCTCCGACGCACGATTATAAAATACATGTATGCTAACGAGCCAGGTGATGTAATGTGAAGGAACTTTTGCGAGTAGTGTGTGACGGCTCCTTAACACTGTGTCTGCAGATATTTTTACAAACGTTATTACTTACTGTTGGGCGGAACCCGCCCACCTCCCGCCGAGCTTTAGCTTTCTTTATTAAATTGTCGTTAGGGGGTCGCCGCATTAAGCCGACGCACACACACACACACACCGCTCCCGTCGGACTCACACACACACAAAACGCTAATACCTAATAGATAGTGTTTGGTTACTAGATCACGACTACACCTGAATAATCGTTCCATTTAGATTAAGCAAGTTGCGTTCCATGTTATGACTTTATCTTGGAGTTGAACCAAAAAGTTTGTGTGATATATCTATAGATTCTATACTAATATTATAAAGAGGAAAGATTTGATTGTTTGTTTGTTTGCATTGAATAGGCTCCGAAACTACTGGACCGATTTGAAACATTCTTTGACCATTAGAAGCCGACATTATCCGTGATGAACATAGGCTAATTTTTACCTCGGGAAAATGCTTCATTCCTACGGGAAACGGGTAATAGGACAACGGGTAGTAAGAATTATCCTTCCGTACTTATCTTTTTCACATAACTTCTAAACGGCTGAACCGATTGGGTTGAATTTTTATATGGCTATTTCGATGGTTTCCTAGATGATTTAAAAACACAATTGGACCCGGTAGGTGGCGCTGCTATCGGTATGTCAACTACTAAACGGCTTGACCGATTGGGTTGAAATTTTGTATGTGTATTTCCATGGTCTCACAGACACGAATGTATTACATTTTATAAAGTTACGCATACGAAGTCGCGTGCAACAGCTAGTTAGTATTATCAATCCGGGAGTGAGTTTGTTTGTTACGCTTTTACGCCTCAATAAATTTTTGAAATGATCGACATGAAAATAATATGAAATTATGCTCAACTACTTACTCAACACATAAATTATGAATATTTGCTTATATTATTTGTCACTAATATAGAAAAGGACATAAGGTACCTCTCAACCGAAAAAAAGTTAAGTTTCCAAGGGATCACGTTAAATTTGAAATAAATATATATTTTTTTATTTACCTTAATAATATAAAAAATCAATTGCTGTTCGTTTGTCTCCTTAAAACTCGAGAATGGCTGGGCCGATTTTAATTCTGTTTTCACTTATGGAAAGAGGGATAATGAGGAAAGGTTTGTATTTTAAAAAAAAATTGGTCGCCAGGCGAAGCCGGGAGCGGACACTAGTAAGCAATAAAAATTGAATGGGACGCGGACTAAGTCACAAGCTACAGTTAGTCACAATTTCAATTAAAAAACATTTACAATGCTTAATGGGGACATTTTAGAATTTATCTTTTATTGAACTTTATACCTATCTTAACAATATAACTCTTTGTCAGAACTGGACCAAATTGAAATTGAAGTGGTCTTATTTCAATTTGGTCCAGTTCTGATTGATGTGGACTGGACCAAATTGATGTGAACGGCATTCATGTGAAAAGACCACGAGACGGTTTGAAGTCGATTTATTTTTTGTTAAAAAGAATTATGGTTGATTTGAGACTTGAGCTCTTGACTTCTGGGGTGAATGCGTTGGATGAGATAAAATACAACTTTGTCTTGGTAAGATGTGGCGACGATAGCCACCCACCTTGTCAGGCATACAAAAAAAGCACATAGGGCATCGTTCATCCAAAAAAATCACGGATCCCAAGGGAACATAAAAAAAATGTGTGTGTCAACTCCAACACACGACTGGAGTTTACTCAAAATTTAATTTTCAAAACTACACGGATTATTTCCCCTGATTTTTCTATTTTGATGGGCCTATAACATACCTATATCGTTTTCGGTCGTTCATCCTATAAGTTGTCAAATGAATTTCAACTTAACACAACAGATGGCGCTATCTCGCGAGATTATATCGCGCTAACGTTTCGTAGCTGCGTCCGTCTTAACTCGAAGATTCCTTTCATCACAACTCCTAAATAACTGCGTCTGACAGTTTGAATTTGAAATCCAATTTTTGAAGCGGATAGACTTTTTTGTCTGTCCTCGTTTGTAATTTGACTAATTTGTATATTCAATTACTCACTGATAAGTGATCAGTGATCTGCCCAGAGTGCCCGAGTGCCCAGTGCCCAGTGCAGTGCCCAGTGCCCTCACCTTCACTCAAGAGTTCAAGAGTCAAAACAAACTCAAGTCCTCTCTTACGGCCTCACCTCAATCTCCTCAACTCCTCATTCCTCTACTCAATCAAACCTCAAACTCAAATCGATCTACATTCTACCGTACCGTGTGCCTGTTTTTTAATTAGTATTTTTTAATTACTGAGGCCTCACTATCTGTCAAGTAGGCTAACCTTCATTTAAATATTAAATAGAAAATAATAATAAAAAATGTTTATCGAAGGATGCACTAAACAGAGTGCATAATTTAATAAAACATAACTAATGAACACTTTACTTGTAGTTGGTGAAAGGGGCCCTGAATAATTCTGAATTACTTATCGCTTTGTTAAAGTTTAGTTTAGTTTAGTTACAGTTAGATAGAATTCTAAATATTACTATTATTTCTAACTAAAGCATTCATTACCTAATTATTATTATTGAGATTATCTAATAACATGGTAAAGCTACAGAGGTACCTCACAATGTCCTTTGGTAACTTATATAATACTAGCTACACGCTCTCGGCTTCGCACGGTTGCAAAATAAAAATTATCCTATTTTTAAGTTTGACCAAATTACACATAGTTACGAAGTTTTATCAAAATCAGTTCAGTAGTTTAGGAGTTCATCGGCGACAAACATCTGACACGAAGTTCTTATATTAGAGATTTATTTATTTATTTTAGTTAATTGGCTATCAAAATACACATGAAAAACAAAGATAGATAGAGATATTATATTTTTTTATATATATAGATTTTTAATCAAATAATGCGCGTCATGAGTGGCGACATCTATTAACAAATTTCAGATCTACCATTTCATTATACAAACCAGAACTTTTTGTGGCGCAGACAGTTTTTATCTTTTAAATACTAGGACATGTTTATCTGTATGCAAAGTTTCATCCAATTTCAAAATTGGAATTTATTTTCCAAATGACTCCTGGATGACAAATTAAGTGCCACGTTGTCTGCATTAATGCAGAAATTACGAGTCACATTAAAAGAAGATGTCATAAATATGATGAAACACGAAATTCGATCGGAGGTCCAGACACTAAAGGATGAATTCACCAAAACAACCGACTTCATCTGCGCTGAACAGAGTGCGCTTAAACAGGCTATTGAGTCGAAAAATAATATTATTATGAATTTGGAAACTGAGAATATTCGTCTTCAATCGGACTTAAACAAGCTGAACAATAGATTATACTCTGTTGAGAAAATATCACGCAGTTGTAATGTTGAATTGCAATCTGTTTCTGAATCTCGTAACGAGAATGTTATTAATCTATTTAGGAAATTATGTGATACAGTGAACTTGCAGATTGCTGACGTCAATGTACTTGCTTGCCGCAGAGTTGCTAAAATGAATGCTTCTTCCTCTAGGCCACGTAATATACTAATCTCATTATCTAGTCCTCGACTTCGCGATGAGGTGCTATCTGCTGTGCATCGATACAACAAGACTCACCCTAATAATGCACTCAATACGTCCCACTTGGGTTTAGGTGGAGATATACGCAGGATCTTTGTATCGGAACATCTTTCACTCGAACAGAAATCTCTTCATGCAGCGACTAGGCTTGAAGCAAAGGCGAAGAATTACAGATATGTTTGGGTGAAGTACGGTCAAATATATGTGCGCAAAGATGATACCACCAAAGCAATCATGGTTAAAAATATGCAGTCTTTGAATGAACTGTAACAGACTTTTAATTATAGTGAGATCTTTTGTGTTTTTATATTTTTATTTTTCATAGTTTGGTCATGCAATATATTTTGATTTTTGTCTCAAATAATGACCACTATTTTTTATCAGAACTTAGGAAGAGCTAAATCTAAAACTACAGAAATTTATTTAAACTTGCTAAGCGCAGACTTTGATATTGTTTGTTTAATTGAAACTAACTTTGACGCCAGCGTCTACGATAGAGAAGCAATTGATGAGCGGTATAATGTTTTTAGGAGAGATCGTCAAGACACCTCATCAATAAAAACTACTGGTGGCGGAATACTTATTGCAACTAAAAGGCGCTTCAATGTAACCCGCCTGTTGTCACATGAATCCAAAGCCGAAGATCTCTGGTTGGCCATTGATTGCGACGACCGTAGTCTCATTCTCTGTCTTTGTTACCTACCACCTGATTTGCCAATTGCAGATGTAGCCTCCTTTCACTCCAACTGTCAGAAGGTAATTCTCGATTCGCCATCAAATGTTGACTTTGTTATTCTTGGTGATTTTAACACACCAAACATTACATGGGAAAGAGCTGACATTTCTAGTTTCATGACTCCCTCTAATCCACGAGACATGAGAGCTACTCTCCTCGTCGAAACGTTGAATATCTGTAATATGGCACAGTTTAATTATATACCCAACCTCAATGACCGTTATCTGGACCTCGCACTTGCGAGTCTCCATTCCATTTCCATATCTGTTACTGATCCAGTATGTAACCTCGACAAACATCACCTGGCCTACTTACTCAATATTCCTGAACTAAAGTGTGTCAGATCTGTTAAACCTAATATTTCTAAACGACTCAATTTTAACAAATGTAACTTCGATAAAATTAAACACGAACTGAATCAGATTAACTGGTATGACCTTTTACTTGGTGAAGATGTTGATGAATGCACTACAATTTTTTATAAAGAGTTAAATCGTGTGCTTCATAAACATACACCTAAATCTAAAAAATCACTTAGATATCCCGTATGGTACAGTAGTGCTCTTGTCAGAAGTATTGATGAAAAAAATAAATACCACAAACTACACAAGAAATATGGCAATCCTCGTGACTACGACACATTTTCTTTACTCCGCATTAGGTGCAAGACTCTTCAGCGTCAATGTCACAAAAATTATATATCATCTGTTGAGGACTCCTTACATCACAATATAAAAGCTTTTTGGACGTACATAAATGGCAGAAAGGATAGGGTGTCCATACCTCTAAAAATGCATTACAATGGAAAGGTGTCTTCTGAAACCCTTGACACATGTGAACTTTTTTCTGAGTACTTCAGTTCTGTTTTTAATAAGGTCCACTCATGCACAAACCATCCACCTCCATATATTAATGTTGTGGTTACTGATACACTGTCCTACTTTGAAGTTGACATTGACAAAGTCCTTGCTAAACTCAGCAAACTAAATATATACAAAGGTGCCGGTCCTGATGGTATACCTCCCATTGTTTATAAAACGTGTGCTCGCGAACTATGTGTACCGCTATCAATCCTGTTCAATATATCCATTAAGACGGGTGTATTCCCGGCATGTTGGAAATCGGCTTATGTAATACCAATCTATAAAAATGGTGATAAATCTAGCTGCTCAAATTATAGACCTATCAGTATCCTGTCTTGCCCCGCTAAGGTGCTTGAATCAATTGCTTATGCACCGATATACAGCCATTTTAAGCAGTTCTTGTCTGAAAGGCAGCACGGTTTTGTCAAAAACAGGTCCACTTTGACTAACTTGCTTGAATATAAAAATTACCTATGTGGTGTATTCGCGGCCGGGGGCCAAGTTGATGCTATATACACTGATTTCAGCAAAGCTTTCGATCGAGTTGATCACTCTTTGCTTGAGCACAAATTAGAACAGTATGGCTTTCACGGTAATCTCTTACGCTGGATTGTATCTTATTTGAGCAACAGGAGCCAGTTGGTTGCATTGAAGGGCTTTGTATCGTCACCCAGACCGGTCCTCTCCGGAGTGCCCCAAGGATCACTGTTAGGACCACTTTTATTCGTCATTTTTATAAATGACCTGGTTGGACGTTTTCAATCTTCATGTCTCCTTTACGCTGATGATTTGAAACTGTTTGCGTCTGTTGATAGTCTAAATGATTGTGTTGCTCTTCAGGGGGATATTGATGTTCTGGCCGACTGGTGTATTGCAAACAAGATGGCGCTGAATGTTGAAAAGTGTCAAATTATCACATTCACATGTAAATTTCACAGAATTAAAAATAATTATTTTATTCGGGATTTTCCATTGAAACGTGTATTTGTGATTAGAGATTTAGGTGTTCTCTTTGATGAGAAAATTACATTTAGAGATCATTATGATTACATTGTCAATAGAAGCAACAAACTATTAGGCTTTGTCATAAGGTCCACTAAGCAATTTAAAAAGCCAGCTTCCACTCTATCCTTGTTTTGTGCTTTGGTGAGAAGTATTCTCGAGTACTGCTGCCCGGTGTGGTCTCCCTTCTATGCTGTTCACATTAATAGGATTGAGTCTCTGCAGAAAAGACTTCTTAAAATAATTTCATATAGAAATGGTTTAGGTCGTACACACCACAGTTATAATGATCGCCTTCGCAGCTTCGGACTGTTATCTTTAGAAGATCGACGAAGGAGATATGATATTGTTTGTCTTCATAAAATATTACACTCGTCCTGGGACTGTATGAATCTTCTCTCAGTGATTAGGATCAAAACTAAATATAGATCACGTTCTCCCCACTCGGGTCCCTTTTCCATCCAAGCATATAAGAACAACACATCCTATTACAATCCCTTGGTTAGGATGTGTCGAACCTTCAATGACATGGTGACCGGATCTGAGGTGGAGTTGGATATATTTGACAATAGATTTTCTTTATTTAAAAATAGACTAAGGCTAATATTTAAGTAGATTAGAGCTTGTTTATTGTTTGTATATTTCATTGTTTTTTAAGATCATTAGTGTTAAGTTAAATTAAGTTAACCATGCTATGTGTACTATTTAGGATTGCAATTCAGTTAAATTGTTATATATATGTAATTTTTAAGTAATCATGTACATAATTGCTTTCTGTTTGTACACTTTATCAAATAAATAAATAAATAAATGAAAATTGGACCCCTTTCAAACAAAAAAAGGATTATCAAAATCGGACTACCCTGTCAAAAGTTATGCGTGATCATACATAAAAAAAAATTAAAAACAAAATATATACGCGTCGAATTGAGTACCTCCTCCGTTTTTGTTTTTACGTTTTCGTCGGTCGAAAATGTAGTTTCCCACAATCATGAAAAGTTGAAAACTAAATTTCTAGCGCCATCTATACAAATAAAGAAAGAGATGCTATTCGACGCTAGATGGAGTAGATGACAGTTGAGTACGGTTTCAATTTAAACTAAAAGTTTCACTCAAATTTCGACAGATGTCGGTAGGTATTGTGATGTGAAATATGCATTTACACAATTTACATCTACATCTGCATTTCAGACACAGAACTCTTATATTCTTGCAAGGATATTTTAGAACTGGATATTTAACAGTATTAAGTGCCGTTTCATTTATTGTTATACTTACTATGGACTAGCTGGTGCCCGCGACTTTGTCCGCGTTCTCTATAGCCTTAGCCTAACTGGACTATTCAACACAAAAATAATTTTTCAATTCGAACCAGTAGTTCCTGAGATTAGGGCTTACAACCAAACAAACAAACTTCAGCTTTATAGGTATACTAGCTGTTGCACGCGACTTCGTCCGCGTAAATTTATAAAATATAATACATTCGTGTCAGTGAAACCATGGAAATACACATACAAAATTTCAACCCAATCGGTTCAGCCGTTTAGCAGTTATGTGAAAAAGATAAGTACGGAAGGATAATTCTTACTACCCGTTGTCCTAGTTTTCCCGTAGGAATGAAGCAATTTCCCGCGGTAAAAAGTAGCCTATGTTCATCACGGATAATGTCGGCTTCTAATGGTAAAAGAATTTTTCAAATCGGTCCACTAGTTTCGGAGCCTATTCAATACAAACAAACAAACAATCAAATCTTTCCACTTTATAATATTACTAGCTGTTTGTCGCGACTTTGTCCGCGTTAAAAAAGATAAAAAGTAGCCTATCACGTGTCTCATACTTCTAAATGTTTATCTACCAAGTTTCATGAAAATCAGATAATTCGTTTAAGAGTGATGGAGGAACATACACACATATATACAGAAAAAAATTGTAAAAATGATCAATTTAGTTTGAGTATCATGTAAAGAGCCTATATACACGATATTTCTGAAAACAAAGTAAATTACTCCATGACAGACCCCTACAGATTTATTATTAGTATAGATTGGTATAGATTTGAAAGAGAGTTTGAGTTGCCGACGTCTCGACGCGGTGGCGCTTTAAGATGTAAAGTTGGAAGGCATCTGATGAGGTGGTTAAATAAAATGGAGTTGATGTAGAGGCAATAAGGCCGGGGGGCGGCGCGAACCTCTTATAAAGCGCAATTACGCCAAAACAAATGAAAGCTTCGCACGGGACGAGTGGAGCCACATTATTAGCGAATCTAATCACAAAGCAACGGTAAGTGGCAAGGTAGGAGTAGTCTGATGGTAAAGTTTTTCATGATGGTCTTTATGTAAACACACTGGATTGTTCTTAAAACATGCAATGTTTTTTTGTCGGTTGAAAGGAAAATATTATGATTAGAAAAGTTTAAATTTTTAATAAGGTAGTAAATAAGTATGTACATTTAATGCGACTTTAAAAATTATAGGTACTTACTTCTTTCTCCAAAATATATATATTTCTATCTACGTATCGCTACAAATATAATTAAAACAACTCCTCCTAAACTCTCTCCATCAATTAGATAATTTTGCACGAATTTAGCACAAACTAGCATAATATTTGAAAAAAAAAAAAAAATTAACCAATGGGATAAGCTTTTAAATAAATTTTTACTCCATGACAAACCCTTTACAGATTTATTATTACCTATATATTTTTCAACCGACTTCCAAAATATTTTTTTATATTTTATAGTAATGCAAGTAAATAGGTATACCATTAAAATTGGGTATGGCATCGACTGAATGCAATGTGAGTCCACCGAAGTCCCTGTTCTATGCGCGAAGAGGTGAATGGCTGTGTGTCGGCTGTTTTTAGGGTTTTTTCAGCGGCTTTGAGTTGCAAATTGTTGGCGTCCGCCCGAGGCCGCGTTCTAATTAAAAATCAGACGCGACTGCAGCGCCATCACCCGACCGCTCGCAAAACTAATTTACTTTCACCGGACTATCCAAAAATCGATAACAATATACTACGCCAACTCAGAGGCCCTAGTGCGAGTTTTAATTTTTTTTTATTTATATTAGGGCCTCTTTCACCAACTACAAGTAAGGTGTTGATTAATTACTTTTAGAAATAATTTTCTGTTTTATTGAATTATGCACTCTGTTTGTAACATTCTCATACAAATTGACGTTTACGCGTTCGACGCGTTAGATCGAGAAATACTCGCATTAGGCCCTCTGATGCTCTGATCCTAGAAATCTGAAACTGTGTCGAATTTAACTCAAAATACAAAGTAATTGATATCAACCAAGTGGACCGTCAATCTGTCTATAGACGTTAACATTAAAAAATAATTAAACTTCGCATATTAATAATATAATTTGTACGCATTTTCATGTCGAAGCGCATTTACAGTGCACACCGATGGTCATTAGTGAAATTTACATAAACAAATTGTAGGACATTATTTAAATGATACAATTTGTTCAGTGGCTTCGGCTAAACGAATCACGACGAATTAATGCTCGCCGCAATTACTACTCTAACTTTGTAGTCGCAGAGCCCAGTGCCCTATTATCAATTATAGATAAATTTTATTGGTATTTAAAAAACATTTTAGGTGGATATATTCTCTAAAAATTACAAACTACGCGTAGTATTTAATATTACTTAGTAAATGCAGACCGTAACTGTGGCTGTGATGTTGTAGAAAAAGAGTAATTTCTAAAATTACTCTTCTTGCTATCAATTATATTTATTATATTACATTTATAACTTAGATTAAATCAAAACGCGAGTTTTTTTACATAGTAATTTATTAGCAAAGTGATCATTGGATACAAAAAGACAAAGTTATTTGTAAAATAGCTACTTACTAGCATTGCTAAAAAATGCATATTTAAGTTCACCTACTCTACAATAAAGTTAAAACATTGGCAAGAGGAAAATATATAAGTTGTCGCGGACTGCATGATTTTAGGACGGTTTAATCAAGCAGTAGCGAATTACTAATATGATTATTTACCTGTACATATCGTACACACGTATCTGCTCCGCTGATTTACTGGTACTACCGCTTTACACAAGCGAACCATCCTGATAGGCGAGTCCGAAGACAAGCTCAACTGATAATTGAATAGGCAAGTCCACCGACAAGCTCAACTGAATTGACGGGTCCACCGACCCTGTAAAAAAGGCCTCCGACCTTCCCTTATAGCCTTCGCAGTCCTCTCAACATAGTCTGATTTCTGGTACTGATTTCTGATACTGATTTCTGATACTGATTTCTGATACTGATTTCTGATACTGATTTCTGATACTGATTTCTGATACTGATTTCTGATTAATGATTACTGATTACTGATACTGATTACTGATACTGATACTGATACTGATTACTGATTAAGATTAAGATTACTTATACTGATTACTGATACTGATTTCTGATACTGATTTCTGACACTGATTTCTGATACTGATTTCTGATACTGATTTCTGATACTGATTTCTGATACTGATTTCAGATACGGATTTCTGACACTGATTTCTGATACTGATTTCTGATACTGATTTCTGATACTGATTTCTGATACTGATTTCTGATACTGATTTCTGATACTGATTTCTGATACTGATTTCTGATTAATGATTACTGATTTCTGATTACTTATACTGATTACTGATACTGATTACTGATACTGATACTGATACTGATTACTGATACTGATTAAGATTACTTATACTGATTACTGATACTGATTTCTGATACTGATTTCAGATACGGATTTCTGACACTGATTTCTGATACTGATTTCTGAAACTGATTTCTGATACTGATTTCTGATACTGAATTTCTGATACTGATTTCTGATTAATGATTACTGATTTCTGATTAATGATTACTGATTACTGATACTGATTACTGATACTCATTACTGATACTGATACTGATTACTGATTCTGATTACTGATACTGATTACTTATACTGATTACTGATACTGATTAAGATTACTTATACTGATTACTGATACTGATTTCTGAAACTGATTTCTGATACTGATTTCTGACACTGATTTCTGATACTGATTTCTGATACTGAATTTCTGATACTGATTTCTGATTAATGATTACTGATTTCTGATTACTTATACTGATTACTGATACTGATTACTGATACTGATTTCTGATACTGATTTCTGATACTGATTTCTGATACTGATTTCTGATACTGATTTCTGATTAATGATTACTGATTTCTGATTACTTATACTGATTACTGATACTGATTACTGATACTGATACTGATACTGATTACTGATACTGATTAAGATTACTTATACTGATTACTGATACTGATTTCTGATACTGATTTCAGATACGGATTTCTGACACTGATTTCTGATACTGATTTCTGAAACTGATTTCTGATACTGATTTCTGATACTGAATTTCTGATACTGATTTCTGATTAATGATTACTGATTTCTGATTAATGATTACTGATTACTGATACTGATTACTGATACTCATTACTGATACTGATACTGATTACTGATTCTGATTACTGATACTGATTACTTATACTGATTACTGATACTGATTAAGATTACTTATACTGATTACTGATACTGATTTCTGAAACTGATTTCTGATACTGATTTCTGACACTGACTTCTGATACTGATTTCTGATACTGAATTTCTGATACTGATTTCTGATTAATGATTACTGATTTCTGATTACTTATACTGATTATCATTAATATTTAAGATTAAAAGACAACTTGGATGCTATAATGAGGTAAATTATGCACTTTCTAACATAGTACATTGGTTTAGTGTAAATAATCTTCTTTTAAATGCCACCAAAACTAAACTTGTTAAATTCAGTACCCCTAATGTTAAAAATATTGGAACGAATGTGATTTTGGGTAGTGAAAAATTGGAACCCGTGGAATCGACCGTATTTTTAGGTATTACCATAGATTCTAAATTACAATGGGGTCCACATATTGAGAAACTAAGTAAAAGGCTTAGCTCTGCGGCTTATGCAGTTAAGCAGATTAGACGCCTAACAGACGTAGATACAGCTAGGATTGTCTATTTTAGTTATTTCCACAGTATAATGTGTTATGGGATTCTTCTTTGGGGTAGCGCTGCGGACATAAATACTATTTTTATTTTACAAAAAAGGGCCATTAGAGCCATCTATCAACTAGATCCGCAGTCTTCCCTCAGAGAAAAGTTCAAAGAAATAAAGATTTTGACTGTTGCATGTCAATATATTTATGAAAATTTAATTTATGTGCACAAAAATATTAGTCAATTTAATAAAAAATGTGATGTACACAATATCAATACTAGGTCCAAAAGTGATTTAAATCTTCATAAAACACGACTACATAAGATAAGTAATTCTTTTATGGGTCAAAGTGTCCGGTTTTATAATAAACTGCCTCAAATAATCAGAGCCTTATCTATAAATAAATTTAAATGTGTCATTAAAACTAAACTCCTCTCGAAAGGCTATTATAAAATCACTGATTATTTGAGCGACAAAGAAGCCTGGATTTAAGCTATTCGGAGTTCGTACTATGTTTTGTATTGTAAAACTATAATTTGTATATATATACTTTAAGTTTGTTAGTGTTAAGTGATGTGTATTGTACTATTTTACATTTTAATGATGACAAAAAGAATAGTATCCTGAGTTTCTTTCGGGGTTTCTTCTCAGGATCGTCATCTTGGTTTTTTTTTTCCGAAACCCTGGTAAATTTAAACTTATAATGACGATCAAAAGAGTTTCTTGTAGAAACCTAATTGATAAATAAATATTTTGATTTTGATTTTGATTTTGATTACTGATACTGATTACTGATACTGATTTCTGATACTGATTTCTGATACTGATTTCTGATACTGATTTCTGATACTGATTTCTGATTAATGATTACTGATTTCTGATTACTTATACTGATTACTGATACTGATTACTGATACTGATACTGATACTGATTACTGATACTGATTACTTATACTGATTACTGATACTGATTAAGATTACTTATACTGATTACTGATACTGATTTCTGATACTGATTTCTGATACTGATTTCTGACACTGATTTCTGATACTGATTTCTGATACTGAATTTCTGATACTGATTTCTGATTAATGATTACTGATTTCTGATACTGATTTCTGATACTGATTTCTGATACTGATTTCTGATACTGATTTCTGATACTGATTTCTGATTAATGATTACTGATTTCTGATTTACTTATACTGATTACTGATACTGATTACTGATACTGATACTGATACTGATACTGATACTGATTACTGATACTGATTTCTGATACTGATTTCTGACACTGATTTCTGATACTGATTTCTGATACTGAATTTCTGATACTGATTTCTGATTAATGATTACTGATTTCTGATTACTTATACTGATTACTGATACTGATTACTGATACTGATACTGATACTGATACTGATACTGATTACTGATACTGATTCTGATACTGATTTCTGATACTGATTACTTATACTGATTACTGATACTGATTACTGATACTGATTAAGATTACTTATACTGATTACTGATACTGATTTCTGATACTGATTTCTGATACTGATTTCTGATACTGATTTCTGATACTGATTTCTGACACTGATTTCTGATACTGATTTCTGATACTGATTTCAGATACTGATTTCTGATACTGATTTCTGATACTGATTTCTGACACTGATTTCTGACACTGATTTCTGATACTGATTTCAGATACTGATTTCTGATACTGATTTCAGATACTGATTTCTGACACTGATTTCTGATACTGATTTCAGATACTGATTTCTGATACTGATTTCTGATAATGAATTTCCGATACTGATACTGATTACTGATACTGATTCTGATACTGATTTCAGATACTGATACTGATTACTGATTCTGATTACTGATACTGATTACTTATACTGATTACTGATACTGATTAAGATTACTTATACTGATTAATGATTACTGATTTCTGATTACTTATACTGATTACTGATACTGATTACTGATACTGATACTGATACTGATTACTGATACTGATTACTTATACTGATTACTGATACTGATTAAGATTACTTATACTGATTACTGATACTGATTTCTGATACTGATTTCTGATACTGATTTCTGACACTGATTTCTGATACTGATTTCTGATACTGAATTTCTGATACTGATTTCTGATTAATGATTACTGATTTCTGATTACTTATACTGATTACTGATACTGATTACTGATACTGATTTCTGATACTGATTTCTGATACTGATTTCTGATACTGATTTCTGATACTGATTTCTGATTAATGATTACTGATTTCTGATTACTTATACTGATTACTGATACTGATTACTGATACTGATACTGATACTGATTACTGATACTGATTACTTATACTGATTACTGATACTGATTAAGATTACTTATACTGATTACTGATACTGATTTCTGATACTGATTTCTGATACTGATTTCTGACACTGATTTCTGATACTGATTTCTGATACTGAATTTCTGATACTGATTTCTGATTAATGATTACTGATTTCTGATACTGATTTCTGATACTGATTTCTGATACTGATTTCTGATACTGATTTCTGATACTGATTTCTGATTAATGATTACTGATTTCTGATTTACTTATACTGATTACTGATACTGATTACTGATACTGATACTGATACTGATACTGATACTGATTACTGATACTGATTTCTGATACTGATTTCTGACACTGATTTCTGATACTGATTTCTGATACTGAATTTCTGATACTGATTTCTGATTAATGATTACTGATTTCTGATTACTTATACTGATTACTGATACTGATTACTGATACTGATACTGATACTGATACTGATTACTGATACTGATTCTGATACTGATTTCTGATACTGATTACTTATACTGATTACTGATACTGATTACTGATACTGATTAAGATTACTTATACTGATTACTGATACTGATTTCTGATACTGATTTCTGATACTGATTTCTGATACTGATTTCTGACACTGATTTCTGATACTGATTTCTGATACTGATTTCAGATACTGATTTCAGATATTGATTTCTGACACTGATTTCTGATACTGATTTCTGACACTGATTTCTGATACTGATTTCTGATTACTTATACTGATTACTGATACTGATTACTGATACTGATACTGATACTGATTACTGATACTGATTAAGATTACTTATACTGATTACTGATACTGATTACTGATACTGATACTGATACTGATACTGATTACTGATACTGATTCTGATACTGATTTCTGATACTGATTACTTATACTGATTACTGATACTGATTACTGATACTGATTAAGATTACTTATACTGATTACTGATACTGATTTCTGATACTGATTTCTGACACTGATTTCTGATACTGATTTCTGATTACTTATACTGATTACTGATACTGATTACTGATACTGATACTGATACTGATTACTGATACTGATTAAGATTACTTATACTGATTACTGATACTGATTTCTGATACTGATTTCAGATACGGATTTCTGACACTGATTTCTGATACTGATTTTGATACTGATTTCAGATACTGATTTCTGACACTGATTTCTGATACTGATTTCTGATACTGAATTCCTGATACTGATTTCTGATTAATGATTACTGATTTCTGATTACTTATACTGATTACTGATACTGATTACTGATACTGATACTGATTACTGATACTGATTCTGATACTGATTTCTGATACTGATTACTTATACTGATTACTGATACTGATTAAGATTACTTATACTGATTACTGATACTGATTTCTGATACTGATTTCTGATACTGATTTCTGATACTGATTTCTGACACTGATTTCTGACACTGATTTCTGATACTGATTTCAGATACTGATTTCTGATACTGATTTCAGATACTGATTTCTGACACTGATTTCTGATACTGATTTCAGATACTGATTTCTGATACTGATTTCTGATAATGAATTTCCGATACTGATACTGATTACTGATACTGATTCTGATACTGATTTCAGATACTGATACTGATTACTGATTCTGATTACTGATACTGATTACTTATACTGATTACTGATACTGATTAAGATTACTTATACTGATTAATGATTACTGATTTCTGATTACTTATACTGATTACTGATACTGATTACTGATACTGATACTGATACTGATACTGATTACTGATACTGATTACTTATACTGATTACTGATACTGATTAAGATTACTTATACTGATTACTGATACTGATTTCTGATACTGATTTCTGATACTGATTTCTGACACTGATTTCTGATACTGATTTCTGATACTGAATTTCTGATACTGATTTCTGATTAATGATTACTGATTTCTGATACTGATTTCTGATACTGATTTCTGATACTGATTTCTGATACTGATTTCTGATACTGATTTCTGATTAATGATTACTGATTTCTGATTTACTTATACTGATTACTGATACTGATTACTGATACTGATACTGATACTGATACTGATACTGATTACTGATACTGATTTCTGATACTGATTTCTGACACTGATTTCTGATACTGATTTCTGATACTGAATTTCTGATACTGATTTCTGATTAATGATTACTGATTTCTGATTACTTATACTGATTACTGATACTGATTACTGATACTGATACTGATACTGATACTGATTACTGATACTGATTCTGATACTGATTTCTGATACTGATTACTTATACTGATTACTGATACTGATTACTGATACTGATTAAGATTACTTATACTGATTACTGATACTGATTTCTGATACTGATTTCTGACACTGATTTCTGATACTGATTTCTGATTACTTATACTGATTACTGATACTGATTACTGATACTGATACTGATACTGATTACTGATACTGATTAAGATTACTTATACTGATTACTGATACTGATTTCTGATACTGATTTCAGATACGGATTTCTGACACTGATTTCTGATACTGATTTCTGATACTGATTTTGATACTGATTTCAGATACTGATTTCTGACACTGATTTCTGATACTGATTTCTGATACTGAATTCCTGATACTGATTTCTGATTAATGATTACTGATTTCTGATTACTTATACTGATTACTGATACTGATTACTGATACTGATACTGATTACTGATACTGATTCTGATACTGATTTCTGATACTGATTACTTATACTGATTACTGATACTGATTAAGATTACTTATACTGATTACTGATACTGATTTCTGATACTGATTTCTGATACTGATTTCTGATACTGATTTCTGACACTGATTTCTGACACTGATTTCTGATACTGATTTCAGATACTGATTTCTGATACTGATTTCAGATACTGATTTCTGACACTGATTTCTGATACTGATTTCAGATACTGATTTCTGATACTGATTTCTGATAATGAATTTCCGATACTGATACTGATTACTGATACTGATTCTGATACTGATTTCAGATACTGATTTCTGACACTGATTTCTGATACTGATTTCTGATTAATGATTACTGATTTCTGATTACTTATACTGATTACTGATACTGATTACTTATACTGATTACTGATACTGATTACTGATACTGATTAAGATTACTGATACTGATTACTGATACTGATACTTATTACTGATACTGATTACTGATACTGATTACTGATAATGATTACTGATAATGATTACTGATACTGATTACTGATACTGATTCTGATTACTGATTCTGATTACTGATCTGATACTGCTCTGATACTGAACTGATACTGAACTAATACTGCTCTGATACTGAACTGATATTCAACTGGTATTGTGCCTGAGCCGAACTGAATTGATACTGATTTGATATTGAACTGATATTCAACTGATATTGTGCCTGAGCCGAACTGAATTGATACTGAACTGATATTCAACTGATATTGTGCCTGAGCCGAACTGAATTGATACTGATCTGATATTGAACTGATATTGAACTGATATTGTGCCTGAGCCGAACTAAATTGATACTGATCTGATACTGAACTGATATTCAACTGATATTGTGCCTGAGCCGAACTGAATTGATACTGATCTGATATTGAACTGATATTCAACTGATATTGTGCCTGAGCCGAACTGAATTGATACTGATCTGATATTGAACTGATATTCAACTGATATTGTGCCTGAGCCGAACTGAATTGATACTGATCTGATACTGAACTGATATTCAACTGATATTGTGCCTGAGCCGAACTGAATTGATACTGATCTGATACTGAACTGATATTCAACTGATATTGTGCCTGAGCCGAACTGAATTGATACTGATCTGATACTGAACTGATATTCAACTGATATTGTGCCTGAGCCGAACTGAATTGATACTGATCTGATATTGAACTGATATTCAACTGATATTGTGCCTGAGCCGGAACATGTGCCTGATTCTGATTCTGAGCCTGAATGTGATTCTGATTTTTGATAAGCAACAACAACGATTGTTCGCTATTCTTTCGGTTCCACTCTAAAGTTCTGGTTTCAGACCTCCGACGCCACTGCTTCCGCAGCGATCATTACACATGGCCTTATATAGTATTATTAAAACACTTACCAGTATACACACACAAAGAGGCACAATAAAATAAGCTAAATATGGTAAATCACCCACCAAATTTAGTCAAACACTCACTGAAAAAATATACGTCTGTTTGGTTCGGCCGCACTAAGCAAAGAGAAATGAAACTCGATAAAATTGCATCGGCTCTAATTTTTAATATTTTTAACTTCGGGTAGGCTCAATCCACACCTCACAAATTTGAGTCTTATCGCGTAGGTAAAACGCGATACGTTTAAAATGAATTGCGGAGGCTTTTTATAATTTTCAATACATTGCAAACCTACCCAACTTCAACTATCACATTTGACTTTGAATTGTGACTTTGACTTTGACAGTTTAATTTGTTTGAATTGTAGACGTTTTAATAATTTTCATTACATTGTAACCTGTCAGTCCTTCAATCCGCACACTCACGAAATTGACTCTTATCGTGTACTTAATATGCGATACGTTTGAATGAATTTGACTCTTCGTGTACGTAATACGCGACATAAGTACTTATAAGAACTTTAAATTATTTTATAATTTCAGTGCATGATAAAAGCTTTATTTAGTTTTAGTCATTATTAAATTTATTTTCACGTTGTTGCTAAGAGTAATGGAAAATAAAAAGTCGACTAAAGAGGGGGATTTCTATAGAACTAAAATCAATAAATCGAACCCAAACTCAAGTGGTTTATTAGTAGCCGCTGAAAATTTATCTACTTCCTGGCTACTTTAGCAGATAGCTTCTTAATAACAAATTATACTATTCGCTACATCAATTATTTATAAGTAGGTAGGATTAGAATTTATTTAAGAAGATTTTTTAAAATTCTTTTTAGTTAAAGTAAAGGTAATAAAGCAAGGTTATTAAAACGGTACCCAGCTCTCTGTCTATGCCGTGCGTTGTGTGTCGACGCTAGCACGACAGAAGCGCGTTAGCGTCAGCGGTGCCACTCTCTACACTAATCAAATCCGTAGGAGGAAAATTAATTAGCTACTATTATAAATGGTATACAAATTAACAATATAACCCTCCACGCAAAGATATTTGATTGGTCTATTTGATTGGGACTAGATGCAGCCGCCGCACTTGCAAAATGCGGCAACAAATACTACGCCGAATTCGGCGTACCCGAGCTAATCACACTGCAAACTGTCTGTGATGTGTTTTATCATGTTCAAAATTTAATAAAATATTCGGCTCGTATATTTTATTAAATTTTGGACATGATAAAATGACAATTTGCCTAAAGAAACTGTGCAAAAAGTGATAAATATTGACGATATTTTACACACACTACAATAAAAAATTTCCGCATTCACGTAGCTATATTGCTTTTAGGTAGGGCCGTATCTAGTCGAGCGCAGCAAGACCAATCATTTATCTATGCCTCCACGTCATGTAGGTACAGTAAAAAGGTAAGGTAAGGTCATAGAATAATAACTAAGGTAAGGTTTTAGTATGGCCATCACTTTCTTTAGTTAAGTAAGAGAAAATAAATTAAACAGAGTGAAAGAATAAAATAAATATTCTTATGTCGAACATAGAAGGTCGCTTTTTCGGGATTTACATCTCATAAAAATAAAAATAAAATCTTAAAAGTAGGTATAAAGTGATTTCTTTTTTTTTTTCAAATTAGAAATTAGCTTTCATAGATATTATTTAGTTGATAAAGTTAATATAGGTCTCAGTGAAAATAAATTGAGTGGAGCTTATATATTATGCTTGTTAAAAGAGTAGGTATATAAATTATGTAATATTTGTAAAGAAATTTGCTATCTCGAAAGTTTTCTGAGCGTTTCACTTATACTGGAATTACAAAATATTAGCAGGTGAAAAGCGCTTTCTTAATTTTATTCATTCATTTTGCATGATAGCATGCATTTACATTACAAAAAAAATGCAAAAATTACCTACTTTTGTACCACACACAAGTGCTTAATAAGAGCAAATTATCCTAAACTAAGAGTAAATAACAAACATTTTTTTGGAAATACATACAATCATACATACATATTATAAATACAAACATCCATGAAGCAGGTGTCTGTCTAATTCACTTGGATGTAATTGTATCTATTCAATGTACCTATTTAATGTAATTGTCCTGTTTTGTTTACTATATTAAATAAAAAATAAATAAAAAAAGGTACATATAAAGGTAAAATGCTAACAAAACATTTGCCCCTAGCGGGATTCGAACCCGCGACCGTTTGGTTAACAGCTAGACATGTCGTCGAAAGAAGTTCAACAGCTTTAAACTGTTGAAAATGGAATGTGACAAACGTATCTAAATGATATTACGTATGGGGTAGAATGGAGCAAGGGGTGGGGGTGAGTGGGCTATGGGGTAAGGGTGAGTGGGGTGAGTGTGGGGTCGGCTGGTGTATCAGCAATAACATGTTAATGCGGCGTTTGCTCGCTAATCGAGTGTGGCGACGCGGACTATTCATTTTGTTACAACCTCATTAGGGCCGGCTTACACAAAACCGAAACTTTAGGAACACTAATTATCGCGATTTATTCCATTTTAGATCATAACTCATTTTAATTGCTACAAACAGCCAAAAACACTTAGTTATGTTATAATTATAATAGTTTGTAGCATTTTAAAAGTAAAACATTTGAGACTCTACTTTATAATTAACTAGCTGGTGCCTGCGACTTCGCCCGCGTAACTTTGTGAACTATATACTACTAGCTGGTGCTCGCGACTTCGTCCGCGTTGAAAAGTATAAAACGCCATCTACCGTGGAATGGATAGCTAAAAATATCACCAAGCAGTTGTCATGTGAGTCGTTTCACCGATTCTGGATAGATGGCGCTGTCAAGTGTATCCCGGGCCAAGCCGCCTAGTGTTTACTTTAATTTTAGATTTCCCGTAGGAATGAAGCATTCTCCCGCGGTAAATGTAGCCTATGTTCATCACAGATAATGGTCGGCTTTTAATGGTAAAATATTTTTTCAAATCGATCCAGTAGTTTCGGAGCCTAGTCTATTCAAACAAATAAACAATCAAATCTTTCCTCTTTATAATATTAGTATAGAAAACCTTCCTCGAGAACCACTCTATCGGTGCAGAAAATCGGTGCAGTAGTTTTTGAGATTATCGCGAACAGACATACAGACAGACGCGGCGGAGGACTTTGTTCTACGAGTATAATATGTAAGGATGTATATATAACTATATAAGTCAAAAAAGAAACTGCAAAGGTGTCATCCACCATAATATACTTACTTACTCTAGCTACTTCATGTAAACCGAGCAAAGCGTTTGCGGAGCGAATTCAACCGCGAACAGGGAAAAACACAATAATTAAGCGCAGTTTATAAACAGATCACGCCATCCCCATCCCCATCCCCATCCTCATCCCCATCCCCATCCCCATCCCACTTCGCCTCACCCCACTTACTCCCTCGGCACACACACCGTTGTGAGTTGATGTCTCCAAAGCCAGTCAATTACTTTTAAACTTATTAAATGGCTGAAGATCTGTGAATATCGTGGCCTAGTAGTACGCTTGGTCTAGTGGCTAGTAACCCCAGCTGTTAACTAAACGGTCGCCGGTTCGAATCCCGCTAGGAGCAAATGTTTATTTGTGTTAAAATTTTACCTTTGTACCTAAGTCATGGATGTTTTGTATTTATAATATGTGTATTTACATAAGAAAACTAATGTATGTAGTATATAAACTGTCTGGTATCCATAATACAAGCATTACTTGCTTACTGTGAAACAAGATGGTCCTGTGTGGAATGTGTGAATATATTTATTTATATACTAGCTGATGCCTGCGATTTCGTCCGCTTTAAATTAATTACAAAGTACCTAGTCTTTCCTGTGTCCTGTACGTCTAAATGTTTATCTACCAAGTTTCCGTTTAAGCACCTCTTTCACCACATGTCAAGTATGCTAACTATCATTTAAAGTCACTAGTAAACGGTCAAAATCTTTACTTACCTTCCTTCCTTTCCTTTTTTTATTGGATATAAATATTCGAGTGAAATATATTATGCTCCCAGACGATGCTATATTCACTCAATAACTTTGATAAGATTTGGGTTATATAAGCTCGTTATTCTTATTTTCAACCATATTAATTGTCTTGTTAGGAATTACACTTGCTTTTACTTACTACAGTATATAGTCCAACTTCAAAGTACACCCATATTACAAAATAGGTAGTAATTACTTATATGTATTCTTTTCTCATTTCTTTGAAAAGCTTCGCCACAATAATTTGCAGAGATTGCAAAATAATAATATCTAATTTATTTATTAAAATAATGTAGGATAGAAACGGTCGAATACATCGTATACTAGCTGGAGCTCGCGACTTCGTCCGCGTTGAAAAAGAAAATACGTCTAAATGTTAAAAATACATACCTACATACTTACAATACCAACACACAGATTTATTATTAGTATTGATAACACAGGTCAACACGATTTTTGGGTCTGGCTTCTACATATGAAATTTTGATTTCTTCTATGTTAAAAATAAGGGAATAAATAATTTTTTTGATCAAAGTTTGCTTTTGTAGAAACTAGAGCATTTTGTATATTTTTTTAAGACAAATGATAGATTCATACATTATATCCATACTTTTTATTTTCAATTACAATTAGAAAAGTATTTGTTGAACACTAGAGCCTTTGTCATTTAAGATTTTTGATAAACAACAGGAAATATATGTAAAATAAGGGAAAAATTAAGTTCAAAACTGAATATTTTTAGTGTTTCTCTTATATTTGTACTTTGTATGGGCTGTCTCGTTTTTTTTAATTTTTTTATGTTAAGGTCGACAGACACGCTGACGGTCCACTTGATGGTAGGTGGCTACCGTCGCCTATAACACAAGCAACGCCATAAGTGCTACAACAGATAAGTGCCGACCATAGAAGGATTAATGATAAGGGATAAGGGAGGGATGGGGTAATGGGCTCTGGCATCCCTTACTCACTCACCGAAACACAACAGCACATAATGCTGTTATTTCACGGTGGTATTCTGTAAGGTGGTGGTTACTGCCGCCAGACGAGACGGGCTGCCCAAAAGACTGCGAAACGCAGTGTGCCCTACCACTACTTTTCAAATACAGACCAGAGTCAATTTTGAAAATTATATTAAAATTTCCAAAGTTGACCCCGCCGGGAATCGAACCCGGGGCCCCTGAAACGTTAGGCAAGCACCCTTGCCACTCGTCCAACGGGCTCGTATCTTACTTATCGTCATAAATCAGGCAAAAGCAAACTTTAAAAGCTAAAAATAGTTACATGAAAATGTAACTATTTTTAGATGTCTACAATCAGAATTTAAGCATTAGAACAGAAACCCAAAAAAAATATTTTTTTTGTTGACTGATGTAATTAATTGTCGAATTATTATTAATAATTAATTAATAGGATATTAAATGTATAGAATATTAAAAACTGATTTATGAAAGAACACATTTATTAATCTCAGAGTCAGCTGCTATTTACACATAATAATATATCATAATATTTACTCTATCCCTTAAACAGACATATTAATAATATTACGTCTAACTTTAATACCAGATAGCCTATTTACATTTTTATATTATGTATTAAGTATCTATTTACAAACGTATCAGCTATGGAGAGTAAAAGGAGGACCATCCATCCCAAAAAACCACTTCCAATTAATCATAATAATGAGGTCATAAAAATTAATTACTAACCAGCTGATTTTTTGTCTGCAGCTTAGTAAACATCTATACTATACTAATATTATAAAGAGGAAAGATTTCATTGTTTGTTTGTTTGTTTGTATAGAATAAGCTCCGAAACTAGTGGACCGATTTGAAAAATTCTTTTACCATTAGAAGCCGACATTATCCGTGATGAACATAGGATACTTTTTACCTCGGGAAAATGCTTCATTCCTACGGGAAAACGGGTAATAGGACAACGGGTGGTAAGAATTATCCTTCCGTACTTATCTTTTTCACATAACTTCTAAACGGCTGAACCGATTGGGTTGGAATCTTATATGGCTATTTCGATGATTTCCTAGATGATTTAAAAATACAATTGGACCCGGTAGGTGGCGCTGCTGTCGGTATGTCAACTACTAAACGGCTTGACCGATTGGGTTGAAATTTTGTATGTGTATTTCCATAATGGTTTCATGGACACGAATGTATTATATTTTGTAAAGTCACGCGGACGAAGTCGCGTGCAACACGTTTTCACAGTCCTACGCTTGGAAGTTGTTTCGGCTGCTAACTCCTTTAGCTACCTCTATCGAGAATTTTCGCAGAGGAAAAAGTTGTTCGTCTCGATAAACTGAAGCTACTCACGAAGATTCAGCCTGTTAGTAATCAGAAGAAAATTCCTTTGAAGGTTACTGGACCATATTGTTTTGATGCATGCGTCTCTTATAGGTAAAGCAATAGTTTAAAGTTTTTTATGATATATGTAAAACATTTTTATGAATTAATAAAAATACAAAAAAATCTATAACATTATAGGCATAAATGCTTATTTACAAAGTATTCACAGCACACGATATTTACCTATAAAAGGGAAACTATACGATCGTATGATCGAAAGTTTTTTCTTGACATTCACAGTAAAACTAAGTACATAATATGTATAGGTAAATAAATAAAGTCTAGCACTTATATTTAGACATTCAAATATAAAACTAAGTATTTACATTACAATATTTAAATACACACGAATATTAACTTCATTAATGTTTGTTGAAAAAACAAAGTAACATAGATATGTATGTTACGAAATCTAAGGGCCTCTTTCACCATCTGTCAAGTAGGCTAACCGTCATCTAAAGTGACAGGTAACCGGGGATAATGGAGCTGATATACTTACCTTTGTTTGTGGGGTAAAAGTCACAAACATTGAAAAAAAAAATTGGTGAAAGATATTAAAATTATTGGCTCTTCTCAGAAAATACGAAATAACCTTTTTTTATTGTTAAAAATTATTTACGTAAGTAATTGGAATTGTGTAATATTTAATTTTGTTTATTAAATCCATTGACTTAAAAAAAATTTTTTTTTTTTAAATATAACTATCAATTATTCATCATTAGAGTTAACATCAATAACGAATCCAGTTCAAGTGTATAATATTATTAACTGAACTAGATTACTAAGTCATATTGCTTCCATTTACACATTAATAAGTTGCATTTCTTACATTTTACAAATACCTATAATAAATATGATATAATTTACTTAGTAATAAATTACAATTATGAAGAAAAGTGTCTCCGGGTAAAAGGAAATCTTTAAAAAGAAGAAAATTATAAAAAGAATATTAGTAGCTTATTATTAAAATATAAGGATTTATTGATACAATAAAACATATTGTAATCTTTCTCCAAAAATATTATATTTGGGTTACGAGTTTAGTAAGGTCTACTCGCCAACAGAGGGAGACACATTCTGCATATTATTATATGAAAAAATTCATTCAAAATAAAGTCAAATTATTATGTTTACTTTTGACTTCATTTAAAAATATCATAACATCAAAGATGACTTTGATGATATTTGATTGGTCTCGCTGCGCTCCACTAGATACAGCCGCTGTACTTGAAAAATGCGGCAACAAATACTACGCCGAATTCGGCGTACCCGAGCTAGTCACACTGCAAACTGTCTGTGACGTGTACGTGCCGATGTTTTATTAAATTTTGGACATAATAAAATGCCAATTTTCGTAGTGAAACTGTGTAAAAAGTGATAAATAGTGACGATGTTTTACACACACTACAATAAAAAGATGCCGCATTCACTTAGCTATTTCTTTTATTTTAGATAGGGCCGTATCTAGTCGAGTAGTCGAGCGCAGCGAGACCAATCATTTATCTATGCATAATAATCAATATAAATAAAATTGGTGTAATCTAAAATTCCAATTTTGATCCTTGACACTAAAGCTAAAGCTGTCAGCAATAATTACAAAAGAAAATGTTTAATTATTTAAATTAAAATTAAAAAAAATTAAAAAAAATAATGAAATGAAATTCGTATGGCAAGGAGAATGAAATAATAAAACAAAAATTATCTTACAAACCTATTTTTATAGGTAAAGTTGATATTTATATATACATACATTACATAATTATATGTATAATTATAGCTATGTATTTATAAATAAATGCCTATGCATACCTATGTACACAGGTATGCAAAGTAAAGCAAGTTTTTATTAATATTTTTAACTATGACAGGTTTGAATGAACAATTTTTTCACCTTTTTTCGGTTCAATGTGAAAGCCACTTAGAAAACTTAGTTCATCATAAATCATAGAATTATTTTCAGGTATTTTCTCTGAGTAGGTAATATTTTACACATTTCAGTAAGTATCATAGGATTTTATAAATATTGCTTTTTTTATTATATACAGACGATATAATTATGTACAAACAGACCTCAACCTCCACTATTAATTGTTTCATATCTAAGCGAAGTTACGACTGCAAAGAGAAAATGAAAGCCGTCCACATCAATGTACTACAACTATAGATTTCGCACGCCATACAGAACACTAAGGGCCTCTTTTACCATCTGTCAAGAAGGCTAACCGTCATTTAAAGTCACCGGTAACCGAGGATAATGGAGTTGATATACTTACCTTTGTCAGTACGGTAAAAGTCCCAAATATTGAAAAGAAAATAATAATAAAAATCGCCTATCGAAGGATCCAGTAAACCCAGTGCATAATTTAATACAAAATAAAATTATTTCTCAAAGTAACTAATCAACACTTCACTTGTAGTTGGTGAAAGAGGCCCCAAGAACTTTATGAAACATTTAAAAGTGACATATACATATGCGTAGAGCATTATTATGTCATTCACTTTTATATATTTGTCATTTAAAACCAACCATAATATGTCATTTAAAGAAAATTTGACTTTGAGTTTAATATCAATAGTAGAAGTTAGTCGTTACTACCTTTCACCATCGACTCCGCCATGATTCCGTTTTAGGCGTAATTTTTATGTGCCGCTTTGACATTTGTCTCGCAAACTCCATAGTTTTAGCACTTCGATAGCATATCCCCCATTAATATTAACTGCACAAACAAAATGGTGGCGGTGAGGTCTGGTGTTGGTGCCGACTCGTGTGTTAAACCATTTGGAGACCTTTGCTGAGGCTTTCGACGTGTTCTTTGGCCTTCATGCGGAGGGCGGCGATAGAAGAAGATCTCGGGTCAGGGGGCGCGGGAGGGGCTGTGGGCGCGGGTGCAGGGGGTGTGAGGTAGCTGGGGTACCCTGAGGGCGGGTGGCTGAGGAAGCCCGGTAGAGCTGTGAGCAGGGGTGGCGCCAGCCAAGGGTCTACCGGTAGACCGAGGCCGGTCAGCCGCGGGATGGGTCCCCCGGCCCCGCATCCGTACTCCGAGAGACCCAATCGGGCCGCCTCCATCTTTTCCTGGCGTCGCCACTTAGCGCGACGATTTTGGAACCACACCTGAAAATAAAATTTAAACATTCAATTATTAGGAACAAGATTGAATTATTTTCATGTGATGTTACTTATAACATCTGATTGTTAACATCTATAACTAGATAAGTTAACTTTAGCGGTAACTTTAACGGTGACAGTCTCAATTAACAATCGCATGTGGCACCATGATATTGTTCGTCACTGTCAAAGTTAAAGGGGTTGCCATTATAAAATAATGTAATTTTCCTAGGTTGTCGTACTAATATATTTTTTTTAATATGGCAACATTCAAAGTCACCTGTCACAGTTGACTTAACTGTAACAATAACGAGCGGTTATTGTTATCGTTAAGTTATGACGTCATTTTAACCGTTGTAAAAATGGTGCAATGCATATTATGCTTAACCGAATATTTAGCGACTGGTTTGGATTTATGGTTACCGTTAAAGTTAGATGGTGCAACCCACCCAAGTTGAAATAAAAATCTTTCAGAAGAAAAAATACAGACGAGTGTAAAAATCCCAAATAGCCTGATGAACTAGCCAATATGAAGTACTTTATTATATATAAATACTGAGGCGCCGTCGTCCGACCGCGTAACAAAAGACAGAGAAAGCCATGAACAGTCAGTATCTGCATTTTATTCAGAACATCTCTATCACTAATCGTGAAATATAATACAATGTTTGAGCGAGCAGTAAGAAGAAGAAAACAGACCCTAAACGGACTCTCATCGTACCTAGACTAGGTATAATGATTAATTTTGGTATTTTCTAGCCTTCCCGACTAGTTCACTGATTACATCCCCCAGCAAAAGGTTGATAAGGTGTTTAAATTGATAAGGTGTCTTTCGCTAGAGAGTTTAGTGTCGCTTTCAAAGACCTCGGATCAAAAACACTCTTAAACAAAGTCCGTAGCAATGTAACGATGTCTTAATGCTAAGTTCCCTGCCAAAATAACTAAGTACCTCATTGTAATCTTACTTTCTTTGCTTATTATTTCGAAACTATTTAAGTTAACTTGATGTTAACTTAACTTAATGTTAAGTAAACTTGATACATTAGAGGTCCTCAGTAACGAGTCACAATAAAAGCCCAAAAAGGCTTCACTCGAACAATAAATCAGAGGACAACACGTCGCTTGTAAACTGTTTAGGAGGCTAGACATAACAAAACTAACTTTGACTGCGGCCAACTATGAAACACGAACTCAATCACATTTATTTAAAATGTATCATCACACCATGGATCTCCGAATTTCAGTTTTAATGCTGTAGGAATAAGGTGTGTATTTGCACGTTCCAAGGTGAGTATGTTGTGTCGAAGTGTCAAATTGTAGTGTGAAATGATATATGCCAGGGAGGGGGCGGGAAAACGGTAAAAATAGTCGGTCGCGTGACCGTTTCGATTTCAGTACAGGAGACACCAACTTACTGGCATGCAATGGTTGATAGCTTACCTGTCAAATGTATTAAATCCTTTTAATAATGTTATGTTTATTTGGGGGGCAGATTTATGCTATAATTATGACCCAGAATTGACTCGAGACTCTTTGTCCGTTTTGTGGTACCTACTATGAATTATGGTCAATGCCACTTGCAACTTACTTATCCGCCAGACTTACTCATTAAAGAGCTTTTATCAAAGAGTAATAACAATTTTAACCTTCTCCATAGCTTGTTGAGCTTTCTTACAAGGCCCATAGTTAGAGGCGATCAGAAACATCAAAATTACAGATTATATACATTTCGAATGAAATATTTGTAGTTTTAATCTCATTGACATTAAATTTGTTGATTTATTCATTTAACTAATTTAGCTAAATTCTAATAATGCTGTGTTTCCCTATAAATTAAATTCAAACTTGGAATGTTCTTTTGAATTAAATTCAACTTGAAAGCTCGGATAAGACTCAAAACATCACAATTTTGGGATATAGTTAGTGCATTGCAATCAGTCTGAGTATTTTTACAAATTGATATAGTTTAAAAGCCTCAAATGTCTGAACAGAAGTATTGCTTAGTCTGAGTATTTTTTTTTTCACTTATGAAATTAAAATATTTGAAATTGAAATTGATCGAGAATGATTGCATTGTTACCTCCATTTACTTATGTATGTGTCTTTTTTCTCATTTATTATACACGGTATAATTGTTTGTTTTCCCAAATAAAATAAATTAAAATAAAATGAATAATTAGGTACATAATATTGTAAAAGCCTCAAATGTCTTGAAACGCCCCCAACTGCACATTTCAGTAGGAAGGTGATGATCGCGTTATCGCCTCGTGGCAATTGTGGAATTGGCTTTATCGCTCGACTGTCTTCATAACATCGATTGTGCCAATTTATTCCCTGTTTACCCCACGAAGGCAGCGTCACGCTACCACACGCACTCCAAGGTTGTCCAAAACGACAAAATCAAGCACCAATTATTATAATAGATATGTGTCACCATTATCTACTATAATAGTTTTGCAAAAATTTAATTTGTTTGCCTCTAAAATTAAACATATATCTAGGAATTAAAGGACGTCTTATATTAGGGTTAGTTTGAAATTGAAATCCATCTTCTATTACTTATATAAAATTCTCGTGTCACAGTGTTAGTTGCCATACTCCTCCGAAACGGCTTAACCGATTTTGAGAAGTTATATTGAAGTTATATTTATAGTTTTACACGTTAAAAAAGTTATTTGTTAAAACTGTTAATCTGACGATCCAAAAATAATATCTTCAAAATTCACTTATTTATTTTGTCATATAATGCTTCGTGAGTTGAAGCATTTATCTTCATTGGGTACAAATCATGTGCGTAATTTTACGAAGAGTTCTTCTAAATGCTACGTTTGAAACATTCGACCAACGACCTCGTCAAATGACACACAATAACATAAACCTTTATGCAACGTAGTAACGATGAACAGCGAACGGTGCAAGAAAAAAAAGAGAGAAAAATTTATAGTCTCGCTAGCGAGTTCGGTGGATGTTTACACACGAAGGTGGCAACCCTAGGCGTAGCGATAACTATGAAGTATGGTGTCGGGTGGTGCCAGCGAGCGGCGCGTTGTAGCACGACACCATGCATATCCCATGACCTCTAATCATATCATACATCAAAATGTATAATTGTCTCACATTGACCGTCGACGGAAGCACAGCTTTTAACTCCCGACGCCCGATGCAAAAACGAGGTGTTATAAGTTTGACGCGAGTTTCTGTCCATGAAATTGTATATCCCAAGTGGATCTAATAGATCGATTTTATTACGCCATTTTTGTTTAAAAACTGAATTTATGAAGACCACTCTGTTCAGGCGTTTGAAGACCGTCAACCCATTTCTTAGTTAACGAAGACATTTCACTAAAACTTCCATAAAATATTTACGAATTACTTATGTAAAATTTGGTATTCTGTTATGTCGGTCGCATTTCCATGACACGGTTACCTTGACCCGCAGTCTGCGGGACATCCAACTCTTCAGCAACTTACAGTACCTTCATATAGATTGTTTCGGCTCAATAGAAAGTCTATACTAATATTATAAAGAGGAAAGATTTGATTGTTTATTTGAATTGAATAGGCTCCGAAACAACTGGACCGATTTGAAAAATTCTTTCACCTATTAAAAGATACGTTATCATGGATTAAGCCTATAATATGTTACGGATATACATATTTCAATAAAGTTACGTGGACGAAGTCGCGTGCAACAGTTAGTTTAAAATATAATTTAAATTATATCTTGTATTATACTTATACTTGGTTTATTAATGTTTCTCCATTTTGACTCAATTTGTTTGAAAACAATGAGAAAATGAAATTAATAATGACAAGTGAAAGTTAGCTTATGTTTTAACAAGCGCAAGTTAACACGCGAGAGGTTACACGCAGTGTCAACTTTAGCGACGTTTACCCCACACTAATAAAATTTGAATATGGCGACGATGTTCAAGTTGTTTGGTCTTGTCGAGAACACTTTTGTTTCACTTTTACCATACGAAATTAATATTAAATTCTCTGCATAATATTATGTATATTTGTGGGCCTCATTTTACCACAGCAACAAAGGGTGAGAATATTTCATATTAAATCTATTTTTTTATAGTGGCAGGCAATTCAGAAAAGTGTTTATAATAAAATCGGGGGATAAAGTTTGTTACTATAGAGCCTATATTCAAAATTTTAACACTACTCGATAGCTATAGGATCAAAGATTGTTTGATACAAGCCCAGAATATTGTAATAATAATACTGTATGAGTACCTATCATATTAGAATTCGTTAGATAGCTATACCTAGTACCTATGTAACGTGTGTTCAGTTACACCTACCAAGACTTTTACGTTAGCAACATATAGATATATAGAAAAAGAAGGGCTTTACGTCTGTCGCCGCGGTGAATGATTCAATAAAAAGACACAATAAAACAAGCAATCGGAGCACGCCCGCACCAACTGTCACAGTTCAAAAAAAGAATGTCAAAACACTAACAATGGCGCCCGAATATGACAGATGTCAGATTTACGGCGCGCGGTGATTGGTCGCTCGGGGTGATTCCAAATTTGAATATTATTCGATTGTCTCGAGTGCTCGGCCCCGCCGTTTGTTGTATTCGATTGATTATAATTCGATTATGTCGTGTTCTCGAGAGCTCTTTTGGCGTTAATCGCCCGCCAAATTGACTTTGCCTTTCATAACATGTGTGTTGTTTTATTATACTATTCGAACGCACCCTCCTTCCTCCGTTTAAATATGTTGGACATTACATTTGCTTTACTAATGTTACAAGCAAATTGAACGGTGTTTGTGTCTTCTCCCTTTTTCATATATTGACCCGCTATCAAACTACAGGAGAAATCTTTTTTACCAACAAATCAGGTACTAACAATTTTATTTTGATAAAAACTATTTAGGTCGTTAGAGTTAGCATTGAATTTGATTAGCTTTTTCTGTTCTGACCAAAATATAAAAGTCCCAAAAGTCGTATTTTTTTTTGTGAAATCCACAGCGGCAAGGCAATACCTAATATTAGAATAGTACCTATATAATAACACCTAGGTAAGTACCTATACAAGTTTTTTTTATAATGTATGTGTGTATGTTCCTCCATAACTCTTAAGGTGGTAGCTTTTTTCATGAAACTTGTTAGATAATCATCTAGACGTACGGGACACAGGATGGGCTACGCGGATTTTTTCCAAAGCGGACGAAGTCGCCGGCGCCATCTATTAATTGAATATGACAGTATACCGTCAAGTCAAGCCTATACTGCCACGTAATTCGACCTCGTTCGTAATGAGCGTATTATTTGGCTAATTACTTACAATTAGAACGGTCATAAAAACAAGTGGCAGTCACGTGAGGCCACTTACTGTTTTTGTGCGCTTTACAGTCCAACTAATTTAATTTTTATTATCGCCTGCTTACCGTCAAAGTTTCAGACGCACGAGGGGCGCGCGGGGTAGACCCGGCCACGGGCGGGGGCGCACTGGACTAAGAACAACAGTGAGTCAACTAAACTTGAACTCGTGCTGCACAATGATCTGTCTATACTAACACTAGCCGTTGCCCGCGACTTCGTCCGCGTTAAAAAAGAAAAAAGTAGCATATCGTGTGTCCCATACGTCTGAATGTTTATCTCTACCAAGCTTCATGAAAGTCAATTAATTCGTTTAAGAGTGATGGAGGAACATACACACATATATACAGAAAAAAATTGTAAAAATGGTCAATTTAGTTTCAGTATCATGTATAGAGCCCATAAACACGATATCTCTGAAAACAAAGTAATTTACTTACTCCATGACCAATCCTTACATATTATTTAATCTATTGATGCACAGAATAGCAGCGAGACCAATCAAATATCTTTATATTAATGATTATATTACCTATATTAAATTCTCCTTTCTTTCTTTACTTAATTATTGTGGTTTAATTTCAAAATTAATTCTGTATAATTAAATCAACATTGGATATAATACAATTAAATACAATTTAATTTATTTTACCAGTTGCCTTAAATTATGAATTTGAATTTAGATACCCAATCAAAAATTGTCATCTTATTGTCTATACTAATATTATAAAGAGGAAAGATTTGATTGTTTGTTTGTTTGTATAGAATAGGCTCCGAAACTAGTGGACCGATTTGAAAAATTCTTTTACCATTAGAAGCCGACATTATCCGGGATGAACATAGGCTACTTTTTACCGCGGGAAAATGCTTAATTTCTACGGGAAATCTAAAATGAAAGTAAATACTATCGGCTTGGCCCGAGAGATAGCGTCATCTATCCAAAATCAGGTGAAGCGACCAACATGACAACTGCTTGGTGATATTTTTAGCGATCCGTTACGGTAGATGGCGTTTTATACTTTTCAACGCGGACGAAGTCGCGAGCACCAGTTAGTACAGAATAAAATAAAAGTCTTCACGATTTCTTAGGAGTTACGCGAGTTCAAGTACTGCGTGAGTAGTTTTGTTGTGATGTTTGTTGAACGGAATGAACGTGTTATTGGGGGTGAAATTAAGGCAGTTAAACAGTTCGTGCTCGGAATTGTTGCGCTAATTGGTCCCGCGACTCCCGACTCCCGACTCCCGACTCCCGACCGAGTTAAAAACACAAACAGGCCGTTTCATATTAATATTCTTATGAGGAAAAGAAAGAAATATTTCTACTAGCGTTGTACAAATTGAACCAAATGCACAAGACTCGACGCACAAAATCTAATTCAAATTCAAATTCAAATATTTTATTGCAAACCATAATGTATAAACGATGTTACAATATAAAAATTTAGACCAGTGTTATGGATCCTGTTGGGCATGCAACTTAGGGACTAGGAGAGAGGAAGCATATATATACATATAAGTATACATAAGCGTATAAATATTTATATAAATATAAAAGAATTTTATTTTATTTAAATTAAACACATTTACATTTATATTATTTATATTTAAATAATAATATTATCTAAAAAATATTCATTTACATTATAATAACATTTAGTATGAAGGATTTTTTTAAATTTTTTTATAAATATGATATCATTTTCTTCTTTTTTTAAATTAACTGGCAATTTATTATATATCTTTATAGAAGAATTGAAGGTATAGGTAGAGTTTAATTTTAATCGTGATGATGGTAATATTAGATTATTTTTATGTGGTAGGGTATATTTTCGTACAAATTTCTATTCTAATACTAGCTGTTGCCCGCGACCTCGTCTGCGTTAAAAAAGAAAAAAGTAGCCTATCACGTGTTCCGTACTTCTAAATGTTTATCTACCAAGTTTCATGGAAATCAGTTAATTCGTTTAAGAGTGATGGAGGAACATACACACATATATACAGAAAAAAATTGTAAAAATGATCAATTTAGTTTCAGTATCATGTATAGAGCCTATATACACGATATTTCTGTAAACAAAGTAAATTACTCCATGACCGACCCCTAGACATTTATTATTAGTATTGATAATTAATAAGGTTACGCGGGCAAAGTCGAGTGCAACGACTAGTATGTGATAAATTAATGATTCTAAATTTTCATTTAAAAAATGTTCAAAGAAGTTCCGTCTCGTTTCGCCGCCAGGCATAGGCATAGGTATAGATAGGCATAGGTAGATAGGAACCTCTCCCAAATTATATTTGAGAGCGTAAGTGCAAATAAAAGTGAAACACAAAATGAACGTGTTTGTTGGTTTGTGTGTGTCGCGTTGGCTCATTTCGGTTTTGTAACTCGACATGGGAATATTAATTTTAACGAGTTCAGTTTACATTTCAATGTCACGTGTCACTTTTAACTTCAAAATGAAATGTTAAAATTACTTTGTACCTACTTAACTCATTTGGTTAGCTTTGAGTGTATATATATTGGATTTTTTTATTTTTTATTAGAGACTAGCTGGTGCTCGCGACTTCGTCCGCGTAGAAAAGTATAAAACGCGATCTACCGTATTTTGGATAGATGGCGCTATCTTCCGGGCCAAGCCGCTAGTATTTACTTTTATTTTAGATTTCCCGTAAGAATAAAGCGTTTTTCCGGGGTAAAAAGTAGCCTATGTTCATCACGGATAATGTCGGCTTCTAATGGTAAAAGAATTTTTCAAATCGGTCCACTAGTTTCGGAGCCTATTCTATACAAACAAACAAAAAAAACTTTCCTCTTTATAATATTAGTTAGTATAGATGGGTTTGCTCTTGGCCAACATCCAGCTGTAGGTAATCTTATGAATAAATAAACAATTAATATCAATACTAATAATAAATCTGTATTGTATGTATGTATGTATGTATGTATTTTCCTCCATGAAACTTGGTAGATAAACATTTAGAAGTACAGGACACAGGAAGGCTACTTTTTTGTTTTTCAACGCGAACGAAGTCGCGGGCTCAATTCTAGTAACTGAATGAAATTATTTAGAAAATTTATTACAATTGAAATAAACTAAGTAAATAAAAAATAGATCTGTATACCTATCTATACTTATTGATTAAAAAAATAATATTTTTCTCCAGTTACCAATAATACTCCAGTTACAATCAATAATAAAATTGATTTACTCACGTTATTTTAAGGAAAACCTGTTACAGATTTTCCCTAAAATCAAACAGGAGTACCTACCTGAACTTTTCATATATACCTAGTAGATAATTGGTCGTTCGTCTGTCCGTGACACTGTCGCAAAAAAACCTCCTGTGCTTCGACGTGACCTCACATGTCAATCGTGAAACCAACAAAGAAAAAGAATACGTCCGATGGGAACAGACGACTTCCAATAAATATTGCAACAAATAAAGGTTAGGTGGTTTGCGTATAGACTATATAGACGTAGGGAGTTACTCGTGTAGCCTTAACTTCCGAAAATAGAATACCTATGATAGTATAAGGGCCTCTTATACAACAAAAAGTACACTTACAAGTAAAGTGTTAATATATTAGTTACTTTTAGAAATAATTTTATGTTTTACTAGCAGATAAAAAGTAGCCCATCACGTGTCCCGTACTTCTAAATGTTTATCTACCAAGTTTCATGAAAATCAGATAATTCGTTTAAGAGTTATGAAGGAACATACATACATACAGAAAATTGTAAAAATGGTAAATTTAGTTTCAGTATCATGTATAGAGCCTATATACACGATATTTCTGGAAACAAAGTAAATTACTCCATGACCGACCCATACACATTTATTATTAGTTTTGGTGATTAAATTATGCACTCGGTTTATATAGCATCCTTCGATTGGCAATTTTTGAAGTGAAAACTTCTATAGCCGCGGACGCATAATTACTGTGAGCATTAGCATGTTGCTGACGCGAACCGATACATTTTTTCTCTACCCAAAGTCGTACATGTATAAGTCGTATAACAAAAATAAAATTTTGAACATCTATAAGTATATATGTAAGTATTAGGTAATAGAAATTAATTCAGAGTAGGTATTATTAGTAGATACGAGTGGCAAATTGATATTTTTATTTTCTAGATAGATTTAAGATAGATAATAGATTTAAGGAACCAAGATAACAAGATTTTAAAAATAAATTGAAAACAGTGTTGGTCGAAAGGGTTTACGACTTCTTTAATGACAAAATTTAATAGGTATTGGAAATTATAACATGTTTGACATTGATACTAACATTAAATACCTACTTATAAATTAATAATACACATTTTAAAATTAGATTTAAGATAAAGATTTCAATATAGATCAAATATATTATGTAATTACCTATTTCTGTACATATAATCAACAAATAAATTATTATTATTATTATTATAGATACTTATTCTGTGACGGTGTTTGGAATAGTCCTGTTATGTAGGTATTCTATGTCCCCGTTGATGAGCTACGATCGATCGTCGATAGGTACCGCGGCTGCCGCGGGTACCGCTTTGTTTACACAACAAACGAAATTGACTTTTGACATCTCTCTCTCGCAAACACTCCACAACTACTTCGCCTTCTTTCTTACACAACTAAAACGGGACAGAAGATGCGTTAACTCGCGGGTGCGAGAGAGACGGGGCGACATCGCCATCTTAGATGCAGCCCGTGGACCAGAAGTTAGCCAATAACTCGTTGCGAGTGAGTCGAAACGTCTCAAGCGCGTGAAATTGGCGTGCCAAATTCGACTGTATTCCCTAAGTGGCAGGGAGAGAAGTTGATTTGTGTTTTTCAAGTGAAATTAATAATGTTTGCGAGAGGTTAGGGAAGTTCTTAAGGGGTGGGTCGCAGTTGGTGTAACGTAGGGAAGGGAAATAATGAGGCAGGCTGTCTGTGATGGTGATGGGGCCCATTGTGATGTTCTGCTTTTGAAGCCCTTTAATAAAATAAGCCTTGTTTATGTCAAATTGTTTATTATTTTGCTCGCTAAGCGACTTATATTGACTCTTTGAAAAAACTTCATAAGTGTTCTTAATAAACTAAGAAAGTACATGCTTGATATTATATTCCTTAATATCAAGCGTTATATAAATGTATGAAAATTATCTCTGGTAGTGATGGTAGTAATCTTATATTTCTCTGTTCAAAATTTCTCTATTTTCAGAATATTTTATTCATGTTTTGCACCGTAAAGTCATCAAGGATATTTATAAAAAATATTTTATCAAGAATTTTTAATTGTTTACCACTAAATAAAAATATAAATAGGTTGATTTCGAATATTCGAGCCTATATTATATACCTAAATATGCTACATAATTATGTGTAGTAGCCGGTATCTGTTATGTGCAAAATTTACTCTAGCTTATTATTATTATTAGGTTATAATTGTTATTAGTTTATAGTTATTTCTAGTACCTAGTCTCTTATTAGTACCTAGCTATAAATATAAGCAATTGCTCAATGAAGCTAGTCTTAGGGATTAAAAATCATTGGATTAATAGCCTTTATATTTTATTAAGTTATTTATCTGACATTAATTAATTAATTTTTGGCGGTAAAAACATAAATAATTACTCTCGAGATCATGTTTAAAGAAAGTTTATATACGAATAAACTCTGCAATAGCAAACGCTAGCAGTAGCAATCGAAGATAAATGTATTCATTAACAATAAATACCTACTTAGATCACAACAAATAAGACTGTTAGTTGTTACTAGTATAAATCATTTATTTCTAAATTGTAACGTAGAAGTGGGTTACACCACACACAAAAGGGTAAAGCAGCGGGAAAACGCATCAAAAGACCAAAAACATCAATCACTCAAACTGAGTTAATCCACAACTAAATTAACTCTCCGCAAATAAGTATCCCACCCTTAACCCACGACTCAGTCACAGGCGACCTTCGACTCTATTACGACGCATTACAGTCGAAATTAAATAGCACCTGTGGTACGCTTTCATTTCAATTAAGCACTTTGTACCCGAAGCTATATGATTGAGAATTGAATAAGCGCATGTTTTTATCTCTTCATTTCATTGTATCTTCACATCGTTTAGTCGGATGCGAGTAGCGAAAAGGCGTAAGTGCACACTCGGGGCGATCTAAATTGAGTGTTATTTTGAAGGTAATAAGGTTTAAAGTTGTACCAATGTGGGTGAGTACAATGCAGAGGGTTAGAGCGTAGTGGAGGCAGCAGTGTTCGCGTTTTTATTTGAGTCATTAGGAGGATATTTGAAAGCAATTTCGTGTTAATAAATAGCATTCGAATTAAATGTAGCGAAGTTGTTGAAACAAGTTCCAATACACGATAGAGAGCCATTGTGTTTGTTTGTTTGTTTAGGTATTCCTACGTAGTCTACGAAACTATGCCAAACTGGTTCTTTAGTACTCTTAAAATAGAACTCCATTTTGAGAGTAGGTCCTATACTATATCCGAACATAATAGTAGGTAGGTTACCTCACCTGGGCGAAGCCAAAGCTAATATTATAAAGAGAGAAGATTTGTATGTTTGTTTGTAATAAATAAACTCAAAAACTACTTACTGAATTCTTTCATCTAGGTATAGAAAGCTACACTAGTAACAAATAGGCTATACCTATTTTATAAAATTACACGGACCAAGTCGCGTGCAACAGCTAGTCTTAACTAATATTAAAAATGCGCTAGTTTGTTTGTGTGTTACGCTTTCACGCCTTAACTACTCAAAAGATAATCGTTAAATTTTGCACACACATTGTCACATTGAACAGAACAGGACACAGGATAATAAAATTACCTTTCAACAAAGTTATTGCTATGAAAAGAATACCTACATTTATATGAAAATATTTCTTCCATAGCTTTCTCATTAGTTTTCACTGTATCAATTTTAACAAATCTTTACTTTACATATAACAGACTATCACCACAGAATAAGTAATAGTAGTCTATCACTGAAAGTGACAGTGGCAACAGGTTATTTATTTTATATGAATAAGTCAATAATTAGCAATAGTTAGACTAAACAGTCTAACTAATAGTTAGGGCAAACGCCCTGACCAACCCTTGAGTTACAGTCACCATCAGCTATCGTCATCCACCGTCAGCCGGCGTGAATTGCACAAAGGCGGGGGTGGCGCCCTCTGTTGATAGAGTGTGCTCTCGACTAGTTAATAACGAGTTATTTATTTGCACAATGGCTTCCGGGGCAGAACGGGGCAGAACGGGGCAGTAATATGAGAACTATTAAGTAGTGAGCGCGTGTGCGGAGGATTTGGGACTGTTTTAAGTAAACATATCATTGCGTTTCACTTGTGCTAAATTAAAATGGGGGAGAAATTGTGTTACGCGCATAACTTTATTTAATATTGATCAATACTCAATTAAGTACGTTAGTAATTGCTTTTCGTGTTTTCTTTTATGTAGCTATGTAAAAGATAATGTGGTGGGTACTTCCTAAAGGAATACTAGGACCAAGGAGCTCTAGCTATTGCACGCGATTTCGTCCGCGTAACCTTATAAAATATAGCCTATATTTCTCGTTGATAATAATATAGCATTCTATACGTGTTTTTAAATAGGGTCCAGTAGTTTTTGAGTTTATTCATTACAAACAAAATCTTTTTTTCTCTTTAAATATTAATTTTGATTGCGTGAGGAAAAATGGGACTGGCTTTAATTACAAAAATTGAAATTGTCTTTACTGTCTCATAACTATAGTAGTTAAGCAAGAAATATTTTTCAATTATTATAATTTTTCTTATCTGCATTATTAATTAAAATGTACCTAGTTTTAACGACAACTGTAGCGTTGATATATTTCTTGGTCGTTAATATAAACTCGTCTGTGTTAATGACCGAATGAATGAAGTCTTTACAAAGTAATCCATAGAAAAAGCTGTCAATAAACAAGTTGAATCGCTACAATGTGATGCGTTTTCAATAAAAGGCAACCGAATGGAAAACAAATTACTTAGCGGAGCACAATCGAGTCGTTAGTTAACATTGTTGGTAATAAAAAAAAAATGAGTCGGTGCAATCGAATCAAGTTGAGGTACGAGGGAAAATAATTACTGTGCAAAAAGTTCATGTCGCTTCGTGGAAAGCCTTTTATTGTTATCAATTTTCATTTTTCAAATGGAAAACGTTTCCTGAGAGCTACGTTTCCTGAGAGCTACGTTTCCTGTATAACCTCAATCGTTTCTAACAAATTTTAAATGTTGCACTAGTAGGGCCTGACTTCTGACTTTGAGACTTGACCTGACTGCTTTGGACTTGACGAACCTTTTTGGAAAACTAAGAATAATTATAGACTTGACTTGACTGACTAGTCTCGGGATCTGCTATATTTGATTTATTTCAATTCAATTTGTTTAAAAAAAGGCTACTACAAATTGCTATTTTTACTAATGACACTGGCAAAATCATCGGAGAAGATCTGATGGAGCCAAGACATTAAAAGAGAAGAAGACTTCTGACAGTTTGACATCTGTCAGTTGACATCTGACTGCTGACGTTTCGACGTCTCTCTGATGATCTGTATATCTTTATATTAGCCATTTAAAAAATGTTTGAGACATAAAATTTATAGAACATTGTAAAATCTTAGTCCCAGGTTATTGTCCGTATCTATAAGTAACATTGTTATTAATTATTTTAAATGTTACTTTAATTGTTAATTATAAATCATTTTTCTCTTTCATTTCTATTATTACCTATAAGTTAAAGTTTCTTCCCATCTCAAATATTGTGCTTTTTTTTAACTATTTCAAATTATTTATTTAGTTACAATTTTAAGGGCTAATATATAAAGTAAGATGATAAAGATGTAAAATGATAATACTAAAAACCACTGAGGCTTAGTCTCGTGTTATCATTAGATTAATAGATACTATTAAGTACTTAATTACAGTTTAAAAAATATTGCTTTAACTTTGATTTAATATAAATTAATAGGTATCTAACTGTACCTAACCGTTACAGTACATTACATTAGACGACAGTGTCGCGAGCTCAATGGTTTTATCCCTTAAAATTGCCCAAATGTAAATGACTGGCAACACACACATCACATCAAACGAATTTTGCAATCTACAAAAGTGAAGATAATACAAAATCAGTTACGATTTCAACACCAAAATACAAAAGAACCTTTTTTGACATTGTTTAGCTAAGCCCGTGTAGTAAGTCGGCAAATTAAAATGTAACTCTAATCGAAACCCGTGACAAAAACATGATTCCATTTGGTGAACGGCTTCCCCATTGTTGGGCTCAGTTCTCACCGCATTCGGGCGGCTATTAGGACCTGTCCCTCCCCGAACAACAAAAATACAATGCGATCAAGGGTTGCAATCATTTTGTTCCCAGTTCGTTCATTTCATTTCACTTTACACTCAGTCAATGGCGACAGTCATTTAAAAACAAAATGTCTTTCAAATGCATATCATAGACTAGCTTTTGCACGCGACTTCGTCCGCGTAACTTTATAAAATATAATACATTCGTGTCTATGAAACCATGGAAATACACATACGAAATTTCAACCCAATCGGTTCAGCCGTTTAGAAGTTATATGTGAAAAAGATAAGTACGGAAGGATAATTCTTACTACCCGTTGTCCTATTACCCGTTTTCCCGTAGGAATGAAGCATTTTCCCTCGGTAAAAAGTAGCCTATATTCATCACGGATAATGTCGGCTTCTATAGGTAAAAGAATTTTTCAAATCGGTCCACTAGTTTCGGAGCCTATTCTATACAAACAAACAAACAAATCTTTCCTCTTTATAATATTAGTATAGAAGTATAGATTGAGTATTTCTATCGGCAACACGTTGAGTCTGAGATACTCTAGTAGGAATTAATAGCAAAAAATTGATTGAAAACCAAAATCACCATAAAACCAAATAGAGTAAGGTCGATCTGAGAAGGTCGCGTGGCTGCCACGTGACTTGAACCTAATTACAGAATAGCCCTGCGACGCGTCAAACGCAAAGCCAACTCCGTCTATTAATATAAAATGTATCCAGTTACTACACTCATTAAAGGAGCATGGGCAAATTAGTATGGAGTCTGGACCAATGCTCAACAGTGATAAAACTCATGCAATTTGAAAGCCTTTGGAGTTTTATTTAATTTATATTAAGGCAGCCGAGTCAAAATCTAGCGCGAACATTGTGTTTTGGAGCTCTCAATAATATAAAAGTACTTACATTGATTTATCATGATTGATTTTGATGTACTTTTAAACATTTTTTATTTCAATACACATAACTATTTTTTTTTATATACAAACCGTAACGTTTGTAACATCCAGATAAACAAATGATAAAAATCAATGTGAACATAAAAAATAACTGTTACATTTGTTTTAGTACCTATATAAATAAAAATCAATAGGCGAATGTACACAAAGAGGGGGTGATTTTTTTTGATCAAACACTTGATTTTTTTTTTTAAATTATTATGAATGATTTCAATTTTTTCAGTTTTAAAATCTACGAAAACACTATGTTCGCGATTGATTTCAACTTAGCTGCCATAGTATAAAATGAATTATAGCCTAAAAGCAATCATTTGACACAGGTTACATCAATGTTGAGAATTGTCCTTTGGGTGGATTTTGTGCATTATAAAACTGAGAGTCCAACGCACACACATACAATCGGGTACCTATACATATGCAATGTGTTGGCGTAATCGCGTACTAAAGACAGCTACGCGCGCATAACTGTGAGCATTATAGCATGTTGTGACGCGAACCGATACATTTTTGCCTTGCCCAACGTCGTATAAATAAGGCGGCTATAAAAGTTTTCACTTCAAAAATTTCAGCCTATTTGCAAAACTGCCAAACTGTCTTAAAACAAGCATTTAACTGCTTTTATCTTCGATTGTTAATCTTTAAAAAACTACAAGTAGAGTGTTGATTAGTCACTTTAAGAAATATTTTTATGTTTTAATTATGCACTCGGTTTACTGTATCATTCGATAGGCGATTTTTTTTTTATTTTCTTTATAATGCTTGGAACTTTTACCGTACAAACAAAGGTAGATTTGTTGTGAATATCATCTCCATTATCCCCGGTTACCGGTGACTTTAAATGACAGTTAGCCTACTTGACAGATGGTGAAAGAGGCCCTAAGTCTTGTACTAACAAAGTACATGAATTTTACTTTATTATTATGAAAATTTTAGGAAAATTTGAGTGCAAAAATAATGAGTGAAAAGAGAGAAAATAATTCTTATTGTAAATTCGTTTTGATAGAAATAGGTAATATTATTAATCTGGTATCTCCTCTTGATTTACGGACTTAAAGAATGTCTGAACTGAAATAAATAGATTGATCAATAAATAATGTTGCATAACGTTGACTAATAATAATGTATTTATGACATAGGAGTCAGGATATCATTATTAGGACCATTAAGACGTATATATGTCCAAATAGTAGAGAACTAATGGTGGGTGTTCACTGTTCGACTTGTATGGTACATAATGGAGTAGGTATGTATTGTTAGGTAGAGTGTACATTAGGTAAGCAGACTAATCGACCGACCCACCGACGAGGACGCGGCTCCGCTAATTAATTTATTGTGACGAACACAGATTAGTTCGCGTAACAGATGAGACATTGCTTTTGCAATCTTTGTGCCTACACGAACATTTTATTATACCTACTGTGACCTTAGGAGGTAAAACATACATAGTTGTTTCTGCCTATAGTCGAAATGAACTATATAGATTATATCCTATACTAATTAAAATAAGGATTCTTAACTTCATTTAGTCTGAGATTTGTAGTAAAGAAATTCTTTGTATTTAAAATAATATATACTTTATTAGAGTTTCGTAAATTAATTGTCACTTCTATTAAAAGACAGCTAAGAACTTGATAGCAGATAATAAGATATCTAAGCCTTAAACACAGCAACACCAAATGGAGAATAGGTTTTGACTGGTTTTACAGGTGAGTGAATTTTGTAAACTGATAAATGATAAAGTAATAAATTGAATAAATGTTTTACAGAGAAACACAATTTCGTACATATTTCATCATTACCAATTATTCAAAAGTAAAATACTATTATAAGTAGGTGGTATATTTAGCTCAGAGCTAGAAAACTAAAAGGAATGTCTCCTCTGTTGTGTTTCAGCTCTATGTGATCGGAGTCGTTAATTAAATTTCGCACTAACGCAGACTCCACCGTCGCCATACTTGCCGGGCTAAGAGGTTAATTAGTATTTGTCAGCTAACGAGGACGAAAGCGAAACGCCGTAACCGACGCGAAGCTTTCAAGCGAAAGCGACTTTCATTCTTACACACAGAGTTCACTTTTGATTGCTCAGTCGCCCTATAAATTTCTTTTTCTCCAGTTTAGGTGTTAAATGCCAGAGGTTAGTGTTTAGGGTTGTCGCTTCTGTGTTTTAGTTTTATGTAGGTATCATTAGATAAGGAACTACATTATTAGTATTAAAAAACCGATAAATAATTAATTTATATTTCTATAGCAATTTTAATCAATCAATTCAATACTAAAAATAAATTTGTAAGTGTAGTTATTGTATGTATGTATGTATGTTCCTCCATAACTGTTAAACACACAGGATTTTCTTTTACTTTTTTCAACGCGATAAATGGACTATCCAACACAAAAAGAATTATTCAATTCGAACCAGTAGTTCCTGTCATACAACAAACAAACAAACTCTTCAGCATTAAATATATTAGTATAGATTATGTGTCATGTTGTTTTAGGCCAATGAACTCCTAAACTACTGAAACGATTTATATGCATGGCATAATACTGGTTTACAATACCAATACTGATTTATATATGACATAATATTAATTGAACCTACATACAATGTATGTACTCACATTCTATACAAATAAAGTTTATTATTATTATTATTATTATTATTATTATTACGATTTTGATAAAACTTCGTAACTATGTGTAATTCGATCCGACTTAAAAGGTACTTTTTATTTTGAACCCGGACGAAGCCGGGAGCGTGTATAAATACTAATAATAAATCTGTAAGTGTAGGTATTGTATGTATGTTCCTCGATAACTGTTAAACGAATTGACTGATTTTCATGAAACTTGTTAGATAAACATTTAGACGTAGACACATTACATCAGTCAACAAAAAAAAATTTTTTTTTGGGTTTCTGTTCTAATGCTTAAATTCTGATTGTAGACATCTAAAAATAGTTACATTTTCATGTAACTATTTTTAGCTTTTAAAGTTTGCTTTTGCCTGATTTATGACGATAAGTAAGATACGAGACAGTCCATACAAAGTACAAACATAAGAGAAACACTAAAAATATTCAGTTTTGAACTTAATTTTTCCCTTATTTTACATATATTTCCTGTTGTTTATCAAAAATCTTAAATGACAAAGGCTCTAGTGTTCAACAAATACTTTTCTAATTGTAATTGAAAACAAAAGTATGGAAATAATGTATGAATCTATCATTTGTCTAAAAAAATTAAAAAAATTCTCTAGTTTCTACAAAAGCAAACTTTGATAAAAAAAAATTATTTATTCCCTTATTTTTAACATAGAAGAAATCAAAATTTCATATGCAGAAGCCAGACCCAAAAATCGTGTTGAACTGTGATTATAGGCTACTTTTTCTTTTTCAACGCGTACAAAGTCGCGGGCGCCAGCTAGTCGTAACTATATTTGTTCACAAGTTTAGGTACCTAATTGAGTTAGCGAATTCACAATATCCGAGGTGACAGCCCTGGCCCTGGTTGCTCCGAGCGAGGCGGAGCGAAGCGAAGTTTGCTGAATCTTTCATTTACTTATTCCTATTAAGTCTTTATTAAAGGAACTCGACGAGCGACTAAGAGCAGTTCTCTTGCTTTGCCTTAATTAAAGTAATTATGTCATTAAGAAATGATTTGCGTTGCTGTTAATTCATTATTGCGAAGGCGTTCAGAGGTAGGGAAGGGATGGGAGGGGGGGTGTGAGGGGGTGTTAGGAGAACCTTACGTTACTTGTGAATAATCAGTAATGTACAGTTATTATATTCGAATCTGAATGAATCTATACTAATATTATAAAGAGGAAAAATTTGATTGTTTGTTTGAATAAAATAGGCTCCGAAACTAGTAGACCGATTTGAAAAATTCTTTTACCATTAGAAGCCGACATTATCCGTGATGAACATAGGCTACTTTTTACCGCGGGAAAACGCGGAAATCTTCATTCCTACGGGAAATCTAAAATAAAAGTAAATACTAGAGGCTTTTCCCGGGAGATAGCGCCAACTATCCAAAATACGGTAGATGGCGTTTTATACTTTTCTACGCGGACGAAGTCGCGAGCGCCAGCTAGTATTTAATAAAGCAGTTTTTCTTGTTTCATTTTTAGGGATCCGCGGGTCACGGTTAAGTTTTTATCGCCCTAGAGAGTTTAGGTTGGAAAACCTCACTTCATACGATCTTCTAACAAAACTGTAGCTGAGGCCTACGGCTAAGAAGCAAACGCTTTGTTGTGTACTTCTGATACGAAGAAAGAACGCTAAGAGAAAACTTTGAGATTGGTCAAAATTATATGTTGACGTTAAGCTGACGTTGATTTTATATTTGCACTTTGCCATTCGGTGTCTGTGTTTGGAGCGCACATCAAAGCGTTCAAAGTTCAAACAGTGCGTAGCCTGCTACACTTGTGCAAAGTTCAGTGGAGTTATTGGCATAATAACTCTTTTTTAGCTTAATAATTAAAAAATACCGACTTAGCTTAGCTTACTTAGCTTAAAAATAAAAAAATAGAAAGACTTTTAGCATAACTTTTTGTAGACTTAAATAATAGAGATATACAGCGTCCATGAAGTCGTCGTCCATCTTGTTTGTTATCTATTTGAATACTGTGAAGCGAACGTATCTGCAAAGCATGTCTGGCAAGTACAACAAACATTATGTTCAAATTAATGTGTGAACAAAGTAGCTCAAAGTCTTTGTTCAAACATTTGACTGTATCTGGCGCCGGCTTTATAACAACCAATCTCCAATCTTTCTTCGTTTCCGAAGTACGCAACGAAGCGTTTGCATCTTGGTTATGGGCCCTGATGACTAGCAGTGGAGGCTCACGCCATTGTGGCTGTTAAGTAAAAGGTGCCATCGCCCATTAAAAACTTATTCCGAGAAACTAAATAGGTCGGTGCGCTCCAAAGAGAGGCTCAATGACATTCTCAAATATCCACTCGACTAACGCTAATCCGATAACTCTTATCGCAGAGTAATAAGGTTCATTTCAGCACAACAAGAAATCGTCAATGCAACCTTCAGTCGACGCCGAATTGAATAGCTCGCGGATGGTATTACGATTTGTATTATGGCATTGTATTGTGTACGCTGTTGTCGTGCTGCAAATTGGACGGATAATCTGCGCTTGCGCAACTCAACACAAAATGGCGGAACCCAACCTCCCTTCTCTGGCGCTTGTTTGTAAAAATACACAAATAAATAAATCTCAAGTGTTCAAGTCCCTTGAAATTTTGATTTTGAATGAGATTTTGAAATAAAAGCTTTTCTCGCAGCGCATTACAAAAATCAAAATATACAAATGTGGTTTTAATGTTTTTTATCTCTAACTTTGTGAGAATTATTCTCCGAAACGGCTCGGACAATTCTGACGTGATTTTAACAAGTAAGATAGAATACTATTCATCAGCTTTCAAATGCAAAGGCCTCATCTTTGATATAATATCTGGATTATACACATCTGGTTGTTGGCCAAGAGAAAAGCCATCTATAATAAAAAAATAAATTCTGCTAGTATTTAGTGCTTTGGATAACTCTTGTTAACAAAAAAAAACCGACTTCAAACCGTTTTCTCATGGATGCTATTGTCAGAACTGGACTAAATTGAAATGGGTCCAAACGGGAAACACTAGCTTTCAAATAAAAAAAAACATCAAAATCGTTTCATCCAGTCGAAAGTTCTGAGGTAACAAACATAAAAAAAATAAAGTCGAATTGAGAACCTCCTATTTTTTTGGAAATCCGTTGAAAAGGGTGATTACTGCAAGATAGGTTTCCCCAGTTTCTGACTGTACAGTCGCGGTAAGAAAAGGTTTGTCACCTTAAAGTCGAAATTTGCTTGCACCAGGACAATTGTAAGTCATTGCCAATTGCCAAAATTTCATTTCAAACGTATGTCAGTTGTCTGCTTTGTGCTTTAGTTTCAAATGGTACTAAGAGTCCACGACTTTGATAAAGGAATGAATTTGAAAACTGTATTCTGTATGACAAATACGATTCCACACTCTTGTCTTACTTTTTCAAAAAAACGTCTTAAATACAATAGTACACTGTGGTTTCTGTGAAATCATAACGTGCCATAGATAATTTGTCTTGGGGCATCATAAAAGAGACATAAGAATTCTATGACACGACAAGGCAAGACATTAGACGTGATTTAAAAAAGTAAGACCAAGAGTGTGGAATCGTAATTGACATACAGAATCAGGCGAAGGTTTTCGTACCCCGACTTTACATAGTGTGCCTAAATGAATCTTGTTTGGGAGAACTAGAAAAAAAAAAACGGAAATATCAGATTCAGAGTTCCGGCGGTGCGTCTCACGAGTTCTACGGTAATCAACACCGACATGATATGTACGGAACCCATTTATTAGCTATACAATACTTGGACCGCTTTGTACGCTGCGCCACTCTAATCTGAGCTCCAAACTTGGCAATGGACGCTCCAAACGCGGGTCTACATAAAATGGACATCATTGTAATATAGCAAATTGAATTATTGAATTACACTAATACAGAGGCCGTTTCCTGTATTATTTTTTGAATGCAGGAAAGAGACGTCAAATTTTAATCAAATTACTCGACAAAAGCTGCAAGTTATGATTGCTATCGACCATTAGTTATAGACCTTTCAATAATTATGAGGTTTTTTTTTCACGTGGCCATTGTGTGAAGAAGTAATTCACTAATAGATCTATTCATTCATTCATTCATTCATTCATTCAATTCTGTAGGCACGAACAAATGTTCGAAGAAATTGATTATGAGGCGTCAAACACGTGTTTTTTATTATTAACTGCATTATTATTAGCTGTTCTTAGCTAGCTTGCTTTTCTATTATCGCTATAATATTATTATTATTTAAAGGTTAACGGCTCAAAAGCGTAAAAAAATATGAGATGAGTGGACTTATATATTTATAAAAGAATAAATCAAAAGAAAGATTCGCAAACTATTGACATCTATGTATACTTACTAATATTATAAAGAAGAAACATTGTTTGTTTGTTTATTTGCATTGAATAAGATCCGATTTTGTTTTCTTGTTTGTATAAATATATTATATGGTTGTGTCTATACTAATATTATAAAGAGGAAAGATTTGATTGTTTGTTTGTTTGTATATAATAGGCTCCCAAACTAGTGGACCGATTTGAAAAATTCTTTTACCATTAGAAGCCGACATTATCCGTGATGAACATAGGCTACTTTTTACCGCGGGAAAACGCTTCATTCCTACGGGAAATCTAAAATAAAAGTAAATACTAGCGGCTTGGCCCGGGAGATAGCGCCGTCTATCCAAAATACGGTAGATGGCGTTTTATACTTTTCTACGTGGACGAAGTCGCGAGCACCAGCTAGTATTTTATATTTACGAGTATTTAACTGGTTTATTTTTGAATATTTTCTTTGTTTTTTAAGGCTTTTATGTTTGTTAAAAAGTGCGTAACCTCATCATCTGCTCTGAAGGAACACCAGTGCAAGTTTCTACAACTTGCATTACATTATGCTGAGTTGGAGCCGTTTTGTGTCTTGTGTGTGTCTTTTTAAGTTTTTATAATATGTATATCTATGTCCTTTGTTGTAAATAAACTCTCATTCTATTCTATTCTTTCAAATGATATCTCTGGTGATGTTTCAGAAGAGTATAGAATAGACACCAAGCAGGTTGTATAGGTGGCGTCGATGTGTGAGAGTAAGCGCCGTGGGAGAGACGGCGTGTCGGCAATTTGCCGGATAACCGGGAAATTGTGTTTATTGCGATCACATCATTTGCTCGTGCATTATTCCCCCGGTCTCTCCCCGTCTCTGCCTCCTAATGATATTTTTTTCCGGCGAATAAAATAATAGGTGCCATTTTATTTGGGGGAATAAAAGTGGAGACGACCGTTTACAGATACACACATTGAAAATATCCATCCGAATATTATTTGCATAGCCTTAAGTTTGAATCTCTATTTAGCCTATTGATGAACTTGGTATATTATAGAATGATACTTTTAATTCTCTCTCTACGTGCCTGTTCATTTCTGATGGTTTTTAACCGACTTCCAAAAAAAAGGAGGCTCTCATTATGTGTATTCGCGGATAACTTCGTAGTTTATGAACCAATTTTGATGATTCTTTTTTTATTAGAAAGGAGATATCCCAACGGCAATACCGTGATAAGGAAACCAGGATCTGATGGTGGCATCCCAGAGAAATGGAGGGGAACCTTCGAAAATCGTAGTGGCGACTAGTATTTTTTTCATTTACTATCTTATTAGTGTCCTGTTAGAAGTCGGTTTTTTTTTGTTGGACAGTAAAATTTGTAGGACAGTCTCGTTATCTCTTCTCGTTTCGTGTTATTTCTTGTTAGTTCTGAAGTTTAGCCGTCAACTTCCCGAACCGGCGCCAGTCAGGAGCCAACTGGAACAGTTGCTCTCAGATATTTCTGAGCCACGACTTCCCTTCCACCCTACCTATCACAATTCGAAGAAAGTTACATCTTTAGATATCACTGGATGGAGCCATAAACATAAGAATAAAAGTGTGAGAAGTGGTCACGTGTATTCCATCGAGTAGGGTGACAATGATCGCCAATAAATGGGGTCACGGTATTACACACTAAATTAGCATTAGTGCTACCCCTAAACTATATCGCCACGCCACAGAATACGCGGATTAATGGAGCAGAATGCAATAATTCGAAACGCAAAATATTAATAGAGTGAAAATGTTATAATAGAGGTATTTAAAAGACTACACTAACACTTGATAATTTAGAAAAACTATAGACAATTAGGACAATAGGTACTGCAATTATTATCCTTAAAATATTTTTAAATAATTGCCGGCTTAATTTAGATGTAAACATTGATTTAATATCTCAAAAAAATTAAGAAAAAAGTTTGATTTAGACTTTATTATTATTATTATATATTATAAAATTTCATATACAGTATAATACAGTAAAAAAATATTTAAAAACAATGATTTATTGATGTAGTTATTCAAAAATTCAATTTGCGTCAGGATTTAGAACTTAGCTTGTAGTTAATTAAACTGAATGAATCTATACTAATATTTTAAAGAGGAAAGATTTGATTGTTTGTTTGTTTGTATTGAATAAGCTCCGAAACTAGTGGACCGATTTGAAAAATTCTTTTACCATTAGAAGCCGACATTATCCGTGATGAACATAGGCTACTTTTTACCGCGGGAAAATGCTTCATTGCTACGGGAAATCTAAAATAAACGTAAATACTAGCGGCTTGGCCCGGGAGATAGCGCCATCTATCCAAAATACGGTAGATGGCGTTTTATACTTTTCTACGCGGACGAAGTCGCGAGCACCAGAATGAAATTTCAGTTAAGAAAAAGTTCCGCCAGAATAGGGAGAAGAGTTGACACAAGAACAACAAAATGTTGTTTCCCTAATTAGAGGAAAGATTAACGAACACAATGACTCAGTAAAAACTGTGTTAATAGCTAAAGTCATTTTCCCCTTTCTTGCTGTAACGAAGCGGTCATTATTATCCCTAAGAAGGCGAACAACCTTTCTTATTGTTTTTAGCTTAATTCTCATATAAAATTCTCGTGTCATAGTGTTTGTAACAAAACTCCTCCAAAACGGCTTCAGCGATTTTTTTTTTTTTTATATTATATTCTACAATTTTTTATATATACCCATTTTTTTTGCAAAAAACGCTTACGGGTTTCACAATAAATTTCAAAATGCTCGCAGTGTGAATATTTTTTTATTTTGTATAGTTCCTTCCATATCTATAAAAGGTACAATAGATTCATTAATTTATATCAAAAAGAAATTCAGATTTTACAAGTATTGAAAATAATTTTAGATTTATTATTCAAGATAAACTTTAGATTCGGTATGTAGGTAAGTATAAAAATATATTACCTATCAGTAAATTTTATTTTGTCAAAGCCTCTAATTTCTTAAACAGATTAACCGATTTCAATGCGGTTTTCACTTATATGTATTGATGATTACCTGGATTATACTATAGGATACTTTCTAATCTCAAAAAGTGACAGGTTTTTGTAGGAATTTCAAAAAATGAACTACAGTGCGTACGAAGTTGCCAATAGTTTCTCATTTTAGTAAAAGACGTTCGTTGTTCTATTAAATAAGTACAAAACGTTTTGATACTAAACAAACATATTTAAAGTGAATTCATTCGCAGCCACCCTTCGTGTTACGAAAGCAGACGAACTTAAACTCTAAGACTAGATTAGTAAGGTAATATTTCGCATGGCCGCCAGTAAACGGGGCGTTTGGCACAAAAACGTTTATTAGCACATTTCTGTCGCAAGTCGAGCGTGTCGCTGATAAGTGACAACCTATTGAGATGTGTACTGTGCGCACACGTTGCGCCCACTATGGGATATTTTTTTTATATTTTATAAAAATCCTGGAGTAAAAACTATAAAATCCCTTAACATAAGTACGAATATGTAATTAACTAAATTGGTTGTAAACTCATTTTAGTTATGTGTTAGTTAGTTAGCTCAAACACTTCTATTATATAGTGAGGTAGACCCTACAGTACTCTACCAGATGACATTTGAAAGGCTATTTGAATAATAAACATTGATATTACATATGCCAAAAGAAAGAAAGTAGGTATATAAGTATCTCTACTTAAACTTAAACGAGTCAGCTAACTTGTAAGTAAGTATATTGTGACCTTTTCACACCTTATCTACTCAATCGATCATCATGAAATTTTTCATACACGTGTACGGGAAAGAACATAGGGTATTCATTAAGAAAAAAGAACTTCTTCCGAAGGATCATCTAAAATAAAAATCTTACTCCTAGCAAAATTAATCATACTATTACTTACATTTTCTTATTTTTTGGTACATCATAAAAATTGTATCACTAAAATTATGGTCACCCTTAAAGGGCGTCCAACGTAGCGAATTCGATTACAATCGCTCTCACAGTTTTGCACTTTGTTTGTGCCTTAATGCACTCTTCAACCTTCGCAAATGTTCGCAAACGACCAAACAAAAAAGACCCGCCCCTACAAACTATTACTTCAATTCTACAGTTCAATTAAAAAACGACAAATTTCCATTCTTACAGACCTCTCTACTGACGCTTTCGTCTAACACTGAGGGGTCTATTAAAGTGGACGGTTTCACTGGAGTGCTTTGTTGTTGAAGTGTCCACGTTACGCTGAACCGTCACTGTACATAAATTATTCCGAAGGAAAGCTCAATTTAATGTGGCTAATAGTAATGATAGTTTAGAAGCGTTTATGTGTGACCGATTCCAAAAGAGAGAAGCACAAAGAGGCAATTGTTACTTTAAAAGATTAGATTACTGAAAAAGATAATGTTTTGATGGCGAATTTAATAGTGCATAGAGGTTCTATTAAAGGCGTAATGAGTATGTAACAATGCGGGTTGAGAATTAAGGAAAAAAAATCAATTGTTCAGCAAATAATACCTAATTTCACTTTCACAGATACCCAAAAGGATTAATCCAAATGGATAATCCTTAAATATGCTTAATAAATGTAAATATATATTTATACCGAGCATAAATATGCTCGATAGAATAACTTTCGATATAGCTAACTTATTGCATAGTTGCTGATTTATAAGTATCATAGGTAAAATCTAGTGAAACAGCAAAATTGTCTAAATAGAAATAGGTAAGTATACATGTAGTCTATGGTATGATATAAGTGTAGTGTAGTGTGTAGTGTTGGCGCGAGTTTAACCAAATTACCGGCCGCTTCCGTCGCAGACTCCTCGGTCGCTAACTAACTGAGCTATCTAGCTAACTGAACTAAACGGGCCTCAACTAAAACTCACACCAATCACCTCCTGCGTTATTACGTTAACACATGCTCTAACTAATGCCTCCAGCCGAGTCATTACATACTTACAGAGATTAAGTGCATCATTACACACATTTTTTCGTTATAAGGACAGTTCCTTTTTCAACCGACGTCGAAAAGAGGAGGAGGTTCTCAATTCGACTGTATTTTTTTAATGTCTGTTACCTCATAACTTTGAAACGATAATGAAGATTCTATTTTTATTTAAAAGCTGGGTGCTTCCCGTGTAGTCCCACTTCAATTTGGTCCAGTTCTCACAATGGCATCCATGAGAAAACGGTTTGAAGTCGGTTCTTTTTTGTTAAAAAGAGTTATTAACAAACAAAAGTTAATTTAAATAATACGCGCTTTATCTAGAATAACGTGCTTCAATTGACTGGATATTTTCCGAATACCAGGCGCACAATAGTTTTTCATAATTATAATCTATAATAGTTGAAAATGGCAAGATTCAATGTAGGCACGAGCGATTAGCACCGACCGCGTTGTTTAACAATAAACAATAATGACAAGTTTAAACAATCGTCCCCGAACAGACCTTATCCCGTCGGATTAGGTGCCACATTTAATTGTACGACAAGCATCTTGATCGCGGCATAAGGAAGCAATTAGGAGGCGACCATTTAAAGTAGACCCGTCCTAGTTCTAAAGGCGAGTAATCAGGGGGGCCAACCGTCGCCGGTTAGGGACAATTCGCTTGACATATGTTCGTCTCGCAAAGCCAAAGGGGATTGAGTGGCTTAAGCCCCTTGGGTTCATTATTGCCCCTTTCGCCCTTTCGCCGAAGGGTTCCGCATTCAATGTTTACCAAGTGTTCTCCCATTCACAACGAAAAGACGAAACATTCATCGCTCTTCCAATATTAATAATAGTGTGCCAATTTAAAACATGTTTTAGACCCTAATCGTACGCTGAATAAGTGAGTATGCAAACAGAATACAGAAAAAAAATTGTAAAAATGGTCAATTTAGTTTCAGTATCATGTATAGAGCCTATATACACGATATTTCTGAAAACAAAGTAAATTACTCCATGACCGACCCCTAGACATTTATTATTAGTATTTATTGTTCACATTTTCGTGTAAAATAAACGTTTGACTGACCTGTACTCTGACTTCGGGGAGGTTGACCTTCATGGCGAGCTCCTCTCTGGAGTAGACGTCGGGGTAATGGCTCTTCTCGAAGGCCCTTTCGAGCTCGTGCAGCTGGTAAGTGGTGAAGGTGGTCCGGTTGCGGCGATGCTTCTTCTTGCTGTCGGCCGCAGAGCCCGGCCGCGCAGGCGCCTCGTCGTCGGACGCGACCGGGGACTTGTCCGCGGGACTGCGCTGGCTGTACCCGTCGTTGCTGTTACACGAACCTTCGCCTGAAACCCAAATCAATACTAATTATAAATCTGTAACCATTGGTCATGGAGTAAATTACTTTATTTTCAGAGATATCGTGTCTATACATACGTGAAACTCGTATTTTAAACAATTTTCAACCGAATTCCAAAAAAATAGGAGGTTCTCAATTCGACTGCATATATTTTTTGAAAAATTGAAATTTTTACAAAAAAAAAACCGACTTCAAACCTTTTTGGAAGTTGGTTGAAAAGGAGGAGGTTCTCAATTCGACTGCATATATTTTTTGAAAAATTGAAATTTTTACAAAAAAAAAACCGACTTCAAACCTTTTTGGAAGTTGGTTGAAAAGGAGGAGGTTCTCAATTCGACTGCATATATTTTTTGAAAAATTGAAATTTTTACAAAAAAAAAACCGACTTCAAACCTTTTTGGAAGTTGGTTGAAAAGGAGGAGGTTCTCAATTCGACTGCATATATTTTTTGAAAAATTGAAATTTTTACAAAAAAAAAACCGACTTCAAACCTTTTTGGAAGTCGGTTGAAAAGGAGGAGGTTCTCAATACGACTGTATTTTTTTTATATTTGTTACCTCAGAACTTTCGACTGTAGGTGAAACATTTTTTTATGATTTTATTTGAAAACTGGTGCTTCCCGTGTGGTCCCATTTAAATTTGGTCCAGTTCTCACAATGGCATCCATGAGAAATCGGTTTTTTATCCTTAAAAAGAGTTAATATTTTTACAATATTTCATAGTGTAACTCTAACTAAATCTAAGTTAACGTTGTACATTTCTCACTGGCGAGCTTTCCGCCCAGTCCATAAATTGAAATAAATCACACAAGTTGTAAGTAATTTTCTACAAACAAACCCGCAAATAACAGTTTAAAAGCACCAATTCGTTGTACGCGATACGATCAGAGAGTGCAGTGAGCCCACCGCTGTAATACATCATCTTACGCCACTTCCGTGTTTATTATTTTGTTGGTAGACACCACTACACACTTTGTACTTTCATTTTGGATTGATTAGAATGAAAATATTGAAATTAATACAGTAAATATTATAAATATTAGAAGGAATAAATATTATATGATCAATTATAGTTGGAGAGGACCATCTTTTCAGTTTAATTGTCATTTATGATATGAGTCAGTCGGTACTCCTTAGCCAGCATTAGCAATACTTAATAATAAATCTGTAAGTGTAGGTATTGTAGGTATTGTAGGTATTGTATGTATGTATGTATGTATGTATGTATGTATGTATGTATGTATGTATGTATGTATGTATGTATGTATGTATGTATGTATGTATGTATGTATGTATGTATGTATGTATGTATGTATGTATGTATGTATGTATGTATGTATGTATGTATGTATGTATGTATGTATGTATGTATCCCCCCCTAGGTGGGCCATGACCTTGTCGTGGTGGGGGGGCTTACCCTCGATAATCCGATGGGGTCGCGGGGGGCCGGTGGTTCTCACCGGCCTTTCCTCGTCCCATGGGATTGTTGTTGGGAACCAACAAGGCCCACACCCGTGTGCTCCGAGCGGGCTCCGTTCAGCGGAGTTCGTGGCGGAGCGCACTTTGTTGAGGTTCCCCCCGGCGGCTGGGGCGGGGCTTGTAGCCCTCCATGCTTGTCTCGTCAGCTGTCGTCGGGGGTCAAGATGGAGTTCAGGGGAACAGGGAGGCCTGGGGGGGTGGCCCCTGGTCCCCTGCTCGTTAAGGTTTTGGAGGTTTTGCGGGTGGGGGATCCAATGGACACTACTGGTGTCCATTGAGTCTCCCTTAACATCATTGCAGATGGTCGGGCAGGAGAAGACGGGCATTCAATGCCCTTCTTCAAACGCCCTTGGGGACCTGCGCACACAGCTGGCTAGCTGTGTGTGCCTGCACGGGTCCCCCCCGTCTGGGGATTGCTCGGGTGTCTCCGGGCAATCCCCCTCGTTGGCGTCAGCCTAGCCAGAAATGGCTAGGCCGCCCGAGGAGGGTGGGTCGGAGCAGTTGCCTCGGCAGAGCCCGTCCACCCCCCACTCAAGGGCAAGGAGACACCGGGGAGTTTTAGTGGGTAGGGGCCAGTTCTGCCTGCACGTGCGCAAGCGGAGTATGCTGGTCGAGTCCCACATACCCCTACCGCCTAGCCAGCGGTGGGGGATCAATAAGACGATTTCTCCTCGACAAAAAAAAAATGTATGTATGTATGTAGGTATGTTCGTCCATAACTCTGATTTTCATGAAACTTCATAAAGCAAATGTCTATGCCCAGCAGAAGAAAGCAAATAAAAAAATAGTAGGTACGAATACTTAGTCCACAGAACACTATGTACTCACAAGGAGCCGTCTGTCAATACCACAGAACACTAAATATTATATAGGTACTCAGTTCTCCCAAGGGAAGTCACGGTGGACCCGAGCGGTGGACCCTATAGCCTACATCTCTTTTCATAAAGCAGATGTCTGTGCCCAGCACGAGAAAGCAAATAAAAAAGCAGTAGGTAATGTTCGAAATTTGAATCGTATGCGAGGGGAGTTTAGTGTAATTGTTTGTCGGAATCGGAAGCAAGACATTTATCAGTTCCATTATATTGTCGGCGCCGCTTGATCGAGTGCCTTGCAAACCTAACAACATTCCAATTACAAACATATTATTTCTCTGATTGATTTTTAATTTGTTTAACAGTAAATTAATATAATAGTATATTTAAAAAAGTGGTTTAGTTAATAAAAAAATCAGAATAATTAAAGTGGTTATTTCTTATTTCTCATAAATCTACCAGTATATAAGTAGGTACTAAAGAGAAAAGATTTGTACTTTCGTTTCTAATGAATAACTCAAAAAGTAATGGACCGATTTTATAAATTCTTTCACCTATAGAAAGCTACATTATCAGCGAGTAACATAGGCCATTTTTTATAAATTAACGCGAACGAAGTCGAATACAACAGTAGATCGAAAAATCACTTAATTTGAAGACGGTTTTTTCTTACTAATTTTAATTAATAATTTATATGTATTTTCTAAAATTTTAATCAAATTACTAAGGGATAACTGTTACCTACAACTTTGAAATTTTCCTTGTTGTAATGTATAGTCTTAAGTGCAACTGGAAAATGTCTCGATCAGAGTTGGAAGGACCGACGCTTGTCATTTACAAAGGAGATTAACAGAATTTACACACAAATGTGACAAAATATTTCTTTTATACGAGTCGTGTGACACGATTGAGCTATCAAAAGTCAAAACAGGACTAACTAGTGGCGTATCTCCGTCCCTTTCCCTCTTACGCAATCGGGGGCGAGATGAGAGAGATAGCGGCCAGCGGTACGCATTAAGATCCGTGCACAAGATTACGAGCGGACAGAAAACAAATAAAAATATTATGGGCCAAGCATTAAGACGTTTTACACTTATCGCGATACGATCTATCGATTTTTTTAATGTGTGGGCCTTTTTGTAATAATTATCGGTAATCTGGCAACACTCGCGAGCATTATCGTCCATAATGGCTCGCGGCTCGTTGTTTTTTCAATGTGGCAACCCTAATCACGTGTCAGATTTGCGGCCGTACATATTAAGCGCGGCATTAATGATTTCTCAAAATGGACTAGTTATTGAATTATTCGTTGCTTTTTTGTAGGTACACCTTATAGTAGTTTAGACCGGATTTTAGTGTTTAATTGGTAATGATTAAGTAGATTTTGTTTTTGCCTTAAGGCGTCGGCACATGTCCGACGGGGCCGTACAAGTCTCCCAACAAGGTCCCAAGAAGCACGCGAATTTTACGTGCTTCTCGAGCAATTTTGACCGTTTAGAACGGAGCTTGATGTGCTTGACAAGCATTTACGTGCTTTACGTGCAATGCTTGTCAAGCAACGCATTCAGTGTGCTACGGAACGTTATGGCGTTTTCTGTTTTAGCGTTTTACACTGGGTCACTGTGTAGCGACTGAGATTAAAATGAGTGCGGATGCTTGACAAGTTTAGTATGCCAAGCCTCGTCAAGCATGCTTGTCAAGCACTTAAACGCTTGTCAAGCAATTTTGACCGTCTAAGGACTCCTTTAGATGTACCTACGGAACAGTGTTTTTTTTTTTTTCTTTTATGTTAAGGTCGACAGACAGGCTGACGGTCCACTTGATGGTAGGTGACTACCGTCGCCTATAACACAAGCAACGCCATAAGTGCTACAAGTGCGCTGCCGACCATAGAAGAATTAAGGATAAGGGATAAGGGGGGATGGGGTAATAGGCTCTGGCATCCCTTACTCACTCACCGAAACACAACAGCACATAATGCTGTTATTTCACGGTGGTATTCTGTAAGGTGGTGGTTACTGCCGCCAGACGGGCCAACCATACGGATTTATCTGTATTTGTACGGATTTGTAACTTCACATATGGATAACATTCACATACGGATTTTTATACGGAATTATATGTGCAGAAATATAAAATAATAATATTAATAATTTTATAAATATTTGAGAAATACAATAAATAAGTACCTAGTGTTTTACATAAATAGATACGTAACGAAACTAAATAATATTAGGAGCATACATATAGCAACAATCAACTAAGCTACGGAATGAGGTGAGCGCTTCGCCAGCCGTCAACCGTCGTGTATGTGTGACACCCTTAGCGGTAATATCGATTGTGTAAAACGCAGGACGAGACTGACAGTTTAATGATTCAATATGTTAATGATAATTTGATTGTTCGACGCCATGCGGCTAATGCTGACGCTGATATCTTTATTTATATACTCTTTAAAGAGGTATCTACGTACTGGTATGTTACATGCATCTCGACTACGCATGTCTTCATTACATGTGAGGATTTAAAGAATGACTTGCTCCAGTCGTAGAAAATGTGATTACTAGAAAATATTCTAAAACTCTTCAAAATCTAGGTGGAAGAACGTAATATATTAGAAGCTATTTCGAAAGTTACATAATATTACTTTCCTTAAATTAGAATATATCTCATAGTTTTCTTATGAACATATAAATATTATGATTAAAGTACAGAGCAATCTATCCAAAATGTAGACTAAGATAATTTAATGGAAATGCTTATAAGGAAGGAAATTGCAAGGAAATTGTAGATCCTAATATTTTAGGTACAATAACTATGTGACAGAGTGGTTAAGTACTTAACTTTTGTCATTGATTTTATCTTTAAATAACATCTTACATATCTACTAGCTGTTGCACGCGACTTGGTCCATGTAATTTTATAAATATAGCCTATATTACTCGCTGATAAATATAGTTTCAGTGAAACAGTGAAAGATTTTTTCAAATCGGTCCAGTAGTTTCGGAGCCTATTCAATAGGTAGGTACAAACAAACTAATCTTTCCTCTTTATAATTTCTATTACCTATATTATAAAAATTACCTGTCACGTTGTTTGACGTCAATGAACTCCTAAATTAACTGAACCGATTATGATAAAATTTCGTAACTAAGTATGTGTGATTAGGTCCAAAATCTAATTTGGACATATAATTTTTAACCTTTTTATCTTTATTATTATCTTACATAGCCTATGTCTTATTCTGATGTATACGTAAGCTATATTAGGTATTGTAAAGTTTCAATGAAATCCATTCAGCAGTTTTTGCGTGAAAAAGTAACAAGACATCCATACCAACATACATACAAACTTTCGCATTTATAATACTAGCTGGTGCTCGCGACTTCGTCCGCGTTGAACGTTGAAAGGTACCCTATGTCCTTTCTGGTGTCTTAGACAACGTGTATGCAAAATTTCATGGTTATCGGTTCAGTAGTTTTTGCGTGAAAGCGTAACAAACAAACTCACATTCACATTTATAATATTAGTAGGTAAGAATTAAATTTCTCGTTTTTTCTTGGGCATTGCAGTAGGTATATTCCATGGTATATGTAATCTGATAATGTCGAATAGAGAGTTGACCGATGTGTGTGTGTGTGTGTGTGTGTGTGTGTTATTGAAAGGCTGATGAATGAGGAAATGTCCCTCCCATTAGTTCGAATGATCGTTTAACATCGCGGTCGGGTGGGCCGTAATCGAATCGCGGCCTAATAGTGATTGCAAATCGATTGTAGCCGCACAATCGAGTCGCAATCGAGTCGCATAATCGAGTCGCTTTAATCACTCCTCCATTATTGTTTACTGCCTACGAGGCTCGTTTTCGACTTTTTCGTTTAATGTACTTTTAATTATTACCTATGAAATCATCATATAAGACGGTTGTTAGTTACCTAATAGTAGCAGGGTCGCAAGTAAGTATGCTGGCATATTTTTATTTGTTAACTAACGGCCTGTTCCCGGCTTCTCACGGATGCAAATTATATACCAAAACCTTCCTCGAGAACCACTCTAACCATTGGTGAAAACAGGATGAAAATCAGTGCAGTAGTTTTTGAGTTTTTTGCTAGCAAACAGACAGTTGGGTATTTTATTCACATGTGCATGTTTTTTAAAACACTCAGTAAAATGATGATTATCTTCTAATATATATGTGTAAATTAAAAAAAAAAAAAGGATTTACCAATTTTAGGCTAATTTTATTTAAAATACTGGTTCAAGTGCAAGCAAAATTTTTATGGAGAATTTTTTTTTTAAAAAAGCAGAAAAATAGTTTTCTGGGTTCGGGTCGCTTAAAGTTAAAAAGTTTTAAAGTTAAAAACATATTAGGTACCTATACTTAGTGTCGACTAAAAACCTCAGCACATTTAGGCTTCAATTTTATATGACTACTTACTTATATAATTTTTATTGATCAGGAATGTACAGTCGGCCGCATAAGTCGCTTAACACATTCAAAAGTGCAAAATAACTGAACACTCAACGCGCCATAAGACGTTGTCAGGACTTGAGAATAAAATAAACTTCACGTAGAAACGATCGTAAAAAGCTTCAGTAAGTAAGTACGTAAGTAAGTAAATTGAGTGTTCACTTGTTTTGCACTTTTGAATGTGTTAATCGACTTATGCGGCCGACTGTACGCCCGGAAATGTCATGTCAACGCCACTTACAAGCGCATTTCATTCTGACAATTTTGAAACAAGTAATGACTTATTACTTAAGTTAGTGATTAATTTGTATAATTTTATTGTGTATTGAACCTGTAGCTAATGTCGAAACTCAAGTATCCGGTTGTGAAATTCAAAATGTATCCAATAATACACTGACAAACAATTACCTACTTATTAATGGGCCTTAATGCCCCCGATTGTTCTTAGAATCGAAGTAATTGACGGCTACTTTATCCGAAGTAATAATATAAGGCTGCCGACACACGAAATCTTTTTTTTAAGACAGCTAATGAAGTCAAGTAGTTCATTTAGTTTTATTTTAATTAATTTTAAAATCGCAGGGTTAATATAATGATGTAATGATATAACATATTCATAATATATATTAGGTATAGTTTATCGAGCAGACTCACAGCTCTTGTGTTTAAATATATTAAAAAAAATGTGTTTGTCAGCTCCGACACAAGACTAGAGTTTACTTATCTCATCTCTATCTATACTAATATTATAAAGAGGAAAGATTTGTTTGTTTGTTTGTTTGTATTGTATAGGCTCCGAAATTAGTGGACCGATTTGAAAAATTCTTTTACCATTAGAAGCCGACATTATCCGTGATGAACATAGACTACTTTTTACCGCGGGAAAATGCTTCATTCCTACGGGAAAACGGGTAATAGGACAACGGGACGGGAAGGGTGGTAAGAATTATCCTTCCGTACTTATATTTTTCACATAACTTCTAAACGGCTGAACCGATTGGGTTGAAATTTTATATGGCTATGTCGATGGTTTCCTAAATGATTTAAAAATACAACTGGACCCGGTAGGTGGCGCTGCTGTCGGTATATCAACTACTAAACGGCTTGACCGGTTGGGTTGAAATTTTGTATGTGTATTTCCATCGTTTCACAGACACGAATGTCTATTATCAAATTACGCGGACGAAGTTCATGAATTATGATTCATTATTTGATATTTAGAGTAAATATAAAAAAATAAAATAAAAATAAAAATATTAATTATAATAATAACAAATTATAAATTACTAAGTAGACACAATAAATTTACCTGCCGAAGTGCCACTGTGTATTTTTTCAACCGACGAAAATGAAAAAACAAAAACGGAGGAGGTATCTACTCAATTCGTATATTTTTTTTATGTATAACTTTTGACAGGGTGGTCCGATTTTGATAATTCTTTTTTTAGTTGAAAGGGTGCACCCCCACCCCCATTTTAATTTGGAAAACAAATTCCAACCCTAAGGGCAGGAAAACAGGGGATGATAATGATTGTAGCGTATAACCACGCATATCTTTTTACAGAGTAGTCCGACTTTGATAATTATTTTTTTAATGGATAGGGTATATATACCTCGAAGTTGGCCTCGTATAAATTTGGAAAAAAAAAATCCTACCCTAAGGGTGGGAAAAGTAAAAATTAAGCATGTAGTAAATATTAGATTATAGCCACAAAAAAATATAAAATAAAACTTTTTAACAAAAAATAAAACCGCCGAAAAAACTGAAAAGCATAAAATAATCTTATTATCATTTTACCTAAGTAATTTTGAGTCGCCGCCGCGCATCACTCTTTACGCGTAATTTTTGCTTGTTTAGCGCCGACTCAAAATTACTTAGGTAAAATTATAATAAGATTATTTTATGCTTTTCAGTTTTTTCGGCGGTTTTATTTTTTGTTAAAAAGTTTTATTTATACATTGGATAACACACTTTATTTAAAGTTTGATATAGGTAAGTATATAAAATATATACGTACATACATTTCATTACACGCTGAGCAACATATAACTATTTTAAGGAAAGGAGGACTATTTATAAGTGGATACTATTAAGTATCTATTTGTATAATTGTATAAGCAAAGAAAAACATATTTTTTATGACAATATAATATTTCATACATTTCAAAATCAATCAAAAGTGGCTACAATTAGGTATGTTTGTTTATTTATACGTATAATTTTCTAAGATTTTTAATGTTATAATTTTTCTATACTGTATTACTATATACCTACTATAAAAATTATAATAATATTATAAAGAGGAAAGATTTGTTTGTTTGTATTGAATAGGCTCCGAAACTAGTGGACCGATTTGAAAAATTCTTTTACCATTAGAAGCCGACACTATCCGTGATGAACATAGGCTACTTTTTACCTCGGGAAAATGCTTCATTCCTACGGGAAACTAGCGGCTTGGCCCGGGAGATAGCGCCGTCTATCCAAAATACGGTAGATGGCGTTTCATACTTTTCTACGCGGACGAAGTCGCGAGCACCAGCTGAATGAAGCATTTTTCCGCGGTAAAAAGTAGCCTATGTTCATCACAAATAATGTCGGCTTCTAATGGTAAAAGTTTTTTTCAAATCAGTCCACTAGTTTCGGAGCCTATTCTATACAAACAAACAAACAAATCTTTCCTCTTTATAATATTATTATAATTTTTATAGTAGGTATATAGTAATACAGTATAGAAAAATTATAACATTAAAAATCTTAGAAAATTATACGTATAAATAAACAAACATACCTAATTGTAGCCACTTTTGATTGATTTTGAAATGTATGAAATATTATATTGTCATAAAAAATATGTTTTTCTTTGCTTATACAATTATACAAATAGATACTTAATAGTATCCACTTATAAATAGTCCTCCTTTCCTTAAAATAGTTATATGTTGCTCAGCGTGTAATGAAATGTATGTACGTATATATTTTATATACTTACCTATATCAAACTTTAAATAAAGTGTGTTATCCAATGTATAAATAAAACTTTTTAACAAAAAATAAAACCGCCGAAAAAACTGAAAAGCATAAAATAATCTTATTATAATTTTACCTAAGTAATTTTGAGTCGGCGCTAAACAAGCAAAAATTACGCGTAAAGAGTGATGCGCGGCGGCGACTCAAAATTACTTAGGTAAAATAATAATAAGATTATTTTATGCTTTTCAGATCATACATAAAAAAAAAATAAAAAAAAAAAACGCGTCGAATTGAGTAAGTACCTCCTCCGTTTTTGTTTTTTCGTTTTCGTCGGTCGAAAAAAGGTTTGTATGTACGCAATTTGCTAAAAGAAATGCATCCGTGCGAAGCCGAGGGCGGGCGCTACTTATCCTTACATATTAGGTATAAAACAAACAAGTAAACGCGTCTGTCTGTTTGTTCGCGATAAACTCAAAATTGATATTTAGTACCCAGTTGAATACCGTCGCAAAAGGACTCTTGTATTAACAATAGGATGGCTTATTTATACTTAGTACCTTACTTAAGTTTTCTATTGTAAGTTAGATAACTTAAAAAGGATAACTTTACAAAGTCCGACGGCAACCGTCCGCTACAAATGGTACAAATGGTACAACTTAGATCAAACTTAAAAATGGTAATATGAATATAATTATCTATATTATTTATGTAGATACTAATATTATAAGGAAGAAAGATTCGTTTGTATGAATTGAATAATTTCGGAACTAACTGGACCAATTTGAAAAATTCTTTCACCTATAGAACATAATAATAATAATATAAATGTGTAGGGGTCGGTCATGGAGTAATTTACTTTGTTTCCAGAAATATCGTGTATATAGGCTCTATGCATGATACTCAAACTAAATTGACCATTTTTACAATTTTTTTCTATATGTATGTATGTTCCTCCATTACTCTTAAACGAATTATCTGATTTTCATGAAACTTGGTAGTTAAACATTTAGAAGTACGGGACACAGGTTAGGCTACTTTTTTCTTTTTTAACGCGGACGAAGTCGCGGGCAAGAGCTAGTATTTTATGTCGCAGGAGCAAGCTAGCTTCTGTATATTAATTTCTTCGCGAACTTCTTGTTATTATTTTAGCCAACCAAAGGATTTTGATATGGCAAAAAAAGCTCCATGAGATTTTAGTCCATGAAGAAAGAGGTTCTCAATTCGACGCCTATATATTTTTTTTTATGTTTATTACCTCATAACTTTCGACTGGGTGAGACGATTTTGATGATTCTTTATTTATTTGAAAGCTAGTGCTTCCCGTGTGGTCCCATTTCAATTTGGTCCAGTTCTGACAATGGCATCCATGAGAAAAGACCATATATGAGACGGTTTAAAGTCGATTTTTGTTTTAACTCATTAACTAGGTATAGAAGAAACTAAGCGCCTAAGTTACAGACTCAACTAAGTTCAGCTATTATCTAATAGCGTTTAAATATTCTTTTTTATATATTTTATAATTAATTCTAATAAAAAAAATGTTTATAAAGTTGTAAGTTTGTTAATAAAGTTCTAAGTTTTGATTTTTCATTTATATACATAAGTAATTGTGACGTCGCGACGTAGGTAGTAGACATAGGTTGATAGGTCCTAGTTAGATAAGTATTATTAGGTACCTAGTATTTTATTTACCTAATAGAAAAATCATACCCTGTAGGTACTTATTATAAGTGCGAAAGTGAGTTTGTTTGATACGCTTTCACGCCTTAACTGGGATAGAGAAAAGGCCATTCATTCTTTCATAGAGGAAAAGAGTGAATGTTTTCGTGGGATTTGCAATAATAAAAAGAAAAATCCTGCACAAGAATATATTAAGAGCAAAATATATGTTGAATAAAAAGCAGCACGACAAAGCTCAAAAATAAAAAGCCTCCACAAGGATATAATAATACCTATACCTACAGCATAAATGTTGAATAACTTTTCGACGCTAAAGAAAAATAATTGCGGACTAAGTCTTGCGCAAAAGCTAGTATTGAAGCTACTCACCAGCACTCTCTACTGCGCCGGGCGACACTGGCACAGGTTCACACTCTCTTTCCTCCCTCCTAGCATCGAACTCACTGTTCACTTGCCTAGCTCCGTTCAGACCTAGGATAGCGTCTATCGTATGCCTAGGGCCCTGATTCCCACCCGACACCTGAGTCAAGCCGAGCCGTGACTTAACTGTCTCGAAACTGTGGTTCAAATGCATTTGTTGCGCGTGAAAAAACATGCCCATCAAATTGTGCTGATGCTGGCTCAGCGATAAACTATGGTCTGTCACGTTGATGGACGAACTCGAGTTGGGGCTACTCATTTGAGAGCGCGGACTGTTAGTGTCGGATCTATCCGGCGTCCGGTTGCCATAGTAACGGTCGTCCGGCGCGTCCATACTGGGCGACGGTTGAAGCGGCACTGTCGCGCGATCCACGGTTACAGCGCGACGCTCCACGTTGGGGGCGTGGCCTGTCTTAGGGGTGGGGGGAGGTTGTCAAATTGGCCATTGAAGGTGCCGAATTCGGGGTCGCGAAGTGATTTTGTTTGGCGAGAAGCAGTATTAGCATTTTACCCTCCAACTTTCTTGAGTATTGAAGGCTTGAATAGTTTTTTTTTTGTGTTTGATTGGGTCGATTGTGCTACGTGTTAGACTCTTGACGCGAGTTAACTCTTTATTTGAGGGTCGCGTTTATACAACTCGTTAGATAGTTTGTATTTTAACTGTTATGTAGTATTTCGAATTGTATATCGTCGATGAAAGTAATAAATTAATCTATAGGTAGTATAAGAGTTAAAAGCCAACAATCAGGATGAATAATAATGGACTCAAATACCACTAATTAAACCAATCAATAGCAAAGCTAATTAAACATGTTCCGTCTCAGATTAACTCGACCGAACAGAGAAGGACAGAATCACCGGACATCTGCCTGTTAATACACACAATTTAACCAAATCGGTTAACCCGTAACCAAACAATAACAGCTTTTCCAGCCGCCCGAAGATAAGTATTTCAATCTTAAAACTCAATGCCATCCATTTGAAAATGACTCTTAATCATATGTAAATAAAGTCTAAAATGGATTGGGCAGCAAAGAAGACTTAGTGTATTCTATGACTTGAAAGCGCGCCGTCAACATAGTGCTGTCCCTCTCTAGTTACATCCGTCCCGCTCTCTCTTATCTCAGGTGTAGCGACGGTTGCTAGGGGCGGGACTTGGCGTGACGTCACGCGGCAATCGACCAATCGGAGGGCGGCGTTTATTTTTTTCTTGCCAACACTTCTTTTGTGGATGCGTTTCTTTTGTTGGCGGGCAGTGATTGTTTGCAGGCGGCAGTTAGAGAGTTAACTTTACAAATAACAAGCTACTGGCTTTTGAAGCAGATAAGTAGATTGTTGGCAATTCCCCCCGTAAACATTTTTACTTATATATTTTTCATTTTACTAACTCACTTTATGAGTAAGCTCAACATTAAGCTCCCTTTGAATGTAGAATCTTATATTGTATATATGATTGTGGAGGGTCGAGTTGAAGAGTGATATATTGGGTTAGACCAAGTATTAAACCCACATGTAGCTAGCTAAGCCATGATGAGAAAGATGCAACGGACAGACAGACAAAATAGTACTACCTATAGGTACATTACTAAACTTAATCCCTATTATTTTAGTCTGAATAATCAGGACTGAAAGTCAAAATATCATTGATTCTATTTAATTGCCTCTAAATTAAGTCTACACGTTACTTACCACATGACATGCCAAAAGGTGTAAAAAATTTGATACAATTTTTTTTTTGAGTAGTTATTATCAAAATTATAAGTAGGTATTCATAAAAAATAAAAGTCACTCAGATTGTATTAAAAAAAAAAACAGATGATTTATTACTTATTCAATTAACGCCATTTTTTGTGAGTCTTGTAACTCCTACTTAGATGTTTATATTATTTATACTGTAAATACATACCTATAGAATAACATTTATATGATCTTCTTTTTTATACACTTTAGATATTTAATTTGTGTGCAAATTTTAGAAATTTACTATAATAACTATTACTTCGTCCGCGTTGAAAAGGAAAAAAGTAGCCTATACTGTGTCCTGTACGTCTAAATGTTTATCTACCAAGTTTCATGAAAATCAGTAAATTCTTTTAAGAGTTATGGAGTAACATACATACATACATACATACAATACCTACACTTACAGATTTATTATTAGTATTCATTGATGATAAAATGACTTAGTAGGTTAGATTGGTAGGTAGGTATGTAAGGTAAACGCTGGTATACTCGTCAGCGTCCCAGTATTCCTCAGATTTTAGAAAACTGCTAATTACACTTTTTTAATAAGACCTAACCAAAATTTTTCTATGCAAACATATTAATGGTAAACTATTGTACAATTTAAATAGCAATCCTTAGTAGTAAGTCTAATGGTGTCAGAGAAAAACTGCTTGTAAATGGGGCACTCCCAAAATTTTGATCTATTGTCTCGTTTAGGTACTGAAAATGAGACCTATATCCTATATCCTAGTCTATATTCTGTCATAACCCTAATATTTAGATTTCAAATAGGCCCTATATAAAGCATAATTAGGTAAATGAGATTTTTGTCGCGTGTTAAGTGATATTAGTTTTAAATAAGTAATTCGAGTTAAGTGATTGGTTCGCTTTTGCATGCCATCCATTTCATCAAATGGATTTTAATGGTTTTTCAAATTTAATATGCATTTTCATTTTGCATTTCCAACTGGCGATTAGATCTCACATTTTAATTGAACTACTTACCTGATTTTTTTTTATACTGTGCCCTGTACGTCTACATAAATGTTATCTATCAATTTTCATGAAAATCAGTTAATTCGTTTAAGAGTTATGTGGAACATACATACGTACATACAATACCTACACTTACAGATTTATTATTAACAAATAATCTAATATTACCAACATCAGGATTAAAATTAAACTCTACCTATACCTTCAATTCTTCTATAAAGATATATAATAAATTGCCAGTTAATTTAAAAAAAGAAGAAAATGATGATATCATCATTTATAAAAAAAATAAAAAAAATCCTACATACTAAATGTTATAACGTAAATGAATATTTTTTTAGATAATATTATTATTTAAATATAAATAATATAAATAAAATAAAATTCTTTTATATATTTATATAAATATTTATACGCTTATGTATATATATACATATATGCTTCCTCTCTCTTAGTAACCTAGTTTCCTCTCTCCTAATATTTGAATTTTAATTTGAATTAGTATTGATTGATGATGATTGATGGTAATTGATACATTGATACTGAAGTATCTCTAGGAGGGATTTCCCTGTTGATCTTGAAAGGGATGAGGATGAGGATTTAAACATAACTGATTAAGTATCTCATCTAACGTTATAGTCTTTTGTAGATATAATTTCTGGTCACTCAATAAAAAAGAGGAACCCAATAAAAAAGAAGAAACTCAATAAACAAGCAGTTATGAAATAATTGAAATGAAAAGTAATACTAAAGCACACAATGGAAGAGAGTTGTTATAAATTCATAAAGCGATAACCGACATCTAATCAAATAACGGTCGGAGCTTTTCACAGCTTTCACAAGCAAGCCACGTTATAATAATAACCGTACTCAATATAATAACGAGCCGTTAATTGCGAATTCATCGTTAAATTAACCGAGTTTGCTGGAGATTGATTGGGATTAAACACAGTGTGGCGTTGGAACAGTGAGGCATCTAAGCTCCTTGTTTCCTTATTACCTAAGTACAGTCGGGGTAAGAAAATGTTCGTCACCTTAAAGTCGACATTGATTAAAAACGTCAGTGCAGTCACGCCAAAGTTTCATTTCAAACATATAACATTGACGTTTGCTGGGTGCTTTAGTTTCGAAGGGTATATACCTACAAAGTGTCCACGATTTCATAAAGGAATGAAAATGAATCTGAAAGCTGACAAAAGTTTTCTTACTCCGACTTTTATTATTTATACTTAATATGATATCATTGTACTATTTCTATTTGGGTCATTTTTGGAGTATTTACTTTGGAAGGGTACATCAATCAATTGGTGATATTATTATGGCCTGAGGGCCTAGTGCGAGTTTTACTCTATCAAACTCGTCGAACGCGTAAATGTCAATTTGTATGGGAATGAGGCAGCGCCACCTACTGGCTAAAATGTACACTTAAATTTGTGAGTGGGAGTTTACAAAGGTAACTTTTACCCGATCGAGCAGTGACGGCTATCGACAAGTGAACACGATTATGGACGTAAACGTCATTGAACGCCATTTTGCGAGTGCGAGAAGTAAGTTTGACAGTTCTACGGCAAACATTAGGTAAAACTTTACCCGCGTTGAAAGTAAATTTGTCACTTAGAATTTATTGGTGAGAGAAGCTTCCGTTAAGAAAAATTTAGAGTTTCAGTGTTAATTCTCTTCAAAAAGTACCTAAATCGAAGATGTCGGCATATAATTATTTTGCATGGAAGATGTTCGAGACAGCTAGAGCACGAGATGACTCTAATTATATATCGTGCCTTCGTAGTAAAGCTAGAAGTGTTAGCTAGAACAGACTTTTTGTTATTAGAGATAGGTTTGCTCGTGTTATATTGTAATTGTAAATTTAAATGAATTTTAATTAAACAGCACACCAAATAACACAGAAATGAGCTAATATTATAAAAGTGTATTCATTGTTGGCCTATGATATTAATTAAAAACAAAACATATTTAACCCTCTTTAATTATCTCTACGATAATTATTAGCAATAGTTTCTAGTACATCTAAACCCCTTGTAGTTACCATTGCCACTGCCTTTGAGTCTGCAACTCCATCTCTCTAATTCTAAGTTGCTATCTCTTCAATTCTATATAATCCCGATCACAGATTATAAAGACTATGTTGATCTCGATGTTACTCTCACATCGAACAACATCGGGTAACACGCATTTAGTTGTAAAAATAAAATTTTCTATGTCTTCATATTATTAATTTAATTTCTTCATTTCTTTTACATATTTATATTAAACAAAACATTTCAATACAAAATACAATATCTTCTCAAAATCTTAAATGACTTCTATAAATTTTTCCTATAAACTCTTTAAAACATTACACTCTCATTTTTCTTTTTATTCTTTATAAAAACTGCCAGTATTAAATTCCATTAAATAAACTTCAAACAGTAAAAACACTAAAAACTGGAAGCACACGCAATATTTATAAACACACTTTTAACAATTCAAATTATAAGCACGTCTGACGTTATATTATAATCCGCTTAAATGAGATAGACAACTCTAGTCAGTGAAAAAGCAACTGTTAACTACGTCCTCAGTTTGGCCGGTTTATTGTTGGACTTTACAGAGCTACCAAATTACAGATAAAAATTATCGACAATTGCCCACTATTGTCTGTGAGGAAACGTCAATCGAAAGTCATACTCGATTGGAACTGACACTCGCATTTACTCGATGCTCTCTGTGCATAGAGTTTCTTCGATTGACTCGATGGTGACGTATTTTGATGTCATTTGTAAAACTCGCACTAGACACTCTGGTAGAAGTCACCTCGTTCGCGCGTTTCTATGTTCGAGACATATAGCTAAGCTACTCTTAGCGCCATCTATCGGTCGCCGCCATCAATTACATTTATATTTAACATAATAATAAAATGTGCAACGCAACTTTTAAATTATAACAACCTATTATTGCCTGTATAAGGGTTGGTTTTAGCCCTGTTTCCTTTCGTCACCTTTTTCTCCCTTTTGTTCTGGCCTATAAGTGAAATTTACCAAAAATGAAAATTCAGTATGGACAGACAAGTGAAAATAAGAAAACTGTAATGTCGGGGAACGAAAACCTTCTTCAGTTTTCAAATTCATTCCTTCAAAGTCGTAGCATAGACTCTTAGTGCCTTTTGCACTAAATACTAACTAAATTACTAAGCAGATAACTGACTGACGTTTGAAATGAAATTTTGGCATGACTAACATAGGTCATATAAAGGTGACGAAACTTTTCTTACGCCGACTGTACCTACTGGACTGGTAGGTATGTCATAACCATGGAGATGTCGCGTAAATTTTCATGGCGAGTAAAAACATTTAAAATCACGTAAAATCCAATGTATTACGTAAGTGTTAACAGCTGAGTGTAAGCCAGACATTACTTTCTTGGGTTTGAATACTGTGTCTCATCTTTATTATGGATTATATGAGCGCGGGTAAGTGGGAGAGCCTAGAAGGGTGGAGGGGGGTCGCTAATCCACGACGACCATATAACAATTTGCCTATTGTGACGTACTCACAGATTTATCGATATCGATACACGCTTACAAATTAAATATTATATACTACCTGGTATCCGCGACTTCGTAGGTACGCGATGATAAATCTATACTAATATTATAAAGAGGAAAGATTTGATTGTTTGTTTGTTTGTTTGTATAGAATAGGCTCCGAAACTAGTGGACCGATTTGAAAAATTATTTTACCATTAGAAGCCGACATTGTTCTGTGAAACATAGGATACTTTTTACGGCGGGAAAATGCTTCATTCCTACGGGAAATCTAAAATAAAAGTAAATACTAGCGGCTTGGCCCGGGAGATAGCGCCATCTATCCAAAATACGATAGATGGCGTTTTATACTTTACTATGCGGACGAAGTCGCGAGCACCAGCTAGTTAAAAATATAAAAGCAATTGTAACGCTTGACGCCTTGTTGCTATAACACATTAGCCAGGCTTTAGTTACAGTTTTATATTTTAGATAATCCCTTGGGAACGGTACTCTTTTCTTGGATGAAAAGTATCCTATGTCCTTTCCGGTGTCCCAGACAACGTGTATGCAAAATTTCATGGTGATCGGTTCAGTAGTTTTTGCATGAAAGCGTAACAAACAAACAAACTCATATTCACATTTATAATATTAAGTAAGGATGTTACTCGTTGATAAAATAGGTTCTCAACAGTGAAAGAATTATTCAAATAGGTCCAGTAGTTTCTTAGCCAATTCAATGCTAACAAACAAACAATCAATCAAATCAATAGATTTATCGATAAAAATATCGACAAGACAGTGTGAGCAGGTATACACATCACTATTTCACCTGGTAGTTGACAGCGGCCTCTGTAATTGTTGAATGAGGCAGCATTAAAGCGCCAATTAAGCAACATTGATTGGTTTTGAAAACCCCCCCTCCCCCCGTTCCCAGAGGACCCTCGTTCCCTTTCGGGATAAGCAGAAATGGGGAAAAAATAAAAATTTAATATTATTGTAAAATAATTTCATTATTTTGATATAAGTAGGTAGGTAAATACATGTCGATTGCTTCTTTAGGTAATACTGGCTGTTGCACGCGACTTCGCCCGCGTAGAAAAGTATAAAACGCCATCTATCGTATTTTGGATAGATGGCGCTATCTCCTGGTCCAAGCCCCTAGTATTTAGTATAGTAGTATTTACTTCTATTTTAGATTTCCCGTAGGAATGAATACAAAAGTGAGTTTATTTGTTATGCATTCACGCCTAAAATCCTACTTAATACCTATTTATAAATAAGAAAGTCACTCTGTCAGTAGGTATGTCTGTTACGTTTCACGCCTTAACTACTCAACTCCCGTCTTTCGGGATAAGCAGAAATGAACATAAAATAAAAATTTACTTAATGCTACTTAATAAAAATCGAATAAATTATTGCTCATTTATTTGTGTCAGAAATTATTTTATTATTATAACTTAGTTTCATTTTAAAATAGCATGAACTTTCATAATAATTTGTCTATTAACTCAGTCTGTGAGTCTGTAGTCTGCAAATGATTTTATCTGTAAACAATTATTTGGTTAATTAATAACCGGCCATAAAGTCGAGTCGGGTCGCTTTTTCGGACACAGGGAAAATGAACGGCCATTCGGCTTCATTAGGGTGACCATAATTTATGTGGATATTTTTAATTGAATACGCGCTGAACGATTTTAAACCATTTCTGCCATGAGAGGTCATATTTTTTAATAGGGATGATGGGTTTGCTCTTGGTTACCATCTAGCTGTGTAGCGAAGATGAGGCCTATGATACACACACACACACAAAGACGCGCGCGTGTGCGCTCACATTCGTTCTATTTGAAAAAAAAAATTTCCTGTTTAAAAACATGTTAGAACATGTTTAGAAAGTGAAGGGAACACCTGAAGGGAAAGTATTCTTAATACTGTAGATAGAAAATTTTACTCAAAGAAAACATTCCTTTATTTTTGAATAGAAAGAAAACTGCATTCAAAGATTTTCGAAAATTCGCTTGCCACACCCGGTAATCGAACCGGCTAAAATCTGTAAAACTTACACTCTTTACTTTTATTGCATCGATCGTTAGGTACAATTATAAGAATGAAATCTCATGATATATTATTACTACCTTTTATGGAAGAGCGAAAGCTCCTGGCACAGGCTTCCGCTTAAAAGGAGTCTTCAATCAATCTTCAATTTCAACTGTTAATAAACATTGTTTTTTAATTTATGACGAAGCGAAACTCATTCTCAACCCAAACCCAGAAGATGCCTATTCACTCCAACTTTGGAAATATTTGGGTTATAAATGAGTACTGAAATACAGACGTGGGCCAGCATAGAGTTCTAACTTGGCATTATAAAGGTTGACATTCTTAATGTTTTTCGACCAAATGGGGATACATTAATCTATACGTTAATCTGGCAAATAAATTTAATAAAAGGGTGGTCACATTAATATAAGAAAATTAGTAGACTATTTTTTTTTATGAACAGATTTTAGATTGTATAGGTTAAAGTTAAAAAAGAAACTGATGGTCACCCTACAACATCTGAAGTTGTCACACTTTGATCTCCCCAATTACCCTTTAATAAACCTTTCACTGTTGTGACCAAGTTGTTGTAAACTTAGTTACTCGTAGATAAACTACTAGAATGACAAATACCTACTGAATAAAAAAAATCGTCTAATTTTTTTTTTTATTATTTCATTGACGAATTATTGACGACTAATAATTTAAAAAAAAAATTAAAAAAAAGTAATAAAAATATTATTTGATAAGAAAAAGTTAAATTCTTTTATCAATTAAATTACCACGGTCGCCAAATGGTCAAATGACCAAATGACCAAATGGTCGCTATAATTGTCCTGTCATTTTGATATATATGTAAATTTATATATTTAATTTTAATAGTTGCTATGCTTTTGTTATTGTAGTGTTATTGTAGTATTATTGTAGTGTAGGTACAACTTTTAAAAGCATAATTTTATTTTATGGATTTTGAAACAAGGAGTGAGAAAGTTTATCTTCACAATTACCTTAAACTTGAATTCATAAGTACCAAATATTCTTCAATTTGTCAAAATTCTTAATGACACCTGTCAAGTAGGCTAACTGTCATTTAAAGTCACCGGTAACCGGAGATAATGGAGCTGATATACCTTTATTTGTACAGTAAAAGTCCCAAACATTGAAAATAAAATAATAATAAACTAGCGATAATAATAAAATATCGATGAAATAGTAGGAAATATTGCACCTTCGGCAAGACAAGGGCGTAACTGCACTTTTTGTAATTTTACAGGAGAGCCATTTAATTTTTTTTTTGTATTCTTCTGCTTATATTGCTTTTAAAGAATTCTTCATCAAATAAGTCCCATAGTCTTGTAAATATTTTTTTAATTTAATAATGTTTTTAAGACATTTCTGCATATATTTTAAGTTTAACTCATTTTAAAAAAATTGTAAGTTACGCCCTTGTCTTACCGAAGGTGCGATATGCATAATTATCCGACCACTACCTAACTTCCTATAGGAGCGAGTGAAGTGGGGTGGTGGGGTCTGCCTGTTTCGCTACCCAGCTACCGAGTTACTGAGTAAGATTGTTGTGTATTCAGACGGTACTCGGCAATCGAGTTACACGCCAGTTACGGAAGACCAGTGGCCAGTCGTGCACAGAGTACTTTCAATTACAGAGGCAGCATTAGGTACTCTACACTTTTGAGCTACAATACCTATTGACTTCTATTCAAAAAGGCTCTAGCACAGACGCGTAGTAGGTGTGGTATAGATATCAAAATCAAATAGTACAGTAATTCTATAGTTTAAGAGTAATCTGACGAACGTAATCTAAATGTGGAATTCTGTTTTCGTCAGAAAAATAAATAGGTACATATTTTTTCCCGACGAAAAAGGAATCTGACGAATGTGTCCTAAATCCCAGTAAAATGCAAAGTAGGGATTTTCTTTAATTAGTTTTTTTTCTTGTTGTTACTGGTTTTTGTATTTTTGTATTTTTAAGTAACCACTAGGAAAATATTTGGGTTATAATTATGTACTCGGAAATACAGACAGTTACAGGAGATAATCATTTTGCTGTTATCTCCTGTTTATTAATTTATGTTTTTCTTGTCATTGTCAGAACTGGACCAAATTGAAATGGGATCACACGGGAAACACCGGTTTTCAAATAAAAAAGGATAATCAAAATCGTTTCACCCAGTCGAAAGTTATGAGGTAGCAAACATTAAAAAAACCTCCTTATTTTTGGAAGTCGGTTGAAAATGGGTACTATCTGTCCCTCGCAGTAGTCTGTGCAGTGTTCGTAATCACAAGAGTAGGAACAAGAAGCGTCTAACTGACCACTTGAATGGCTTCTACAAGTTGCCGTGTACCAGCTAACTGCGTTATAATACTCCATCAACACTTTGCAACTATTCATTCATTCTACGGCCTCATGCACAATGTTGGAAGACATCATTATAACTATACTATATTATAGTAGGTAGTAGCATAGTATAGTTATGATGATGTATGTGAAGATCGGACAAAAGACCAGAAATCTTGTGTTGTATTTTATTTAAAAACGTGTTGGTATTTATGTAACTGCATTTTCATTAAAAAAAATATAGCTGTTATCCGCGACTTCGTTCAAAGAAAAATTTCTTAAGAGAAATATTATTATTAAGGGCCTGTTTCTCCAACGTCAAGTAAAATGTTGATTAGTTACTTTTAAAAATCATTTTCTGTTTTATTGAATTATGCACACGGTTTAGTGTATATGTTACGGTAAATGTGATTACTATGGTTATTATTAATAATAACCAGTAATTATTAATACTTACCTCATGATTTGGTAAATGTGATAAAAACTGTGAAATTAATAATTGACTATGTGGTGTGATAAAAGTAATAAAACAAACAAGAAACAATCTGTGTTGGTCAATATTTATTAGCAAGTAAAGTAATCCTTACTAATATTATACCGCGAGCATCATAAAATTATATAATCATAAGATCAACATTAAATCAATCCTCGCCTGCCTCTGTAGCTTGAAACAAATGCTTAGCGTACCTACGTTATTTTTAAAAATTTATTACATTTACCAAAAGTAAGGTGTAATTATTAATAATAACCGGTAAAAGTAAATAATTCATTACTTTTGCCTTCAATTTTGGTAATTATTAATAATTTTCAATTAATCACACTAACCGTAACATTCAATGATTGGGACGTTTACCGTACAAACAAAGGTATATCATCTCCATTATCCCCGGTTACCGGTGACTTTAAATGACAGTTTGGCCTACTTGACGTTTGTGAAAGAGGCGCTAAGACAAACAAAAAATAATATTATAAACAAGAAATAAAATGTGTTGGTATTAACTATACATAGACTAAGCTAAGGACTGTTTTTTTATAAAATATTATTACAAACAAACATAAAGAATCAATATTTTCCTCTTTATAATAACAAGCTCGTGCCGTAAATGCGTTTCAAATTAACCTAAATAAAATATTTCAAAGTCATCCCACATCAAAAGTTAAACGAGATATGTGTAAAAAAATCACTTTCGCTTCGAAACGAGATTAAAGTGATAAAAATATAAAATAAGTCTTGTCATTTAAGTAGGTATATACAAAAAAATCTATAGCATGGAGAGTTAGCTATAATATAGTCTCCTGGCGTTACTTATGTTTATAGACGACAATAGCTATCGTATCGTTGATCTGATCTACCTAAATATATATCTATACTAATATTATAAAGAGGAGAGATTTGATTGTTTGTTTGTTTGTATAGAATAGGCTCCGAAACTAGTGGACCGATTTGAAAAATTATTTTACCATTAGAAGCCGACATTATCCGTGATGAACATAGGCTACTTTTTACCGCGGGAAAATGCTTCATTGCTACGGGAAAACGGGTAATAAGACAACGGGTAGTAAGAATTATCCTTCCGTACTTATCTTTTTCACATAACTTCTAAACGGGTTAACCGATTGGGTTGAAATTTTATATGGCTATTTCGATGGTTTCCTGGATGATTTAAAAATACAATTAGACCCGGTAGGTGGCGCTGCTGTCGGTATGTCAACTACTAAACGGCTTCACCGATTGGGTTGAAATATAAAGTTACGCGCACGTTGTCGCGTGCAACAGTTAGTATTAGATAAAGATATGTCAGGAGTTATATTTTTCTCATTTTTCAAAGCAGACCAAGTCGCGGGCGCCAGCTAGTGTCAGATAATATCTATAACCCACAAAGCACCCAGTTACAGGTAATTCAAGAAATGACGAAATGTGTCATTGTGTGTAACATTAGCGTCATTAACTTGTTAGCTCTCAAATATTTCGCCGAGTCACTCAATCCATCACTAGAGGCCGCAAGTGGCGATGGTGACCAATCATTATGGCTTCCACTCAAATTATTACCTGTCTAGTTCAAAATATACTTCGACACCACCATCATAACTTGACCCACGCATTCCTACATTAAGTAAAGCAAATAAAGACCATTTTAAATTGGACCTTTTTTTTTTTAATGTAAATTTTTGGGCAATTTTTCGTCCAAAAAAGGGCCCGATGCATTATTTTATTCCAAGTGCTTTTAGAGTTATCGATATATTTACATATACACTCGAAGAATGTTATGTTATAATGACTATAATTTTGCTACGAATCACTTTGCTTGATACGTTTTTGCGTTTTAAATTTTAAAATTGTCTTTGATTCTGTATAAATTATATATACCAATATAATATTTATAATGGACTAACTTTTGTTCGCGGCTTCGTCTGCGTAATTTTTCTTTGCAGTTAAAACTTTCATTTAATCTTTATTGTTCATTTAATAATGTATTTGTGACAGGCATTGATTTTTTATTTTTTATTTATTAATTATCCCTCAGGAACAGTACCTACTTTTTTCTAGATGAAAAGTACCCTATGTCCTTTTCTGTATCCCTGTCAACGTGTATGTAAAATTTTACCAAGATCGTTTTAGTAGTTAAGGTAAGTACTAAGTTTAATATTTAAGTAGTTTTAGTAGTAGTTAACTACTAAAACTCATTCTGTATTTATAATAATTGTTAACATTTTCATTTGAGACCTCGGAAAAATTGTTTTCCATTTCCTGTTTGAATAAATCAAACGAAAAATTAAAAACAGTCTCAAACGAAGTTCCAACCGGAATTCGAACCTGCATCTGCTGTATTGATATGTTATCATGTCTGCCAACAATACCTTAAAAAAAAGCTGTAACAATTGCTAAATTTCATCTTCACACAATTCACACAGCGCCATCTAGTTCCACACTAAGCAACTAATGCTTCTATTATGGATATCAAACAGTTGATATACTAACATACATTACTTTTTTTTGTAAATACATACATATTATAAATACAAAACATCCATGACTTAGGTAAAAAGGTAAAATGTTAACACAAAAATATTTGCCCCTAGGGGGATTAGAACCCGCGACCGTTTGATTAACAGCTAGGGTCACTAGCCACTAGACCAAAATTAAATGGTCCATGAGCCAGCGACAGATTTTCATGACCAATTTCCTCCCAGTCGATAACTCGTAAAATGACTGAGAGAGTTGTATCATGAAGCGTTGTGAACGTCAGCTGCGGCTCCGATGGTGGGTTGAGCAGTAGAGTGGTAGCCGTCCACGCACATAATAAAAAAAATTAATCATTCATTTCCGATTAAAAGTTCATCAAATTATAGTTAGCCTAATATTTTGAAGAAACAAAATTGTCAGCTATTTATAAAATGGTGGATTATGCGTCTGCAGGTCACACGAATATATACGTGTTCAGTGATTACCTCCCAATAGAACATTTATCAGATGATAGTTTATGTATTACAGTTAATAAATAAAAAAGTCAGCTGGCTATATCTTGGTGGAATGCTTGTCAGCTGATGCTCTGAAAGTGTAACGGGCTAACACTGCTCAACCCACCATCGGAGCCGCAGCTGACGTTCACAACGCATCATGATACAACTCTCTCAGGCAGTTTACAAATTATGAACTGAGACGAAATCATTGACGAAATTAGTGCCTGGCTTACGGAACAAAAGTTAATCGTGGTCGTCATCGAATTAAAACTTCTCAAATTAACAATTAAAATAGTTGAGCACTCAAACAAAATGATCATTATAGCACTCTATGTTGAGTGCATCTCAAATTGTACCTTTTTGTGGGAACAAAAAAGTGTAATGTTTATTTTAAAATTGAATAATTCAATTTGAAGAAATCTGTGGGAGCAAATCTCGACAAAATTACTGATTAATTGTATTACTATTAACTCTAACATTACTGGCTTGTACAGTAAAATAATAGAAAAGAAATAAAGAAAAAAGTACCTAAGAAATTTGATTGTTTGTAACCGATGAAAAGATAAAATTTATTTATACTCAGATACTTACTCACGGAGACTTTTGGAGTTCATAAAGGACAAACATACTTACATTGAATATGCTTAAACCTTCCTTGAGAACCAAGCTATAGATTGGTGAAAACAGCATGAAAATCGGTTCAGTAGTTTTTGAGTTAATCGCGAACAAACAGACGCGGCGGATGATTTTGTTTTATAATAGGTATGTTAGTGATAGATTTTGTAACACAGTCTGGACTCACCTTAAGATAACATTTTACCTATGTCCTTGTTATAATTTTGTAGTTTGTACATAAAAAGAAATCATTTAAACATGTATATAAAAATTAAGATTTAAATTGTTTTTTATTTATTTAAGATTATTTATCAATTTTTTGGTAACGCAACCTCAAACGCCGCAAGTAAGAAGAAATTTTGTAATGAAATGAATAAAACTCAAACTACTAGACCGACTTTAAAAAATGTTTCACCTATAGAAAGCTACATTATCACTGAGTACCTAACATATTATTTTATAAGCTATCTAATACTTGTTTGTTTGTTTGTATTGAATAAGCTCCGAAACTAGTGGACCGATTTGAAAAATTCTTTTACCATTAGAAGCCGACATTATCCGTGATGAACATAGGCTACTTTTTACTGCGAGAAAATGCTTCATTCCTACGGGAAATCTAAAATAAAAGTAAATTCTAGCGGTTTGGCCCGGGAGATAGCGCCATCTATCCAAAATACGGTAGATGGCGTTTTATACTTTTCTACGCTTACGAAGTCGCATGCATTATGCATTTGTTAACAGCATTTTTCAATGATGTATGTACCTATGGTAAGGTAATGAAATTTATCGAACTTTTGAGTTTTACTTCTGGGTGTAACGATGGTTGGGATAAGTATGAGTCCCCTCGCAATATACTTTGATGTTTGTCATAATAATTGGTGCAGTTTAATGCCGCGAGCGCTGATCGCAATAACAAAGTTACTGCCTAGACTCTACTCAGAAACGAGGACGTCCCTTCCGCTCTATAATAAGCCACCCGCTGACTACTATAGCGCGAGGTTCCGTACCTAATTTCATTTATGTTTTGGAAGATAAATAAATAAACTTTAGTCTTTTCCTAATTTATATTTTCAACGGACTTCCAAAAAAGGAGGAGTTTCTCAATTCGACTGTATTTTTTTCTTTTTTTAACCGACTTCCAAAAAAGGAGGAGTTTCTCAATTCGACTGTATTTTTTTTCTTTTTTTAACCGACTTCCAAAAAAGGAGGAGTTTCTCAATTCGACTGTATTTTTTTTTCTTTTTTTAATCGACTTCCAAAAAAGGAGGAGGTTCACAATTCGACCGTATATATATATTTCTGTGTGTGTTCGCGGATAACTTCGTCGTTTATGAACCAATTTTGATGATTCTTTTTTTGTTGGAAAGGAGATATCCCAAGGGTAGTACCTAGTTAAGGAAACCAGGATCTCATGGTGGCATCCCAGAGAAATCGAGGGGAACCTTCGAAAATCGTAGTGGCGACTAGTGTGTAGTGTGACTAGGTAGTAGTGCTTTTTGATTTTGATGATTCTTTTTTTATTTGAACTGCTCCACACGGGAAGCTCCAGCTAGCTTCCCGTGGGGTCCCATTTAAATTTGGCCCAGTTTTGACAATGGCATCCATGAGAAAACGGTTTGAAGTCGGTTTTATTTTGTTAAATAGAGTTATATATACATCCTTACATATCCTGTATGTTCGCGATAAACTCAAAAACTACTGCACCGATGTTCATGCTGTTTTCACCAATGGATAGAGTGGTTCTCGGTTAAGGTTTTAGTTACGCGGGCGAAGTTGCGGGCACCAGTTAGTATTTAATAATTACTATAGAATTTTACAGATAACTAGCTGTTGCCTGTGACTTCGTCTGCGTATAACGTTATAAATGTTACTCGCTGATAATGTACCTACTTAGATTTCTATAGGTGAAATAACATACCTAATAAAACATTCCTCTTTTATTAGATTGTCAAAGTTCTAGAACATCTTTAATTGTAAAATTTTAGCTTATAGAAAGTATAAAATGAAGGGTTACAAATAATGTTCGCTGAACCCTATTTGAGCATTAGTTGAAACAGAATTCGTATCCCGCAGAGATAACAACAGACCGCGACTTGCAACGCATATGACTAATAACACGTTCTAACGTGCAACTCGATTGCTTGCAATTGAAACCGAACCGTGTATTGCGATATAATCAATACTAATAATAAATCTGTAAGTATACGTATGTATGTTCCTACATAACTCTTAAAAGAATCTTTATCATCGCGGACAAAGTCGCGGGCGCCAGCTAGTTTTTAATAATTTATTCTATAAGTAGATTAAGTTCATAAATGAAAAGAATAGTAGGTAATTTTTCATCTATACTATATTATAAAGAGAAATTATACACAAATTATACTTATATAATAATTTGTATGTTTGTAAACTTCAAAACTACTGGACTGATTTTGAAAATTCTTTCACACCTACAGACGTACCTGTAATTCTATAAAATATAGCCAATGTTACTCACTGATAATTAAATGTAGCTTTCTATATGTGAAAGAATACAATCTTACATAAAAATACAAATCTTCACTCTTTATAACATTAAGCGCCTCTTTCACCATCTGGCAATTAGGCTAACCGTCATATAAAGTCACCGGTCACCGAGGATAGTGGAGCTGATAATATACTTAACTTCGTTTGTACGATAAATGTTCGAAACATTGAAAAGAAAATTTAAAAAAAACCCTATCGAATGATGCAGTTAACTGAGTGCATAATTTAAGAAAATATAAAATTATTTCTAAAAGTAACTAATCAACACTTCACTTGTAGTTGGTGAAAGAGGGCCTAAGTATAGACATAATCTTGTACGACTATAATGGAGTTGTAACAATCGCCGGGGGGGGGGGGCAAAACAGTTTTGAACGAAGTACGCTATAGACGGTCGCATGTGATTCTATTAAAATATTGTTTCGGGCAATGGTAAATGGGACGGTAAATGGTGAAAGGATGGTGATTCGCATTAGCGGCGCTATTGTGCGTCGTTCGCTCGGGCGACGATCATTCGATTACTGCCGCGAAAAATGTACGATAACACACACGGGAACATTGCGCCCGGAAGAGTCACCTATAATCTATTTTTTTATATGTTTTCCATCAATAATCAATACTAATAATAAATCTGTAAGTGTAGAGGTATTGTATGTATGCATGTAATGTATGTTCCTCCATAACTCTTAAACGAATTAACTGATTTTCATGAAACTTGGTTCTTCATGAAACTCCACTACGCCTTAGACAATTTTATTGATATACTAGCTGGTGCTCGCGACTTCGTCCGCATAGAAAAGTTGTGTTTCAATTGGTGTAATCAATCAATCAATCAAACAAACAAACAACAAACATTTATTTGCAACTTAATAACACAACAAAGACAAAGAAACAGAAAAGAAAAACAGTGGTAAGAAAAAAAAATGAGTTATAAGTTACAAGTAGGTCCCTACTCAGTATTTTGCTGGCATAAGGCCAGCACTGATCTTCCGCAGGAACCCTAAGTCTAACACACACACACACATGGCCATACACCATATGCCCCTTAAAATCAAATAAATAATAACAATTAAGATTTAAATAAAATTATAATAATATAATTATAAGTAGACACATGACATAGGACAACCGTGATAACTCAGCAAATATAAATTATCTTTTCCAGAAAAGTCGGTTTGTCAGAACTGGACGAAATTGAAATGGGACCACACGGGAAGCACCAACTTTCAAATATAAAAAGAATCATCAAAATCGTTTCACCCAGTCGAAAGTTATGAGGTATCTAACAAACTTTAAAAAAAATACAGGCGAATTGAGAACCTCCTTCTTTTTTCAACCGACTTCCAAAAAAGGAGGAGGTTCTCAATTCGACTGCATGTTTTTTTTTGTTTTTATTTTTTTGTTAAAAAGAACTATTGGAAGTTGGTTGAAACGATATGTTTCTGGGGACTTCATGTGTACCATAAAGTCTCCTCGTTATCACGGTTCTACTGTGTCACGTATCTACTATACCAATTGTCTAAGGCGGAGTGGAGTTGTAAGAAGACTCCACCGGTTGCTGTAGCCGCCGCTAACTGATGTAAAACGGCAAAAATTGCTCTCAAATCACTGGCGTTTTTTAATAATTGTTTTATGCCCTAACAAATGAGTTTGAAATTGGATCGGGCTCGGCGCGCTTACAAAAATGGATGCTTAATACGATTAGGGCGAGCGAGACGTAGAGCGCTCGCTGCGAGTGCTGCGACGAACCACTCGCTCTCTCTACTTCGATACCTTTGTCAACCGGGAGCTAATAATGCTCTAACACTAAAAACCATGTAAATAAATAAAAAAAAAAAAAAAATGTTTAGAAAAATTAGAAACACTTAGAAAAATAGTTTACAATAATAGCCATGATTGAAGACTCCTTTTAAGCGGAAGCTTTTATACGCGAGCGATGTCGCGGGCAGTAGCTAGTTTACTGTAAAAATAGCTATGAATATATAACATTTAATACTATACATTAGGATAGTATTAAATGTTCTACATATGTTAGTTTGTTAAACTAGATTAGCGTTAGATTTTTATTTTACTGAAAATAATCTAGTACATACGGTAGCAAAAAATCTTTGTAGTCAAGTGGATAGCCTACCTAATACCATAGGATAGGTAACTCTTAATCACACGATACAAACTTAAAAGAAATTATTTTTGGGTATCTTATGTAACGTCACGTGATGAAATTCTAAAAAAATTTAATAATGAACACGACTTTAAGGTGCTTTCACATTTTCCGTGTTCGAAGGAGGCTGCTGAGTTGTTAAGGCAATTGTCGCTTTTATAAGGTGTAAGCAGAGACTGAAGGCGTTAGTAATTACCCACCTTGACTACCACTCCCCCTTAGGGACCCCCCCCCCCCCCTTCTCTTGGACAAGAGGGAGAAGTTGCAGGGAGGTTATGTCGTTTCACCTTAATAGGCTTTTTATTGTTTTATATTGCGATAAAACGACGACAGGGTTGTTAATGCTTCGGTCATCTTTGAAAATTGCCCGCGTCTTCGTACGCGATGATAAATCTGTAAGTGTAAGTATTGCAATAGTATGTATAAATGTTCCTCCATAGCAATTAAACGAATTAACCGATTTTCATGAAACTTGATAGATAAACATTTAGACGTACAGGACACATGATGGGCTACTTTTTCTTTATCAACGCGGACGAAGTCGCAGGCGCCAGCTAGTCTAAAATACGCTGAACGGTCACGGTCATGGCAAAAATGGTTACCGCACTAGGAAGTCACTAGAAAGTCCGATTAACTTTAATAGTCCGGTTTTAGTCGGTAAGAGTCCGGCTTAAACCGGTAAAAATCCGGTTTTAGCCTGTAAGAGCCCGATTTTAACCGGTAGTAATCCGGTTTTAGCCTGTAAGAGATCGGTTTTAGCTGGTAGTTATCCGGTTTTAGCCGGTAAGAGTCCGACATAACTCATCAACGTCTCTACGTTGACGGGTATCCATGAGAATTTTCGTTTAAAAACAAACGTGAAGGAAAGATATGGGAAGGAAATTGAGGAAATGAGGAATATAGGAATCGATATGCTTTTGCTTATACACCGTTAAATGGTTTTCTGTCAAAGGTTTCGTCAACGGTGTCAGGTATTAATTATGACCAAAACATGGCAGAACACACAGACAAAACCACAGGCTCAGTATAAGTATTTAAAAATTTATGAGGAAAATGAGTGTTGAATGGAGCGAAATGATAGCACAGCCTCGTAGCTCACTTAACTTCGCGATTGTCTGCAAATTAGTGTTTGCTTTCATAAGATTACAGCGAGACGTCACCTCGTTAACATCTCCCCTCTCCCCCGCACTAACTTGCTTAGACTTAATGTTAATATTTAATGTTTGTTGATTGTTCATCTACTCTAAATTGGTACAAAGACTTATTCATTTTCGCTTCAATTTCGAACAATTCCACTCAATTACAAAATGTAACAATAATTCCAAAGATGTTCCACCCAGCCATTTTAAAAGAAATATTTATATAAATACGCTAATATACACGTACAGTTAAAAATAAAATTTCATTATTTTTCTTTGTAATATTAATATAGAAAGAGTGGCAAGCAGACTGACGGTTTACTTGAAGGTATATGGTAATTTGGGTGCAGCTGCACTGCCAACCATGCAGAAATTTCTCAACCGCACATTTACTTAAAGAAGCCCATATTGTAGCTAAGTGGAAACACCTCAGAAGGAAGACATCAAGATAAAAACAACGCTATGCAGTTACAGTTAACAATGTACACTCGGCCGCAAAAGTCGATTAACACATTCAAAAGTGCAAAACAAGTGAACACTCAACGCGCCATAACTCGTTGTCACGACTACAGAATAAAATAAACGTCACATACAAACGATCGTAACAAGCTTCAGTAAGTATAATGGTCCAGTATCCCTCAAAGGAATTTTCTTCTGATTACTAACAGGCTGAATCTTCGTAAGTAGCTTCAGTTTGTCGAGACGAACAACTTTTTCCTCTGCGAAAATTCTCGATAGAGCAGAAGACTTCTCGATAGACAGCAATAATTTTTAAGACTTCTTTATTATGATTTATTGGGTGTAGTTTTTTGGGAAGGATGGGTATACTAACCAGCTGATTTTTTGTCTGCAGCTTAGTAAACATTTGTATAATAAAATAGCTGCATAGTCCTACAAATTGAGTGGTACGTTTTCACAGTCCTACATTTGGAAGTTTATTACGGCTGCTAACTCCTTTAGCTACCTCTATTTAGAATTTTCGTTCCTTTGAGGGAAACTGGACTATAAGTAAGTAAGTAAGTTGAGTGTTCAGTTGTTTTGCACTTTTGAATGTGTTAATCTACTTTTGCGGCCGACTGTACCTACTTATTTACGAGATTGGTATTTGTAAAACTAAAGCTGCGGTTGTACATGAGCCTATTATTTCTTATCTATATCGTATTATGCATAAATATAAAAATATAATAATATATTAGTTCGTTTACACATATTGATTTATTTTTAAATAGTTTTTTGGTGACATAACGTTTGTTTACTAACTCGTGGAAAATGTTGTCTGCATTATTTATAACATATTTCTCTTTTCTTCGAATTTACTTTAGGTACATGGTGTAATTGTTTCCTTAATTAAATAAGCCCAAAATGAAAATATCTCTTTTGATCGCGTAGTTAACAAAAGAGATAGTTGTCTTTATAACTTAAAGGTTACAGGTTTGAGTCTTTGCAAGGAATCAAACTGTTGTGCTTATTTTGATGATGAACTTCGTGTATTATTGTGGTTATTTAAAGAAAACACCTCATTACAAATAAATTTGAAAGGATTGTGTGGAATTGTTAATGAATGAATGAATGAAGAAATCATCTGTCAGATAATCCTTTCGGTTCCTCGAATTTGGAATGCTCACTTGAATTTTTTTTTTAATTCACTTAATCTTGTTTATGAACATGTCAAGTAGGCACACAATAACTTATTTAACATAGGTACTTATAATGTAATAAAGGGTTAGTATAAAATTCTCTTGTGGTTTATTTTTTGTTAGCGACACCTTCAAGAGTTGCTTAACTTAAGGAACTTAGTTTTCGCAGACACTAAATAATATATAATTAAGAGAGAAGATTTGTTTGTTTGTTTGTTTGTATTAAATAGGATCCGAAACTAGTGGACCGATTTGAAAAATTCTTTTACCATTAGAAGCTGACATTATCCTTGATGAACATAGGCTACTTTTTACCTAAGGGAAAACGGGTAATAGGACAACGGGTAGTAAGAATTATCCTTCCGTACTTAATCATATATAACTTCTAAACGGCTGAACCGATTGGGTTGAAATTTTATATGGCAATTTCGATAGTTTCCTGGATGATTTTAAAATACAAACAGCTAGTAATGAATAAACTCAAAAGCTACTGGACCTATTTTGAATTTTTTTTCACCTATAGAAAGCTACATTAGCAACAAGTAACATATAGGCCATATTTTATTAAGTTAAGCAAGAAAATTCATAATTTGTTATAAAACAAAGTTATATAACAATTATATAACTTTGTTTTATATATAACAATTATATAAACAAAGTTATATAACAATTATATAACTTTGTTTTATATACCTATAACATTTATATAACTTGAAAAAGCTAGTGATAATAATGTGTTAAGTATATAACATGTTTTAGTTTGTATACACCTTTACTTACGCACTAAAATATATACATAGTTAGTTCAAAGTTCTATGAGAAGTAAACTAAATGTTGCCAGTACATAGGTCTACTCATGTAAAACTATTTGCATCTGTCGTTTAAGTTCGCATTAAATGCAAAAACGATAGGAAACCGGATTGTTGATTTATTAAATAGTAATGTAATACTAATCGCAAGTCAATTAGAACTCATCGTGATGTCGGAGGGTACATTAATGGTAACATTTACCCTACGAGGTCCACACAATGAGAATTTATTTTGTTCCCCACGCCACTGGTTCTTAAACTTCAAATATTCGAAGTAATATTTATATCTATTGTTCGTCCACTGTTTAAAACAGTGATTTAATTTTTAAGTAATCATGTACATAATTGCTCTCTGTTTGTACACTTTATCAAATAAATAAATAAATAAAACTGTTATCATACATGTAAACATATTTTTTACTGGCGGCAGTAACCACTCCGTTACATAATACCACCGTGAAATAACAGCATTATGTGCTGTTGTGTTTCGGTGAGTGAGTAAGGGATGCCAGAGCCCATTACCCCATCCCTCCCTTATCCCTTATCATTAATCCTTCTATGGTCGGCACTTATCTGTTGTAGCACTTATGGCGTTGCTTGTGTTATATGCGACGGTAGCTACCTACCATCAAGTGGACCGTCAGTCTGTCTGTCGACCTTAACATAAAAAATTTCTACTTAAATATAATTTAAAAATCCAAGAAAGCCGATTTGGTCTGGGTGATTACAAACAAACTTTCTACTATTTAGGTCTCCTGGTTATCTACTTATAGTGTATTTCTTACCTAATATTATTGCGAGAAAAGTTTTTTCTTAGAAAATCTAGAAAGCTTAAAAAAAATTCATGGAAATCTATAAGATCTCATAATTATCTTTTCTGTTACCTACTAATAAAATTCAGAAAAAAACTTTGACAATCTCTGTCCCCCCCGTAAACCGCAGAGGAAACAAAACAAATCGTATTACATATGTCTATCTCTGTCACACAGGCTCGTCACACAGGCTCCCCGCAGACTCGTTAGCGATGTATAATCGTTGTAATACAATAACACTGGAAATTGTATAAAAAACATACAATGACAACACCGGCACACTTATCTTTTCCTTTGGGACGACCTTACGCCGTTTGGAATAGAGATGAAAATGGAGTGATCACGTTGCGTAAGAGCGTTGCCAAGTGTTCTCAAAGAGTGACATTTGTTGAGGCGTGCACCAAATATGGTGCTTGCAACAAATGAAATATTTTTTTGTCTGTTTTTAATTGTGCCAAATTGTCGATTTGGAGCGATTCGAGGGGAGGAGATGCGAGTGGAAATTATTTTAAAAAGGAGACGTGAACTTTATTTATTTGATATGTCATGTCAAATAAAAAATAACATCGATAGAGAACTGTTTCAGATTATTTTTCTCATTACAAATGTAGGTATATCAAATTACCTACTTGGGATTTTGTTTTATGATAGTCATTAAACCTGTTTTAATAGGTATTTATTTATATAAACCTAACATTATTTGTATTAATGTGAATATGAGTCGCTTTCACCCAAAAACTACTGAATCGATCACTATGAAATTTCGCATACACGTTGTCTGGGACACCAGAAAGGACATAGGGTAACTTTGATTTAGAAAAAAAGACTATTCCCGAGGGATCATCTAAAATAAACTAAAAAAACTAACGCCTGGCCAAGGTGTTAAGTATAGCAACAAGTTGTCAAGCGTTATATTGCTTATCTATTTTTTTTTCAACGCGGACGAAGTCGCCGGCACCAGTTAGTTATAGTAAATAAATTCAAAATGTGGATGTATAGCAAAAACTGAGTATAGCAAGTAGGTAATGAAGGGAGGCTACATAGGGCTATTATTGTCCCTTGTGCTTGCAACAAATAGTATTGTCTTATCAGATAAATGATTGGCCTCGCTGCGCGCGATTAGATACGGCCCTACCTAAGAGCAATAGCTCTGTGAATGCGGCAACTTTTTATTGTAGTGTGTGTAAAACATCGTTACTATTTATCTCTTTTTACATAGTTTCACTACGCAAATTGGCATTTTATTATGCCCAAAATTTAATAAAACATTCGGAACGTACACATCACAGACAGTTTGCAGTGTGACTATAGCTCGGGTACGCCGAATTCGACGTAGTATTTGTTGCCGCACTTGTCAAGTACCTACGGCGGCTGTATCTAGTAGAGCGCAGCGAGACCAATAAAATATCTTTGATAATATATGTACTAGCGACTCCTCCCTGGCTTTGGCCGCGTGCAATTTTTTGTAGGGAAAACTTTTTTAGGCGCGTTGAGCACTTTTAAGTATGGGGAAAAACAGTGAACTCGCAGCGTCTCGCTCTATGAGCGACACACTCAGTGACGTTTGATTGTATTTTTTTTTATTTTATTTTTTTATTTTATTGAAACATAGTCACACAGCACTCATATGACAATAATACAAGAGTAAATACATATGTATATTTAAGACCTACTGCCAATAACGGACTCAATTTTTTTAACATTAGAAAACTATGAACACAATACAAAATAAAATTAAAAAACAATAAAAGCAAACAAAAGGAAACCAAGTAGGCAAACAAAAAGAAAACACAATTTCAAAGGAAGAGATGCGTGTACATTGGTGTGCGTACGTGCCCGTACGTGTGCGTGTGTGTGTGTGTGTGTGTGTGTGATTGTACATTAATATTATAATATTTATTGTTAATAAGCTTTATTAGTTGACTCTTAAACACTGTATGAAATAATTGTATGAAATAAGCGCCACCTATCCAAATTAGTCAAGTACGGCGGCTGTATCTAGTCGAGCGCAGCGAGACCAATCAAATATCATTGCGTCTAATATACAATTTCCAACAACATAAACATTTTAATAAAATCGTATTGTATGACACTTTTTTGGGCAAATAAGTGTTGGATTACAACAGAAGGAACTTCGGCAAGCACAAAGCGCGGTGCAGATTACAGTACGCGAATCGACAAAGGCCTTTATGCAAGATCTGTACACGAGATCTCCTTTCAAGATCTGATACTTGACTTTTTTTGGCTATTTGTAAAACTGCGACATCAGTAACCAGCAATTTTGCATAGAGTTACCCACAAATTAGCAGAAATGGGCGGCCCAATTGTAAGTAATTGTAAGAAAGGAATAAAATTGTTGCTGCCATGCAATTTAAGTGTATGGGGAAGTTATTTGGGTGTTTACCCTAAAAAAATATAGGTGACCTATATTCGAAAGTAAACCATAGATAACAACGGAAATTGTTACAGTGGTATTTATGAAATCCTTACAAATTATGAAACAAAAAGTCTTCCACCGCGACTGTATGTCTGTTCGTCGCGATAAACTCAAAAAGTACTGCACCGATTTTAATTCTGTTTTCACCAATGGATAGAGTGGTTCCCGAGGAGTCGTGTTTCTTATAATTTTCAAATTAATTCAATTCAAACCAACAAACAAATAATCAAATCTTTCCTCTTCATAATATTAGACCACATTATAGGTCACTATGGCAACACAAGTCGGTCGATAACATTTTTTTTATTTATTTATATAAATTTTAGACTATATTAAACCACTTATAAACATTTTTTTTCTTGCAAACAAATGAAATGATATAAAATGAATCCAATTTCATTGTAAGACGTGTTTACCTCGAACACCTTAATCTCCCAAATCTTCGCGAGTGACGAAATAAAGCTTCCGAAAAAATCCCTTTATGAAGCCGAACTATTTCTTATAAGTATTTTTTTTTTCTGTCGAGTAGTTGACCACTGTTCACTATTACAATAGCAAACAAATTCGGTTTTCTCTTGTAAATAACAAGCGTCTCACGTTACCATAGGATTTCGCCATTGGCAAGTGTGATGCACAATGGGCCGAGTGTTGAAAAATACCATAAAATGACCATTACACAGATTATCTGCTTCGTCTACAACATACAACTGAACCTATTGTTAACATCAATGCGGTTTTATTTGGATCTCAATACAATATGTACTTTATACATTATTTGATAGTGTATAGTTTTCAATAAAAATAAGTTCTAAAAAATATGACTAGGTATAGTAAAAATGTGTGTTTTTAAAATGTACGTAGGTTAATATTTAAATGATTCCAAAAAGTAAGTACACGCTGTAGAAGAAACCATACTTAGGTCTGTTATCTAATAATTTTACTGTAAGTTTCTTCTTCCCACTTCTAAATCAATTTGTAAGACTGTAAACAAGATATATTCGTTGCTTGGTGTTGGTACAGTTGGATAGTACAGTCGACCGGACCATAAAATTGGATAAAAAGGCTCGGACAAAGTCACGTTCAATATAATAAATAAATAAATATGACAGGCATTCCACACAGCACCATCTACTTCCACACTAAGCAAGTAATGCTATGGACTAAACTAGTAAGTATTATGGACACCAGACAGTTGATATAGGTACTACATACATACATTACTTTTTTTTAAATACATACATATTATAAATACAAAACATCCATGACTCAGGTACAAAGGTAAAATGTTAAGAGCGTTACAGAATCAGAATCACGTTGGAGTCAAAATTTATGATTCCCGAAGGATCATAATGCCATGAAGTGTTTAGTTTGCAGATAAGATATTAACGTCATATTATTTGTAGTTTTATAATCTAGATAATGTCTTAAAAATATTTTAAAATATTGGGATAATTTTCTCAATAGAACTTTTTTTAAGCAGCCCTTTTTTTAAAAGTAGCGGTCGACGGTCTACGCAGAAGTGAGATATTATATTAGTAAAATTTTACTATATGTGAAAAACTTATAAAAATATTGATTTTTCAAAAATATTGCAAAAACATAATTTCTGTAAATTTTCATTCAAGAAAAGTATAATCAAAAGTGTCACTTTTAGTAATTTTTCATGATATTAAACGTCTTATTTTAATTTGATCAAATTTGAGATATTTCTATTTTTTCTTCGATCTAGTTATGTGAAGTCATTTATGTTCTAAAATATTATTTCATATTTTTTCTAATTTTTTACCGCGACCGGTAGGTTACCAACTTAACATAGGGTTACTTAGCCACTAGATAGACCAAACGTGTCGTCTAGAGGCACACATTGGCAGGCACTAGGCAGGTGTGTCGTCAGCGGGGTGCGGGGTGCGGGGTGCGGGGTGCGGGGCGATGCCTGAATTCGATTCCGGGCTATTGAAAAGTTTCAAGAGGCGAAAAGCTTCGACAAACGAAGCTAAGTGAATTTCGAACCCTCGGAAAAATATGGGCCGGACTCAACACAAACACACAGAAGGTGTGATAATTTTACATTTGAGCCGTTTTAGACTAATTTTATTATTATAAAAGTTTTATTGACTAGGTCTGGCTCTTCCCAGAATCGATCCCAATCGAAATAACAGCATATGTGCTGTTTGTGTTACGACGAGTAAGTATACCTAGTATAGTAAAAGTATACCTTATAGTTTTGCATTTTTCAATAAAAAAAAATAAAGACTTCAATGGATCAATTCACGATAAACTCAAAAACTACTGCATCGATTTTCATGCTGTTTTCACCAATGGATAGAGTGGTTCTCGATGAAGGTTTTGGTATATAATTTACATCCGTGCGAAACCGGCCGCTAGTTATAAATAAAAATTATACGTGTCATGTTGTTTGACGCCAGTGAACTCGTAAACTAGAACTACTGAACCGATTTGGATAAAACTTCGTTGTGAGCCCGGATGAAGTCAGGAGCGTGTGGCTAGTAAATTATGATTTTCTACAATTGGTTTTTGTTTTTGTATGAGTCGATTTACATGTATTTGAAAATACATGTAAATCGACTCAGAAACTATAGTGAATAATAATAAATGTATATTTTGAAATATAATAGGAATAAACTTATTAAGTTGTAGAAAAATTAAGTTGGTATAAAGTTCTCCCCTGTGCGGGCGGCTTGGTTCCAATTTTTATCAATCCCATTTCATTTCCCCTTACGAAAGTTTTCCTCCAATTTTGCGCGCTCGTCTCCGCCTACATAGTGATGTATGTATGATTAATATCGATGTCGATAATATTGGTGACAATTTTGACAAGCCGTTAGGAGAGTAGGTATAAGCAACTCTTTAGCTGTTAACTGAACGGTCGCCGATTCGAATTTCGCTAGGGGCAAATGTTAATGTGTTAACAACAACACCTTTGTACCTGAGTCATGGATGTTTGTATTGTCTGGTATTTATAATACAAACATTAGTTGCTTAGTGTAGAACTAGATGGTGCTGTGTGGAACGTGTGAAGATATTTATTTACTTTATTTATTTATTGCAACAGCTGCTAGCTAATGTTACCAAGATATTTCAAAGCAGGTACGATCTTGGACAATGAGAGAATGACTTTTATTTAAAGGATTTGTTGACAATTTTATTATTTTTCATCTTGAAAGAGGGTATAGTAAATATGCTATAACTTAACATTACTTTGTCCCTTAAATTTTATCCAATAAGTGACCGACATTAGACTCTTCTTTCGCTTGAGTCGCTTATTTTCATTATTCGCTCACTTCGTATGCGTAAAGAATTAAGAAAAAACCTATTTGGTAACTTGAGGACTTTTTACAACTATAGTTATGACTTTATTTTCCAATTTTCAATTTATGTTGGCCGACAGTAGATACAGACTGCTTTTGACCGGTCCTATTGGAGAATCATGGGAGAGAACTGTACATATACAGAAATGGACGTCCTAGAATTTCTAGATACATGGTGTGATGGTGATTATTTATCGTGTATTTTAATTATTATATCCTGAGGCATCAACGATCAACGACCCTATATCAACGACTAGATACAGCACAAACTATTTACTTACCTTTTTTAATTAAGTAAATAGAGTATTATATTTTACCTTGATATATATAATAATGAAAAAGGCAACTTATATAAATAACCTAAGTAGTTCTGATTGTTTCTTCAAATTTATCGATAGAAACTTTATCGACCGATGGGCATCACTAAGTTTTAAACATGAAAGTATTTCTCATGAGACGCGAGCGGACGTATCAAGCGATCATTTCTAGGCTATTACGCGACCAAATTCAATATACAGTTGTCAACACAGCCACTTTCTCGATAAATGGACATACTTAATTGTCACATTTTTGTAATAAGATATAATAAGTACAACTTAATTTCAATAAATTTTAAAAAACCGTAAAACTCGTGTTTGAAAGAATTTTAAATCTTAATTTGAGAGGTATAACCGAGGGAGATATGAAGTGAAAACTTCTTTAGGCGCGTTAGGCATTTTTGAGATGGGAAAAAACCATTGAACTCGCGACACTGTCATGTAATGTAATGTAATTTTGTGAGCTTAGTTTTCACTTGTGACGTGCACGTCCACGACTGACATGTTTTTTTTATTAATTAGCGTTAGATAGCTTTTTTACTATTTTCACCTATTGGTAAAAAAATATGGTATTATCTGAGTGATTTCTTATATCTTTAGATAAAGCGATAAAATATGGTCTAGCTATAGCTAATTTAATTTTCTTCCATTTTTTTATTTTTTATAATAATAATAATTAAATGGGTGGGAAAATTAAAAATTAAGCATGTAGTAAATATTAGATTATAGCCACAAAAAACTATAAAATAAAACTTTTTAACAAAAAATAAAACCGAGGAAAAAACTTAAAAGCATAAAATAATCTTATTATAATTTTACCTAAGTAATTTTGAGTCGGCGCTAAACAAGCAAAAATTACGCGTAAAGAGTGATGCGCGGCGGCGACTCAAAATTACTTAGGTAAAATAATAATAAGATTATTTTATGCTTTTCAGTTTTTTGCTCGGTTTTATTTTTTGTTATCTTTTTCAACGCGGACGAAGTCGCAGGCATGAGCTAGAATATAAATAATAAATAGAAAGCGGACAATTTTTTCGTCGTCGGGTCGTCGCGTAGGCGTCGGTCGAGGGTCATCACAATTTATAGGATTCGCGACAAAAGTGACTTTCATTTAACCATTGTCGAAGTCGACGCGATAATTTTGTTATTTTTCAATTTTAACCGGTTAATTCACTTTGTACGACGACCGTAAAATTTCTTTAAGACTTTTTAAGTGAAAACGATCTAAGTTTTGCTCAACATAACTAATTGAGTTAACTTTAACTTAGTGATGAAAAAAAAAACAGTATATTAGTTATTTATATATATCTATACTAATATATAAAGCTGAAGAGTTTTTATTTTTATTTTTAGTCATTTATCGACCGTCGAAAACGAAAAAACAAAAACTCAATTCGACGCGTATATATTTTTCTTTTTTTTTATGTATGATCACGCATAACTTTTGACAGGGTGGTCCGATTTTGATAATTCTTTCTTTAATGGATAGGGTATACCTCGAAGTTGGTCTTGTATAAATTTGGGAAAAAATATAAAATAAAACTTTTTAACAAAAAATAAAACCGCCACGCATCACTCTTTACGCGTAATTTTTGCTTGTTTAGCGCCGACTCAAAATTACCTACTTAGGTAAAATGATAATAAGATTATTTTATGCTTTTCAGTTTTTTCGGCGGTTTTATTTTTTGTTAATTTTATTTTTTGTCTTGGATAGTCCATTTATCGAGGAAGGCTTTAGGCCTAGGCTATATAACATTTTGGACGCGGACGAAGTTGCTAACAACAGCTAGTAATTTTATATAATCACAAGCTCATAAATAACATGTAAACAAGGCTTGTTTAAATATGTGAATACATGAGCTCCCCAATAATATTCCTATAAGACAATAACTCTTCTACGTAGATACTGAAATAGTATTAAGGTTTAAGATTTCTTAGAAACATGACACAAAAAAATATGTCTCTTATGCTAAACTAATGGCTGCCGTCGGATACGGCCGTCGGCGTTCGCTCCGATGGAAATGGAAAATTTAATCTGATTAACAACATTCATTCATTCCGATGGGGTGTGGTTCAAGTGCAAGCGACTGGCGTTTAGTGTCTACTAACAACAAAGTGTTAATTAAGTATATTAAAAATATTTCCACAGCATACCTATTTATTAGAAATCCTATTGCCTCTTACTCTTCCTATTAAAATTAATATTTTTTTTACAAATCGCTGATCTAATAAAATTGTTTGAAAAAAAAATTTGAAACCCGCTTAGTATTATTAAATAAATATCGTAAACATATTACATATTGATATGCACTGTAACATCAAATGAAATGCTTGTGCCTAATGTTGACAACTCCTGACCCCCGAGATGGTCGGCGTACCTCCATTTTCGGGTACGCGGAGGTTCCGACAGAAACTACTGGGGCTCTACCCAAGAGCACAATGCAAACGGGAGCGTTGCGTATATTTACGGTTGCTGTAACGTCCACATACAATTTTGACCAATCACTGGGCTTTATTTTCTATCGTTTCGTAAAAATTTGACGAGCCCGTTGGACGAGTGGCAAGGGTGCTTGCCTAACGTTCGAGGGGCCCCAGGTTCGATTCCCGGCTGGGTCAACTTTGGAAATTTTAATATAATTTTCAAAATTGACTCTGGTCTGGATTTGAAAAGTAGTGGTAGGGCACACTGCGTTTCGCAGTCATTTGGGCAGCCCGTCTGGCGGCAGTAACCACCCCCTTACAGAATACCACCGTGAAATAACAGCATATGTGCTGTTGTGTTTCGGTGAGTGAGTAAGGGATGCCAGAGCCCATTACCCCCTTCCCTTCCTTATCCCTTATCCTTAATCCTTCTATGGTCAGCAGCGCACTTGTAGCACTTATGGCGTTGCTTGTGTTATAGGCGACGGTATCCACCTTCCATCAAGTAGACCGTCAGCCTGTCTGTCGACCTTAACATAAAAAAAATAAAAAATATACGCAACGCTCCCGTTTGCCTTCTGCTCTTGGCTAAGGCCCCTGGTTTGAATTGAAAAAATATTTTCGTGTTGTATAGTCTATTTGTCGAGGAAGGCTATAGGCTATAGAAAACGTGGACGAAGTCGCGGGCACCAGCTAGTCCGGTATAACCCCGCAGTGTCTCCTACACTGCCGGGTATCCAAGACTATATTCCAACGTTAAAAAAAGGGTTGGCAACTCCTGCCCAAACTCACATATATAATATAAGCTTGTGAGTTGGACCACGCGCAAATTGCATAGGAAACTGAATGCATTTTCTTTATTACTTCCTTATAATAACATCACTAGCGTAATGGAAAATATAATAAGTTCCATCTACATCACTAAGCTTACATTTACATATCGACTAGACGGAATAGCGACAACCAAAGTTTCATACTACTTATATATGTATTTATTATATCACCAATACTTCTATATATAGGTATAGATCCAGCTTCTGCCTTCGAAGACTGTATAACACTTTCTCTGGTGTATACCAAACTCTATATTATTATGTTCCCTATGGACTCCAAAACCGCTGAACCGATTTTGATGAAACTTTCAGACAATTTTCAGATTAGTCCAGAGTGTAATCTTGTGAAGTTTGGTAGCGATCGGACGCGGGCAAAGCCAGGAGCGGGTCGCTAGTAATACATGAATATTTCGAGTCACATGTTTGAGGCCAATGAACTCCTTAACCACTGAACCAATTTTGATGAAACTTCGTAACTATGTACCTAGCTTGATCCCACCTAAAAGTTAGAATAGTGTTTATTTTGAACCCGGACGAAGCCGGGAGCGCGTACTTAGCTAGTAAAATATTAAAAAAATAAATTACCTAATCTATGATCTCCTCAACTTCAAAAGAATTCGAAAGAAGGATTTGCCATAAAAGTAGAATTACATTAAACAGGACTTCTTTACTCGAAGTAATCTTTTTTTAATGTGCTATATTATAATGGCGATAATCCACTAATATTTGGCCACACGCTGGCTCCGAACACAAAATATTAGTCACAATGGCTATTATATTATCGTCACCTTATTTTGTGTTTCACGGTGTGATGCGCGCTCTCAATATGTTCATTATCACTTAACATTCACTCGATATATACAGGCTGATTGTTTTCTTGCTTAAATCATTCAAATTCAAATTCATTTATTTGAACGCAACTAGACCTATATTTTTAAATGTGTATACTTTTTATTATAATCTATACAGTAAGTACCTATTTCGATAATTATTAAAATAAAAGCAAATTGTTTATATTTATACGTATACTATATACTGACTTGTCTTCATAACTGAAAGAAAAGAAAAGGAAATAATAATAGAAAATAATAATAATAAGAAGAAAGTGCCTAAAAACTACCACCAACTAAAAACTACTCATTTTAACTGAGGTCTAAAGCGTTTCATATATCGTTTGCAAGTTCATGGCGTAAAAATTCTCAAGAGCTCTTTTTAGACGTAATTTTATCTTCATTGCTTGTACATTTTTATCAGGCATTGTTTTTTTTTTTTTTTTTTTCATTTTTATATGATCCCTCTGGAACAGTAGGTAAGTAGATACTTTTTAATTCAACAATCTGCTGTCAACAACAACAAAATTGTCCCTCGTCTGCTGAAAGATATGTAAATGAATTTTAAAAATTTACATTATGTCTAATTTCATTATTAAACCTCTTCGAGGAGGAGCAAAGTACAACACTACAAAAAAAGTCGCGTGCAACAGCTAGACTCTCATATATTAATTAATTAATTGTATAAAATTTCAATCTCATATTGTTGGAATTGTAGTTCTTATATAATTTCAATCTCATATTGTTTAATTATTAATTAATTAATTGTATAAAATTTCAATCTCATATTGTTGGAATTGTAGTTCTTATATAATTTCAATCTCATATTGTTTAATTATTAATTAATTAATTGTATAAAATTTCAATCTCATATTGTTTAATTATTAATTAATTAATTGTATAAAATTTCAATCTCATATTGTTTAATTATTAATTAATTAATTGTATAAAATTTCAATCTCATATTGTTGGAATTGTAGTTCTTATATAATTTCAATCTCATATTGTTTAATTATTAATTAATTAATTGTATAAAATTTCAATCTCATATTGTTTAATTATTAATTAATTAATTGTATAAAATTTCAATCTCATATTGTTGGAATTGTAGTTCTTATATAATTTAAATCTCATATTGTTTAATTATTAATTAATTAATTGTATAAAATTTCAATCTCATATTGTTGGAATTGTAGTTCTTATATAATTTCAATCTCATATTGTTTAATTATTAATTAATTAATTGTATAAAATTTCAATCTCATATTGTTGGAATTGTAGTTCTTATATAATTTCAATCTCATATTGTTTAATTATTAATTAATTAATTGTATAAAATTTCAATCTCATATTGTTGGAATTGTAGTTCTTATATATCGGTTGGACGATAAAAGTATTGAGACTGAACATAAAGTGGTTCAATGGATGTGCCCTAATTAAATGATGCTAACAATAAGTATACGGATATTCTAGTGCACCCTGTAGACACGCGGATTATGTTGGCACAGGGATAGTGTGCGCGTTGCACCGCACTGTGTAATTGGTACGTGTGAAGGGCCCTTACGCGGGATTAACATCCTGACACCTTTGTGCAGAGTGGCTACAAAGGGCATTAGCTTGTTTCACAAATAAGACTCCCATACTTACCTGACGTACTCTTTCAATAACATCTTAATGATTAGTTCAAAAAACTTAAGATTTTATTTATAACATCTAAAATTTTGCTTCATTTATACCTATAATGATATATTATTTTAGTTTTTATTTCATGAAATATTTATATTTATGTAACATCTCCTATCGGAGTTTCGCTATCATTATGTAGCTATCATTATGGATTAAACATATTGTGGTTTAATTAATTTACCAGAAGTAGAAGGTGATAAGTACACTAGGTAGGTAAGTAGTTTTATAAAAGCAAAAACTCTATCCCAGTAGATACGGATACTGTTAGGGACAGCAAACGAGAAATCGCTAGCAAATAATCGCAGAGCAATTAAAACTGCTTATTTCCTTAATTCGCAGCAATCGACTGCTTCAGTAGTAACCATTCCTACACAAAACTCAGACCAATTTGCACCTTAAAGCCACGGGCGAGGGTTCAAAATGCAAGAGTAGCGTTTGAGATGAGGTTGATAATTTTGTGAGAGCACTGTCAAGGTGATATAAGACGTAACCCGAGAGGCATTAGGTTGGTTTTCGTGTGCAGTTCGATGGCAAATAAAAGTAAATGGGAAATTGTGAGCTAACTCGGCTTCGTTTGGAATAAAACAACTCTTTGCGTTGATAATGAGAGAGAAATGACAGAGTAGTCGGACGATACAGAAAATATAGGTTTGTAGGTACTTATCGAATAAATCCATTCAGAATTATAAACCTGAAAACTGAGTTTACTAAAAAATAAATATTAATAAACACAAAAAAAAAACAGTTACATTTTTTCTGTATTTTTTTGTTAAAAAAAAATACAGTCGAATTGAGAACCTCCTTTGGAAGTCGGTTAAAAAATAACTCTTTAACAAAAAAAAAACAACCGACTTAAAACCGTTTTCTCGTGGATGCCATTGTCAGAACTGGACCAAATTGAAATGGGACCACACGGGAAGCACCACAGCTTTCAAATAAAAAAAGAATCATCGAAATTGTTTCACTCAATCGAAAGTTATGAGGTAACAAACATTTTAAAAAAATACAGTCTAAGGTTCCCACCTCTTTCTTTTTTGGAAGTCGCTTGAAAAGGACGATAATTGGACCAAAATTAGATAGTCTATACCATACCTCAAGAATTAGGTATTCAGCTGAATATTATACCTACGGAAATGAACTACTCTGTACTTGTAGGTGGTGAGGAAGTAAGGAATCAAACGTCAAACGCTAATGATATTGGATGCGGCGCTTCTCAAAATGTACCTACCTAGTGTTTACTTGAAATAGTCTGACAATCACATAATATAAACATTATTATGTGGTTTATGGATCATTTCAAAACCTAATAATACTTTTGAATATATAAAAAAATGATCAAAATATACTAAACTAGCTGTTGCACGCGACTTCGTCCGCGTAACTTTATGAAATACATATAAGTAATACATTCGTGTCTGTGAAACTATGTATCCTATTACCCGTTTTCCCGCGGTAAAAAGTAGCCTATGTTCATCACGGATAATGTCGACTTCTAATGGTAAAAGAATTTTTCAAATCGGTCCACTAGTTTCGGAGCCTATTCAATACAAACAAACAAACAATGAAATCTTTCCTTTTTATAATATTAGTATAGATAGAGATCTATTTCAAGAGCCTAAAGTCACTGCATTCCTATTTCAAAACACTCCAAAGTAAGAAGAACATGCTATAACCTTTAAAGTGATGACTATTGATCCTGTAATATTATAAACTATATTCCTCTTTATAATATTAGTATAGATAATATGGAATATATCGACATATGCAAAATCTTAACTTTTCAGGAGAGCGATTTGAAAATTGTTAAACAGTTTTTGGAAAAAAATTCCAAACAAAGCCAACCAATTTCCACGAAATTATTTGGTAGGTAGGTACACAATACCTATTATTTAAAAAAAGAACAATGTTGTTCTATAGGGGTGTTCGAATTGTGAAATTTAAATTTAAATTCATAATATAATAATAAGAAACAAAAAAAAAAGTAGATATAAACGCCAATCCAATACGTAAACGCTAAAATGGACATTAATTGAAGACATTATGAGTCGCAAATGAGAAATGCTCTATAGGGTGACCACGATTTATTGTTATGTTAATTTCTGAGATATATCTCGTCTTGGTGCGTCTAGCTCTGCAACTTAACGACTAACTCTGCTATTGCTTGTGTCCTAATTCGACTATAACCACCTACCGATTCATTTTTTTTATAGTATATTTAGTTATATTTATCTACACTAATCTATACTAATATTATAATACTATATTAATTTGATTGCTTGTTTGTTTGTATAGAATAGGCTCCGAAACTAGTGGACCGATTTGAAAAATTCTTTTACCATTAGAAGCCGACATTATCCGTGATGAACATAGGCTACTTTTTACCACGGGAAAATGCTTCATTCCTACGGAAATCTAAAATAAAAATAAATACTAGTGGAACATACATACTATACATAAAGAAAAAATGATCAATTTAGTTTCAGTATCATGTATAGAGCCTATAAACACGATATCTCTAAAACCAAAGTAACTTACTCCATGACCAACCCTTACAGATCTAAGTATTATTAGTATTTTTTTTTTTTTTTTTTTTTTTTTTTTTTTATTTAATAAGGTACACAAAACAGGACACTGACAAATACATTGAATTACATTGATAAATTAGATCGAAGTGAGCTGGACAGTGGCCCAAAACATGTGTACACAGCATGTCCAAACAAAAACAGTGTTACTTACAAATTGCAGAACAAGACAAAAGAAGGAAACAAAAGAAAAGAAAAGAGACGCACTTTCATACAAAAGCAAGCTTAGCCGTTTGCAAAAGAAATCAATATGAGATGAAAGAACGTCTCCACAAAGTCACAACAAAACAGATATTATAAAATTAAATATGAGTGCAACAAAACAGTACCTATTGAGATTGAGTATGAGTATATTTATACCATACATTCATGTGCACATATATGCATATACACACACGTGTACATACATATACACACACCAACACAGACATATACATATAATTATCTATTTGAATTAATGACACTCGCAGCCACAATGGCCATTATATGCTTCTTGAACTTAGTCAACTTAACTTATTAACTTCTTTAACTTAGTATTAGTACGTATTGATAATATATTATGGCATATCTAAAAAAATGTCCTAAAAAAATGCTAAACTTATGGTGTCCTCAGTAGTATCCTCGCTGCTCACGAATCTCATCGCAACTGTAATTGGTGAAAAGTCAAATAATGAATTTTTGAATAAAGTAGACCTTTCCATTTCCAAACAGTTATCATTAGTTACATAATTAAGTCTGACGTAAAATCTGATGATCTGTTATAAAAATACTTACCTATGCGAAAAAATAACTATAAGTACCTATTTTCCTCTTTGTAAAGTATCTACAAGTAGCAATATTATCTACTATTAAGTAGATATATAAGCTAAACCAAAATTTTCTTGAACCTTTTGTTCGATAGCCTTTTTGAAATGGCGGTAAATAAAAATTAGGGATTTAAATTTCGGATAAAGTTGATAGGTTCCGAAAGGGTAATCTCCAAAGACTCCAAAACTTATTTATTTATCTATATTTATCTATACTAATATTATAAAGAGGAAATATTTGATTGTTTGTTTGTATAGAATAGGCTCCGAAACTAGTGGACCGATTTGAAAAATTCTTTTACCATTAGAAGCCGACATTATCGGTGATGAACATAGGATACTTTTTACTGCGGGAAAATGCTTCATTCCTACGGGAAAACGGGTAAAAGGACAACGAGTAGTAAGAACTATCCTTCCGTACTTAATCACATATAACTTCTAAACGGCTGAACCGATTGGGTTGAAATTTTATATGGCTATTTCGATCGTTTCCTAGATGATTTTAAAATACAATTGGACCCGGTAGGTGGCGCTGCTGTCGGTATGTCAACTACTAAACGGCTTGACCGATTGGGTTGAAATTTTGTATGTGTATTTCCATGGTTTCACAGACACGAATGTATTTTTATCATAAAAGGGAATATTATCACCAGTATAGCTAATAATAATTTATTTATATATTTTCTTTACAATCATAATAAAATAATATAATAAATTGCTTCGCACATTACAATCACTGACATAACAAAACCAAATATATCTAGTTTTCGTGTTTGCCATTAATTAATTTACAGAAAATAACTTATGAACTAAAAAGATGCACCTAGCGACATCTGACGGGAAGTAGCAAAATGTTTTAGACTTGAAACATGTTGCGAGTCTTTGATGGCATCCGCTAGATGGCGAACAGCCAAGCTGACGTCACTTATGGGAACCCTGCTGAAGGTTAGCCGCAAGTGTTGACAGGGGGCGTCACTGTCGGCCATGAACGCTTGTCCGGGCACCACCATTAAACCACGTTTGAATGCGGCAGACACCTGTTAATTAACACCGTTATACTTTTACTTGTATATATATACAAGTCTAATGAATAATACGAATTAGTCATACAATTATTATGTTAACACACCCCAAACACAAACTAAAAAAAAAATCGGTATAGTATTATACCAGTGCCATCTGTTGTCGCCAGCTAAACAAACTATTAACATACTGACACTTCAATTAAAGTGTGAAAAAATTGCATATTTCTTGCTTGCTTCCTTTAGTTTTGATGCATGTAAATGTAATTCTGTTTTATGTTAAGGTCGATACACAGGCTGATGGCCCACTTGATGGTAGATGGATACCGTCGCGTCGCCTATAACACAAGCATCACAAAAGATCCTTACATGATTTGCTCGCTGCGCTCGACTAGATACAGCCCTACGTAAAAGCAATAACTCCGTGAATGCAGCATCTTTTTATTGTAGTATGTGTAAAACATCGTCACTATTTATCACTTTTTACACAGTTTCACTACGCAAATTGGCATTTTATTATGCCCAAAATTTAATAAAACATTCGGCACTTATACATCACAGACAGTTTGCAGTGTGACTAGCTCGGGTACGCCGAATTCGGCGTAGTATTTGTTGCTGCATTTGTCAAGTACGGCGGCTGTATCTAGTCGAGCGCTGCGAGACCAATCAAACATCTTTGCTTACATAATTATTATAGTCCTCCGCTGCGTGTCTTTGTCTGTCTTTTCGCGATAAACTCAAAAACTACTGCACCGCTTTTCATACCTTTTTCACCAATGGATAGAGTGGTTCTCGAGGAAGGTTTCAGTATATAATTTACAAATTTACGCCGGCGAGGTCACGTGCACCAGCTAGTATACTTGGTTGAGTTTAAAATTGTTACCACATTATTAGCGTGTTGCACTCCCTTGAGTTTGAGCCAAAAGAAGAGGCCGGCGTCGGGCGGAGTCCAAGAAGCGAGCGACGAGTCGGCCAACGAGTCGCTCAACGCGTCGTGCAACGCGTCGCGTCTGCGTCTATACAGATCTCGTACAGAACACAGGTGGCTTCCCAGGGAAACTTTGTCCCGTATTACATGTTCCAGAATTACCTGCAAAATTACACCGAAATGGTAGATCACCTAAACACAACCAACGTCACGGTTTAACTGTGTAAAAAGACATAAATCTGAATAATAGACATTACGTTATTAGTCAGATTATTAATCAGATTATATATTATTAGTCAAATTTATAAGAAACAACGTTCAAACCAGTTTTTTTTTTTTATTTTAAACTTACACTAAGCAAAATTTATCTATGTTTTTTTATAATTTCAGTATTATCCTGTGAATATTTCGGGTTTTGTAAATGGGGATAACATTCGAAAGCTAAAAAGACTTTCAAACCTTTTATACTTTCAATTTAATACTTTTTTGAAACCCCATTACCAAATGAGTAGATATTTTCATAGTAAAATAAATTATTTCTTCTTACCTAGGTAAATTTTTTTAAAAAAAAAAAAAAAAAAAAAAACCTAGATAATGGTATATAACAGCTGTTAAAACGAAAATAATAGTAAAAACTTATTTCTAGATATCCATAAAAAAACTGCTTGATAAACTCCATTTTAAAATAGTTCGCACTTAACCATGGATTAGTAAAGAATAATCAATGGTTAACTTTTTTAAAATCTGTCCAATTGGGACATTTATTTCTTAAAAAGACGTGTTTGTATCAAATAATTTTGATGTATTTTTTAGTATAGGTACTTACAATAAAATTTGTGTAAAGAAAACAATGACTAATCTGAAATGGGGTTTCCGAACCGCAAGATAACTCAATAAAACAATAACCACATTACTTATCTCTTTAACCTTTGCTTCATGTTTAGACAAAACCAGATGCTGATGAAAAAAAAATGTCAAATGGCTAATTAATATTTTTATATGACGCACATTCCACACAGCACCATCTAGTTTCACACTAAGCAACTGATTTTCATGATCTTTGTTTTGTTGGATTCGTCTCCGTCCCGAATAGCAGAATACCCATTAAAATATCGATAAAATTACCGAAAAAAAAATATAGAGAGAAAATAAATTTTACTGTCAAATTGGCGATTAGTCACAATGTGGTGATGTGAGAGTGTTATTAATAAATATTATTTAACAATGATTTTGAGGCGGTACGAAGTTCGCCGGGTCAACTCGTATCTTACTCGTCCAGACGTCAGTTTATTTGAAGACAGAGTAATGACACGAAGCTCATTTCGCTGGCATTAAATGATAAGGCTTTTCAAGAGCAAATAGACTACATTTTTTGATAAGAAAGAAAAATAGGAATTAACTAGTTCACTAACTACTTAGTGTTTTTTATTCACTGTAAATAAAAAGAATGTTAGAATTTTATTTGACGTAATAGATAATTCTATTGTTCTCTAATATAATTATAATGATAATGATAATGATAACGCGAGGGCGCTGTGTGTTTGATACGTTATATAATGAATTATTATAATGATTATGAATTACTCTTTCTTTAAAAAAATATTTTTGTAAATAGATAAAAAACAGTTCGGTTGTTAATAACGTTTTCACTGAACAGTTTTTGATAACAAGTTTTAATTTCGTAAGCATTGCATTTTTCGTCAAATTTCAGTAAGTATTGCAATTTTTCGTCATTTTCGAGTAAGCATTTGCAATTTTTACGTCAATTTCGTGTAAGTATTGCAATTTTTCGCCAATTTCGAGTAAGTATTGCAATTTTTCGTCAATTTCGATTGAAAATAAATCCTTCACAGTCACAGCAAGTGTGATCATTGTATCTAAAAGCCAGGTTCCTCAGAACATTGTAGCTATACCTGAGAGAGGGTAGAGGGATGCAGTATCTCGGCCTGAAGATGCAGTTCCAATTGTCGGGCGAGGGTTGGAGCAGCCGTCAACCAGCCTCCTCTCAGCCCCGAGCTGATCACCTTCGACGCGGAGTCCAGTCGGATCACACGACCGCAAGTGTCCAACGACAGGAATGATGGCAATGGCTTCTGCAAATATTGTTGACAAAACTTGTTATAGACTAGCTGAACTTATATAATACATATACAGGGCGTCCCAAGACTATGCGACTTGAAGGAAAAGTAGGTACTTTAGTTTCAAAAGTTCCCTAAACGATTTAATAAAGAAATAAATTTGAAAACTGAAGTTTTTCGTCTGAATTTTAGTACCCCGACTGTACAAAAGACAGTCTTTTAGAGTACTTAATGTGAAGTTATAGATTTAATATGTGCGTTTTTGCACAGTTACAAACAACTAGACGGTCAGTCTGCATGCGATCCTTAGGAACTCGTAAAATTTTTAAAAAATAAAGTAACATTAAAAAAATAAGATACCTCTGTATAATTTAAAAAGACGTACGGATCGTCTTCTATAATCAAGAAATCGTAAGAACAGGCGAGTTCGTATATAGACCGGCGTCTCTCTGGCGATATGACAGTTCCCGTGGGATTATTTCCTGTGGGTACCACGTATAAGTATTTGGGCATCCGTAAGCCTCTTCTTAATCGATCTTCAAGGACAGACTGAAGATGTTCAGGTATTATACCATTCTCGTCTTCTTTCAGATTTACCATTTCTGGTTCATATGGTTTCAACTGCAAAGAAAAATTACTTATTTATTCTATTTAACATAAATATATACGATATTAAACTACAATGCAAATGTGAGCTGCTTTTTACCAAATATTCCCACCCTAGAGAATTTACTCAATGTGCAATTGAACAGGTCAATTTATTGCATAATTTTGAGAAGCAGTGTTCTCGTTAGATGTTTAGATTTTAGATGTCCTCAGAAAACAAAGTGTAGTTTCAGACCATCTTTATAATGTGCTTGTTGTTTGTTAAGTCTGTCAATTATTTTTTTTCTGCGAGTTTCTCTTGAAAGATCTTGAGTTTTTTACAAACCCGTCGTCATAATAGCGGTGGAAGATCCGCTGCTAGACACAGGCCTCCCATAAAAATTCCTAAAGGAGCCAGGCTGCTCTGGACAGACGTGTCCACTTTGTGGGTGGACGTCCTAATAAGTCCTAATAATAATTCGTAGCCTCCACTCGAGGACATTTTTCCCCAGAGGCCCAAGGTTCTCCATACAATTTGTCCTGCTCATTATGTTTGACAACATCTAGTGTATTGTAATGTCAACTTATGAAAACATCTTAATGGTACATTCCCTTAACAACACAAACGTAAGCTCACCGCACTGTGGAGTCCAGTGTACGTGAATTCGCTGACCAACACCGGGTCTCCTACTTCAGTGAGAAGCTCTACACAAGCATATATCCCATGCTGAGCTCCATTAGTGACGAGGACATCTCGAGGCAGAGCTGGCGGTCGGTGGACCGTCTCTTGGAAATTTTGTAATGTGGATTTTAACGAGGGAAGTCTGAGGGCAAACAATAGTCGTGCATTTCAAGACCTTTGCACTCGGTCTGGAGATTTCCGCAATCACTCTCTAACTGAAGACCAACACGATAGCAAACCATGTATAGAAGAGTAGGAAGGATCTGCCTACTTTTTTTTTTAGTCTCTGACTAGTTGATCCCTTTGGTGTTGCACAATTCTAATCAACCAAATGAAATAATAGGAAGTCCAAGTAACTACTTGTGTTTGAATCCTGGTCAGACCTACACCAGAGCAAAACACAAAATAAAATAACACAACAGTATCAAATTGATTTATACGTCATTCTGTGACTTAAACCTAATACGTTAAAGTTTAAGATATAGGAAAGACCATTGGTGCACTTAAATTTTATAAAAAAATATATTATTGTCATTTGAGAGAGAAATCACATAAAAATGGATGGCATTTTTTCATCAATAGAAATACCGGGTACGTTGAAGTTTCTTTTAGTACCAAGAAAAAACTATACCAGGGTGACCAGGATTGATTTCTGATCAGATAGTAATTAGTGACAAGGATAAAGATGAGCTCTGGCCTCCCTTACCACACCCCGGTCACTGGCGATCAAATGTATGAAACAAATGCGTTGCTACGCACACAGTCTAAGCTCGTGTAGGTGAACGCGAACCATGCTTGTGTGAGTAAGATAAAACATGCATGAGATAAGACGTCCTTGTCAGCCGGTAACTGTGAGGTAGCTGAGCGCGGGTGGGGGCACTTTCAACGGGAGACAGGGAGTGACCATACTGTACGCTAGTACTCATTATTATACTGTGCCCTTACTAAACACAAGCTGTGTTTCGCGGTGGTCTCCTGTAGGAGATAACTCCTGTAGGAGTTAAAGGACTTAGCAATAACTCACCCATGCGATGGTGCGTATTGTAAGGCAGTTCTCAATTCATTCGCTTCAAGTGTGATTTCTCTTCCGCCTGTACTTTGAATTCGTATTTTACTGAAAGGAAATACTTCTTCATTGGGCATTCCTTCGGCCAGAGAAATCATTTGTTTGCCCATTTTGTAAGCGAGAGACGCTGAATAATGAAAAAATGCAAAAAAATATATTAAGTATGTAGTATCTTGAGTTTCTTTTGGGGTTTCTTCGTAGGATCGTCATCTTGCCTTTTTTTCCGAAACTCTGGTAAATTTAAATTTATTATGATGATACGTGACGACCATAAGAGTTTCTTGTATTGTAGAAATCTAATTGATAAATATATATTTTTTTATTTTTTTATATGCAATTGTCCAAAATAATAAATAACTACACCTTGCTCCCGGCTTCGTCCGAGTTCAAAATAAAAACTATAACATAGTTACGAAGTTTTATCAAAAATCGATTCAGAATTTACGGAGTTCATTGGCCTCAAACATGTGACACGAAATTTTTATATATGGGGTCTTTTATATATTTTTATATAAGATATGGGTCCGTTAGCTGAATAAAATGTTTTTCATTTTTGACTTTAAACGAATTATCTATACTCTATACTTACTGATATTATAAAGAGGAAAGATTTGTTTGGTTGTTTGTTTGTTTGTATAGAATAAGCTCCGAAACTAGTGGACCGATTTGAAAAATTCTTTTACCATTAGAAGCCGACATTATCCGTGATGAACATAGGCTACTTTTTACCGCGGGAAAATGCTTCATTCCTACGGGAAATCTAAAATAAAAGTAATAAATAAAGTCTAGCTGCTTGGCCCGGGAGATAGCGCCATCTATCCAAAATACGGTAGATGGCGTTTTATAATTTTCTACGCGGACGAAGTCGCGAGCTAGTTTATTATAAGGGTCCGTTCCGTTGGCTGAATAAACTACACAAAAATGTTACAGTTTCTCCTTACACTTACTGATTTCCCTGGTGAGCGCCGGTTCTCTCTTAGAAGCCCTAGTGCTTATGAACCTCCTGTAATCCTTCTCGTCCAAGGAGCGGAATTCTTTCACCAGTAAATTCTGATCATCGCTGTGACATTTCAATATGTTATCTTCGCATTCATTCAACTTGGAGCAACTTATATTCGATGAACTTAGAAAAACTCTCAAAGCTTTTTTAGAATTTGCACTCAGTTTTACAGACTTTGGTAAAAACATGTTTCTAGCGTAACATTATAATTCTTTTGCAAATGACCAGTCACATTCTAATCCCGTCAACGACTGATAAACAAGTGTAATAAAAAAATATGTTACGCTATCTCATACGTAACGTAAATGCTAATAATTAATTAATTATAATGTTTGTACGTATATAGGTAGTACATAATATTTTTTTACAGTTCATAATAATCGTTCTTTGTCAATTGGTGTACGAAAATGTTGTGTTCACTGTTTGTAATATCAAAATGTTCATAGAAATAAATAATAAAAGAAACGTTACCAGCAATTGTTATGAAATATAATTAAAAAAAAAATTAAAATCAAAGGAAAGTAGATATAAATATATAAATAAACAATGTTTTCTTACAATTTTTTTTAAAAGAAAATAAGCTTAAAAGAAATAATATATTAATATTTCTAATGTGAAAGTAATTCGTGTCTGTAGTGTCCCCAGAGATAAATAAAACAACGGAAATAATGTGTTGTATAATTTCTTACAAGATATAGAAAATGTCAATAAAACAATACTACAGAAAATTGTCCAAATAAAAATTAAAATAATAAATTAAAAGATAATTAACTAATGTATACGTTAAACAACATCTAGCGACATCTAGTGACAATCGCTAGAACCATTTTTTTTTAACAAACAGTAAAAATACAATTTTCAGTTATATTAATTAATAAAAAAAAATACGGTTACAGTTACAATTACAAAAAAAATTAGAATATCTGCGGTTTTAGGTGATTAAGTTTTAGACATAAAAAATCGGAGACTTTGATAACCAGACAGTTGATATTACTTAGATTACATTTTTTTGTAAATACATACTATTATTATAAATTAAAAAAAATGACTCTGGTACAAAGGCAAAATGTTAACAGTTAAACATTTGCCCCTAGCGGGATTCGAACCCGCGACCGTTTGGCTAACAGCTAGTGTTACTAGCCACTAGACCAAACGTTTCGTCAACGTCAAATTATGTTGAGTTACGTGAACAATTATAATAATTTTTATACAGGGCGTTCCAAGATTATGCGACATGATGGGAAAGTACCTTAAATATAGTAGATAGGATATTTTGCTGAAAGAAGACTTTATGTTATTTTTAAAAGTTAGTAATACTGCATTCAAAGATTTTCTAAAAATTACTGGCTTCGTCTGGCAATCGAACCGACTTAAATGTGAAAAAATAAATACCCGTATTTTTATGATGCCAATCAAAAGAATGGATATAAAAAATAATAAAAGACGTAATTTTTAGAAAATTTTTGAATGCAGTATTACTAACTTTCAAAAATAACATAAAGTCTTCTTTCAGCAAAATATCCTATCTACAATATTTAAGGTACTTTCCCATCATGTCGCATAGTCTTGGGAACGTCCTACTGTATATGTAAAGTATAAATAGAGAGATTAATTGGCATTTGACGAGGATTTAACAGATCCAGAATGGCGGCTTCTCCTCGGCGTTGAAGACTCGCTGCAGACAGGAGTTCCCGAAACACTAGGTCCCGGGAACAATCTGGAACACAAGCGACATTACACCCTATTGCTAACAACATAAGGTTGCATTTCCTCCATAGAGGACAGTTTCTTGGAGTACTCAAATATTAGCACAGTTTCGTAGCAATTTTTTTTAAACTTTAAATAACTATTTATACCTATGAAATCTTTTATGCTGGCTAACTATCAATTCAAGGCGTGAATGGATGAAGGTGATAAGTCACATTTTCGGTTTTTTCGTTTTTTTTTTCGTTGATGAAGGTGATATGTCCTTATGAATGATTAAGATACAGACCTTAAGACGTTTTTGGAAAATAAAAAATTGAAAAAGCTCTAATGTACAGATAATTTTAAAAAGCAAAGAGTGCAGAAAAATTTACTTTTGTTAATGGAATAGGGAGCGAGGTTCACTTTTTTTTTTAATTAAATAATAGAAATGTTTAATTGCTATCATACCATTAATATTTTAGGTTGTTTACACAACTTTGCATCATAATTTAATACAAAAATCAATTCCGTGGCGACTTATCTCAAAAATTAAAAGTAAAACCTGGACTTATTCAAAATTGGAATTATGCGACATACCACCTTCATCCACTCACGTCTTCAATTCATAGATAAAAATACCAAGTTTAGAAAGGTAAGGTGGAAGAAAGGAGAATGCTAAAAGTGGTCAGTTCTCACTTCATGATGCGATGGTAGACGTCAGTCATCTCGTCAACCTGCGGTGGCTGCGGCGCAGTGAGGGTGCGCAGTGACAAGTATGGCGCCCCCGAAGCCACTGCGCCCACCATCTGCGCAAGGGCGCCATCTTTCATTATACTTATACTGACAATATATGTATAGTAGGTATTGTTTCATCAGTACCTATATATTTAAATCGATACTTGCTTACTAATATTATAAATGTGAATGTGAGTTTGTTTGTTTGTTACGCTTTCACGCAAAAACTACTGAATCGATCACCATGAAATTTTACATACAAGTTGTCTGGGACACCAGAAAGGACATAGGGTACTTTTCATCCAGAAAAATAAGACTGTTCCCAAGGGATCATCAAAAATAAAATAAAAATACTAACGCCTGGCCAAAATGTTATTAGCAGCAAGTTGTCAAGCGTTATATTGCTTTTTTTTTTTTACTTTTCCACGCAGACAAAGTCGCGGGCACCAGCTAGTATGTGAATAAAAAAAAACCTTATCTCGTTACTAACTACGTCCATATTAGCTTGTAAGTCTGCGAGTCTCTTGTTCAAATCGTGCTTAAGGCCCTGCATCAAAACGAAATCTTTCTCCAAAATCCTTTCCAGACCTGAAAAAGTGCAGATAAATCTAACTAAATAATCGAAAATATTTTTGTCCTAATTTTTTTAGAACATAGGCATTTACTGTCTATATATTATATTTACTGTCTCTCGTTATAAAGATAATTTGTGAGATTTTCATCTAAAAAAAATATCGTTTTCCGTCGATGTCATCGAAATACTACAATGGAATTTGCGTCACAAATGCCAAAGCGGCACATAAAAAGAACGCCTTTAACAGAATCATGGCGGACCCTTGTCTTCACGCGTCAATGGTAAAAGGTAGTAACGATCAACTTCTACTATTTCATTTTTAACTCTAATGGGTTGACGTAAAGTCACATTTTGTTTTAATTACGTACGTACTTATTATTATGTTTGTTTTGTTATAAATGACAGTTCATGCTCTACGCATATGTCACTTTTAAATGTTCCATAAAATTCGTAGTGTTTTGTATGGCACGCGGGTTCCATGTTGTAGTAGTTTGATGGTCGATGTAAACAGATCAAACGCGTCGAACGCGTAAACGTCAATTTGTATGGGAATGAAACAGTATCTAAAGAATGAATAGTTACCAGCGTTATGCAGTAATTGGTCTAGGTCGTGATGAGGGAACTCCGCCGTCGAAGGAGAGAGGAAGGTCGCGGGGGGAGGGATGAGAGGGGGGAGAGAGGTCGCGGAGGGCAGGGGAGATGAAGGTCGACTTCTCGCTGACGGACGTACTGTAAAATTATATTGTTTGTAATGAAACAAACACAAAAACTCTGGTCTGATTTAAAAAATTCTTTCAACCATAGAAAGCTACATTATCGAGTAGTGAGTTTGTTTGTTACGCTTTCTCGCAAAAACTAGTAAACCGATCACGATGAAATTTTGCATACACGTTGTCTGAGACACCAGAAAGGACATAGGGTACTTTTTATCCAGGAAAAAAGTACTCTTCCCGAGGGATTATCTAAAATATAAAACTATAACTAACGCCTGGCCAATGTGTTATAGTTGTCAAGCGTTATAATTATTGCTTTAACTAGCTGTTGCCTGCGACTTCACCCGATAAAAAGTAGCCTATCATGTGTCCTGTACGTTTATCTATCAAGTTTCATGAAAATCAGTTAATTCGTTTAAGAGTTATGGGGGAACATACATACATACATACATACAGAAAAAAAATCTAAAAATGGTCAAAGTAAATTACTCCATGACCGACCCTTACAGATTTATTAGTATTGATTTATAACGATGAATAATAACCAAATATAGTCCGCGGTAGATCCCATCCGGCCGGAGTGCGTGCGCGCAGCGTGTCCGCGGGCGGTGGCAGAGCGTTTTGCGAGCGATCGACCTCGTGTGGAGAGAGCCTTAGCACGCAAATGTAGTCACAACACGTGATAACAACGTCAGGCCGGTTGAAACGAATGTATTCACTGAAATATTCATTCATTGCTTCGGGTGAGTAGTTAGCATGCTTGCCTTAAGAGGGAAGAATAGCACGCACTCGTCCATACAAAGAGAGGAAACGTTTTTCCACTTCTAAATATTTTCCAATCTCCATGATTTTTTTGCATGTTATTGACACAGTGAAAGATAAAGTTTATAGGTTTTCCTGTTTTCAAAATTTTCAATAGATTCAAACTTATTTAACCCCAAATAACTTATTTTTTTGATTAAAACTTTGTCGAATTAAATCGTTTTTTTTTTATAAAATTTTTAAAAAAAAGCGAAAGCTATAAACCTAGAATATATTATGCTGCGGGGCTAGAGCGCACAAGCGATAGCATGTGTTTTCCTAAATACCTATCGCAAAGCTATACTTCCCTCTTAACGCTCCGTAGCAGGGGTCCCGGGTTCGATTCCTTGCATAGCCAACTTTGGGAATTGACTTTTCACAGTTGGCCAGATGGCCGCAGTAGCCTCCCTCTTACAGAAGACCACATGACAGTGAAATAACAAAGTGTGTGCTCTGTACACAGGTAGAAAAATTGAAAACTTGTACTGCATATAAAACTGTATTGAATATCCTACTGTAACCAAGTATTTTGGCAAATAAATTATTATTATTATTAAGTTTACGTCGACGTAAAAAATAATACTTAACGCAGTACGGTTAATCAAACGGTCGCGGGTTCGAATCCCGCTAGGGGCAAATGTTTGTTATCATTTTACCTTTGTATGTACTCACCTATCATGAATGTTTTGTATTAATAATAGATGTGTATGTATGTATTTACAAAAAAATACAAGCATTAGTTGCTTTGTGTGGAACTAGATGGTGCTGTGTGGAATGTGTGAAGATATAATATCTATACTAATATTATAAAGAGGAAAGATTTGATTGTTTGTTTGTTTGTATAGAATTGGCTCCGAAACTAGTGGACCGATTTGAAAAAATCTTTTACCATTAGAAGCCGACATTATCCGTGATGAACATAGGATACTTTTTACCGCGGGAAAATGCTTCATTCCTACGGGAAATCTAAAATAAAAGTAAATACTAGCGGCTTGGCCCGGGAGATAGCGCCATCTATGCAAAATACGGTAGATGGCGTTCTATACTTTTCTACGAGGACGAAGTCGCGAGCACCAGCTAGTAATATATATGTATGTATTTACAAAAAATTACAAGCATTAGTTGCTTAGTGTGTAACTAGATGGTGCTGTGTGGAATGTGTGATGATATAAAAAGCAACGGTAGAACATAAAATGGGAATACAGACGGGTCTTGTTCCAATGGCGTCCGTAGCCACTCGTCAGACTGTTGGTCCGACTGCAGAAGGAGTCCTCCGGAAGCAGCTTGGAACACACTCGACCCTCGTCGGGAGCTGGTCTCCAACACTTCAGGGTCCGATTCTTCTTTGACTTTTGCACGAGCCGCCCCTTGGAGTGCATGAGAATGGTTTATTTATTTATTTTATTCTAAGGAAATTTACAAGTATAATCACATAATAAAAGTGGCGAGTAAATATCTTAAACCTAATAAAAAATTTCCACTTATAGCTATCTAGAAACTAGTCTAAAAACTTAAGAGTGTTAAAGTAGGCCATTGAAAAAAGTTATCGGCTATATTTTTTGTTTTCATTTTAACTAAAATTACATAACCATAGTTGCAAGAGAAGAAATTTTTTTCCCTGTTTGATAACTAGTTGTGAGAGGGGAATTATTATTCCACTTTTGTAGATCAAATTATTTCCATTTTTGTAACCCGAAACATTAATAAAAGAAATTCTATAGAAGAAAAGAACGTCAAAATAGTCAATAAAGCCCGTACTAATATTATAAATGCGAAAGTTTATATCGATGTATGGATGTTTGTTACAAAAGTACTAAGAGTCTACGATTTTGATAAAGGAATGAATTTTGTAATTAATTTAAAAAATACCTGGATATATGCTGTATGATCCAAAGTCTGCTTTCTTGCCCATAGAACCGAAAAATGGGAATTTGATTTTAAAAGACTGCAGCAGGCACTCTTCGAACAAATCCCAAATGTACACCATCTATAGAAAAGACAAAAGATTTTGCATTAATATAGTCATAGCAGTGGATGATGTCCTAACATTCCCTTGCCAAAGATAACCGTTCTAGGAATATCCAGAGTTGTCCTTTACTCTTTACTATTATCAAGAAATGTCATCCTATTTGCAAACAAAGACCTACGAACAGACCTACAGATCATAAAGGACTACCAGTCCATAAAGGTCATGGGCGCGAACACTTTGGCAAGAGTTATAAATGAAAAAATAAAGAATTTCTGACGACAGATGTCGCTTTTTTCGTTTGATTCATCACCGAGAATTTCACGTGTCTAAATTTACCAATACTCTGTCATACAATACAACTACCCAAACCAGTCTAAAGAAGATTTATCGATTGTAAAATGCTCACGCATTGGTTGTTATATGCGACGATGATCTGCAGATGCAACACGACGACCACATCCAATATTGAGGCCCTTGAAGCGACGAGAGCAGCGTAAGGGGCGCGCTGCCATCTTTCCCACAAGCGCACTGTTCCGTCCGCGCTGCCCGTCACCAGCAATTGTAGAGCGCGCACCGAAAAGAAGCACGTGACGCCTCGCTGCGCGCCCAACACGCAGTCGTCCAGGATCACGTTACGGTGACGCACGCGCACGCTAGCGTCGCCGTCGTGTGCGCAAGAAACGGTGAGCGTGCGCTCGCTTAGCACGCGTCGTACGCAACGCGCATGCGCGCGGCTTCTTGATAAAGCGCAATATGCGTTGTGTGGCGGACCAGACAACTCCTGTCAATCGAATAAGGTTTGATGAGTCTACGGAGATCGGAGAGTAGAGGTAAAGGAGGACCAACGCACCTGAGCGTTAAACTAAAGAAGTGGCAAGCTAAAAGCATTAAATAGTGGTTCATAAAATGACCAGAACGGCGTTAGTGTAGCCTTGGAATTTTATATTGGTTGCATAGCTTATGTTAGGCATATTCGACGGACTAATGTATAGAGTTGGGCTTCCATACCTCTATTCTCTATGGACGAGCCCATTGGATGTGCGGTTGGGGTGCTTGCCTAACATCACAGAGCACTTTATGGGTAATCAATCAACTTAAGTCGACATAAATAGCAGACGCTGACAATAGTTGCAACGTAAAGCAAACATGTATTAACAACACGTTTGGTCTAGTGGCTAGTAACCCTAGTTCTTAACCAAACGGTCACAGGTTCGAATCCCTCTAGGGGCAAATGTTTATGTGTTAACATTTTGCCTTTGTACCTGAGTCATGGATGTTTTTATATTTATAATATGTATATGTATGGTATTTAAAAAAAGAAATCTATGTAGTATCTATGTAGTAACTGTCTGGTATCGATAATACAAGCATTAGTTGTTTAGTGTGGAACTAGATGGTGCTGTGTGGAATATGTGAAGAAAAAAAATTAAATAATTTAGTGTAGGTACCATCCAGAAGTAATAGTTGATGTGGTCCGGTGAGGTGGTGTGTAAAAGAGAGACTCTCGGCTGCAAGAATCGCACGCGCACTATTTCTCCGCGATCAGTTCCGAACACGAGCTCTGAAGGCGCCCCCGGACTTTCAGATGGAGAGTACGACATGCACTGTAATAATAACCTATCTATATAAATAAAAACCCTATACTTTCAAAAGGTCAGATTTTCAAAAGGTCAGACTTTCAAATGGTCAGTTTTTCAAAGGGTCAGACTTTCAAATGGTCAGACTTTCAAAAGGTCAGATTTGGTACAGTCTCTATTAAAATTACAAGTGTAATTGATAGATAACATACAGTGTCCGCTTAGAAGACGGAGACGGCAAACGATTTCAAAAAATGAACACAGATACCAAATCATCTCAGACCTAATTTCGAAAAAAATTACTCCTCCAGTTTGCTTACAAATGCTAGTGAGAGTAATTTGGTCTTAATTGACGCGGGATAGCTTAAAGTCAAACGTGGTTACTTTGACTTCCAGGGTAACATAAATTAATTTTGTGCAATATTTATCCAAAGGACTGCTGGAACACAGCACAAATGGTTGACAGTCCACATGGATCATGGACGCAGCACCTAGTATATAGATCTTCAGAATATACTATTTAAGTTGTTCTATTTTAGTCGTTGTTTAGTTTTTTAAAAAATAAACATACAATTTGATTTTTTATTTTTTATTGTAACTCTGACCATTTGAAAAACTGACGATTTGAAAAACTGACCATTTGAAAGTCTGACGATTTGAAAAACTGACCATTTGAAAGTCTGACCATTTGAAAAACTGACCATTTGAAAGTCTGACGATTTGAAAAACTGACCATTTGAAAAACTGACCATTTGAAAGTCTGACGATTTGAAAAACTGACCATTTGAAAAACTGACCATTTGAAAGTCTGACGATTTGAAAAACTGACCATTTGAAAAACTGACCATTTGAAAGTCTGACGATTTGAAAAACTGACCATTTGAAAGTCTGACCATTTGAAAGTAGATTATGTATGTCAGGAGCAAAAATTAAGTCTGGTATATTAAAAAAACCAAGACATACATACAGTTGGTATATTTGGTATCCCAGTGATGCAATAGAGAGGCGAATGAGTGAGCGTCGATACGTCATATATAGTCAGGCTGCGGTCGGAAGCTGACAGGATCAGACATTGCACATCCTGAAACATATCATTTATTTACAATTGACACGAGCTGTTACTATATATACTACTATCTGGTGCTCGCGACTTCGTCCGCGCAGAAAAATATAAAAAGCCACATACCGTATTTTGGATAGATGGCGCTATCTCCCGGGCCAAGCCGCTAGTATTTTCTTTTATTTTAGATTTCCCGTAGGAATGAAGCATTTTCCCGCGGTAAAAAGTATCCTATGTTCATCACAGATAATGTCGGCTTCTAATTATAAAAGAAATTTTCGAATCGGTCCAGTAGTTTCGGAGCCTATTCAATACAAACAAACAAACAAACGAACAATCAAATCTTTCCTCTTTATAATATTAGTATAGATAGCCCATGTTACTCGCTGTAGATGGCGTTTTATACTTTTTTACGCGGACGAAGTCGCGAGCACCAGCTAGTATTTTATAAAGTTATGCGGACGAAGTCGCATGCAACAGCTAGTACTTGTAGCTGTTAAAAAATATATTTACAGTTAAGTATAGTGCGTCGGTGATCCAACAGTTCTTGACGCGACGCTTCAGACCAGTCCTATGATAGAACATCTGAAAATCCAATAGTTATATCATTTTAACATTTATATTAAACGAGCTGACCCTGCAAACGTTTTGACGAGCCCGTTGGACGAGTGGCTAGGGTACTTGCCTAACGCCTCAGGGGCCCTGGGTTCGATTTCCGACGGGGTCAACCTTGTAAATTTTAATATAATTTTCAAAATTGATTCAGGGCCCGTATTCTCTAAGTGTGGTTTTGCTGTGGTTATCGACTCGACAATTGTCTACTTTGGTATTCACTGAGCACATGTCAAAATGTCTACGACGTTTTTTCCATCCATAGTTTTACATGTCGATGAAGTTATTGGCGCGTTATTGTGTGGTTTTTAGTTTGACAAAGTACTATTTCTTATTTAATGTCGACTTTGAAGTCGACACCTTTTTAAAAACCACAGATAGAGAATAGGCCCGCAGGGTCTGGATTTGAAAAGTAGTGGTAGGGCACACTGCGTTTCGCAGTCATTTGGGCAGCCTGTCTGGCGGCAGTAACCACCACCTTACAGAATACCACCGTGAAATAACAGCATATGTGCTGTTGTGTTTCAGTGAGAGTGTAAGGGATGCCAGAGCCCATTACCCCCATCCCTCCCTTATCCTTCTATGGTCAGCAGCTCACTTATAGCACTTATGAGGTTGCTTGTGTCATAGGCGACGGTAGCCACTTACCATCAAGTGACCGTCAGCCTGTCTGTCGACCTTAACAAAAAAAAATTAGTTCAGAATGTAGTTAGAAGAAACTTTTTTTTTACTTTCCAAAAAGTTAATCAGATCTTCGTAAATAAAAGCTAAAAACTACCTCCATTAAAATCGGTACATCCGTTTTAAAGCTCTAATGCCATGGATAGATTCACAGCTTAAATTTATAACACCGGCAAAATATAATATTTTGCGTCGGGCGTCGAGGGTTAATAAGAAAATCGGAACTCACTTCGTAGGAGTAAAGAAGTTTCATTTCTCCGCTGTAAATACCAATTCTTCCTCCCTTAGAGACGGCCGCATAACAAAACGAGTCTTCTTTCTCGATATTCACCAATTTAACAATAGTTTCACGCTGTAAAATAGAAAACCGAATGCTACACGCTTGATATTTATCGTGATACTAGCTGGCGCCCGCGACTTCGTCCGCGTTGAACGGTGAACGGTACCCTATGTCCTTTCTGGTGTCCCAGACAACGTGTACATACACGGTGATCGGTTTACTAGCTTTTGTGTGAAAGCGTAACAAACAAACACACATTCACATTTATAATATTAGTAAGGAAGGATTAGGAAGGATAGTAAGTAAGTAAGGATAAGGATTAGTAAGAATTTAGATTGTAATCCAGGATCACGATATTTATCGACTGTGTAGTATAGTGTATCGATGGCAATTCCCATACAAATACACGTTAACGCGTTCGATGCGTTCGATGCTGAGTAAAACTCCCTAGTGCGAGTTTTACTCGATCGGGTTATAACAAAATCTCCGTTTTTTGGGAAGCTAAGTTTTAAAGTGACTGGGGCAGTTTTTGTTACTTAATAAAAAAAAAAAACGGAGGCAGTCATGAGGACTGCCGACAGAAGTGAAAACTTAATACTGAGCGTCCAACGCACACACATACAATCGGGTATATGTAATGTGTTGGCGTGATCGCGTACGTAGACAGCTGCGCGAGGCTAACTGTGAGCATTAGCATGTTGCTGACGCGAACCGATAAATTTTTCCCTACCCAAAGTCGTATGACGCGGCTATAGAAGTTTTCACTACAAAAAGAATACCTTACAATGCGTCAACTTCTTGATATGTGTGGCCGTGAGTCGCGGCCAGCTATGGAGTCTGGAGGCGGTCGCTTTTCCGCCCGCCGCCGCGAGCCGGTCGACTACGGCCCGCCATCGGACGCGTCCCGTACGGAACGGGTCCAGAACCCGGAACAACTTGTGCGAGTGGGTCGTGTACTTGTGGTCACCTCGACACAATATTAATAATATTAATCGACGACACGTTTGGTCTAGTGGCTGGTAACCCTAGCTCTTAACCAAATGGTCGCGGGTTCGACCGTTTGACTGAGTCATGGATGTTTTGTATTTATAATAATATATACTGTATTTACAAAAAAAAGTAATCTAAGCAGCATAATATCAACTATCTGGTATCCATAATACAAGATCATTTACTTACTTTGGAACTAGATGGCGCTGTGTGGAATGTGTTATGATCAATTGTATAGAAATTTGACTGCATAGAATCCTATTAGAAATGTGGGATACCTTTAAGTCTAGCAGTGGTCACAGTGGACTACTTAATTAAAGTTAAGGGCTAAGCAAGGGCTAATTTATGATTATGTTACTTATGGCTTAGAGTAAATGTAGTTAATTAACCAGTAAAGTAACTATTTACTCTATGCTTACCTATTGTTAAGTGCACAGTCCCTGCGTAGTCAAAATATGCCCTGATTTGAAACTTACCGAATATTTTGTCTAGTGCTCCAACGAACGCATTTTCTCCGAGGCACAAGCCATCGTCTTCCGCTCTATGCGCAGGCGCAGCGAATTCTATTCCCTCTTCGGCAGCTGCGCGACGCATCACTTCTTCCACACGCCTCCAAAGTATACAAATTCAATTAAGAGCCCAGTAGGACAAACGCATTACATAAATAAGTGGGTAAGTATATATTGTACTGGCATGGCACACTACAATGTATACAATGCCTTCGTCAATTTTCAAATTCATTCCTTTATCAAGTAGTAGACTCAGCTCTGATAATACATCACTAAATTCATTAGATTAAGAGCCTCTTTCACAAAGTCCAATTAAAGTGTCAAATAGGCTAGCCGCCATTTAAAGTCACCGGTAAGACAGCGTACGAGTTTCACCATCTTCGAGTAGCGTTACTCAATGGGTTAACTAGCCTGTAACTTACTAGCCGCTCCATCTGCCCAATAACGTGTTTTAATTGACGGGTATTATAAATTTATAACCTAAAACACATTTGAAGTTGTAACTGTCAAATACTTACAATCAATTTATTTAAAAAATAATAATAAAAATGGATTTCTTTGAATTGGTTGACCATCAACTAGATGAAATGGAATACTATTCATTGAATAAAACTCCATGTATCCGTATATTTAAATTGCGTGTGGATTTTATAATCCGTACTAATATTATAAATGCGAAAGTTTGTATGGATGTATGGTCGTTTGTTACTCTTTCACGCAAAAACTACTGAACCTATCACCATGAAATTTTGCATACATTTTGTCTGGGACACCAGAAAGGACATAGGGTACCTTTCATCGTTTAACACGGACGAAGTTGCGGGCACCAGCTATTAGTACTTAAATAAAACGAAGGTTATAAAATATATTAAATCAATATTAATTTAATTCGCTTCTTAATTTTTATATTTTTAATTTATATTCCTCATTCTTCCATTGTCGTTCCTGTTCTTGAAACTCCCATTCCTCCAATAGATTCCACAACGAAATCAATGGCCTCTGTAAAACAATTTGTATTGTAGATAAAATAGCTTGATATATTTTAGTAAAAGATCACTTCGAAAAAAATGAAAAACAAGTTACCTTGACTAACTTGGGCTTGAGGTAATATATCTGAGTCGTAGATGCCTTCTAGGCCCCCGTGCTCAAGGAGATCATGGATTTAATTTGCTCCTAAACATTATCCAGCGGAGGTGCTACATTTTTACCACGTCCGGTACGATATAGTTCGGGGCGTATTGCAGCCGACTTTTTTCTAACTGTGCGTTTGAGGCCCTCGTACTTAATAGATCATTGAATTCGTTTTTTATGCTTTCCCAAGAGGCTTCTTTTTTTCTTCCATGTGGAAACATCTCTTTGTTTGTTTTCTAATTTTGGTATTTTTGTATCAGGGATATTAATAAATCTCTCTTCTCCTGTAAGGTAAAATTTGCACTTCGCTCTCTTTTAGTTTTATCCATTTTATTTTAATTTATAATACAAATGCAACGCGAGATGAAAATTTACGAATTGAAATAAATAACGAAATTGACAACACATTTGACATATTATTGAACGAATGAACGCCTAATTTGCTATGACATTCATTTAATGTATAAGTTGTCACTCGAAGCCTTGATTTGGTTTGTGAAATTGAAACAAGATACTCGTAACATTTACTCGCCCAATAGCGTTACTTGAAAAGCAACTAATAAACACTTTAATTGTACTTTGTGAAATAGGCCCTTAGGGTTTCAAATAAAATCACAGCGAAAAGTGTCCAATGGTTTTTTTATAACTAAATGCTATCTATCACTTTCTCTCGTTAATTTCTGATAAAAAGATTTGAACCTCAACATATTTTAGTAATAATGGTTCAAGTCCTAACACGTGTTCACCTTAAAGACAACTTGGTGCAACTAATTTGAAATATCACTCCAAGTTGTGAGTGCGGTGATATTCTACTATGCTACTTTTAGTGAAGCAACCTAGAATCTAGTGTATCCTTCATCAAAGACTCTTAGTATCTTTTGAAACTAAAGCGCTAAGCAAACAACTGACAGACAACTGAAGTAAACAAGCAAATGTAGACATTAAGGTGACCAACCCTTTTTAACCCCGACTGTACATAGGTTGACGCAGCCAACCTACCTGTCTACATCGAGGGTTTTAACTCGTTCCTTGCTCTTTTTGAAGCACCGTCTCAACTTGCTTAGCGCTCCTGGAGTCAGCTTCTTCATCAGCTCGCGGGCGAGACTGTCATCGTCATCCTCATTATCGCTGTAATAAATTACAAGTCCCCAAGTATAAAAATCTAAGTATAGCACATGTACTTGCTGATAATATAGATTTCTATATTTGAATGAAATAAATTTAAAACAATCTCTTATAATATTAGTACAAATTCTATGATATAATACTACAAACATGTATTATTTTTTAATAGTATACCTACCTACCTATAAAGTCATTATGGTGGGAAATAAGAATATTTTTATTCAACAGGTTAAAATATGACGGACTCATTATACTGGCGCATTATCACACATTATACTGGCGCGCGAGTTGACAAACAATAATAAGAGTACTTGAAATACAGTCAGGATAATTCGCGGGCGTACGCGAGTTAACAATGCACGAGTTGTTTAGTGGAAGAAAAGAAGAATACTAAAAGGCTAAAAGCTAACTAATCTTTCGTAATGATTCTTAATAGGTACAAACCACGATAGACTCTCCTCCGAAACACTCCCCGCTGAGTAACTTTTCTCAAATATTTCAGAATTATCTTCATTCAAAGATTTCTGTGATTTTAAAGACATCATTCATTAGTATCTAACTAACAATTTTTTAATGTTTTGTTCATTTTGTTAGGTCGATAGTTCCGACGAATAGAACGACGCGCCATCTGTAAGTTTACTTATAAATATATTGTACTTGGCGCCATCTGTTGGATGAAAATAGAAGTTTTGTCACGGCATTAGCCTGTGTTATACTTAATGTCACTATTCAATAACAGATGGCGCTAGAGTTGACACAAATAGAATTCTATTATTAAAATTATAAAGAAAAAATATTTCTGTTTGATTTTTTTTTGAAAGAACAATGCATACTTTAATTTTATACTCCTATCTTATTACTTGGCAGTAGGGTACAATAAAAAAAAATGAAACTCATAATATTGAACATTGTCTATTTTATTGTATGTATGTTAATAATAATACTTAATATACTATCGTAATGTACTACATAATATAATACCTAATCTATACATATACAGTTTCCAGCACGTTATTGGAGACCGAAATATAAAAATGTGTTTGCAATTTAAAAAAAGAACACAAAATTCTTAATTTATTTATTTATAAAGTATATCAATTAAAAATGTAAGGAAGTTACAAAAACGTCTTTTGAACCTCTATAATTAGCTTTTTCTTAAAAAAACATAATTTACAATGTTCATTAGGTAAAAATAAAGATTTAAAAGAAATTTAAATTACCTAATATTTCCATATTTTCAGTTTAAATAAATATATTATATTTTTCTACAAGTTAAATATGACTGTAATGTTGTTATTTTGTTACCTATATATAGATTTTCTTGGACCTAATCTCGACCTATATTATAAAATCTTGCATTGTACTCAAAGATATTTGATTGGATTGAAGACAAGATAATGTTATGTCCATGAAATGACTATAGTATAGTACTCTGTGGATGACGTGACCACGCGTTGCCACGTGACGGCCATGACGACGCGTTGTCACGTGACGAGCGCGTCGCGCTCAACGGTATATCATCAATCTATTTGTATATCTAACCGAGTACTTAGATAGACTCTTTCGCTAAAACTCGACAGTAGATGGCGCTGAATATCTGTTACATACTTTTGAGTTTGTAAAGAAATTTTTTAACAAGAAATCTATTATGTTTTTGACATGTTAAAATTATATAAATAGATCTGTAATAGATTAGGTCCATCAAATAGGTAATGTAACGTAGGTAGACTTAATATTAGCTAATACGGCGAGAAATGTTGTAGGTACTGGAATCTAACAATAAGAAACTTATCTGACATTTTACAATTTTTTTTTTAAAGACTATAACATTAATATAACCAAAAAAAATGATGTTATTTCGCTTTGGTTCTTTAGCATTAAAAAATTATACAATTTTAATTATAAAGATTGTGTTTCGCTAAAAAACAAAATAATCTTACAATAAGTGTTCTATATTACAAATAAACGGACGGAAACTCGCTACAATTACAATAGAACAATAAAATAATAAAACACATTCAAATAATTTACGTGTGTAAAAATTAAAATAATCAATTTTGTTATATATAGAAAAATAAAATAGGAACTGTCAACCACTAGAACTGAATAAAGGTGATTGTGGCTGTAGTTTCCGAAAATATCTCACACTCTTTTGTTAAGGTGTGCACACACTAGCCATATTATACTTGAGTAATAAAATATTAAGTTAAAATTAATTGTTAAGATCATATTGATAGAGCAAAACGATGTTAATTATTTTCAAATGTATTTAATTTTTGCCTGAGTTGGCAATGTCTGAGTGGAGCAAGCGTTTAAATAAGTCCCACAAATTGCTAAAGCATCTGGCCGCCATTTTGGTGACACACTCAGTACTCAGTAGGTACTCAGTACTCAGAACTCAATACTCATTACTTATTACACATCACTTAGTACTCATTACTCAGTACAGTACTTTGTTCTCAGTAGGTACCCAATAGTTACTACTCAGTAGCAACTCAGTACTCAGTAGGTACTCGGTACTCAGTAGGTACTCAGTACTCAGTAGGTACTCGGTACTCAGTAGGTACTCAGTACTCAGTAGGTACTCGGTACTCAGAAAGTACTCGGTACTCAGTAGGTACTCAGTACTCAGTAGGTACTCAGTAGGTATTCAGTAGAACTCAATACTCATTACTTATTACACATCATTTAGTACTCATTACTCAGTACAGTACTTTGTTCTCAGTAGGTACCCAATAGTTACTACTCAGTAGGTACTCAGTACTCAGTAGGTACTCAGTACTCAGTAGGTACTCAGTAGGTACTCGGTACTCAGAAAGTACTCGGTACTCAGTACTCAGTAGGTACTCGGTACTCAGTAGGTACTCAGTAGGTATTCAGTAGAACTCAATACTCATTACTTATTACACATCACTTAGTACTCATTACTCAGTACAGTACTTTGTTCTCAGTAGGTACCCAATAGTTACTACTCAGTACTCAGTAGGTACTCAGTACTCAGTAGGTACTCAGTACTCAGTAGGTACTCAGTACTCAGTAGGTACTCAGTACTCAGTAGGTACTCGGTACTCAGTAGGTACTCAGTACTCAGTAGGTACTCGGTACTCAGAAAGTACTCGGTACTCAGTACTCAGTACTCAGTAGGTACTCGGTACTCAGTAGGTACTCAGTACTCAGTAGGTACTCGGTACTCAGAAAGTACTCGCTACTCAGTACTCAGTACTCAGTACTGGCCGGCGCGGCGGCGGCGTCCGTGGATGTTAACGTGACAAAGTTCCTGCGCTTATATTACGATTAACGATACAGCTAGTGTGCAAACACCTTTATAGGGCAGAGACGTTCCATTTAACGCAAAGTGTGACCTGTGGCGTTTCAATAATGTGTCTCTGGCCTTACACTAAATAAGTATTTTATTTATGTTTTATCTAAATGTACACTTATGAACGTTTCACTTGGTTAAAGTAAACATTCTAATATAGCACAAAAATTAACATGTCGACGGCTTTCCTCTCGATATCACTGTACTGTTGCTGTGACTGTACTGTGTACAGTCGGAAATTTTGAATGATTGTCAGTCTTTTTTATTTTATATTTAGTGTCAAGCGAAAAACCTCCGACATGACGTTTGAAAGTATACACTGCTATCACATTCATTCATCGTATTTTGGCTCGACATTAAAATTAAGGGCGATTACACACTCATTTTTTTATTTTATTTTTTTACTGAAATTAAATTAAGTAGGTAATAATTGCCAAATTTAAAAGGTCTCCAATTCCAATAAGTATTTAAAAATATGTGCAGATTGTATTAGTTTCTTTCGTGGGTTCCCGTTCCCGGGAATACCCGAGAAAACTATTGATCCCGGTTTCAGGAATTCCCGATCTTCGGAAAATGAATTAAAAGTTCAAAACAGAAAGTCTAGTTATCATCTTTACTTTACTAATATTATAAAGAGGAAATATTAGTTTGTTTGCATTGAATTGGCTCCGAGACTACTGGACCGATTTGAAAAATTATTTCACTGTTAGGAAGCTATGTTATCAGCGAGTAACTTAGGCTATCAATAGCCTAAGTTATAAATCTGTAAAGACCTCTTTCACCAACTACAATTACGCAGACGAAGTCGCGTGCAACAGATAGTGATAAATAAACCTACTCTTGTTTTAACTTTTTATTCATTCTTCTTCTTTATGTCAAGCATTCTTCTTGTTTGTTATGTAAGTATTCTGAGATTAAATTAAATTTAGAAGAAAATTTAATTTAATCTAATCTTGTAATTTAGAAGAATTTAATAAGTGTGTAATCGCTTTAAAAAATCTATTACCTATTTAAATGCAAAACGTTTTAGGGCTCTCTAAAAATACTTATTAATTGGTTTTTTTTTTAAATAAATTGTTTCTATTTAAATATAATTATTTCAGCTGTTAAAGGTTACAATTTCCAATTTATTTACAATTATTGTGCTAAGTAATAAATCAAATTATAATTGTTGGAATGTTTTTAAGAAATTTTATTACTAATTTTCGATTACATAAGTACATCGACAGTTACACTAACATTATAATAATACTTTATGATTACTTAGAAAATAAATATCTTAAAACTATCATTTATATTTATTATTGTACGAACGCGTATACATGTATTACCTCGAATACAGCTCTCGAATTATTTATTTTAATTAAAAAAAAAATTTTTTTGAAATTCCTAAATGATGGTTGCCCTACTGAGTCCGGAATTTGTGAGCCCTAGAAAACTAAAACAAGTCAAATAGGGTGACAATAATTTTGGAAATATTGAAGATTTTAGCCAGCAAGTGTCAAGTGAAACTTGTATTTTCTTTATAATAAGAATCACTGTAAACTGATATAATAAAATAAATTTAGAGACTAAGACGGAATGCAGACCGAAAGCTAAGCTAGCTTAGTTTAGCTTAACTCACATAGCTGACGCAAGCTAAGCTATTTGAGCTAACTGAGATAAGTTATTCGTATATGTATGTAATAATGTGTGTCTCTCTCTCTCTCTGTGTGTGTGTATGGTCATCAAATTATTTCTACAACTCTGACTAAGCTTAGTCATACTCTTGGTTCTTGGTCAATCTTATACTTACTTAGTACTTGGTGTTGCACAGGACATATTTCCAGTTTAGTTTAGCTTAGTCTCAGTCTAGTATTCGGTCTGCATCGCTCACAACGTATTACAATTACCTTCCCTTTTAAACATTTACATTGTATTAATTTTTGATATATTAAAAATAAATATTTACAAATCAAAATTTTCCATTGAAATCGGAAACCATGTGTACCCAGGCCGCGTGTTGCTAAAACCCCTTATAGACGACACAATCTGTCGGGACAACAAGTTGGTACAACCGATCGGCGTTAGCTTATAGACACCAACAATATTCTCCAACTGCCAATTTCTACCTACAGCGAACAGACGGACAGAAGTATAAAATATGAAAATACTTATTTTATGGAATCATAACAATACAAAGACATATAATAAATACTAAAAATTTGCGTGATACAACTGAAAAACAGAATATTTATTTTCAATTAAAACCTTAAACCACAGACTGAAGTCACGAATGAACTAAAGAAAACCACGCTATGGTTCGCTTCGGTTGTCCAACTACGCTATAGACACTACAATTAGTTGGCTGTCGGGTGTAGTTGGATGTTCGTCCCAACCAACCGAAATGTTGGAGTAATGTTGGCCAACATGACTATAGACCACACAATTTGTTGTCGTCGGCTGTCGGTTGGCCAACAAATTGTGACGTCTATAAGGCCCTTTAGTCGAACGTAATTAGGGTGACCACACTGTGAGGTGTTTCAACGGAAGTGGCCCGGTCAGTAGACGGGGCTGTGCGCGTCATAGTTGAGTTGGAGATAGGGCGGTATCGCCGCAGACAACTCCGACGCGCGTCTCCTTAGCGCCGCTATGCTGTGTCCTCGCCAAACCTCTTCTTCTGGAGCCTCGTTGCCGTTACCTGGTTAATATTTCATATTCATTGACATATTATATTACTTCGTTAGGACCAGTGCCGGATTAAGAATGCGCGGGACAAGTAGCAAATTCTATTAAGGGGCCCTTGGTTTACGAAGGGCCTCTTAAGGTAATACAAGTCAGTTTTTCTACATACAAACGTAGACCCCCAAATTACTCCGCTGTTTTATGTTTAATTTACAAAATTAAGCATGATACCCATTTATCTTGTCGTTAACTAGGTTCGAATGCATACAAACTTTAAAAAAAACTATTAATTTAAAAGATATGATCCTTGAAAAATCCATATTTTAACACAAGTTTTAATGCAACTTTGAGGTTGAATTGGTCACTCTAGTTTACAAAAACTCCAAAATACTTTACATATAAACATTGATTAGTTATTCAAGAGTACAAATAACTTTACACGAAATAGATATATGCAGTAGTTTTGTCAAAAAAAGCGTTGGCCCAAGAGTCTGTTTGTGATTTTATTTTTGGTATGAATGATTGTGCATCTCAATCGAGTGCTCTTCCCGCGCTTTGTGCTGTGTGAGATAGGATGCATTTTAGACATCTAGATAGCATAAAGTGATACACTGACAATGATCCCAGCCAGAAGCCTTATGACTGAAATTTCTGAAGGTTCTATCTTCTACAGTTTTATTAATTTTCCAAGAATATTCCTAACATATTGTACAAACTACTATACAATAAAAAAATGGAATTTTTTTATGGATATTTTGAAATTTCAAAACCAACATAATAACAACCCCTTAAATGAAGTGGAAGTGTTACAAATAAACTTCTCTTGATTTAATGGCACCCAATTTAGAGATAATACTATTCAATTCACATCGATTTCTCTTAGCAAATCATATTGATCTATATCCATCGAGGTGAGGTTATTTAGACGTTCTTGCCCCATCATGTTTTTTAACTCATTATTAATAGGTTTTAATATTGAAAACGAACGTTAATTTACAATTAACCATAGTGAAGAAAATAATTTATAAATTACTAACCGTAAGGTTTAAGGTTGAACAACTTTTTTTCATTTAAGATAAATAATTTTGCTGCAAAAGTAGCATTTGCTACTTTTGTCGTTATCACGACTAGAGAACCAACTAATTTCACGTACAAACGATCTTAAAAAGCTTTAGTAAGTAAGTAAGTAAGTAAATTGAGTGTTCAGTTGTTGTACACTTTTGAATGTGTCAATCGACTTATGCGGCCGACTGTACATCTTATAGAAAAATAGGAGAGATAGGTAACTCTTACCAGATGCAGTCGGGGAGGCATTATTGTTCGAGCAGTGTCCCATGTGAGGAGGAGTCGGCGATCCCTCCAGAGGCACTCCGGATTGCTGTCCTCCAATATTGTTGCAATACGACATCATTGTATCACCTATAATACAAAACCATACTAATTTTACTAATCCATACTTCAATACTAAACTAGTGGTTCAGTCTTATATTAACTTGGGTGACATAACAACGGCTAACTTCCACTTTAAATGTGACAGCGGTTCCCGTTGGCGAGTTAGTACTTCAGTGGCGTTTTTATTTAGAGATTTTCTTACCAAGTGAGTTAATTGGATAGTGTCCCTGATAAGGTTGTCCTGACGCAACTGAACTGATCGGCAACGAGGGGTTCAAATCAGCGGCCAGTTGTGGAAGACCGCTCGCACCGAATCCTCCCATCGATACTCCGCCTTGGGACAGTTGACCGAGACCTGAAACATAAAACACTGTCAACGGGAAATTTTGGCTGCTTTACTCCCCCAAAATGATTGTTTACCTACAGACTTTACAGCCCTTAAGTGCAAACTAGTCGGCGGCTCGAACTCATCGGTGCGTGTAGCTAAAATTCATTCTGTCTCACACAGCACTATGCGCGGGAAGAGCACTCGTCTGAGATGCACAATGATTCATACCAAAAATAAAATCATAAATAGACCTTTGGGCATATACTCTTTTTGACAAAACTACTGCATATATCTATGTCGTGTAAAGTTATTTGAACTCATGAATAACTAATCAATGTTTGTATGCAAAGTATTTTGGAGTTTTTTTACTCGAAAATACCACATGATAGTAGTTAACCCGTTAATCGACCCATTAACTAACCCGTTAGTTAATCAAGTGGCTATTACCGAAGCACCTATAACCCAAGCAAACTTCATAGTAGCTGCAAGTGCACTGTTGACCATAGTAGACCATAGAACTCTACATCCTATACTATGAGCTAAATCGGTCTTTCCCAAAGTGGGCGATAACGCCCCCTTGTGGGCGCTGCAGGCCTAAAGGGGGGCGGTAAGAGACCCAGAAAAAAAATGGGGGCGTTGCGTAGAGGCTTGGGGGGTGATTTGTAATTTCATTTAGACATACATTCGACTTGCGACTGTTCTTGAGTAAATTGGAACCTGATATCAACAAACTTATTAAACAGCATCAGATTCATCCTTCACATTAGTTTTTATATAAGAATCGATTATGTTTGTTTTATTTTGAATAAAAGATACTCTGTTTGAATACTATAAAGTTGCGTTTCAATAATCATTTTCATTGGCAGGTGTAGCCCGTAAGAGTTAACTTGAGACCTGTAGCACTACCATGACTTGCTATCGAAATCTTACGTTAGTTTACTTCTGTCGATAACGAACCTTTCACCCTTCAATGTGCTAGTGAATGATTTTACTACTAACGTTACGGTATTTCTCGAGAGCATCAGTCAAATTTGTAACTCATGGTACCGATTTTGTATAGAAATGTCAAGTTAAACGTTAGTCGGTAATGGTCGCTAGCGACTACATTCGATAGGTTTTTTACTTATGCAACTCATGTTACTGGTTTTAGTTCTTTGAGTGACCGCTAGAGGCGCTGTACAATTTTTCATACAAATATTTTACATTCTCGTTCATCTCTCGCTAGCGATTTCGGTAGTCATAAACTCATGGTAGTGCTACTGAGCGCCGTTGTGTATTACCTACTGCGCTCAGGTTTCAAGTTAACTAACTCTTGCGAGTTATAGTAAAAGTAACGTCTCGTTTAGAATTAATGTTTAATCTCCGCTAATATATAATTAATAATAATTGATTAATTTAATTTGAAGTTATAGTGGTTTTTAAGTAGGTGAAAAAAATGGGGGCGCTAAAAAATAATTTATTATCAAAGTGGGCAGTAGACAAAATAAGTTTGGGAACCACTGAGATAAATGTACTGTAGCACGCTAGAGGCATCTCATTCATCGAAACACACGAGAAAATTAAATTATGCTATTTCAAGGAGCACTGTGTGGTCTGTGACTGGTTGTCCAAAAGACTACAGGTTTCCCAGACAAACTATTTTATTGTGTTACCTGCTGGCATAGACCAAGGTCGGTCTCCAAAGACGCCCGGACCGCAAACATCACCAGCACCGAAGGGCGGAAGACCATGGGAAGGCAGCAAAGCCCCCGGAGACCTGAACACGTTTGTGCTCTTCTTGCGTTTCTTCCACTTTGCGCGTCTGTTTTGAAACCACACCTGTGAAACGTTTCTACTTATTACACTTGCACACATAATTAAGTAGGAATCTTTCAAAAAAATCCTATTTTACTGCTTATCTATACTAATATTATAAAGAGGAAAGATTGGATTGTTTGTTTTTTTTTTTTTGTTTTTTTTTTTTATGTTAAGGTCGACAGACAGGCTGACGTTTGTTTGTTTGTATAGAATTGGCTCCGAAACTAGTGGACCGATTTGTAAAATTCTTTTACCATTAGAAGCCGACATTATCAGTGATGAACATAGGATACTTTTTACCGCGGGAAAATGTTTCATTCCTACGGTAAATCTAAAATAAAAGTAAATACAAGCTTGGCTTGGCCCGGGAGATAGCGCCATCTATCCAAAATACGGTAGATGGCGTTTTATACTTTTCTATACGCGGACGAAGTCGCGAGCACCAGCTAGTACTTTATAAAATAAAGATAATTATATTCCATTCTTTCAAGACTTTATCTTTATATCTGTGCGACGATAGTCAGTCAGGACAAATATTATAAAAACATGAATATCTCGGAAATGAAGACCATTATCTTAGTAAAATAAATTGTGTTTGAAAGACAATTAAATACCCTTAAGTAAAAGTAATAAAATATTAAAAATGACAAAATTTAACATAACACATTTTCGGAGAAAACTCTACAATGTTGCATCAGTTTTGCTTTTATTTATATTTTGGCCGTTTCTTTATTCCCCTGATCAATTCTGACCCGTTATTATTGGTCTCGAGTGTATAGATGAGAATTTTGAAACTGAAAAATAGTCCGAAAAATAAATAAAATAGTTATAAATATAGACTAAAAGGTGTATGACTGGGGATCATTATTCATTCAACGCATTCGGGCCGAAATCCTCGGATTGGCGAGAGCGATTCTCAAATCGCCAGTCATTTTTCACGCGCCCCCATGAGTTATTGATTCGGATAATGTCGGGGATAACCCGCCGATTGTTATTTATTATTGCTGGTTACCTACTAATATTGATGTATTGGTTTTGTGCGCTTCATTTAAAAGTAATTTTGTTCCTAATTACTTTGTGATTTGAATAAATTAACTAGATATTTGTAGTTAAATATTTAGCGATCAAAAAATAATTTAATTAAAATTGTTATAGTCTACTGTCTATCTAGATCTCTATGTCTTTTATAAAGGTAAAATTAATGATGATATAGAAATAAATACTAAGATTACAAAAACTAGAATAGGTACAAAAACAATTATCAATACTAATAATAAATTAGTTAGTGTCGGTATTGTGTGTATTTTCATGAAACTTGGTAAATAAACATTTAGACGCACAGGACACAGGAAATAACACTTTTTTTCGTTTTCAACGCGGACCAAGTCGCAGACACCAGACATATTATAAAGAGGAAAGATTTGTTTGTTTGTTTGTATAGAATAGGCACCGAAACTAGTGGACCGATTTGTAAAATTCTTTTACCATTAGAAGCTGACATTATCCGTAATGAACATAGGCTACTTTTTACCGCGGGAAAATGCTTCATTCCTACGGCAAAACGGGTAATAGGACAACGGTAGTAAGAATTATCCTTCAGTACTTAACTTATTTTTCACATAACTTCTAAACGGCTGAACCGATTGGTTTCCTGGATGATTTAAAAATACAATTGAACCCGGTAGGTGGCGCTGCTGTCGGTATGTCAACTACTAAACGGCTTGACCGATTGGGTTGAAATTTTGTATGTGTATTTCCATAATGGTTTCACAGACACGAATGTATTATATTTTGTAAAGTTACGTGGACGAAGTCGCAGACACGAGCTAGTATCCTAATAAAAGGAATGGAAGAAAGAAGTGAATTTTCACCGTTTATATATTTAGCGCAACAGCCACACATAAATACGCCATTTGGCTGAAAGAGAAATATTTCGATACGAAAAGCATCAAATGCCATTAAAGATTCACCTCGTCCCCCTGTGTGCGAGCGAGAGGACGGAAAAGGCAGTGTGTGCAAGCGAGACGGCGATACTCATTTGGCAAGTGTCACAAGCAAACTTCCATTATTTATGGTTGTCACTTGTTTTGTTAAACTGCTTTTTGTTGGAGAATCTTTTGTTTGGTAGCCATTTTTGCTAAAGCTTTTCTGTGCCTACATAGCAATGGTTTATTGAAAAAATTCAGTCTGCAATAAGCTAATTTCAAATCAGTCATTAAATTTTTCATGTTTTTTTTTAAGGACTATGATGTCTCTATTTATATCTACAAATATTATAAAGAGGAAAGATTTGATTGTTTGTTTAAATTGAAATGGCTAAGAAACTACTGGACCGATTGGAAAAATTCTTAAATTCACTATTGGGAAGCTAAATATATTATCAGCTAAATATAGTAAAATAGTTATATTAACTATGCGACATCGCATGAAGGGAAAGTACCTTAAATACCTTAAAGATATTCTAAAAATTACTTGCTTCGTATGGGAATCGAACAGACTTAAATGTGAAAAAAAAATTAATACCCGTATTTTTATGATGTCAATCGATAGAATGGATAAAAAATAATAAAAAAAAGGAATAACGTAAAATGTTTGATTTTGAATTACAAAAATATTTATTTATTTCCGACGATGACGTAATTTTTAGAAAATTTTTGAAAGCAGTTTTACTAACTTTTAAAAATAACATAAAGTCTTCTTTCAGCAAAATATCCTATCTACTATATTTAATATACTTTCCCATCATGTCGCATAGTTTTGGGACGCCCTGTATATAGGTATACATATTAAAGTTTGGGCTCAGTAGATCTATGTTATTCGCTGGAGTGTATTTTGGCAAAAAAGCACTTATAAATTCAAATAACGTTTAGTTACACTGTTACATAAAAATGTATGGTTAGAAGGTCGTGTGTTCGTGATTTGTGAGTTAGCGTTTGCAACCAGTGTTTGTCTGTCGTGGCGGACTAGCGGTTGAAACGTGAAACATTTCCCGCTGGCCCAAATCATAAGAGATAGCGGGGGCGGAACGTGTCACGGTAAATTGTTTTACTGGTTTGCTGAAATTATAATATAGGATGTGTATAATTTTAAGGTTACATAAATTTAGTTAGGGGCTATTTAGTATGTATGAAGATATTATATTGTTTTTTTTTTTATTATAAAATAATCCTACCTGAAATGTGTGAAATGTCATTTGACATGGATAAAAATGAACATAAAATAAAAATAATAAATTAAATTTGATTTTTAATTTAATTTTTACCCTGTAGAGTACACTCTAAAGCCTAAAAATTAAAATAATCTAAATTTAGTACCAAAAAATTTACAAAAAATATTTTCTGGATATTTTTCTATGTATTTGTGATTGCTATGTACTCAATAATCTAATAATTATCTGTTGGTTTTATGTGAATATATACTCAGTATGTTCCGTAGCATTTTTTATTTGTCATGAAATTGTAACCTCATCATGTAAGTAATGCCTTTTAATATATTTTAATTACAAATAGTTTAACCATTTTTACTCGCTTTTTTTACACCATTTTTTTAAATATTATTTATTAAGATACACCACCAGTACATGTGTTAAAATTATTTATGATAATTATAATGATTTACAGAGTATTTCGGCTGACACGAGCACCAATTAAGTTTACTTATAGTACTAAATTTTCTATCATCCATATCAAGTTTAAAAACATAGCGCTTAAGAGAAATCGCTTGGGAACAATCTAGGCGCTTACAACTTGCGCCACAAAATATATCGCTAGGCGTTAATGAGTAAAATAAAGTGATGGCTCACAGTAGTGGCGTTAACTGTTGCTACCTTAAATATACAGGGCGTCGGGTTCGCTTCACACAGACATAATATATCTACTCACGTGTAATATATAATAGGTACATATACTTAGATCGCTTTGAGACAGTTATCCATCAGTAGATGTGTCTTATGGACTAAAAACCCTCTCTTATCTGTAATGACCATTAGTAGGTACATCTCTTGAGGTGGACTTATTCAATACTAATAATAAATCTGTAGGTGTAGGTATTGTATGTTCCTCCATAACTGTTAAACGAATTAACTGATTTTCAAGAATCTTGATAGATAACCATTTAGACGTACAGGCAACTTTTTTAACCGAGGAGGTTCTCAATTCGACCGTATATATGTTTTCCTTTTTCAACGCGGACAAAGTCGCGGGCACCAGCTAGTTTTGAAATAAAATCTGTCATTTTTCACTTCTCATACACACAACCGGGGGCGAGTCGCTACTCTACGTAATAAAATTAACAACACACATTAAAATAATCACTTACATACATATTATTATTAAACGTAAATCTAAAACAATAGGATATAACAAAAAATTCAATTGTTAGCATATTTACTATACAGAGATTACCTGAAACTATCACTGTTTAGTAATAAATAATAAATAACTATATAAAATACATTAGAATAAATAATAAAATATATAAACATGGGTATATAATTTAATAAAGGCTTAAAGTTAATAACCTATTGAACAAGAAAACGGTCGCTCAATAGAAATACGCGCAAGCGTAAACGGATTGCCCCCTCTAGTGATGTCAACACTTCTTATCGATATCGATAAGTGAACTTCATACAATGTTAAAAATTCACAGTTGGAAGACATGTATGTATCTTCAATTATTACTAACGTCATTATTATTTTATTATTATGAATCTTCTCTCTTTATAATATTAGTATAGATATTGTATAAATCTTATACAAATCTGCTTTTGTTTTCTGTCACTACACTTTATAGAGTTAGTCGTAATTAAGGTCTAAACTAACTCACTAAATATTAATTATATATTTACAAATAAAACATTATAAAAATAAATCTAACATTAAACCTAAAATATCAAAAAAACCTAAAAAACCTAAACAAGTCCGCCTGCGGCATGGACCCCATTATGCTGGCAACGTTACCTCTCTGTACTGCTAGAGCGATACGCTGACAAAAGTCAATCGTCTCTCGCCATTCCTATGGGTTCAAGGATCGCAGGCACAGAGACGGTGGCAAGCGAGCGACGGACTAAATCATTAATAGTGCTGTGGCGATACAAGCGGCCAGCAGTTCTAGCACAAGAAAGGCCATGTCGTCCCAGCTGGTCCACATTTTTACCGCAGACGCACGCGTGAGGGACACATATTTTGGACCCGAGCCTTAAACATATTGCTATCCTCAAGCTTCCCGGGTCCAAAACCGTGCCCAACTGCTTGGACGGGAGTGCTCGCAGCCAATGGCCTGATTATTTACTCATACTGCAAGGATGCAAGCAAGTTCAATATCGTCCTGACTATCAAGGAGTTAGAGTTATTTTTTTTTTTTATTTATTGAAGTGAAAACTTCTATAGCCGCGTTATACGACTTTAGGTAGGAAAAAATTGTATCGGTTCGCTACGACAAAATGCTAATGTTTTTCAACTTCAAATATTTATAAACGTATTTTCAACTAAGTATTAGTTAATATTTATCGATCAAAGTATCGCGGGCCATCCCTAAAGCATCGTTTCCGGTTGGACGGCAACTTACCTACACTTTTAGTGAAGTTTACAATCGATCTGTTTTTAAAGGGTTTTTATGTTTCAGGTCTATTAAGGAATAGGGCTGAATTTTCAAGAGTTTCTTTACATTTATTCCACCCATATAGTTCTACTGACATTATATGGATTGAAAAGGGCCTCTTTCACCATCTGTCAAGTAGGCTAACTGTAGTAACCGCGGATAATGGAACTTATATATCTTTGTTTGTACGATAAAAGTCCCAAATATTGAAAAGAAAATAATAAAAAAAAATCGCCTAATTATTGAATGATGCAGTAAACCGAGTGCATAATTCAATAAAACAGAAAATTATTTCTAAAAGTTACTAATCAAGACTTTACTTGTAGTTTGTGAAAGAGGCCCTAAGCACAAATTAAATAAGAATGACTTGAACCCGTCATTCCGGGGAGTGACCGTTCCAATCGCAGACCACCTACAACTCCTTGGTGTAGACCTTACTAACGATCTGAACTTTGGCAAGCATATCGAGTCCATTGCCAAAACGGCTGCCAAAAAATTGGGCATCCTTTTCAAGGTTAGGCGGTACTTCACTGCGAGACAGCTTCTCGACTTATACAGAGCACAAGTCCGATCCTGCGTGGAGTACTGCTGCCACCTCTGGGATGGTTCTGCCCGTCACTGGACTCGATTGAAAGGCGATCTAAAAAACTTATTGGCAACGACACCCTTGTGGAGTCTCAGCTTCAAAGTCTGCAGCATCGCCGTAAAGTAGCATGCCTATCGGTTTTCTATCGTCTACACCATCATATGTGCGTCCATCCTATGGGATCTGATCCGGCCAGAGCCGTTCCACTTGCGGAACACGAGGCGCGGGCGGGGTTTCATCCCTTTGTGGTTGATGTTCCCCGGTCACGCACGAAGCGTTATAGTTCCACCTTCCTTGTCCGAACTGCTAAGGAGTGGAACTCATTGCCTGCGTCCGTGTTTCCCCAAAATTACAACCTCGGGGTCTTCAAGTCTAGGGCAAATGGGCACTTACTAGGTAAGCGTGGTCCATCTTTGGCCGCATCTGCACCTAACATCAAGTGAGATCGCGGCCAAGCGCTGCCTTGATTACATAAAAAAAAGGAGTTACTGCCCTAAGGATTATATATAGTTTCCTTATAGACATAGAAAAAGCTAAGTACTCTCGTATGAGTACTTTTTTTTATGCTTAATAAAAAAAAAGTACTCATACGAGAGTCGTGTATGTTTCGTATTATTCGTGAGGGCGTGGCTTAGAAAAAAAATGCTCATATGGTAACCACGCCCATAGTCGTCACAAGTTTTACCTTATAAATAGGTATCATTATCTATTAACTATATCTTCCTAACAAACCTCAACTCATAGGGATCGGGATAAAATATTTTTTTGTTGCTAAAATAATAAATCATCTATATCTATACTAATATTATAAAGAGGAAAGATTTGATTGTTTGTTTGTTTGTTTGTATAGAATAAGCTCCGAAACTAGTGGACCAATTTGAAAAATTCTTTTACCATTAGAAGCCGACATTATCCGTGATGAACATAGGCTACTTTTTACCGCGGGAAAATGCTTCATTCCTACGGGAAAACGGGTAACAGGACAACGGGTAGTAAGAATTATCCTTCCGTAATTATCTTTTTCACTTAGGTATAACTTCTAAACGGCTGAACCGATTGGGTTGAAATTTTATATGGCTATTTCGATGGTTTCCTGGATGATTTAAAAATACAATTGGACCCGGTAGGTGGCGCTGCTGTCGGTATGTCAACTACTAAACGACTTGACCGATTGTGTTGAAATTTTGTATGTGTATTTCCATAATGGTTTGACAGACACGAATGTATTACATTTTATAAAGTTACGCGGACGAAGTCGCGTGCAATAGCTAGTATTAGATATAGTTTTAAAATCAATTCGGTATAAATACTTTCGTTAGGATAAATTACATTTAATTTAAAGTTAACATTTAAGTTTAACATTTAAGTTAAAGTTTAATAGAAAAGTTAAGTTAAGTCTTTAAGTCCAATGCAAATTAAGCTCAGCTTTATTAAGAGACGTCTTCGCGTTCATTGTTTTCAATCCAACCCTTTGTTTTCAATGTCTCCGCGACTATTATTTCATTTCTTAGAAAATTATCAAACATTGGCACAATTATTTATTCATAAAATATGTCGCAAATATAAACATTTTAAAATGTCACTCTATTTTTAGCAGGGTTTTGTGAATTTATTTTAATAAAATCCTTACTAACATAATAAATGCGAAAGTAACTCTGTCTGTCTGTCTCGTTTTCACGCCAAAACTAATGAACCGATCACGGTGAAATTTTGCATACACGTTATCTGGGACACCAGAAAGGACATAGGATACCTTTTATCCAAGAAAAAAGTAATGTTCCCGAGGGATTATCCAAAATATAAAACTGTAACTAACGCCTGGCCAATGTGTTATAGTAACAAGTTGTCAAGCGTTGTAATTGCCTTTATATTTTTAATTTATCATCGCGTACGAAGTCGCGGGCACCAGCTAGTATTTAATAGTTTTGGCACCGCTATCTTCCGTCGCATGTTGTGCGTAGTTCTACATAGCAGACAGATAGACAGACACTCGCATCTATAATATATGATATGGATATGATATCGCTGTGCAGAGATGGGACCGAGTTCCCTTGGGAGGTTTAATTCTGTTTGCGTGTAACTGTCCCGCGACAGATCCATCTATTCGACCCTTCCACAATCCAGTTTGGGGTAGTCGAACGCATTGTTACTAAAATGCGGATCGCTGTTCGTCTAATGGATTGCAAGGTGTTTTTTTTTTTGAAGTGAAAACTTGGATTAAGTGACTTTGGATAAGGAAAAAATGAATCGGTTCGCGTCAGCAACATGCTAATGCTCACAGTAATGCACGCGCAGCTGTCCACGTACGCGATCAGGCCAACACATTGCATATTATTATACCCGATTGTATGAGTGTGCGTTGGACGCTCATTTTTAAGTTTTCACTTCACTTTTCACTTATATGTTTAATATATCAAAGTCCACCAGAATCTGGGGAAAATCTGGGGAAAACGTGGAAAAGTGTCTGGTCTTAAAAGTTTCTGTCCTTAAAAGTGACTCAATAGTGTCTTATTTCTTAAAAGTGTCTGGTCTTAAAAGTTTCTGTCCATAAAAATGTCTTAATAATGTCTTATTTCTTAAAAGTGTCTGATCTTAAAAGTTTCTGTCCTTAAAAGTGTCTTAAAGTGTCTTATTTCTTAAAAATGTCTCAATAGTGTCTTATTTCTTAAAAGTTTCTGTTTAAAAGTGTCTTAATAATGTCTTATTTCTCTTAAAAGTTTCTGTCCTTAAAAGTGTCTTAAAGTGTCTTATTTCTTAAAAATGTCTCAATAGTGTCTTATTTCTTAAAAGTCTCTGTCTTTAACTATTGAAACGGTTTGGTTTGTCCCGTGTTTAGAGGGTAGCGAATATAATAAAATTAATGTGAGCCCCTGGCAAAAGTGAGCCCCTAAAAGTAAACACCTAATTACTGTGCGCCCCCCGTCGCCGCTAATCTCACGCATCTATATTGACTTTTAAATGTAGAATCACGCTGTGAGACTGGTGCCACTGTGCTGGGGCGTTTATTATTAACACAGATTACAACGCTCAATTAGAAACGTCAACGCATTTATATCTTTTCTTGATCTACTCAGTGTTCATTGGTCTGTTAAGTAACTAATTAAATGTCAATGTCATTTCATAATCATATAATTCAATTATCGAAGACTTGACCTGACTGCTTTGGACTTGACTCTTAACGGACCTGTTTTGGAAAACTAAGAAAAATTATAGACTTGACTTGACTGACTAGTCTAGGGATCTGCTACTTTTGATTTTAATTTCAATTAAAAAAGGCTATTACAAATTGCTATTTTTACTAATGACACTGGCAAAATCATCGGAGAAGATCTGACGTAGCGGGCGACGTCGCGGACAGCAGCTAGTTTCAAATAAACAGTCCAGTTATTGTCATCATAACCAAACCCTGTCAGAATGACACGTTTGACACGTACAAACGAGAAAACCACTCACTAGTGATGGTAACAAATGGTCATCTTAAACACCTGCACAAAGTCAACTCGCCTGGGAATCGAACCGGCCACGTCGTTGACCCCTCCCAATATTACTTGTGTCGGTGCCACCCTCGCAATATTACCAGCAAATTAACTGGAAACTGATCCTCGGCACCATTTTCATTGCAAACGGTAGCAAATAATGTTAAATCACGGCCAAATCCCGGTAATACGGGGTATGCGGTATGCGCCGATTTCCCCATACAACGTGGGGCCATCCGGCAATTTGGGAGGTAGTCTTTTTTTCGCTGCACCGACATTATCTTTTATTGAGAATAGTGTTTATGGGAAGCAATCTTTGTTTGTAATAAAATGTAATGCATTTCCCTACAAAATTACCCATTAAAGTTAAGGTGAGGTACACGTGGAATGTTCGCTTCAAAAATAAATCCATTGATATATTTAAATTATACTTTTAACATGGAGATCACTTTTTAGCTGATGCCAAAAAAACAAATATAGGTATGTTCCACAGATTTCTTGACTTGCTAGTTTTGGCTGTGCGTTGATGGTCACTAAGTAGAAACGATTTTATAAAATACTAGCTGTCGCACGCGACTTCGTCTACCGAGCCCAATTGTATTTTTAAATCATACAGGAAATCATCGAAATACCCATATAAAATTTCAACCCAAAACAGGCGATGTGAAAAAGATAAGTACGGAAGGATTTCCGTACTTATCGTTGTCCTATTACCCGTTTTCCTGTAGGACTGCAGCATTTTCCCGCGGTAAAAAGTAGCCTATGTTCATCACGGATAATGTCGGCTTCTAATGGTAAAAGAATTTTTCAAATCGGTCCACTAGTTTCGGAGCCTATTCTATACAAACAAACAAACAAACAAACAAACAATCAAATCTTTCCTCTTTATAATATTAGTATAGACTAGCTGGTGACATGGTCCAGTATCCCTCAAAGGAATTTTCTTCTGATTACTAACAGGCTGAATCTTCGTGAGTAGCTTCAGTTTGCCGAGACGTACAACTTTTTCATTTGCGAAAATTCTCGATTGAGGTAGCTTTAGCTAGAAGAATTTTATTAGGACTATGCGACCATTTCATTACACAAATGTTTACTAAGCTGCAGACAAAAAATCAGCTGATTAGTAATTACTTTTATGGCCTTATTATTATGATTTATTGTATACTAATTGAGTACTAGCATAGTCCTACAAATTGAGTGGTACGTTTTCCCAATCCTACGCTTGGAAGCTGCTAACTCCTTTAGCTATCTTTATTGAGAATTTTCGCAGAGGAAAAGAGCACAATGAAATGACAGCACTTATGCTTTTTCTAAAGATCTGCCTCCAATAGGTCGGTGTGACAAGTGGACCGCCAAAACTGAGTGCGCTATATGAACTCTGAAGACCATAGTATTTGTTTTTCTATCGTCAGACTCTGCATAGTAAATGCAATATGTTATAGAGGCGTGTTACAAGCAAATAATGAGACATTACGCGCTCATTCACCGGCTAGACCCTAAGTTATGGGGTTAATAAATCTTAATGTAGCGGTCGCAGCGAGAATGCTAATATCCCACATAGGGAGAGAAACATAGATAATACTACACTATACTAGGTCGATAGTCGATAGTTTTTGGATGTAATGAGTTCTTGTCTTTTGAAGTTTTCAGAACTTTTTCATATATTTTGTCGTCGTCGAATAAATATAAATTACACGAAGATCTTCACTTAAAATGATAAATAAAAAAATTAAATTAAAAAAAAAAAATAATAAAAAATTTTAAACATTCAATAAACTGTCTTAAAAGTTTGGGGCGACCATAATAATATGCAGAGTAAAACCTGGTTTTCTAATCTACTTACAAGAGCTTGCAAACGATATAAGAAATGGAGAAGCCAAGAGTCCTAAGAGTAAAACGGAGGCAGTCATGAGGACTGCCGACAGAAGTGAAAACTTAAAACTGAGCGTCCAACGCACACACATACAATCGGGTATATGCAATGTGTTGGCGTGATCGCGTAAGTAGACAGCTGCGCGCGCACAACTGTGAGCATTAGCATGTTGCTGACGTGAACCGATACATTTTTCCCTACCCAAAGTCGTATAACGAGGCTATAGAAGTTTTCACTTCAAAAATCTGCTATAGACTATAGAAAGTCGAGGGTTTAATACAAATATTATAAAGAGGAAATATTTTTTGATTGTTCGTTTGAATTGAATAAGCTTCGAAACTACTGGACCGATTTGAAAAATTCTTTCACTGTTGGGAAGCTATATTATCAGCAAGTAACATAGGCTATCTTTACTAATATTTAAATTTGAATATGAGTTTGTTTGTTACGCTTTCACACAAAAACTACTAAACCGATCACCATGAATTTTTGCATACACATTGTCTGGGACACCAGCAAAGACATAGAGTACCTTTCATCGTTCAATGCGGACGAAGTCGCGGGCACCAGCTAGTATTTTATAAAGTTACGCGAACTAAGTCGCGTGCAACAGCTAGTAGCTTATAATTTTAATCAAAGTACATGCGTGTTAATAAATAGATTATTTTAATCTATACTAATATTATAAAGAGGAAAGATTTGTTTGTTTGTATAGAATAGGCTCCGAAACTAGTGGACCGATTTGAAAAATTCTTTTACCATTAGAAGCCGACATTATCTGTAATGAACATAGGCTTTTTACCACGGGAAAATGCTTCATTCCTACGGGAAATCTAAAATAAAAGTAAATACTAGCTTGGCCCGAGAGATAGCGCCATCTATCCAAAATACCTTAGTTGGCGTTTTATACTTTTCTACACGGACGAAGTCACCAGCTAGTCTATACTATAAAATATTGCAATTTGCATTAGCAAGTGATTTTTTTTTATATTGTGATTTTACAGAGAAACTGCCAATGCCAAGCGAACCCATTAAACAATTAACGCGAACTCGTATTCACATACAGGATCGAGTTAAAAAAGGTGAGAATTATTAATGGGATAGAAAAAGATTTCCCTGTACAAACCGATTTAGCTGTCTAACCGTCCGGAATCGCAAATGAGGTAATGGCGAATTATTTTCGTCGCTATCGATACAACCACACGAAAATAAATAATGTCCCAACACTACTGTCATGCATCTTTTTAATAATGAAAGGATTTAGCCGACAAAATGCGAGCTTCGCGGGAGGGGGTTATGGCTCTCTTTTATTTATCTGTTTTCATAAGGCGTGTAGAAATGTTTATAGTTCATTTTGAATGCATTGCTTTCGATTTTTAAAAAATTTGGCCCTTTAAAAAATTGGCACCAAAAAAAATTTTAGTTTTTACTTTTAACCCACTACTTCGCCCGCGTAACTCTGTAATTTATATACTAAAACCTTCCTCGAAAACTGCTCTATCCATTGGTGAAAACAGTATGAAAATCGGTGCAGTAGTTTTTGAGTTTATCGCGAAAAAAAAAGACACGGTGAAAGACTTTGTTTTTTTAACTAACTGCTGCCCGCTACTTCGCCCGCGTAACTTTGTAATTTATATACTAAAACCTTCCTCGAAAGTCGCTCTATCCATTGGTGAAAACAGTATGAAAATCGGTGCAGTAGTTTTTGAGCTTATCGCGAAAAAAAAAGACACGGCAAAGGACTTTATTTTATAACATGTAAGGATTTGTTTGTAAGTACAATAAAGTTAAGATGAGCTTCACTTTGTAGTACACTAGCTGTTGCACGCGACTTCGCTCTCGTAACTTTATAAGATACTAGCTAGTGCTCGCGACTTCGTCCGCGTTGAAAAGTATAAAACTCCATCTACCGTGGAATATCACCAAGCAGTTGTCATGTTAGTTGTTTCACCCATCGAAATAATATATCTCTGCGAGGTTTAACCTGATTTGGATAGATGGCACTATCTCCCGGGCCAAGCCGCTAGTATCTACTTTTATTTTAGATTTCCCGTAGGAATGGAGCATTTTCCCGCGATTAAAAGTAGCCTATGTTCATCACGGATAATGTCGGCTTCTAATGGTAAAAGACTTTTTCAAATCGGTCCACTAGTTTCGGAGCCTATTCTATACAAACAAACAATCAAATCTTTCCTGTTTACAATATTAGTATAGAGTATAGATTTGGTGCTCTATATTAGCCTAGGTATGTCCATCCTCAAAGTCTATTCTAAATACTGGTGAAAGAGTTTTTTAAGTCTAACTTTGTTTCTCCATACTACTTACAAGGCATCTAAATTATTTCAGTACCTACTGATTACTTCCTTGTTTTTCATATTGCCTAGAAAATACTTATTATTTTGAAATTTACTTTTCGATGCTAAAGAAGTAAATAAATATTTAATCTTTTAATTGTTATCTGCAAAGTAAAAACTAAAATAATTATTAGAAACCCGATAACACAACCATGAGAAATTAACGCAGCGTAAAAATTAGTAAAATGCGCAATTGAAAGACAAATTACGAAAAAAAGTCAAACGTATTTTACTTGTATGTGTTAAATGAAATAAAATACTGTGTATATCGACGTATATACAAGCAAATACAGAATTTAGCATTACTTACATAATTATTTACATATTTTTGGAGTTTACTCCTAAATTGTCACATGAATGCATTATACTTAGTTACGTTAATTTTTTTGAATATTTTAGAATATCTCTGAACTTTCAGAGTTATTGCGCAACAGAATTTATTTTTCACTAATATCTCGAAAACTATTGCGAATTTCAAAATGCGTTTGCGCTATTTGAAAGAGCGGAAAAAAAGCCAAAAAAAACCTCAAAATCCCCATCAGTGACCCAAAATTGTGAAAAATTGCACCCAAAATTTATTTTTCACTTATAGGTATATCGGAAATTATTGCGAATTTCAAAATGCGTTTGCGCTATTTGAAAGAGCGGAAAAAAGCCAAAAAAAACATGTACATATGTTTGTATGTACATTGTACGCTATATTTTATAATGCGGACGAAGTCCCGGACACCAGCTAGTATTAAAAAGCAGAATTGATATAATTATATATTGAAATTTATTTGATACGCTTCGTCACACATCTCCAGATTGCAGCCTCAAGTAAGCAGAAATATTTTCAACATGAATTGTTTGCTTAGTATCGGAAACTTGAAACTTGTTGCGGAATATTGATGTACCAGAATCCGAGCAAATAAGTGAGCGAACAAAGTTGAGACCTTATTTACCTACTTGTGTGTTGCTTATTTCTAAGCTACATAAAAATATACAGTCCACAAAATTATAAAATGTTTCAAATTGTATTTTTAAAGTTACTTGTCCACCAAATTATTCGGTTTCATGATTGACAAAGTTACAAGTTTGACGTGTGTGTTGTGTATCTATAGAATTGTACCTACCAAATCGGATTGAAATCCGTTTGGAAATTTTTCAGTTTCATGACTGAAAAATAGTAGGGTGATATTTCATAATTTTGACCCTTGACGTTTGACGCAAAAACAACGCAACGCAAAACTAACGGCCGCTGTTTGAGAACCGTCAAAAACATTCTATCGATTTTTTGGTGCACCTATATTGTATTTCATTCATATTTTTTTTTTAATTTACGTTAACAAAATAAAAATTAAACACGTGTTTAAACAATCAAATGAATATATGAATGAAGAACGCAATAAATAGTGTTAAAAAGGGAAATAATTAATGAACAGTAGCGTCTTTCAATTTTATGCCCTGACCACACGGGAGCAAACACGCGGACAAACAGACAGGCCATATACGTGGGCAAGACCGAGTTCCCCTCACTTCACGCCACACTGCGAGATTCTTCACTTTTTATTATTTATTGTGCATAGATCGGCTCGAGGTGATTTTTTTGTACGCGCTACTCTTTCGAGACGTCATTCGTTCGTTGATTTTTCTTTTTCTTCAACTCGCGCACGTTTGCCGGTTATTTTTTCCAAAAAAAAGCCAAAATTCTTGTGCATCTTCTCACTGGGATTCATACTCTTGGCTTTCTTTCTCTCTCTCTCTCTCAGTGCCTCTTCAGCCGTCAATTCCTTGAACCAGTCTCTGTTAAGAGCTAATCGGAACAGTTTGGAACAGTTCGTAATCATGACTTCCTTTCCAACTTACCCATCATAATTAACTAATGGCTGCTGATTAAAATATAAAACCTGCCTAAGAAGACTAATAAATTTTGACAATAAACCAAGTCTTGCTAATGGATAATTTGCAAGCGTTGACAGATTAATAGTCTTTACCTCCTCACGTAAAGCATACGTAATTGCTTTCTTTAACAAATCTGATAAAGATAGTTTATCTAATTAATTATAAGAAGAAAATTACATATAAGTAGTGATGCTAAGATATAAACCAAATTTCCAAGACACATGCCATTAGTTGCTATAATGTTCTATTCGAGCAACAACAAATAAGAATGATTTACTCCAAAATAATCAGTGAAATAACTAAGCAATTCAAAGTAAGTAACCAATGTTAACGAAATACAAATATTGTCCGACGCAAGCACGACACAAATTAAGCCTAATGTCTAATGCAAAGCACAGTTTAACTTGAAACTAAGTGCTTGTACAAAGTAATATTTAGCGGATTACTGGCCAACAGTTTACAGACGTCAAACAAGATACCTATGCGATGGTGAACGAACTCCACAATAGACGAGATTACAGATCAAATTAACGGACAACCAATAATTCGATTTAATTCTCACGGTGACACGTGCTTGAATAAATTTGCAAATCAATAAACATAATTAATTCCAATTTGAATTGTTTATTAGCGACATTAAGAAGGTATGTCAAGTCACAGAACAAGACGTGACTAAGGAACTCAAAGTATATATTGCCTTAATGGGTGTTTTGATGAATAAAAATGTTCATTATATGAAAAACTTAGTAATATCGATTACTGCTTCAAGCGATAATCGGCCTTCTATGCATGAATCATGTCCACAAAAAATAAAGTTGCATAGAATACCTTTGATATTTAAATAAACAAAAAATCCTTTACGTTACCCAGATAGATTTTTAATCCAATTTGTAAACCAATACATATCGCACAATATTTAATTGCATCTATTGAAGTCCAATCTGTCATACTGTGTAGTAGAACTGTAGTGTACCAAACTGTTCTATCGTAGAACAAATAGTATGACAATTTGGAACACTCCGCTCATAAAATTCCTCCAACATATCAAACCGCAGTTTGTTTTTTGCACTTTCCATATCTAATCTTCAAAATGTACTAATTTTTTCAAAGACTGCAATTTTGTGATCAATTTATAGAGATTTTGATAGAGCGTTCCATACTGTGATTGTTCCATTCACCATTGTTCCACAGTGCTGGCTGTTTTAAAAACGCATAAGTAACATGAATTGTGTCTATATGTGTGATGTGGTGGCTGATTCAGGTAGAAGGTCCCGTGAAATGTATCAATGTAGTGCAACTTTTGTGTAGGACGTGCGAAGAGGGGGTCGCGCAAGGTTAACTGCTGAGACCTTTACTTTTTATAAGTTTACGATTCTTATGGCATCAATATTCCTGCGGACGGATGCGATGTGGATATAACGGTTTTTGCCATTTACGATTACCTACTTTGCAGAGGCAGCTGTCGCTGATATAAAATACTTGTATACATAAATGTTATGTTCAAAAGGACTTACCTGTACTCTGCTCTCTGTAAGGCCGATTCTCATCGCGATCTCTTCTCTCATGAAGATGTCAGGATAATGAGTCTTAGAGAAACATCTCTCTAACTCGTTCAGTTGTGCGGGCGTAAACCTAATAAAAAAATCATTATAAACACAAAAAATTCCAACACAGTTTGATTATTGCAATCAGATTATTACTAATGATATTAAATATACCCACTTGGGTTAAATCATATTAAATCACAAATCAATTTTTCATGTCAACAAAATAAAATCGAATAAAAAGGTATTTATTTATTCGTTCATGTTCATTCATAGACGTAATAAAAATCCAAAATTTAAAGCAAAAATTCAAGACATAGTTTAATTTTTTATTTGAAAATGAAATATTTTTGGGCATTTCATAATAAACTTTTGCTGTATTACTTTTGCTAATTTTTTTATGTGAAAATTAAGCTTTTTTAGCCATATTAACTGTATCACATGAATGTGAGTATTTGTATGTGGAAACCAAAACTACCTAAATACTTATAGTTAACATCCACGGAATTATTTTAGAACCCAAATAAGTCATTGATATCAAAATTAGTTTTTGTACTTATACTAGTTCAAAAATTCTTACATTAAAAAATCTATCCTCAGTCGTAAAGAAATTTAAGCATAATAAGGTTAATTTCATACCTAGTTCTGTGCCTCTTCTGTTTAGCTGGCTTGTCACTGTCTGATGCAGATGATGACATGCTAACAGGCACCGTTGACATATGCGACCCACTATGTTGCTGGTGAATGCCACCTGATTAACATATAAAAAATTCTATACTGATATTATAAAGAGGAAAGATTTGATTGTTTGTTTGTATAGAATAGGCTCCGAAACTACTGGACCGATTTAAAAAATTCTTTTACCATTAGAAGCCGACATTATTCGTGATGAACATAGTATACTTTTTACCCCGGGAAAATGCTTCATTCCTACGGGAAAGCGGGTAATAGGACAACGGGTAGTAAGAATTGTCCTTCCGTACTTATCTTTTTCACATAACTTCTAAACGGCTGAATCGTTTGGGTTGAAATTTTATATGGGTATTTCGATGATTTCCTGGATGATTTAAAGATACAATTGGACCCGGTAGGTGGCGCTGCTATCGGTATGTCAACTACTAAACGGCTTGACCGATTGGGTTCAAATTCACAGACACGAATGTATTATATTTTATAAAGTTACGCGGACGAAGTCGCGTGCAACAGCTAGTAAAATATAAAGACATAGGTTTGTTTATCGCAATTGAAATTATGGTTAGGTTACCAGACATCTTAGACAATTCAAAATTAGGTACTGCAATGAAGTAGAAGAAAAGAAATTGGGAAAAATATGTGAGAAAAAACGAATAGGTATAACTCTTTTTAACAAAAAAAAACCGACTTCAAACCGTTTTCAGAACTACACCAAATTTAAATGGGACCACAAGGGAAGCACCAGTTTTCAAATAAAAAAAGAATTATCAAAATCGTTTCACCCAGTCGAAAACCTTAATTAACCTTATTTCTCCTGATTTTTCTAATTTGACTGGGCTATTAGTTATTCTAATTCAAATTTATTCAAAGATAGTATCTGTTGGGATTGTGGTATCTTCTGGTCGTATGGCAAAAGCAAAACAGAGAAAATTAGTGTTTTACGTTGTGTTACGTGTGTTGTGTTATGTTATGTGTGATAATGTGCAGTCACTTCGTGTTTCCCTCAGGACATGCATTTTCTAGTGTGGGTTCAATGACATCTGTGATGGAAAAACTGTGTTGCTGTTGTACCTTTACTTTACTATGTATATTTACAGCTAGTACCAAATAAACATTTTTCTTTCTTTCTTTCTTGTCTTTCTTACCTTGCAAATGTTCTGCCCGTATGTTGTGTGCGATGTGCAGTCGAGCTCCGAGCGCATGATGCGATCGGTCGATGTTCGGCTTTATCTCGTGCGGTTTACTATCTTCAGAGCACTGCTCTTTGTGACCTGTGGCAATCAAAATAAGAGATCAGTTTTGGCCTTTTACTGTTCCTGCAAAAGATTTCAAAGCGCTGTCTAGGCTACCTTATAGGTGCGGAAAAAATTGGGTCACAGATCGCGAAAACACAGCACAAATGTCCAATTTAGAAACACTGGGTTGAACTCAAGCATTAGTTAAGTTTTTGGCAGGTTTAATAAGTTTTCCTTTTGGGCCATTGTAATTATAAAAAAAATTAGCTCGAAATCCTACATGACTTTGTAAAAGACTTGGATTGCAACGTATAGTTCGAGAATCAATAATTACCATCACAACTTATATTTAGGAGTTATATATCCCAAACGGTCCATAGGAGGCAATTAACTGCAGTTTAGAGGGACAAGCTGCAGTTTTAGGCTTTGTTAAGGCCCATTGAATTCGACAGTCATACTCTATATGGAGTCCATCTGGTTGTAGTAACCACAGGTGTTTAAGTACGTTGTTCTGAGAGGATGCCAAAATTTATTTTCATCCGTTTTGATTACGATTTATCCTACCTTGAAATCTTGCAATTTCACCTCCTGGGTGAATTACTATCAACTTTTAAAAAACGATTCAAATTCAGAGCAGTTTAATTTGGTTTCCTAAACAAAATCGCTTTCATACAAAAACGAAGTTGATGGTACGAAATATAGCAAATGCAATCCAGTTTAGGTCCAAAATTAAATCGTATTTAAGAGTTGATAGTAGGGCCCCTGATGTTTCATCGTGCTTTTGGAACTGGATATTTCCTTTTTTGTTTTATATAAATTACCTAACCGAAAGGTCCACATTCTAAAGCCCTAAAAATAAGTTGTTAAAGACCCGTAAATTGTCGAATTAAATTACTGAACAGATTTTAGAAGTTTTCACCTATTATAGAAAGCTACAAATATGTTATCTGTGAGTAACATTTCGTAAAGCAACAGCACTAGCTGTTATGATAAAAGTATTTAAGACTAGCTGTAAAATATAATACATTCGTGTCTGTAAAACCATGAAAATACACATACAAAATTTCAAGCTAATCGATCAAGCCGTTTAGTAGTGGATATAGCCACTGCAGCGCCACCTACCGGGTCCAATTTTATTTTTAAATCATTCAGGAAACCATAGAAATAGCCATATAAAATTTCAACCCAATCGGTTCAGCCGTTTAGAAGTTAAGTACGGAAGGATAATTCTTACTACCCGTTGTCTTTTTACCCGTTTTCCCGTAGGAATTACGCATTTTACCGCGGTAATAAGTATCCTATGTTCATCACAGATAATGTCGGCTTCTAATGGTAAAAGAATTTTTCAAATCGGTCCAGTAGTTTCGGAGCCTATTCTATACAAACAAACAAACAAACAATCAAATCTTTCCTCTTTAAAATATTAGTATACATAGATGCATGTAAATACGAGTAAATCTTAGATTAGACCTTAGCAATGAATAAATTCTGAATTCATACAATTCCCTTCTGATTTCAGTATCAGGAGATTCAAATCCTGATTTCAGATTTAGACAGAGGTATGTATTCTGTTGGCTTCTCTATCTTTCAAGTATTCAAAGTTATCATTTCTTTAAAGTTATAAGCATTGTAAGTTGAGCAATTTGCGAAGAAGTTTCCCGATTTGTTTTATGTGAGTTTAATGCCGGAATCGTGAAGCCAAACCTTTACGAGTTCCTTTTATGGCACCAACCTCGTTTTCGCCCTTACTTGAATAAACTTTATTTCACTTAAGAGTAACTTAGCACAGTTCTGTTCTAAACTTCATATAAATTAATCTGATGTTTTGTAACAAGTCAATTACTATTAATAGGTATCCTATATATTAGGTAATAAATCCATACTAATATTATAAATGCGAAAGTAACTCTGTCTGTCTGTCTGTCTCGCTTTCACGCAAAAACTACTGAACCGATCACCATGAAATTTTGCATACACGTTGTCTGGGACACCAGAAAGGACATAGTGTACCTTTCATCCAGAAAAAAGGACTATTCCCGAGGGATCGTATAAAAATATAAATAATTGGGCGCCACTGTCGCATGGCGGCGCCATCATCGTCACAGCGATATGAGATGACATTACATTGACAAATCAATGTAATGTCGCGGGCACCCACTAGTATGTAATAATAAGAAACAGACCAGATGTGTCGTATTCGTATTGTAGGTAAATCACTATATATATAAATAACTAGTGGGTGCCCGCGACTTCGTTCGCTCGAGAAAATATATGCTCGCTTGACCCGGGCAAATGTTGTTTTGCAACTATCACTTACCTACCGAAAAAAAAATCTTAAAAATCGGTCTTAGAGATGCTGTGCTCATGCTACAACAAAATTCTGAACGCACCTATAAATATTTGACAACCAAGTGACAATTTCAGACAAAATACACCAATAATGTTGCACAGCTAGGAACATTTTATATTAGAAAGTTAAGTTGTCATTTTTAGTATTTTCCATTACTTATTAATTATGTTTGTCACCGTTTAAACCTTCCCTGGACTTTCACGAATATTGTAAACCAAAATCTCATGTCATCTTATATCGCTGTGACGATGATGGCGCCGCCATGAGACAGTAGCGCCCAATTATTTATGTTTTATATGATCCCTCGGGAATACTTAGTCCTATTTTTCTGGATGAAAGGTCCTTGTCCTTTCTGGTGTCCCAGACAACGTGTATGCAATATTTCATGGTGATCGGTTCAGTAGTTTTGGCGTGAAAGCGAGACAGACAGACAGAGTTACTTTCGCATTTATAATATTAGTATGGATTAGTATAGATTAATTGCAAAATGAATAATTTTATTACCATGATAAGTGGTGTGATTTTCGTAATATTTTAGCCTACTTTTCTGTTTATTCCTAAACATTTATGTTTTAATTTGTTTGATATTTGTTGAATATATAATTAAAAAAAAAATTGCTGTAACTTCAGGCATATTTGTACATTTATTTATTTATTTATTAAGATTTCATACAGCCATCATTTATCTATTATACTGTATATATATAAATTAAATACAAATAGGCCTATATAAATAAATCATAAAAAAATAATATATAACATTTAATTAATTTAAAAAACAAATTAATAAAAAAGAAGAAATACCTTAGTATTTAACATATTTTTTTACTATGAAATAAACAATTTATTTCGCTTTGAGTAGAGTAAATCATAGCTTTTTTTAACAAAAAAAAACCGACGTTCTCATGGATGCCATTGTCAGAACTAGACCAAATTGAAATGGGACCACACGGGAAGCACCAGTTTAAAAAAAACTTAATAATCGTTTCACCCAGTTGAAAGTTATGAGGTAACAAACATTAAAAAAAATACAGTCGAATTGAGAACCTCTTACTTTTTTGGAAGTCGGTTGAAAGATAAATACTAGCTGGTGCTCGCGACTTCGTCCGCGTAGAAAAGTATAAAACGCCATCTACCGTATTTTGGATAGATGGCGCTATCTCCCGGGCCAAGCCGCTAGTATTTACTTTTATTTTAGATTTCCCGTAGGAATGAGGCATTTTCCCGCGGAAAAAAGTAGCCTATGTTCATCACGGATAATGTCGGCTTCTAATGGTAAAAGAATTTTTCAAATCGGTCCACTAGTTTCGGAGCCTATTCTATACAAGCAAACAAACAATCAAATCTTTCCACTTTATAATATTAGTATAGAAAAACTACTTTTCTGAGTAGGTTTTTCTGAGTTGTCTATTAAAACTTGTTATAAGGGTGAAGGTAGGATTATTGTTATAGGGTCTTGGGTCTTGGGGACATTTTTAGGGCATTTCTTAAAACTGAAATAATGAGACAGAACGACATATATCGAGTCAACTATAAATAATTACAGAATTAGGCATAGTAAAATGACTATAATAATAATATAATTAAAAATATATATAAACTACAAAAAATATATAACGTAATTAGTAGAAGTTGTGTGGACATTTTTTTAATAAAATTCTACAACGTAACATAAAATTTTAACAATAACGTTATAAATAATAACTAAGTAGGTACATTTATTAACAAATACTCAAATAAATGTTTATGAAACTCGCTTAGGCTTAGGGGGATTAAAGTCGGATCGTAAACTGACTATAGCGGGATTGACTCCCGTAAATAAATATACACCCCAAATGGTCACAGTAACAAAATGAAAACAGTAGGTGACCAGCGAAATAGATTATTTGACTGTGCATAAAATATAATCGTATACATCACAATAGATTATAATTATCACTTAATAATAAAGTCATCATCATCTCAGCCGTAGGACGTCCACTGCTGGACATAGGCCTCCCCCAAAATTTTCCAATAGGACGGTCAGAAGCAGCCTGGATCCACCGTTGACACGCGGCCCTTATTAGGTCGTCTGTCCACCTTGTGGGTGGACGTCCTACGCTGCGCTTGCTGGTCCGTGGCCTCCACTCGAGAACCTTCCGGCCCCAGCGGCCGTCGGCTCTTCGTACTATGTGCCCTGCCCACTGCCACTTCAACTTACTGATCCGACGACTTATGTCGGTAACTTTCGTACGTCTACGGATCTCCTCATTTCTGATCCGATCTCGCAGTGTAACCCCGAGCCTAAGCCCTTTCCATAGCTCGTTGAGCGACATTGAGCTTCCTTACGAGGCCCATGGTTAGAGACCACGTTTCAGCGCCATATGTCATCACTGGCAACACACATTGGTCACAGGTAATAAAGTACCTATTATAATTTACATAAATCAAAAAAAAATCTTTTCTTATATGTACTCATCGATATCGTTCTTTTTTTTTATCGATAAATGTCTCTAGTTGAGTTGTCTGAAAATAAAATGACGTCACGTATTTTGTGTTTTGTGATTTTCAAATCAATATGAGAATTAAATTCTATGGGATTTTTTTTACTGAATATAACTCGATAAATACATTTTGTATTTCCAAGAAATTTAAATAATAATAATTAATATTAAATTTGGTATATGGAAATAACTCTTTTTTTATCACCGTGTGCGAGTGACTTCACTTTGCGTCGTTTTGTGAAGTGCACTGCGTTCTCTCTATACTGTGCGTTTATCGCATTCGTTGCAATATAGTGAGTTAAGCGTAGGATCAACTACTATTTTGTGACGGTGTTAAAGTTGATTTTATGACGTCATACAATACCGCATTATGCCTCACACTGGCGCGTTGATTCACATCGGTATTACCTAGCTCTTTGGTTTTTTTTTACTATATATAGGGTGGTAATTTTTGATACGGGTCAGTAAGGGCAGAAACCATTATAACTAGAACAAAATAGACTTAAGAAACTATCAATAATCGAAAAAATGGTAAAGTCAGGTATGGTAGGTACATTAAAAACCAGTTTCTTGAAGCACATAACAAGATACAATAGGTAGTAATTATGCTCAAAATTGGGCTGTCTTTTCTGTTCGTCGTTTCTGTCATTCAGAAATAGCATTGGCACCATTACTGCATTCTAGCGTCTACATTTGAGTATGTTTATGTTTATTTATGTTATAATTTTTGAAGTGAAAACTCCACGTTATACGACTTTGGGTAGGGAAAAAATGTATGGGTTCGCGTCAGCAACATGCTAATGCTCACAGTTATGCGCGCGCAGCTGTCTACGTACGCGATCGCGCCAACACATTGCATATACCCGATTGTATGTGTGTGCGTCGGACGCTCAGTTTTAACTCAGTTGCCGACTTCTGTCGGCAGTCCTCATGACTGCCTCTTTATATTTAAGGCAGTGGTAGTTCTATGTGATATGTATGTTGTACTTATAAATGAATTATATTTAATGTGTGTGTTACTGTGTATTGTATGTATACCTATATGTATTTATTTTATTTTATTTTATTTGGGAAAACAAACAATTACACCATATATAGTAAATTTAAATAAAGAGAAACATACATAAATAGAGATAATAGCGTAATCAACGACATTTTCCACGAATTGGTACGTCCATTGTTTTTTAACAGAGAAAACTTTTTATACATATTTATATACTTGCAAAAATACACAAAAATACAAAAAAAAAGAAAAAAAAATACAACAAAAAATGAAAAATACCATAAAACTAAATCTTTTATAATTTGTTCAATTTGTAGGGAATCGTGTAATTTTGTAAATTTGTTATTATTTTTTTTTTGTTTTGTTTTTGTTTTTGCAACTATTTTTTTTTATATTGAGACCTGTGGATTTTGAATAAATAAATCCAAAAATACTTAAGTAATTTTGATAATTTTGTTTAAGAGTGTTTAAGAGTGTTTGTTTAAGTTAAGAGTTTCATCTTAAAAATTTAGAGAAAATTACTCTCACTAACTAATTCCATAATAATGTGATCGATTTGGAAATGAATAAATCCACACCTATTTTTTTCCAAGAAATACCTACATTGGTCTTTGAATTTCCATTTGATGGAAAATTACAGTCATTCAAAGAGTTTCTTCAATGTTGAGTTTAATTTCTTGTTGAGAAAGAGAATTACTTACTTAGAAGCTTCAATTTCATTGTAATTTTGCATCTAGACTCTAAATCCTTTAAGTGGGAATTAGTGCTCCTAATTTCACGTACCTAATACCTAGCCTTTTTTTTTTCTTTTTTTTTTTTTTTTTGAGTAGAAATCCGTTTACCGATTCCCTACCGCTGGCTAGACGGTAGGGGTATGTGGGGGTCAGCCGGCGCACCGCGCTATGTTAGTCATAGCGGGCCCGGCCACTACCCACTAAAACTCCCCGGTGCCTCCTTGCCCTTTGTGCGGGGGTGGACCGGGCTCTGCCGAGGCAACAACTCCGATCCACCCCCAGGGCGGCCTAGCCATTACTGGCTAGGCTGACGCCGATGGGGGATTGCCCGGAGACACCGGAGCAATCCCCAGACGGGGGAACCTTGTGCAGGCACACACAGCTAGCCAGCTGTGCGTGCAGGTCCCCTAGGACATTTGAAGACGTGCTAAATATGCCCGCCTTCTCCTGCCCAACCGCCTGCGTCTGAGGGAAGCGAGACCTGCCTCTTCCTCTCGCTCCCTCTCGGCTGCCTCCTTCTGCGACATTACGAATTCGCAGAAGGAAGCAACCGCTTTCCAGGTGGTCACACTGCCAAGCATGGCTTCAACCATGCTTGGCAGTGTGACGTCTCCACCCCCCAGCGCCGCTCTTAGTTCCCGGCGCTGGGGACTCCAGGCCGAGCATACTTCAAGCGTATGCTCGGCCGTGTCGTCTGGGCACCGCGGCGACTCCTCTCGTTTGATACGGTGCAGATAATGACCGAAGCACCCGTGCCCGGTCATTATCTGCACCATACGGAAGGTGAGGCCACCTCCTCGGCGCCTCACCCATTCCTCCAACACCGGACGAACCGCAAGGATCGTCCGGTGGCCGGCGGTAGGCTCTCGAAGTGCCTCACTCCAATCATCCATGGCCCTCTCCTGCGCCTCAGCCCGGACCCGTTGCACGTCCTCGGCAACGGGTCTTTCTCCAAGGGCCCTTGCGGCCACCCGATGTCGATGCACCTGGGACAGAACCAGGGCATCGACATCCCACGGGGGGGTGCCTGCTAATACGCAGGCAGCCCCGTGGCTGATCGTGCGATAGGCCCGCACGGCCCGGGTCGCAATGACCCTTTGAGGCCTCCGCAGGAGGGCCCGGGTGCGGGGAGTGAGACACTCCGCCCAGACCGGGGCTCCGTAGAGTGCCATCGACCTTACTACCCCGTGGTAAAGTCGACGGCACGTCGAACTTGGTCCTCCCTGATTCGGGAGGAGACGTCCGGGTGCGGCTGCAGCTTTCGTAAGCCGTGGAGCGAGGAGCTTGAAATGCTCCTCGAAACTCCAGCGGGGGTCCAGTGTCAGGCCGAGGTACTTGAGATGTCTCTCGACCGGAATCCGGACCCCCTCCACTCGGACACGGAGCCCTGGAGGGATCCTGCGGCGTGGGGGGTGGAAACCCATGGCCCTAGTCTTGTCTAGGGCCACCTCCAACCCGAGCAGTCGAATGCGCCGGACGACCAACGAGGTGCCGACCGACGCTAACCGAGCTGCCTGCTCCCACGTCTGCGCTCTTGCCGCGACTAAAGTGTCGTCGGCAAAGCAGACAATCTCCATTTTGGGAAGGAGATTGCCTCGCAGGACCCAGTTGTACCCCAGGTTCCACAGTAAGGGGCCAAGAACGGCCCCCTGGGGTACGCCAACCGCCATTAGACGAGCCAATACCGTCCCGTCTGCTCCCTCGTAGAGGACTACCCGCCCATCGAGGTAGTCGTCGACGAGAGCGCAGAGGTAGGGCGGCACCCAATGAAACCTAAGTGCCGCCCTGATGCATTGATGTGCGAGGCTGTTGAAGGCGTTGCGGATGTCGAGTGACACCGCAACAACAGCCTCCCCCCTGCCGACCTAATACCTAGCCTAGGTATATTGTCAGATTTAATTTCAGTGGATTTTTTAACATAATAATATTATTTTTATTATATATACATTTTAATTAGTAATTTTTTTTAAGGATGTACTTGGAAAAGTGCATCCTTATATTATTACAATCTAGTCTTAAGACTAATGAGTAATTTTAATATAACCTAAACTACTAACTGTAATATTTACTAAGAATAATGTCCATTAACACGATTCTTATTGTCTCTATTAAGGGGAGAACACTTTCTTATTGTGTTCTTTACAAGTAGCACTAACTTCACTACATATCACTAGCTTGTCACTGCACTAATTCAAAAGACACTTTGTTATTGTGATATTTGTGAATATCACTGTTTTAACCATTGAGTAATTATTACTAGAGAAGACATCTCAAACAAAAGTCGTGTCGTGTTCTATTTTTGGTTAAGATTCAAAACTAAATTTCGCTGCAGCGCTTCAACAATCCTTAACCGTCTAACCATACGATTCAAACATGCAGCGCTAGATCGCTTCTAAAGTGTTTTTTCTCGCGACCAATAAGCTTACGCTTTATTGAAACATGGCTGCCGCTGCGTATTTTTAGCTACTTTAATTGACAAAATATTATTCAATTGCATGTTATATCGATATATAGTGTGTACTTACAGGTGAAACGTGATTCCTCGGGCTTTATTTGTATTTACTGAGTTGTTTAAACAATACCTCAGCACACATGTAGGCATATTTAATTTAAATTAAATTTATACAGACCACAGAACACAAGTGTATCGTCGCCAACTAGACTAAAATGGTTTGAGTTGGCTGGCTCAAACTCGTGTTGCAAACAATCTGGTTGCCATGTCTTCTCTATACATTTAAACTCATTGGTTTTAACACTATACTAGTTCAAAAGATTTTGTCCTTTTTAAACGTCTAACTATATTTATTGAATAAAAACTATATAAACCTAGGTAGGAGGTACTTAAGTTTATTTTCCCGCCAAAATTTAACACCCGGCGGTACTTACCTATAGGTAAGTACCTACCTTGAACAAATAAGTATTAAAACTAAATGATTTATTAAAGGAAAACTTACATTGCAGTACAACCTATCTGACCTACCTTTCGATCCCTATATATATATGTACATACCTACCTTTTAAATTAATTTATATGAACTGTACTAACAAACTTCTTATACAAATCAAAAATAAGCTTATTTAAAATAAAATCTAATCCTAAGTTATAATATAGGTATATTATACACATTATATAGTTCATATAAATTAGTTTAAGATTTAAAACATTGATGAAAACATATCTACTTAGACTAAAAATATTAAATGAAATAATATCTTTAACAACATGTGTATAGATAATAGCCTTGAATATTATCAAACAAAGACCTCTGCCGCGTCTGTCTGTTCGCGATAAACTCAAAAACTACTGCACCGATTTTCATGGTGTTTCCACCAATAGTAAGTAGAGTGGTTCTCGAGAAAGGTACAAAGTTACGCGGGCGAACTCGCGGACACCAGCTAGTTAGGTATTAATATAATAAACTATTGCAAAATCTTCCAAAAGCTACCGTACCATTTACAGAGACATTGGTATAATTGTCAGAAAATTAGCCTTGCTATACCTATAGGTACGCTATAGCAATAATAAGCTCTATAAGTTATAAGTAAATAGCTAAGATCTCTTAGTTAAAATCAACTAACCGATGTGGATTTAATTCTGTCTACTAAGTACTTGAAAAGTATTACAATAGGTAATTAGTATAGCCTATAGCCTTCCTCGATAAATGGACTATTCAATACAAAAATAATTTTTCAATTCGAACCAGTAGTTCCTGAGATTAGCGCGTACAATCAAACAAACAAACAAATTCTTCATCATATATTGGTATATATTAGAAAATGTAAAGTCCCACTTACCCCCTAAAGCTGTCGCCGTGAGGTTGTTGAGCATGGCCTCAAAAGGCCAACCCTGGCCACCCCCTATTGCGACATCGTCTCTACCACACCATCACAAAACATAAGAACTATTAAAACCACAACTGTACCATTTCAACGCAACACTCAACACCACTGCATGCCGAAAGTACCTTCATCTATTGCCGATTACTGCAGTTATCTGGCGCGAAGGACCAGCGGTCAACAAATTTTCAACTTTCGAACGCGACCCGCGCGAAACGTCATAAAACGACAAAATTCCAGCGAAAACCCGCCTTTAATACAAAATAATTAGCGCTTTATTACACCCAATTAGTTCTAATTACTGCTCCGCTCAAACTTATTTACACACTTAATTTTTGTTATAAAATTAATATAACCCGTTTAGTATCAATTTGTATAAATTTGCAGTTTGATTGGTTCACCCTTAAAATGATCGTTTAATGTGAAAACCGACCGACGACTGCTACAAAAACAGATAGCTCCACATTGTTGCCGAAGCCACCGCGAAAGCGAAACAGCTAAACAGCTATCTGTCTCGCTCTAACGCACGCCAAGTGCCATAACAGCCTCGATCGCCTCCGTGCGTGCATCAGTAATGGACGCTTACATTTTGTTTACGTTCGATTCGAACAAACGAATAATCTATTATTTCATTCGTGCACGTATTATTGATACGGAACCTTCGCGTTCATGCAATATTCAGGCGACACACCTGTTTCTGTCTCTCTCTAACGCACGCCGCCTCTGTTAGCGAGCAGTGATGCTGTCTCTGTCGCACTAGGGGACAAATATCGAACGAGTTCCGCACCTCGAAGCGACCAATCAGAGCGCAGCAGAATCACTTTGGTGCGGTGAATAGGGTTGGCACACGTCGAGATATTGAAATATTATTGCTAGAGTACGGGCAGGGCGTTCCGCTCCTTTGTAATGGAAAAAACAAATACTGGCACGCCAGTGTATAGGTGGCTATAGCTTCGCTACGAGATAAATAAGAGTACTCGAATAAAATCCTTTGCAAATATATTTCAGGCGACGCTTTCGGTCCGAGTGCGATTTCTTGTAAAGGCGCCTTTAATTTTTGGACGCGTTTGAATAAGGAATGCGATCTCTTACATTTACATTTTTTTTTTCGGAACGGAAAACGGACTCTTTACATTTTTTTTTTCTTTTTATATGTGTTTTTAAACCGTCAGGGAAATGTTTTATTTTTGTCTGAGTAATACACAGTAGGTATCTATCTATCTTATATTGATTTCTTTATAAAAACCTTACTAAGGTACAAAACTATGTCCTGAAATGTGTACCTAGCTACTTATATATCTATTTATAACGTAAAATCTAAAATCTAGTAACTAAACCTCCAAGAACTGGAATTTTTATACTTTACCTACCTATTTATAAGTGATTATTGTTTTATTAATGCAATTTTTTTAATCTAGGACAGTAAATGTGTATTTTTTGATTTTAAAGTACATAATGTTTTATCTTAAATGTGCTTATGTGTCTTTGAAAAAAAGTACTCAATAAAACTCAAAATTTAGTTAAGTATACCTAAGTTACTTAATATGACTAAGTAAGTAAGTAATTTAATTAAAAACCAATAAAAAAAATTAAAAAGACTTTTTACCTAGTCCTTTATCTATAAAATATTTTTTTATCCTATGTATAGCATAGAATAGGTAGGTAATAATTATACTAATCTTATAAAAGGTAAGGATTTGTTTGTTTATTTGTTTTCATTGAATAGACTCCGAAACTACAAAATTTACTGTTGTGAAGCTATGTTATCAGCGAGTAACATAGGCTATCTATACTAATATTATAAAGAGGAAAGATTTGATTGTTTGTTTGTTTGTAAAGAATAGGCACCGAAACTAGTGGACCGATTTGAAAAATTCTTTTACCATTAGAAGCCGACATTATCCGTGATGAACATAGGATACTTTTTACCGCGGGAAAATGCTTCATTCCTACGGGAAATCTGAAATAAAAGTAAATACTAGCGGCTTGGCCCGGGAGATAGCGCCATCTATGCAAAATACGGTAGATGGCGTTTTATACTTTTCTACGCGGACGAAGTCGCGTCCAACAACTACTACACGTAACAAGTAGGTAATAGGCACATACTCGTATTATAATACGTCTTAAGATAGACTAGATAATTTTGTAAACCTGTCAACTATACCTAGTCTATAGATGATTTTCTAACTGTCAACTATTTCAATACACTTACCTAAGTAATTTATTATAGGTAGGTAAAGTCGGAGTACGAAAACCTTCGTCAGTTTTCACATTTATTCCTTTATCAAAATCGTAGACTCTTAGTACTTTTTAAAACTAAAGCATAAGGCAGACAAGTGACAGACGTTTGAAATGAAATTTTGGCATGACTGACATTTGTCATGGTGCAAGCAAATATCGACAAAAAATTTCTTACGAACCATTTCTTACAAACTTAAGTAAAGCAAGGCCAACGAAACAACGCAAAGAATGTAAACAAAGTGCCTGCGTGATGTCAAAATGGCTTCCTATAAGTACCATGAAACACTTCGACTTTAAGGTGACGAACCTTTTTTTACCCCGACTGTACCTATATTACTATCTAGGTAGATAAGTAGGTGCCTACTTTCAATAGATCCAAGCCTTTTGGATCTATACATAAAATATGTATGTATAGGTAAGTAGGTATACATATAGATACACAAATGTATTTATTTAATAACAGAATCTGTCTATAAGTACGAAAGGTACGTACTGGATAATAGAAAAATTCCAAACATCCCTCTGAGAAGCAATTAAATGTGGGGGTGGCGAAAGAGTGGTAGGGGGAGGGAGGAAGGGAAGGGGAGGGGGGGATGGTATGCAATACTCAGAGCCGCATAGCGCGTAGCTACGGCTACGAGTGGCTATGGCTACGAGTGGCTATATCTATCTAGCTATCATAGATTCGTCTGTAAAGGCTTGTTCAGACTATTTTAGTAATTTTGAGCAGTGACGAGAAAAATAGCTAAAACACATAAATAAATAATAAAATAAAATAGCCTTTATTTTCTACTAAGTACTTACACTTAACTAAACTTATAACAATTTAACTTAACTTATCTTAACTTTAACTGTAACTACGATCTAACTTTAAATTTTTTACAAGTATAATTCAACTTTAAATTTTACTTCAAGTACAATTTAACTTTAAATTTTAATTTTAATTGTAACTACACTAACTTAAACTACAATTTAACTTTAACTTTAAGTATAATTTAACTCTAAAATTTTATCTTTTAATTTTAACTACATTTTAACTTTAAATTTAAGCACAATTTAACTTTAACTTTAATTACAATTCAACTTCTTTAAATATAGTTAACTTTGTATTTCAACTTTAAACTTTAACTTTAAGAAAAATACAATTTGACCTTAAACTTTATCCTTAACTTAGCTAAAACACAAGGGAAGACAAAATATGCGATGGGACTATAAATTGAAACATGCAGGAAAAGCTATGGACATAACTCTTTTATAAAAAGCAACCGACTTCAAACCGTCTCATGGTCTTTACTCATGGATGACATTGTCACAACTGGACATGGTGGAAATGGTGACATGACATCATTATTTTTGTATATTCAAAAACTTGCAAAACAGGAAATGTCAAATTACTCGTTCGAATTATGAAACGCACTTTACGTAAGTACTAATAAATTACTCGCTACTCGACTACGTTTTGTGTAATTTAAACTAATAATTTAAATTGTGGTTTACTGTACTAAGTCGAAAAGCAAAAAAAAAGTATGAAATTTAATTTATTCAAATCGTGGGCAACCACCACAGGGGCTAGCACCACTGTGGGCAAACACCACGGACCCAAATTACTGGCCTAGTGCAGACTGGCCTTTACGTTCGTATAGCAGCTGGAATTTTCAGATGAAGTGGGAACTTTGCTTTGTAATAGACAATTCTTTGTTTTATTATGTCACATATATATATCTATATATATATATATATATTATTACTAAAAATTGAGGTACTTACCTAATATAAAGTGTTATAAGTTATAGCAGGCTGCCGATATCCACTTGTCTTGATGATAAGTGAGTATAACCACATGCAACGTTATGAAACAGCATACATGCTGTTATATGTTAAATAAATGCCGTTAAATAAATAAATAAATAAATATCACGAAAGATTTATTTAAGGGGTTCTTTTAGGAGAAGGAGAGCCAGCATTACCATAATATAAAGTACAGTCACGGTAAGAAAAGGTTCATCGCATTAAAATCGATAAGTAATTTATACCATTTTACCTACGCCACAAATTTTCATTTCATTGACGTTTAACTAGTGCTTTAGTTTCAAAAGATACTAAGTGTCTCGAGTAGATGAAGGAATAAATTTGAAAACCTACGAAGATTTTTGTACCCCAACTTTGCCCCGAGCGGGATTCGAACCCGCGACCGTTTGATTAACAGCCAGGGTGACTAGCCACTAGACCATAGGTGCCGTCAATCTTATAAAAGACACTTGGGGCCTCTTTCACCATCTGTCAAGTAGGCTAACCGTCATTTAAAGTCACCAATCACCGGGTATAATGGTGCTGATAATACCTTTGTACGGTAAAAGTCCCAAACATTAAAATGAAATTAATAAAAAAATCGCCTATTGAAAGTTGCAATAACCGAGTGCATAATTTAAGAAAACATAAAATTATTTCTAATTCCAAAAATAACTAAATCAACAATTTACTTGTAGTTGGTGAAAGAGGCCCATAGACTGACAATTTTTTGTCTCTGTGCCAAGCTCTGCATCTTCTAGCTAGGTCATACATGTCAGTTTTCCTCCATACAAACGTAGTACATATATTACTCCGCTCTTTGACCAACTTTGACGGTGAATATGTCACTCTAGTGTACAAAAACTCGATAATACAACGACCACAAACATTGATTAGTTATTCAAGAGTTCAAATAACTTTACACAAAATAGATATATGCAGTAGTTTTGTCAAAAAAAGCGTTGGCCCAAGAGTCTGTTTGTGATTTTATTTTTGGTATGAATCATTGTGCATCTCAGTCGAGTGCTCTTCCCGCGCATAGTGCTGTGTGAGACAGGACGCATTTTAGCCATGAGAGCGATGAGTTCGGGCCGCCGACTTGTTTCATCTTAAGTTACTTTAATGTACTTATACAGAACTCTATACTTATACAGAAAAAAGCAGTTCAAATAGTAGAGGGAACGCACAACGTCAAATGCAGATTAATATAATGTATATTGCGACTGGTGTGGACGAGAGAGGGCGCTTTCGGGTGGCGGGAGGCAGGGGCAAGTACAAGCGAGTAATTGCAACATATTGCGACTGTAGAGCGCTTCACTTTAAACATTACTCGGTACAAAAATTGGGGGCGTTTATCATTTAAAAGATATATTTTAAAGATTAGATAAGTAGTTGTCAAAATGGACACTAGATGTAGTGAATTGTCTATGGCTATCGGTGTGTGTTTGCCTCACGTCAAACGGCTTGTTTATATTTTAATTTAAATAAACTGTCTAAAGTATGTTATCGTAATGAATTGCATATAGGGTGAAAAAATATATAACATTGAGTGTATGTGCAGTGTTTTATTTGTATCATTATTTTGGACAGACTTTCACCCAAAAATCTCGAATAGGAGGATTCCCCGGTTTACAGTCCGAACTGCACATATTATATTTGAATATTATATTTAATGCTGCAGATAATATTATATTTAAACTGTTTTCAAAATTTTCTATTTACTTTAAAAAATATATCTCAAAAACTATATAAGGTGAGCACCTGGGTGTTTTTATTCTTGTGTTTATGTCGGTTTAGACTATCAGAATTTGATATACAAATGTCACAAAATCTACTATGGTTCTAACTAATTGTTTATCTAATATCTACTTATGGGTTACTTATCCTTATCCTTACATATTATAAAACAAAGTTCTCCGCCACATCTGTGTGTACGTCTATTCGCGATAAACTCAAAATATACTGCACCGATTTTCATGCTGTTTTCACCAATGGAAAGACTGGTTCTCAAGGAAGGTTTTAGTATATAATTTACAAAGTTACGCGAGCGAAGTAGCGGGTGGCAGCAAGTTTATTGATAAATTCATCTATTTATGTGCCGTGTAATGTTAGCAGGTAGAGTGGAAATGCAATTATAAAGGGCGCTGCACAAGCGAGCACTCCACACGGAAACAAGGACAGTGTACAATCGCTCTAATATCGTACATGTCTACATGAAAGATGTGATTCAAAATGTGGTAGGTACCTACTGTTTGTTACGCAGTACGTAATATCATAGAATAGCTGGTTAAGTAGGTACTATTTACTATATTAGAAGAGGAAAGATTTGATTGTGTGTTTGTTTGTTTGTATTGAATAAGCTCCGAAACTACTGGACCGATTTGAAAAATTATTTTACCATTAGAAGCCGACATTATCCCTGATGAATATAGCCTACTTCTTACCCCGGGAAAATGCTTCATTCCTACGGGAAAACAGGTAATAGGACAACGGGTAGTAAGAATTATCCTTCCGTACTTATCTTTTTCATATAACTTCTAAACGGCTGAACCGATTGGGTTGAAATTTTATATGGCTATTTCGATGGTTTCCTGGATGATTTAAAAATATAATTGGACCCAGTAGGTGGCGCTGCTGTCGGTATGTCAACTACTAAACGGCTTGACCGATTGGCTTGAAATTTTGTATGTGTATTTCCATGGTTTCACAGACACCAATATATTATATTTTTAAAGTATAAAATTTAAACTTATAAAATTTAAAATTATAGTATTTTATATACCTAAACATATTTTTTATACCTATTTGACGTACTTGGATCAAAAAGTCAAACTGACTCTGAAAGCTATAATATAAAGGACTCAGAAGAAAATGCCTTTAATTTTGCGAACAAATCGCTCTAATTCGAAGGTGAAAGACTCAACTCCCGAATTCACTTAGCATCTAATCAAGGCGGTTTCAACAGATTAGCGTTAATGCGTCTTTACTTAAAACTAATGCTATTAGCGAAACAGGGACGGGATTATACGACAGAGAGGGACAACTATATCGGCCATTTATACTTTGAACTCTAAAGTACTTTCAGTCGTTCTGAATTCGTTTTAGCTATAAACATGACGTTTATTATTTACTATCTGTTGCCCGCGACTTCGTCCGCGTTGAAAAGTTTAAAATTATAACACTTGAAAACGCCTTCGATAGATGGCGTTATCAAGATACCGATAGATACAGTGTCCGAATCCGATAGATGGCGCTATCAAGTGTATCCCGGGCTAAGGAGTTAGTATTTACTTTTATTTTAGATTACCAATAGAAATGAAGCATTTTCCCGCGGTAAAAAGTAGCCTATGTTCATCACGGATAATGTCGGCTTCTAATGGTAGAAGAATTTTTTAAATCGGTCCAGTAGTTTCGGAGCCTATTCAATACAAACAAACAAACAATCAAATATTTCTTCTTTATAATTATTTTAGTATAGACTAGCTGGCGCATGTTTCGCTAGTTGAATATGTGCGCGAATGTGTTGCTTCGCATTCTGTCTTAGGTTATTATCATTACAGTAAAGTTGAGACAACAATATCTCCCAAATACTATACAGAGTTCCCACGCTCGTTCAGCGCCACCTTAATAGTTATACTTAGATTAAGTTACATTATACAAATTAATCAATACTGATAATAAATCTGTAAGTGTAAGTGTATGTATGTATGTATGTCACTACACTACAATATGTCACGCTTTGTCACGCTATGTCACGCTTAGTGACGCTCAGTGACGCTCAGTGGAGCACATTACGCTTAGTGACCCTTTCTCTCTCTCTCTCTCTCGCTCGCCGTGTGTGTGTATGTGTTCACTTCGGAATTGCAGTTCTAAGACTAATAGGGGTTTTTCTTTAGTAGGTAGTTGAAGTTTGAACGCTTAACTAACAAACAGTCTCGCTTTCCTATTTTTTTTTGCATTTTATAACATTGTTTCTAACGTGACGGAAAAAAAATTAACAAATACGAACAATACAAACAAACGCATTAAAGTAAAGTATCTGTAAAGAATAAACAAAATAATAAAACCACAAAAAAATATCCTATTAATATAAAACCGTGAATTTAAGCGATGATTTTTAATAAAAATATACTCCCCCAGTTTAATATCGGTTATGACGGCGAAACGTATCTCTTGTAACACAACTAAAATAACACATAAATCTAAGGAAACACAACTAATTGTCGACCTTATCGCCCTAAACACACAAAACAGTTTAGAAAAATACAAAGTCTCCAATAAACTTTTTACATAAATTTAATACTTCAAGCGAATTTAGATTTTAAGTCGAAAGGTGTAAGGTCGCATTTAGAATGGGTTAGATTCGCAATTAAGGCGATTTTACACTGGCGTTAGGGTAACGCATCGTAGCAGTAAAACCGCGCGTAGTTTATTATAAGTTAATACGTTCGCACCCGCCTTAACTCGGCGTATAGCTGGTACAAATCGAGACAAAAAAGTGTATTACAGAAAAAGTAAAATGTACTTAATAGAAAATTCGCGTATTTAACTTGTAAGTAACAATACATTAGATTAAATTAAATCCATTTATATTAGAATGAGATTATAAAATCAAAATAGCTGCCACTAATAGAAAAACACTTTGAGGAGAAATAGAAAACTATCGGACTGCTTTCTACAATATGTATAAAAAATGTGAACGTGTACAGAAGTGATATTCTTTGGTCATCAAATAATATGTATACAACAACGTTACAAGAAGCGTCATGTGATCGTAACACTGAAGCGTCACACAATATTCTACCCTTATGTTTTGAAATATTCCCCCCAAAGAAATTTCATTTCAAAAATAGGTTAATGTTATTAAAAAATTAGAAATAATTTATTTTCAGACAAATGTACTCATAAAATATGATATATATTATACCTAAATTATATTATTAGACATTTATACTTAACAAACTAAATAGTAACTGACCAATCGAAATGCACAAAAATTTTGTCCCGAAGTGTACTCGGGCGCACCCCAACTCGAGCTCATTGTAATAAAGTTACACGGTTTTTAACTTCTCGCCGAGACTCGTTTGCTATTGTACTATACAAGGAGTATGCATAAGTTGTGGCTTCGGATATTATCCCGTATAATATTCATTCGTGAATTAACTGCAGATTACTTTTTCTTGTGAGGTATGATTAGTTTGGTTACTGTCACCTATAAACACAACATAATATTAAAGCGGGGGGGAAGCGAGTATGATTTAGGATAGATCCTTACTATCCTTACTAATATTATAACTCTGTCTGTCTGTCTCGCTTTCACGCCAAAACTACTGAACCGATCACCATGAAATTTTGCATACACGTTGTCTGGGACACCAGAAAGGACATAGGATACCTTTCATCCAAGAAAAAATACTGTTCCCGAGGGATATCTAAAATATAAAACTGTAACTAACGCCTGGCCAATGGGTTGTAGCAACAAGTTGTCAAGCATTGTAATTGCTTTTATATTTTTAATTTATCATCGCGTACGAAGTCGCGGGCACTAGCTAGTATTCATATAAATTAATAATATGAACTACTGATTTCTAGTTAATCTATCCTATATACTTTCTTATCTTCTATATCAATACTAATAATAAATATGTAAGGGTTGGTCATGGAGTAAATTACATTGTTTCCAGATATATCGTGTTTATTGACTCTATACATGATACAGAAATTAAATTGACCATTTTTAGATTTTTTTTCTGTATGTTGTATGTTCCTCCATAACTCTTAAACGAATTAATTGATTTTCATGAAACTTGGTAGATAAACATTTAGACTTACAGGACACAAGATAGGATACTTTTTCTTTTTCAACGCGGACGAAGTCGCGGACGCCAGCTAGTTAAAAATAATTAAGCAAACGCAAACCCTTATAAAGCTTAAGATTACATAAATTGTAGTATACGATAATATACAAATTATTGTAAATGCCATACAATTTTTGGTGTTTTCTTAGAAAAATATCTTAATAAAATTCAACTAGCTATAATAAAATTCTGCTATAAAAAATATGAAAATTATTGTACGAAAATAACTTTTAAATAATTCATTGTAAAATGAATATTTCTTTCGGTAGGCATTTAAATCGCTGCCCGCATAAAGTTTGTCAAACTAGTGATGGGAACATGACGTTATTGTTGATAAATACTGTCGATAAATCGGCCTTATACTGTCGAGTCTATTGTACGTATTTTTATTTTACTCTCCCAAGTTGGCAACCCTTTTCGTTGGTAAGAAGGACCACTTGGTAAACTTGGGCCGAAATGTAACGTTTATGGAAGGTACAAAAGAAACGGTTCGTAAAAATTATCAAAAATTGCGTTACGTAATATTTGAATGCCCCCTAATTCGCCTATTATATTATACTAGCTGGCGTCCGCAACTTCGTTCGCGTTGAAAAAGAAAAAAGTAGCCCGTGTCCTGTACGTCTAAATGTTTATCTCCCAAGCTTCATGAAAATCAGTTAATTCGTTTAAGAGTTATCAAATACTACACTTACAGATTTATTATTAGTATTGATTGATTGATTTATCCTTAATAATGTCAACTTATTAGGTAAGTACCTACTTGTATCCATTTTGTTGTTTCTTAGTTTGGTAACTATGTATTTACTAACCACCTTTAATTTTATATAAAAAAAAATAATCAAATAAATAAAAAATATGATTTTTCATAAAAACCTGTTCCTTTATTTTCCTATATTATCTTTATCTGTTCGATTGCTAATACGTATTTCAAAAAAAAAAAACTGAGGCAGTCATGAGGACTGCCGACAGAAGTGAAAACTTAAAACTGAGCGTCCAACGCACACACATACAATCGGGTATAATAATATGCAATGTGTTGGCGTGATCGCGTACGTAGATAGCTGCGTGCGCATAACTGTGAGCATTAGCATGTTGCTGACGCGAACCGATACATTTTTTCCCTACACCCAGGCTTAATATCTAAATGCGTCTGCTGAGCGACAGGTGAAAAATGCAAAAAAAAATTGTGCAATATCACACTAAATAGTTAATTTTTACTCAAACCACACTAGTGTTATGAGCTACGTGATACGATTTAGTGTGATATTGCACAAATTTTTCGCCTTTTTCGCCTGTCGCTCCGCAGACACATTTAGATAATAAGCCTGCCAAAGTCGTATAACGTGGCTATAGAAGTTTTCACTACAAAAATAATTCATCGACACTTATCTCTCCCATCACTGAGATGGCCGGTAAAAGCTAAGCCCTGTACTGGGTCCCCGGGGAACTAATATATTGTTATTTGTTACTGAAACACCTTCTGTGATTTACACTGCACGTTCTCTCCCCCTCTTTATCGTTCTGTATCTCTTTCTCTCCTTTTGTAAAATATACAATATCTATTTAACAAAACGATTATTCTAAAACTAGCTGTTGCACGCGACTTCGTCCGCGTAACTTTATAAAATATAGCGCTGATAATATCTATACTAACAGTGAAAGATTTTTTCAAATCGGTCCTGTACTTAGTTTCGGAGCCATTTCAGTTGAAACAAACAAACAATCAAATCGTTCCTCTTTATAATATTAGTATATAGATTATTTTGCTCATATTTTGCAGTGTCAAGTGTATCCCGGGCCAAGCCGCTAGTATTTACTTTTATTTTAGATTTCCCGTAGCAATGAAGCATTTTCCCGCGGTAAAAAGTAGCCTATGTTCATCGGGGATAATATCGCTTTATAATGGTAAATGAATTTTTCAAATCGGTCCACTAGTTTCGGAGCCTATTCAATACAAACAAACAAATCTTTCCTCTTTATAATATTAGTATAGATATCTTTTGACTTCACCTTCAGTACTATTCTCTTTTGCCATCAATTGAGTCGTGGTTGAAAATGGCTGAGTGTTTGAAGGGAAAATGGCTGAATAAAAAGATATGCAGTAGGTATTCTGTCGGTAGCGCGCTAAAGCCGTTTTATAAATCGGGGATTTATGTAGTTTGAAATATGTTCAGTCCGCGGCTCGTTAACGACCGTTTATATTCCTCTCGCACTGTTTACTCCTCCCATAGAATAGGTTCAATCTGTGCACTAAAAATATTATGAACGTATGTTACTGTACATAACATACGTATAATTTAACTATTATGTCTTGGTCAGCGTGAAATGAACTTTAGCTATCTCTAAGTATAATATACTACTCAAAACAAAATAGGGCCCACCACGATTCGGTTAATTTAGATTTTTCAGAGTATTGTGTACCTATTTAAACCTATTTAAACGAAAAATGGTACCTTAAAAATGACATTATTAGGTTGACCATCAAAATGAATTGTACAGTAAATACATTATACAGTTATACACTTTCATTTTACAAAATAAAAACAAGGAAATGAACTCCAACTAGGTACTGAACTGATTTTGATAAAACTTCCTAAATATCTGTAATTTAGTCCATCTTTCAAATTCAAATTCAAATTCAAATATTTTATTGCAAACCATAATGTATAACCATCTTGTTTTATATATCTTATTACCTAGTACGTATATAGTATAGATAGACATAATATATAAAAATTTGCATTTATTTTATTTAATTAGGTGCTGTTTAGATAAATTAATAACTAATGTATAAAAATGTAGTACTTATATGAGTCTAGTTAAGTACCTGAAAATAAATGAGTTTGAAAGATAATGATAGTTTTTATGTCTTTTTATTTATTAGTTAACATCTATAATATATGTCCTTTGTTACAAATAAAATTTAATCTTATTCAAGTGGTTTTCAAAATTGCTCGGTCTTCTGTCACCTATCCCCTTGAATCAAGAAGAATTGCACAAAATGATTCCATTTATAATTCATATTATAACATACCTACGAGTAAAAAACAAAAAGTAACAATGTTACATTGTAGAGAACGGATGATTCAATATATTATTGTAATATTGTAGGTCACGTGTCCAGGACAGGTGAGGCACGCGGCTACGCCCGTCCCGAGTGCTCGACTCCTATCTGACGTTTATTCCACTTGGCAACAGTTGATTTGACCCTGTTTATTTATTGTACGTATAACGCCTCCAACGAGGCAGGCATCAAACAAAATCTTAATCGTTCCAGTTAGGCAACACTTGAGAAAATAATCTTGATTTTACTTAATAAGGTTATTTAATGTTTAACCATCAAAGTTAAACATTAAAAATAATATTGAGATTTTCGAGCTTTTATACGCTCTTATAAGAGGATATTTGCCAACTGGGCTGTGTACCAACAGTCTTTGAACAAAAATTGGACGATATTAGGTACGTCGTATAGTGCACGGTATTTTGTGCGAGAGTGGGATGACCTATAAGCTACTGTCAAAATTTGAATTTGACAGCAGAATTTTAAGCAGAAAAATTATTTTACTATGTTTTTTTTTTATGTAATCAAGGCAGCGCTTGGCCGCGATCTCACTTGATGTTAGGTGCAGATGCGGCCAAAGATGGACCACGCTTACCTAGTAAGTGCCCATTTACCCTAGACTATGTATCGAGAGACGCATCATTTGACATAAATCTGTCACATTTGACAGCAGGCCAAGATTTGGCTGATTCAAGGGTAGAAAAGTGGCCAAATTATGCTCGAATGGAGTGCTGGAACGGCGGTTATAGCAAAATTAGCCTTGGCCGAAAGAATGCATGAACACAGCAATGAATGTTAGGCTAAACTTGATTTAGATTTACAACTAGATTCAAAATATATATTTGAATACTTTTTATTTGACTATGATCCATCTAATACCCTACCACTGGCCGCGATCATTGGTCAAATCAAATAACCCACTTCCGTTCACACCAACCATAGAAAGTAGGAATATATAATGTTCAGTAGCACTACCATGAGTTTATGGCGACCGAAATCGCTAGCGAGAGATGAGCGAGAACGTAAAATATTTGTATGAAAAATTGTACAGCGCCTCTAACGGCCACTCAAAGAACTTAAACCGGTAACATGAGTTGCATAAGTGAAAAACCTATCGAATGTAGTCGCTAGCGACCATTAGCGACTAAGGTTTAAAATGACATTTATATACAAAATCGGTACCATGAGTTACAAATTTGACTGATGCTCTCGAGAAATACCGTAACGTTAGTAGTTAAATCATTCACTAGCACATAGAAGGGTGAAAGGTTCGTTATCGACAGAAGTAAACTAACGTAAGATTTCGATAGCAACCCATGGTAGTGCTACAGTAGTAACAGTAACAGTTCGTAACTCTATGACACCAACAGAAAAAATATGTTAAGTACACATCAAAATTAATATATATGAGCTTTAATATATATGTGTGTGAATAATATATACGTTACGAGTACTATTTTCTTTGAGCGTAATTTATGTTTATATCCAATGAATTCTAATATACCATATATACAAAAAATGTCTTTGATCCTTTAGCTATCGAGTGGTGTATTTAAATTTTGAATGTAGAAGCTAATCCGTTTTTAAATTGCCTTCCACTAAGTATGGAAGAAAATTTAAAGACGTCAAAACAATAACATTTTAAAGTGCAAAGTGGAACATATTCTAATATCGTACACTCGTAGGGGTAAAAAGTAAAGGTGCGTTTAATAGACAATAGATTGATGTTTATTGAGCGAGGAGGGGCTCCTCCAAATCATACAAGTTACTAATCATAAGTTGGAATATAAAACGTATTAGTATACAAATAAAGACGAAAATTCCATGAAACTTAAAGAGCTGTTTCATTCGGCATTTAGTTATTTTTGGTTCACAGGGGAATTAATTAGAACTTATTGTATGTAACGTTTGATGTGATTTTGTGACGTCACTACTGCTCAATAAGTTTTTTGGAACTTTGATCTTTAATAAAGACATTCAGTGACAGTTAACAAGTTCTTTGAAGTCACAAAAGTGTGGTACAGTCTATATTATCTATACTATACTTATAAAGAGAGCAGATTTGCATGTTTGTAATAAACTCAAAAACTACTGGACCAATTTTGAAAATTTTTTCACCCTTAGAAAGTTGCATTGCCAGCAAGTAACATTATCTATATCTATACTAATATTATAAAGAGGAAAGATTTGATTGTTTGTTTGTTTGTATAGAATAGGCTCCGAAACTGCTGGACCGATTTGAAAAATTCTTTTACCATTAGAAGCCGACATTATCCGTGATGAACATAGGCTACCTTTTACCGGGGGAAAATGCTTCATTCCTACGGGAAATCTAAAATAAAAGTAAATACTGGCGCTTGGCCCGGGAGATAGCGCCGTCTATCCAAAATACGGTAGATGGCGTTTTATACTTTTCTACGCGGACAAAGTCGCGAGCACCAGCTAGTATTTTATAAAGTTATGAGACTTGGATTTTTTCTATGCTAAGAAAACTAATGTATTGAAGATATACCTACGTATAAAAACAATGACTTTGTAAATCCGCTAATGGTGTAACTAAACTAACTAATAGTAAAGCTAGCTACCCTTGCCCCGGGGATTACCCCATACCCCACGTTACCCCATGCTGTCTAACGTCTGCAAACTATTTCCCGCTAACTGCATTTTGGTCTTTTATTGCCTGCAAATAATAGAACCATTAAATAATGGTGTGATATTATTCCTTAAACTTGACTTATTTTATTTATTTATTTTAGGGGAAATTTACAGGTTATTATTATACAATAACAATTTTTTTTATGTTAAGGTCGACAGACAGGCTGACGGTCCACTTGATGGTAGGTGGCTACCGTCGCCTGTAACACAAGCAACGCCATAAGTGCTACAAGTGCGCTGCCGACCATAGAAGGATTAAGGATAAGGGATAAGGGGGGGATGGGGTAATGGGCTCTGGCATCCCTTACTCACTCACCGAAACACAACAGCACATATGCTGTTATTTCACGGTGGTATTCTGTAAGGGGGTGGTTACTGCCGCCAGACGGGCTGCCCAAATGACTGCGAAACGCAGTGTGCCCCTACCACTACTTTTCAAATCCAGACCAGAGTCAATTTTGAAAATTATATTAAAATTTCCAAAGTTGATCCCGCCGGGAATCGAACCCGGAGCCCCTGAAACGTTAGGCAAGTACCCTTGCCACTCGTCCAACGGGCTCGTCCAAAAACATTCTAAATATTCTTACACCTAATAAAAAATTTCCACTTATAAATTACAGACTATTCTAATAACAACGATAAATGAAAAACTTCTATTAAAACTAGCTTAAGCCTGCGACTTCGTCCGCTCCACTTTTTTTTTATAATTATAAACGTGGAATATTTTTCTAATTTTCTTCCATTATGCCTAATTTAAATAATGTATAATATAATTATTAATAGTCAATTTTGTTCAATAGACATTTTGTTCAACAACATAAATGACATACATACTCGTACATAACATAATTATGATCATTGATGAATAATCATTTATAAAATAAAATTAATTAAATACAATAAAATTTATTGTTGTACAATACAATTATTATAACTAATGTAGAATTTTTATTCTATTTTGTTCAATGAATTTTATTGAATTATATAGGTTCTTTATTCCATTTTGTTCAATCAAATAATTACGTAGAATGTTTATTCTATTTCGTTCAATCCAATTGGAATTACTTACATAGAAATTCAATCAATGAAACAACGTGGAAATTTTATTCTATTTGGTTCAATCAATTGAATTACTTACATAAATTTTTTACCTATTCCATTTTGTTCAATGAAACTACATGAAAATTTGGAACTGGTTTCCATAGAAGAAAATCTAGTACAATTACATGGATTAGACTGTACATATGTATTTCATTAGTTGTGTCAATACTCTTAAAAATTAGTACCTACCGAGTTTTAATTCTATTTATGTCTTCTGTTTTTAATTTCAATCATTCATCCCTTTAAACGTCGGGTACTATAAGGGCGTGAACACACGAGCGAGGTCCCGCTGCGTTAATGACCTTGCAAACAAGCGTGTAACAATAATAAATAGATATGAGTCGATTAAGGACACGCGGCCCGGTGCACACGGGCGGTCGCGTGCGACTTAGCCCGCGGCACGCTCCCGTCTGTCCCCACCTTTATGCGGCTGTCACCATGAATAAGTGTTGAAAATATTAATAAAGGGTCTCACCTGTGAACTGATGCGCTCTACAAACATCCGTAATCGTCGGATGATTATACCTAGCAATGAAATGGCACGCTTCATAGTGCACACATGGTATGTAATAAAACCCATAGTGTGCGAGATGACTACTAAACCACATATAGATAAATAATTTTCACTGTAACTGCTGTATAAAAATGAAAATGCTGTTTATTTATTTATTAATTTATTTTATTGTATGGAAATTTACAGGTACAATTACATAATAATAGTGTTAGTAAATAACTTAAACCTAATAAAAAAATTATACTTATATATAACAAAAACAACGATAAAAATGTGTTAAAGAAACTGTTAAAACTACAATTCTTACTAACCACTGACCTTATATATATATAGTACTAGCCGGCGCCCGCGACTTCGTCCGCGTTGAAAAAGAAAAAAGTAGCCTATCACGTGTCCCGTACTTCTAAATGTTTATCTACCAAGTTTCATGAAAATCAGTTATTTAGTTTAAGAATTATGGAGGAATACATACATACTGAAAAAAATTATAAAAATGGTCAATTTAGTTTGAGTATCATGTATAGAGCCTATATACACGATATCTCTGCAAACAAAAAAAATACTCCACGACCAACCCTTACAGTGTTGATTATGTTTACTCAAGCATTAATATTGAAGCAGTAATATATATTATTGCATCAAATATTTTGTAGGTATTCAGTTACAATATGAAAATTATGTCGTAACCTGGCAACACCACTCGGCATCAGACGGGGCTCAGAGAGCACTCAGACTGGTTGGAGTATCGGAAACAACCGAATTCCACGTTATATTGCAAACGGGAAGGTTCTCAAACTGCCTTATGTACCTATTGTACAGTACAGTCGGGGTAAGAAAAGTTTCGTCACCTTTAAGAGCCCTACCTCACCGGTACGCCACGGCCACGTCGCTGGCGATGTAGGTTGGCTACCACCGGTCGCCAAATTGAGTGGCCAGTGACGTCTTATGCAGTTCTGTCAGTTTTCGTATAGAGAGTGGACGCTTGTGTATTTCAACAATGAACCTCCGGTATCGAAACTCATTCTTTTTACTAAAACTTTTTAACAAAAAATAAAACCGTTGAAAAAACTGAAAAGCATAAAATAATCTTATTATCATTTTACCTAAGTAATTTTGAGTCGCCGCCACGCATCACTCTTTAATAATTTTTGCTAATTTTTTGCTTAATTTTTGTAATTTTTGCTTGTTTAGCGCCGACTCAAAATTATTTTATGCTTTTCAGTTTTTTCGACGGTTTTATTTTTTGTTAAAAAGTTTTATTTTATGTTTTTTTGTGGCTATAATCTAATACCAGTCCCACGCAGAGCGCCGACGTTCGTGACCACGCTTCCAAGCCGTCGCCAAGTGCGTTATCTGTCATACATGTCAATATAAATTGTCAGCCACGTGGCCTTGCCGTCCCGGTGAGGTAGGGCACAAAGTCGACATTTGCTTGCACCAGCAAAATTGTCAGTCATGCCAAAATTTCATTTCAAACGTCTGTCAGTTTGTTGTTTAGTGCTTTAGTTTCAAGAGGTACTAAGAGTCTAAAATTTTGATAAAGCAATGAATTTGAAAACTGACGAAGGTTTTCGTACCCCGACTTTACTATGTACTGATTGTTATTTGTACGAAACAATGGTATATACTGCGTGTCTCACATAACTATCACATTTTATGCTTTAACTAGCTGGCGCCCGCGACTTTGTCCGAAAAAGAAATCAGTTAATTCGTTTAAGAGTGATGGAGGAACATACATACATACGAGTACCAATACATACACTTACAGATTTATTATTACTATTGATTTACAAAGTTACGCGGGCGAAGTCGAGGGCAGCAGCTAGTAAAAAATATAATTAAATATTTGAAACATGTAAAAGCAGTTAAAGTATATTTCACACACTTCATACGACCACCTGTAAGCATATTTTTGTGTTTGCGTGACAAAGACCTCCCACGCAATCGATCGATGTTTAAAATTAAAAGGTAGCTATAAACATGGTAGCTCCCGGAGTATAAATAGTCCAAGAGGCGACCGGAAAGAGCGGTGGCGCACGGTAGCGGCTGATACGCCAATTAGCGGGTATACGTCAAAACGCCGGTGAACTACGCCAACTACAGGCTGATGTAAAATTTTGTAAAACCACCACACACATGGTTCAGTATCACGTACGGACTTACAAATTAGGCGGGCAGAAGTGCCGAGATTTTGACAAAAACCGCTTCGGGTTATATCTCCGTAATCGTGCACTTGAGCCTAAAAATGGTAATAACCTTTATTGTGCATAAATGAATTTTCTATCTTTTTTATCTAATAATTTTTTTTCTATCGCTTACCGTTTACGACTTAATCGAATATTACGATTTGTTTGTGGCCATCGTTGTGTCAATATCCGTGTAACTGACACCTCTGATCAAGATCAAACCTTTTCAATGGTTTGACATTATGAAGTTCATGTTAAATAATTATCTTCTATTTAATTGTCATTATGTGTCATATATTTTCTCTTGTATTTCTTGCGATCAATAATTGCGACAATTCGATAATGCCAAGGAATTTAAAGGATGTTTATTTTAAACACCCTGTATAAGTGTAAATGAACCACGCACGCCGCCGCAGCCTCTTTTCACACGTTCGGCCGACTCATAGCGCGAGGAACTTTCCTACGATCATACCTCTCTGTACCATTTTAATGACTATACCAATTATTTTACCAATGTCTACAACATGTACATGCAAAAATATTCCACGTAACTGCTTATTGGGGGCGAGGATGTAAAACAAAACAATATACTTTCATATCTGAATAAATAAAGTCACATGTTTTATGGATTTCAGATTTCAGCATTCCGAAATCATAAATTTGGAAACTCAACAGCATATGTGCTGTTTATAGCATTCCCTATATAATAAAACTAGGTAGCTGTTGCACTTCGTCCGCGTAACTTTATAACACGTGTCTGTGAAATCATGGAAATACACATACAAAATTTCAACTTAATCGGTCAAGCCGTTTAGTAGTGGACATACCGACAGCAGCGCCACCAAACGAGTTTAATTGTATTTTTAAATCATCCAGGAAACCATCGATATAGCCATATAAAATTTCAACCCAATCGGTTCAGCCGTTTATAAGTTATGTAAAAAAGATAAGTACGGGGATAATTCTTACTACCCGTTGTCCTATTACCCGTTTTCCCGTAGGAATGAAGCATTTTCCCGCAGTAAAAAGTAGCCTATGTTCATCATGGATAATGTCGGCTTCTAATGGTAATTTTTTTTTCAATTCAAGAATTTTTCAAATCGGTCCAGTACTTTCGGAGCCTATTCTATACAAACAAACAATCAAATCTTTCCTCTTTATAATATTAGTATCATATTAGTATAGATAAAAACTACTCAGGCAGCTACAGGAGGCAGCCTGTAGCTAAGGTTTTAGGCTTTTTAAAATAGTGGTTTCGAAAAATTTAAATATTTAACTCAGTGAAATTAAATATGAAATTCAATGCACAAAAATCACGGAAAATTATCAGCATTCCGAACCTATATGTATGTAATTATCACAAAATATGTAATAACTTAACTAAGTGAATAAATCAAAACTTTCACTGAAAATATTTATCTTTATTTTTTCTTTATAGCATGAATATGCCATTTTTTTATGAAGAAATAAATAAAATTTTGGGCTGTGTGCAAGCATAGGTTTTATTCGGAACCGCACACCGACGAAGGAGGGTGCGTCCCCTCACCAAATGAACCAGTCGCGATGATTTAATATTAATGACGTTTTAACCTTAGTGATTTATTTGTTAGCAGTACAAGGCATAGGAGATAAGAGATTTTACTAAATTTTACCCGTCTTGTAACATATGTAGTTTCAAGGTTTACAAAATGGTCGCGGGTTCGAATCCCGCTAGGAGAAAATGTATATGTGTTAACATTTACCTTATTTTATTATTTATAATATGTAAAAAAGAAAAATCTATGTAGTATATCAACTGTCTGGTATCCATAATACAAACATTAGTTGTTTACTGTGGAACTAGATGGCGATGTGTGGAATGTGTGAAGATATTTATTATTATTATTATTATTCACATATATTTATTTTCTATCTTAATTCTAAATTTTTACAATAAATATTATTAAAAAACAAAACAACCTAAATTATTATTATGAATGCATAAAGTATTCTAGGGAATTTACTTACTGCTTTTTTATACACTACTCATTTTAAGTAGTTTCTTTCAAGGTTCCTTTCAAAATAAATAAACATATATTTCACACATTCCACACACACATCACCTTCTAGTTCCACAGTAAGCAACTAAATAGCGAATTTGGTGAAAAGCTTTTAATTATTTTATAAAATAACTTCAGTCAAAGTTCACCCTGTTTACTTTAAAGCTGACAAAAAAAAATTGTGACTTGATGTCAAAATAAAAAGTCCTGTTCAGAAAAGTGTCTTATAGAAAAACGCTACCGCTTATAACTTGTACCGTACGTTTGCCCCGCCACCGCTCGCCGACCCATCTCGACTTCTGTTTATTGCTAATAAGGTATCGCGTCTAATGCAAAATGGCATATGTCTTGTAGGGGAATTTTTGTACGATATTTTTGCTCTGATTTCAAATAGCCTAAAAATATAAGCAAATAAATAGACCAAACGTCTAACTGCTTGTATAGTGTGAATTGTCATTAACTACTTTCTTATTGAAGTGTACTATTAAATAACAGAAACATTTAATATTGTGTAGATCTCTATGAAACTTCGGGATATTCTAAAATATTCAAAAAATTAAAACGTAACTATAACTCGCGTTCGTGTAACAATTATGATTTTACTCCCATACGGACAATACACTGGTTCGAATTGAAAAATTACAATATTTTTGTGTTGGATAGTGTTGAGAGAACGCTGACGAAGTCGCGGGCACCAACTAGTTAATTATAATTATATGCAAATTGATTCTTAAGGAGTACCACACAACTGTCGCCGCTATCATGACCATATCAGATCATTCCAAGAACAAAAATGTTGTCTCAAACTCAACTAAGTAAATATTTTTTTGTTGTTTAGAACCTTTAAAATTGTCCCAATCATAAATAGTAGAGTAAACTCGTCAGTTTTGGAGTGTATTTGCTCAATACAATGTGTATTTGAAACAAAGATGAAGTATCTACTGTGTAATGGGTGTTAAAACCGCTGCGTCAAATACTCGCTAATTGAAAAGAGAATAGTGTTAGAAGAGCAGATGGAAGCAAAAAGGAAGATACGGTACGCTCTTACATTATCGATGATTGGGCTCCAAAAATTAGTTTTTTTCCTTTATTTTCAAAAGGTCAGACTTTCAAAAGGTCAGACTTTCAAATGGTCAGTTTTTCAAATCGTCAGACTTTCAAATGGTCAGAGTACAATCAAAAATACAAAATCAAATTGTATTTTCATACTTAAAACTACAATTGCAATACTGAACACGTGTATTTTCTTATCTATACTAATATTATAAAGAAGAAAGATTTGATTGTTTGTTTGTATAGAATAGGCTCCGAAACTACTGGACCGATTTGAAAAATTCCTTTACCATTAGAAGCCGACATTATCTGTGATGAACATAGGCTACTTTTTACCGCGGGAAAACGCTTCATTCCTACAGGAAATCTAAAACAAAAGTAAATACTAGCGGCTTGGCCCGGGATTCACTTGAGACTTATACTTTTCAACGTGGACGAAGATTATATAAAATTTATAACAAATTGCACAATACAGTTTAGTTTGCACAAATTACGATTTTTTTATTAGAGATGGATTTGCTCTTGTCCAACAACCAGTTGTGTATCAAGGATGAGGCCTATGATGGAGCGAGTTCAACTACAAATTGCCTATTCACTCAAACCTTAAAAAGATTTGTGTAATTTAGGTTTGGTTTAATAGAAATTGTAAACAAATATTCAAATTTTCCTACAAATTCCGTATTTTCAACGTATCACGTGTACACCGGACAGTGTCCTGTTAGCGACTGAATGAAACTGAGTTTATTGGACTCAGTATATGAGGTCCATGCGCGGATAGTGAGTCATCTAATCTTTCTTTTTGCTTCAATCTACGGTTAGAAGGCCATTTACTAGAGCCTTATGCTCCGAATACGTAACAATGCATTTAAACACTTTAACGTGTACCAAATAGGATTTGATTTCGTTTGATTCGTAAACTCTCTTTTAACAAACCTCATATTGGATCTATGTAAAACACGAAATATTTCGTTGTTATATTCCATACTAATAAATATAGGGAGTTTAAACATACTGGCCACTTTGATAGAAAATGAATCCTGAATGGTTTCCGAGAGAAACTTTTTACAAATGAAAACTAAATTGTATGAAAGATGACATTTGATTGTTCGACTCATGAATTTTACATAGGTACACGTTGTCAGAGATAGGGAAAAGGCTTGTCCGTTCGCTCTACGGATGTCGGGAAAAGTGTAGTTGGCATGACGTTATAGTACGCATACGACGAATGTTTGAACTCATTTTGCCCGAAAACCATCACAGATAGATGGGTGGTCAATATAACGGATATTTTTGGCTCTTTTCCGCTCTTTCGAATGGCTCAAACAGCAAATTTAATTGGCAATAGTTTTTGAGATATTCTCGAAAAACCAAAATTGGCTGAAATTTTTCCTATTTCACATCACGATTTTCGGATTTCTCGACCCCGAAAACATAAAGTAAGGCCCTCAAACGGAATCCTAATAGATTTAAGTTAAAATCGAGTAGTATAGAGATAGCCCTAATAGCCCACGGACTATTAATCAAATATGGGTCAAAGAAAAAGGGTCGATAAGATTGTTGATTCGGGTATAAGATTGTTGATTCGCCACAAGTCTCAATTTTATAATAATATATATTTCAGAAAGTATTGTCAGCAAACAACATTCTACTTTATTAGCATATGAAAATAATACCTAATATATTTTTATGAATAATATAAAATATGAAGAAGAGAAGAGCCTGCGTTAGGCCTGGTGCAGGTGTTAATTGACATGACAAATAAAAAGTGGCTTACATTTGGAAATCGGAGCACTTTGCCCTTCTATTGTTACGAAACCTTGTGGCTCTTTCATACGGACCGATAAGGCTACCTGTTTCTTTTTTATTTTTTTACTAGCTGGCGCCCGCGACTTCGTCCGCGTTCACGAAACTTGGTAGATAAACATTTAGAAGTACGGGATACGTGATAGGCTACTTTTTGTCGTTTTAACGCCGACGAAGTCGCGGGAAACAGCTAGTACGTAAATAAATCTATACTAATATTATAAAGAGGAAAGATTTGTTTGTTTGTATAGAATAGGCTCCGAAACTAGTGGACCGATTTGAAAAATTCTTTTACCATTAGAAGCCGACATTATCCGTGATGAACATAGGCTACTTTTTACCGCGGGAAAATGCTTCATTCCTACGGGAACTCGAAAATAAAAGTAAATACTAGCGGCTTGGCCCGGGAGATAGCGCCATCTATCCAAAATACGGTAGATGGCGTTTTATACTTTTCTACGCGGACGAAGTCGCGAGCACCAGCTAGTATAAAATATAGTAGAAATATATATGCAACTATAGTGAAATAGTATATGCGGTTTTCGTCCATTTGACGCCCTACAAAGTCGGCGTCCCGTTCCTAGTTCCCGAGGGATAGAGGAGCTTCATTTGTCCTGTGACGTAAGACAGGGAAACTTCATTAACGCCGAGCTCCATACAAGCATTGTAGGCATTCATTTAAACCTATTCATTTATTTATTAAATGATGGCTTCTAAGCTCATTTATAGGAATTGCCTTCGTGAGAATAACTGAATTCAACTATAATAATTATGGGCCTCTTTCACCATCTCTGAGTAAAGTGTCAAGTAGGCTAATCGCCATTTAAAGTCACCGTTAAGAAAGGGTACGAGTTTCACCACCATCGAGTAGTTTTACTTGAAAAGTGACTAATCAACTACATTACTTGTAGTTGGTGAAAGAGGCCCTAGGATATATATTTTTTAATTCACAACTGTTTTAAAAAACAGAAGCTTTTTGTAGATATATTTTCAAATTATTTGCATGCAAATTTTTGTAACAAATTAAATATTGTTTGAGTGGTTAAATATGCTTGTTTTAAATTTTTTGTCTCATGGGTAACGGGTTCGATTCCTGCCAGGCCTACTTGGTATGAACTTTCCAATTCCATGGCAAGTAGTAAGTAAGTAAGTATGTGTTTTAACATTTTTATAAATATTATAATCTTTAATTATAATATTTATTAATTATTAACTATTAATAATAAAATAATCATTGTGAAAAATGACATCCAAATCGGTTGGATGAATAGATGGATCTATCAAACATCCTCACAAATTTTCTCATATTTTATCTCTATTATATCTGCTATTATTATATCGTTTGTTTGTTTGGTTGTACGCGTTAATCTCAGGAACTACTGGTACGAATTGAAAAATGGTTTTTGTGATAGACAGTCCATTTATCGAGAAAGGCTATAGACTACAGGCTATAGAGAACGCGAACGAAGTCGCGGGAACCAGCTAATCTATACTTACTAATATTATAAAGAGGAAAGATTAGATTGTTTGTTTGTATAGAATTGGCTCTGAAACTAGTGGACCGATTTGAAAAATTCTTTTACCATTAGAAGCCGACATTATCTGTGATGAACATAGGCTACTTTTTACCGCGGGAAAATGCTTCATTCCTATGGGAAATCTAAAATAAAAGTAAATACTAGCGGCTTGGCCCGGGAGATATCGCCATCTATCCAAAATACGGTAGATGGCGTTTTATACTTTTCTACGCGGACGAAGTCGCGTGCAACAGCTAGTGTTACATATTTTCATTACATATATTTAAATATTTATGTATATTGTAAAAAAATATCTATAATGACTGTCGTCGGTTTACTGAATAAAAGGAAAAAAATATGTATGAAATGTCATAGAAAACTAATGTCACCTTAATTACGATAAATGCTTGCATTGTATATTTTATGGAGAAATGTAAGTAAAGATAGGTAAGTAGGTAGGGCTTAGCCTATGGGGTATTCTCTCAGGGGATGTTACTTGCACCATGGACATGATTAAGCCATTATCACGTCAAATAACTCAACACTGCAACATGACTAGACTATCTAGAGGAAATATTTGATTGTCTGTTTAACATTGTTTGAAATGTAGGTACCTATTTGATTGTAAGTATACTTTGAAGAAAAGATCTTGAATTTACGTAGGTAATTTCTAACAATCTAAAAAAACTTACCTTGCCTAACCTAGACTAGATTACTAACTTTAGACTAATGAAGAAATTAAAAATTAATTACCTCATTTATTAAATTACCTAATTGGCAAAAATTACGTAATGGAATATAAAGATAAAGATAAATTCTACAAAATATTATTCATTTTTACGTAAACTGATTTTTAAGTGCAATTTGTAACAACGCTAAATTTCATAGGAATATAAAATAACTAAGAGTACCTAATTAAGAATACCTATAATATCTTTGCAAGCAATTCATATTCAAAGTAATTTCCAATGCTGTTTGTGCTGCCCTCTGTAATTTAATAAGAACATAAATTTTAGTACTATTCAAGTTTAATATAATTTTCACAGATGGCGCTTTATGCCCACCGGTTTATTAAATGGTTTTAACAAAAAAATATAATTTTAATTAATTATAACATTGTTGATTGCACATCGAAAAAAAATCAAAACTTATATATTAAACTTATATAAATACCTAATTATTATATTATTTAAACAAAAGAAAAGGTTATTATTCGTATGATGATCTTAGTATTATGCAATAAAAATATTTTTATCTTAATTCAATTATTTAAATTATTAAATTCATGAACTCGTTACATTTTAATTAAACCAACATTAAATTTTATATTTTAGAAGATATTAATATTAAGCGCCATCTATGATAAACAATTCAAACTAATTTATCTGAGCCACTTTAAAAATGACTGATCGTATTTATGAATATAATTTCCTTATTTCGTTAACAGATGTCGCGTTACGTTGGAATTTCGAAAGTGTATAATTACTACCTATTTCCCGCGACTTCGTCCGGTATTGAAACAGTATTTACACACACAATGTAGGTATGTATGTATGTATGTTCCTCCAAAACTTTTAAAACGAATTAACTGATATTCATGAAAAAATCTGGTAGATAAATATTTAGACGTACGGGACACAGGATATATACTATTATCTTTTTCAACGCGGACCAAGTCGCGGGCGCCAACTAGTCGTTTATAAAGCAATACCTTTATTTCCCACGGTGCATTACAAAAGCAATTATTTCCATTATCCAGAGATCCATTATTTACAAGATTGGGTGCATTACTTAAAACCTCACACCGCTTAAGCGTTCAAGGTGCTCCCAAATAGGATATTTAGGTCTTAACAAAACTAGATCAAGACATTCGTTTAGTATACCTTAAGTACATTTTAAAGTAGCTAACTGGTTTTTTTACATGAATATTCTTTTAGCAGATGTTGTATTTTATTTTCATGATGTAAATGTTGATAGACAGGTTGACTGTCCTCTTGGTGGTATGTGGCTGACCTCACCTATTATTTTTTTCACCTTTTAGCCTTTTCTGACCATCTGTCTGTCTGTCTGTCTTTTTGTCTGTCTGTCTTTCTATCTGTCTGTCTGTCTTTCTATCTGTCTGTCTACCTGTCTGTCTACCTGTCTGTCTATCTGTCTGTCTGTCTGTCTACCTGTCTGTCTGTCTTACTGTCTGTCTGTCTTTCTGTCTGTCTGTCTTTCTGTCTGTCTGTCTACCTGTCCGTCTGTCTGTCTGTCTTTTCACCTTTTCTCACCTGCCTGTCTGTCTGTCTGTCTACCTGTCCGTCTGTCTGTCTGTCTTTTCACCTTTTCTCACCTGTCTGTCTTTCTGTCTTTCTGTCTACCTGTCCGTCTGTCTTTTCACCTTTTCATGCCTGTCTGTTTGTCTGTCTGTCTATCTATCTGTCTTTTCATCTTTTCACGTCTGTATGTTTGTCTTTCTGTCTGTCTGTCTATCTGTCTGTCTTTTCAGCTTTTCACGCCTTACTAGCCATTAGACCAAACGTGTCCATTAAAATATGTCTCGAGTGAAATCGTATACAATCACTAGTATTACTAATGTAATATTGTATGAAATTACATCGCAATTACACAACTTATTACGTAGGTATATCGAGTTACTCCAGTTTAAACTTTCGACGGATTATTCGCCAATTACATAGGAATGTATAATGCTAACATATACATGTGTATATTGAATTAATAATATCACTACGCTGTTACGTAATTTATTCAAGCTGTTTCTATTTATAACTAGTTTCGAAGCACCTGAGGTGGTGGTGTTGGTGAAATGGTGACATAAGCAGTATAATGATTCCTAGCGTTACTTTAAGGTAATACAAGTCAGTTTCATACAAACGTAGAATGATTATTACTCCGCTGGTTTATGTTAAATTTATTAACAATAAATAAAACCGCCGAAAAAACTGAAAAGCATAAAATCTTATTATTTTACCTAAGTAATTTTGAGTCCCCCCCTAGGTGGGCCATGACCTTGTCGTGGTGGGGGGGCTTACCCTCAACAATCCGATGGGGTCGCGGGGGGCCGGTGGTTCTCACCGGCCTTTCCTCGTCCCATGGGATTGTTGTTGGGGACCAACAAGGCCCACACCCGTGTGCTCCGAGCGGGCTCCGTTCAGCGGAGCTCGTGTCGGAGCGCACTTTGTTGAAGTCACCCCGGCGGCTGGGGCGGGACATGTAGCCCTCCATGCATGTTCTCGCCAGCTGTCGTCGGGGTGTTTGTTGGAGTTCAGGGGAACAGGGAGGCCTGGGGGGGTGGCCCCTGGTCCCCTGCTCGTCGTGGAGGCCACCCCGGCGGCTGGGGCAGGACTTGTAGCCCTCCATGCAAGTTCTCGCCAGCTGTCGTCGGGGTGTTGTGGTGGAGTTCAGGGGAACAGGGAGGCCTGGGGGGGGTGGCCCCTGGTCCCCTGCTCGGAGGAGTTGCAGGAGAAGGCGGGCATCAGCCCGCCTTCAAATGCCCTCGGGGACCTGCACACACGGCCCCCTCCATCTGGGGATTTCTCGGATGTCTCCGGGCAATCCCCCCGTTGGCGTCAGCCTAGCCAGCAATGGCTAGGCCGCCCGAGGAGGGTGGGTCGGAGCAGTTGCCTCGGCAGAGCCCGTCCACCCCCCACTCAATGGGCAAAGGAGGCACCGGGGAGTTTTAGTGGGTAGGGGCCAGTTCCGCCTGCACGTGCGCAAGCGGAAATACTGGTCGATCCCCACATACCCCTGTCGTCTAGCCAGCGGCAGGGGATCAATAAAAGGATTTTTCCTCGACAAAAAAAAAAAAAAAAAGTAATTTTGAGTCGCCGCCGCGCATCACTAGAATTTTTCAAATCGGTCCAGTAGTTTCGGAGCCTATTCTATACAAACAAACAAACAATCAAATCTTTCCTCTTTATAATATTAGTGTAGACTAGCTCGCACCCGCGACTTCGTCCGCGTTGAAAATGAAAAAAGTAGTTTATCCTGTGTCCTGTACGTCTAAATGTTTATCTACCAAGTTTCGTTTAAGAGTAATGGAGGAACATACATACAGAAAAAACATTGTACAAATGGTCAATTTAGTTTCAGTATCATGTATAGAGCCTATAAACACGATATAACTCCATGACCAACCCTTACACACTTATTATTAGTATTGATAAGCCATATAATAAATTTAATAACAGATTTATTTTTATAGATTAAGCCCATTTTCCTTTCCTACATAATATATATACTATGATAGGCAGCTCACTTACACCTGTCGCATTGCTTGTGTTATACACTATGGTAATCACTTACCATCAAAGTTTACCGTAGCCTGTTCGACGACCTTTAACATAGAGATTTTTTTTTTAAATATTTCTTTGAAAATGTCACAAATTTTGACCTAAAACAAGAGAAATATCTGAGCACTTATCAAATTTCATCACATTATAATACAAGTACTTGACCTGTCGTCGGTTGTCACTCGTCACGATCTCCAGCAGTCAATGTCCGCGTCAACTCACACGCCATAGTCCAGGAGCCAGCACTAAAAATTTCTTGCAAATTCTTTGTTCTGCGACTCTGCTCTATTCATCAATCGAGATATAAATATTTTTATATACGTAATTAGTTATCTATCTAGTATTTAAGCAAAAAAAATCAGTATAAGTAATTTCTATTTTTGAGACTTAAAAATATTATTTATTTATTTATTTACACTAAGGCCGGTTTTAGAGCTCTCCTGACAGTCAGTACTGACGATACGCACTCCTGACCGTGCGACCGACGCGCTTGTCTTTTGTATGAAAATTCATCGGACCACTCTATGTGGTCCGTGTTACAGAGCTTGCCTGACCGTACGCACGCGTATTAATGCGTATCGTCAGTACTGACCGTCAGGACAGCACCGAAACCGGCCTTAATAAAACAATTTGTCTAACAAATTACGTATTGCAAAGTCCTGTGCTCACCTTGTCTCCTACCAACATTTAATGGTATCCACATACCATCAGGTGTTTGTAATAAATGTAAATGGAGATTATTTTTCTTTAAAAAAATATAATTTTAGAACAGAGCGAGCGAATGATACAAAAATAAAGAAGGGAACAAAAAATTGGGAATTTGTAGAGCTGTCGATTTCTTAGTAAGAAAAAAAGGCTCCGAAACTATTGGACCGATTTGAAAAAAAAAACTCACTTTTGGGAAGCTATATTGTTGGAAATTGGTTATCAAGTGAAAATATCTTCAAAATAAAATAGATTTGTGAAAACATTAAAAAAATATATTTTCAAATCAAAGCATTTGACATACGTACAATTTTCATTCTAAACAGAAAAATCAATATTATAACTACATAACTATCCACATATATTTTTTAAAGTTACGCGGAGGAAGTCGCGTGTAACAGTTAGTTACTTAATAAACTTTAATACCGAGAGATGCGCTCCCAAAACTTGAACGCGACTCCCGGCCTATAGTTATGCAACCGGACTTGTCTCGTGGGCGTGTCTAATGAAAGTTATCGACTATGTACATACACCGGACACTTGTACAGATAAAAACCTACTACCGTATATGTACCCTGAAACGAAGAGCGAACAGTATACCTCAGTATTATACAACAAGGGTACCACAAATTAATATTTTCACTTTAAAGTCTACACTTTTGCAATGTTAATGAAATTCTAAAAAATTGAAACCGATTATTAAAGAGGATAAGTTTAGTAATTAGTTTTTTTTTATATATTTTATGGTATAAGTACTATAACTACCTGTTGCACGCGGCCTCCGAAAATACGGGGTGTGTTATATGCGACATGAAGGGAAAGTGTCTTAAAATATCGTAGAGAGGGTATTTTGCTGAAAGAAGACTTTATGTTATTTTTAAAAATTTGTAATTTCAAAGATTTTCTAAAAATTACATGCGACAACAAATAATATTCTTGAAATTTGAATCAATTGTTTTACGTTTTACGCTTTCTTTTAATTAAGATACTATGTTACTTAAGAGGAATTATTATTTTTTGTCCATTATTTAGATTGGCATCATAAAAATATGGGTGTTTATTTTTTCACATTTAAGTAAAGACGGAGCAAGTAATTTTTAGAAAATCTTTGAAATTACTAACTTTTAAAAATTACATAAAGTATTCTTTCAGCAAAATATCCTATCTACGATATTTAAATAACATTCCCTTCATGTCGCATAGTCTTGGGACGCCCTGTATAGGCTATTTTTGAAAGATGGTGCACCCCGTGTGGTCCCATTTCAATTTGGTCCAGTCCTGACAATGGCATCCATGAGTAAAGACCATGAGACTATTTGGAGTCGGTTTAATTTTTGTTCTAATATGTAGTTTATTTGGATTTTTTTAAATTTTGAATAACATTGCAGAGTGTACTGGTGTGCAGTGAGCACGAATATGGCACGAAGGCCTCACCGGCTCGCATTTCTCTTCGACACACATAGTATTATTACTATTAGTGCAGCAACCGGACTCCGCCATTAACGCCAAATGTTGTATATGAATCTCTACAAGAAAACGTTGAACTTTGGCAAGCATACGCAAACACTAATTTTTGAAGTGAAATCTTCTTCAGGTTCGTTGAATATTTTTTGAAACTATTGAACTCGTTACCGTAACCGTGTAACCGCGTCGATCGACTAACCGTATATAATGTAACCGACACCTCTGTTGGCAATCTATACTATTTACTATAATATTATAAAGAGGAAAGGTTTGATTGTTTGTTTGTATAGAATAGGCTCCGAAACTAGTGGACCGATTTGAAAAATTCTTTTACCATTAGAAGCCGACATTATCCGTGATGAACATAGGCTACATTTTACCGCGGGAAAATGCTTCATTCCTACGGGAAAACGGGTAGTAAGAATTATCCTTCCGTACTTATATTTTTCACATATAACTTCTAAACGGCTGAACCGATTGGGTTGAAATTTTGTATGTGTATTTCCATGGTTTCACAGACACGAATGTATTATATTTTATAAAGTTACGCGGACGAAGTCGCGTGCAACAGCTAGTAGTATATAATTTACAAATTTATATATTAAAACCTCCTATATATATATAATATAAACTATATAAGTAATTTACAAATTCGCGGGCAGCAGCTAGTAAAATATATAATAGGACAGTGGAGAGATGCTGATTAGAATCTAATTCCCTTGACGGTAGACGAGTGTACTAAAACCAATAGAACAAAAATGATAATTTTGGAACAGGTTTACATAAAAAAAACACGGCACAGCGTTATCCTTTTTTGGAATACACAAAAAAGGTTAAAATAAACTTAATCGGTAAATGAAAACATCCCACAACTTCAAGGCGCGACGTGGGATATTTCTATGGACAGGGTCGCATTCAACGCACAGTTAAATTTACACAGATTTTGTTAAAGTTTAAAATCAAAGACAATGTTTTTTTTTATGTTTATCACGTCATAACTTTCGACTGGGTGAAACGATTTTGATGATTCTTTTTTTATTTGAAAGCTACGGTTTGAAGTCGGTTTATTTTTTGTTAAAAAGTTTTATTTTATAGTTTTTTGTGGCTATAATCTAATATTTACTACATGCTTAATTTTTAATTTTCCCACCCCCATTTTCCCACCCTTAGGGTAGCAATTTTTTTTCCAAATTTATACAAGACCAACTTCGAGGTATACCGTATCCATTAAAGAAAGAATTATCAAAATCGGACTACTCTGTAAAAAGTTATGCGTGGTTATACGCTACAATCGGTGAGTGAACAATCAATCATCCCCTATTTTCCTACCCTTAGGGTTGGAATTTTTTTTCCAAATTAAAATGGGATTTTGATGATTCTTTTTTTATTTGAAAGCTATGGTGTGGTCCCATTTCAATTTGGTCCAGTTCTGACAATGGCATCCATGAAAAAACGGTTTGAAGTCGGTTTATTTTTTGTTAAAAAAAAGTTATTATTATTATTTCCTAGTCTATACTAATATTATACAGAGGAAAGATTTGATTGTTTGTTTGTTTGTATAGAATAGGCTCCGAAACTAATGGACCGATTTGAAAAATTCTTTTACCATTAGAAGCCGACATTATCCGTGATGAACATAGGATACTTTTTACCGCGGGAAAATGCTTCGTTCCTACGGAAAATCTAAAATAAAAGTAAATACTAGCGGCTTGGCCCGGAAGACAGCGCCATCTATCCAAAATACGGTAGATGGCGTTTTATACTTTTCTACGCGGACGAAGTCGCGAGCACCAGCTAGTTATGTATATAATAATAAATATGTATATTTATGCTATATCGAGTTCGCCTCTGTGCCCAGGTGATAGTTAAGTTGCATTCTATACTTCATAACTTGAAGCCAGTCCGAGACTTAACGTCGTTGCAGTAACACGATTGAACTTACACACAAAACCTTAACTTAAACTGGTTTTAATTTAAAAAAAAAACAGTGCTTCTAAATAAAATGACGAGCCATTTTTGTTTAAAGAAAAATGTGATTCTGTCGACGAACTACTTTGGTTTTTAAGTAATTTTTTTAAGTGTTTTATTGAACTGGAGGTGAACCATTTTAGGACTAGTCTGTGACAGTGAAATTTAGTGTGAATATTGAAAAGGTATGTTTTTCATTTTCTTTTTAAAATTTGTTCTTACATTATTTTTAATATTATAGTAGGCATTGAAAAATTAAAATAAATGAATATAATATTAGCTTGACATTTTATATTTTTTGGTGGGATTTTATATTTTTTTTTTTACTATAGACGATCCCACATTAACCTAATTTTTTCCAGGATAAAAAGTATCAATGACAGCATTTACAACTACACCACTAAACTTTTAAACAGATAGCTTCAAAGTTGAGAAAAGATACATAATTTGAATTTGAATTTGGATAAATTTTTGGGCGAGTAGTCCATTAACTCTAGCCAAACACGACTACTATTTCTTTTTTCCATTTTTTTGTCGAAGCTGTATTAAACAATTTGTTATAATACGTTATTTATTTATTTATTTATATTTGGGAAACATACAATATCTCGATACACATTATACACATACATACAAAACATAAATCAACAAAGTTTCCACTAAATAACTAAAATAAGTTACAAGTTACAAGACAAGACCGATTTTGCATGATGACAAGATACAGTTAAACCGTGTGCATAATTCAATAAAACAGAAAATGATTTCTAAAAGTAACTAATCAACACTTTACTTGACGTTGGTGAAACAGGCGCTAAGGAGTACATAATATTGAAAGCTGAGAGTAAACATACACAAAGGCAGACAAAAAAAAGAAAAAAAGAAAGAAGGGTATATATAACTACTGATTTATATTTTTTTGGACATAACTTACTAACTAACTTACTTACCAATAAAATAAATGTAAATTACTTTCCTCAGAATTAAAAAAAATGGGGTGTGAAGGTGTCGTGGAAACGGTTGTGTCTCAGATTAAATAATAGGTTGTGTGTAGTATGTGAATACGTTTATGTAACGTTTATGTTATATGTTTTAAATAAAAGAAAACAAAAAATTAATATGTTACAAACGTTATAATATAAATTCTTTGATACTTTACCTATCCAGTGGTATATAGGGCTTATCATAAAGTCAATGTGTCTAGCATAATAAGGAAATTTTTGACAAATTGATCCCAATCAAGTGCATGATTTATATGTGAGAAAAATTTGCACAGAAATTCGTATAATATATTCAAAGAACTTTCTCCAAAGTTTATATTATGTAAATACATAATTAATAAAAGAATGTCGTCGATATAGCGATTTCCAAATTAAGTTACAGAAATTTGAAACTCAAGTGAATTACTTAGTCATAATTTAGTGTGACGATAACTTAATTATAGCTTCAAAACTTGTAATGTAAATGATTCACCGACTAACTATTAACTATGAATTAAATAAAACTTAATTTAGTAAATTTTTTTTTAATAATAATTTCTTAAAATATCAGTTGACTACAGTACCTAATAGATTTTCTTTTTTTATGTAAATAAGACTTTGTTTTGCTGCCATAATAACTTAATTAAATTTCAAGTCAAACAAACGGCCCTGTCTACGACACAGCTACACTCCACTTTTTAAAATGAACGATATAAATTATTTAACTAGGTGTTTCCCGTGACTTTGTACGCTTGTTGAGTGAAGAACACCAAGTACCATTTCTCCCAAGTGGTAGGCAATTCTGAAAATATATTCTACAATAAATAGAGGTATTGTGGTATCAAATTTAAAGACGTATTTTTTACTTCAAAAATAATATAAATTACTACAAACCAAAATATAATATGATTGAGAATTTAATTCATTTATTTAATGGTCGGAAGATATATCTTGGAATGACAGGTGGGCACGATTCTACGATTACTTTCACTGGCGGCTGATTCAAGGGCTAGATAAGGCCGACTACACACTTGAAACATTCGCGCGAATTTTTCGCATTTTTTGTAAATTGAAAATTCGTAGTAGGTATCTTTTATCTATTTTTACTTATTAGTTTTCAATAATTTCAATTTCAGTATTAGATTTCAATAGTAGATACCTACCAATTGTTATAACCAAAGTTTTGTGTGTAATAAATATACTTAATGTAAATATTTTTGAATAATAATGCGTGAAATCGTAACAAACGAACTAACTTTTGCATTTATAATATTTTTTGTTAGGTTTATTTCAGTGATTGAGATTTTAGGCTTCACTTGATTCTTGATGAGAATATAGATTTAAATAAAAATATTTTTATTATATCTGTGGCTATATATATACCTATTTTTATTTATAACAACATATTAAAATAAAAATATAGAACTTATAGAAACAAAGTTTCCTAAGGTACCACTAAGGTAGCTGTTCAGGGTTATATTTCATTTCGTATTTAGTGTGTAGTCTTTCTAGTATACATACAAGTCTAGTGTTATAGGTCCCTAGGATTCTCATGGAAGTCGCCGAGTGTGCAGGCACCCTAAGCTGTCGACAATGAAACGTTGCGACACGTCTCCGCGCAACTACATCCGGCTCTCGTCGGATGTTATTAGCGTATTGGCCATTATTGACAGAAAGCTCGTCTTCAACGCGTGCTAAGGGAAATGCTCACTTGATTATTAGAAGCAGTGGGGTTAGAAAGAAAATCCTTACTAATATTATAAATGCGAAAGTAACTCTGTCTGTCTGTCTCGCTTTCACGCCAAAACTACTGAACCGATCACCATGAAATTTTGCATACACGTTGTCTGGTACACCAGGAAGGACATAGGATACCTTTCATCCAAGAAAAACGTAATATTCCCGAGGGATTATCTAAAATATAAAACTGTAATTAACGCCTGACCAAGCCAATGTGTTATAGCAACAAGTTGTCAAGCGTTGTAATTGCTTTTATATTTTTAATTTATCATCGCGTACGAAGTCGCGGGCACCAGCTAGTAATATTATAGATAGAAAATAATGTTCTGTGGAAATGTTTCTACAAAAATAGAGAAATTTGGACTCACATTTATTTTAAATTTAAAAGTAAATATATATTTTTATTTATTTGTTGGTTAAGGATTTATGATTATGTTACGAATGTTCACCATCGTTAGATTAAACTCGTATTTTGATTGGCTAATTATTTAGACGTATTATAACTAAAAAAATACGCTTCGGCATATACTTATGTAGACAAGGTTAGACATATGTATAATCTCGTGACCTTTTTAGTTGGGTAATGTAACCTGTAATACCTATGTATATGAAATATTTTAATTACGTATCATTAATGCTAAATATTTGATACCTAAAGATAAATTATTGTAATTTTCTTAGTTGAAATTAAAATACAGTAAGTATAGTTTTACCCCATGTACCGAAGTCTTCTTTAGTACATTTCATTTCTAAGCTTTCAAAGCTCAAAACCAAAAAAATATTATTTGTAGGCAGGCTAATTTCAAATGAAAGATAAAAAGATATGAATTTATTTCTCACGACTCCGAATTAACTAAGAAACAAAAGTAGGTATGCTTTCACAAAATTCCAACTTACGCAATTAAATTTGGTGTAATCAATAACTTGATCGAATGGTTAGTTTCATTCCAGATGGTTTAATACAATTAACAGAGCCGTATTCACTCATTTGTTTTGCTATTTTATAAAACTTTTTAACAAAAAATAAAACCGCCGAAAAAACTGAAAAGCGTAAAATAATCTTATTATTTTACCTAAGTAATTTTGAGTCGGCGTGCGCATCACTCTACGTAATTTTTGCTTGTTTAGCGCCGACTCAAAATTACTTAGGTAAAATAATAAGATTATTTTACGCTTTTCAGTTTTTTCGGCGGTTTTATTTTTTGTTAAAAAGTTTTATTTTATAGTTTTTTGTGGCTATAATCTAATATTTACTAAATGCTTAATTTTTAATTTTAACACCCCCATTTTCCTACCCTTAGGGTAGGAATTTTTTTTCCAAATTTATACAAGAACAACTTTGAGGTATACCCTATCCATTAAAGAAAGAATTATCAAAATCGGACTACTCTGTAAAAAGTTATGCGTGGTTATACGCTACAATCGGTGAGTGAACAAACAATCATCCCCTGTTTTCCTACCCTTAGGGTTGGAATTTTTTTTCCAAATTAAAATGGGACCCCCTTGGGGGTGCACCCTTTCAAATAAAAAAAGAATTATCAAAATCGGACTACCCTGTCAAAAGTTATGCGTGATCATACATAAAAAAATATAAATATATACGCGTCGAATTGAGTACCTCCTCCGTTTTTGTTTTGTCGTTTTCGTCGGTCGAAAATCATTGAAGATTTGAGTCAAAAAACATTTATTTATGCATTTATAAGTAACTTTCACAATATACTAGCGACAATTAAAAAATATAAAACCCCCAACTTCTTAATTGAGCCCAAACATTATAATATCTGCTGTAAGTTGCCGAGAGATTTCCTGTAAAAAAGAGATGCTGATTTAGGAGATTTTAAATCCCTATTTTTTTTTATATAAATAAAAAAATAATGTTACGTAACGCGATGTCCGAACCTGTAACGCATGGTAGCGTTTTACAAGACCTCCCCTCATCCCCAAATTGCGTTATGTAATACTTAAAATATGACCCCAAAGGTGCAATGTTCAAATGTTTGAAAGATTAGCTCCGGTCTGTGATCAGATTTATGGCCATATCAATAATTTTAAATAAAAAAGATGTCCTTTCTTGAAAGCGAAACTGGTTTTGTACAGTATATCAGAAAATTGTATAAAAATGCGTCCGGTATCCGTAACCGGTTGTTCATCATAATGTCACCGCATTTCACTGGGTCCGCATATTTCACCGTCACTAATAAAATGTTACCATCGCGACGAATCGACATCCAACTTTCTTTCGTCTCAAGCGAAAGCGAACTCGCGTTGATTCTACAGTCAGTTGCAGAAACGTTCTTAAAATTATAAAGGCGTCTTTAAAAACTAAGGAATCATTAAGAGGTAACGCTAGCAGCGTTTTTCCATACAAATATATTCCCCTGTTTTCACCCTGGATAATGCTTCTAGAGCAAAACTACATTAAACCGACGAAGTCGCGTACAATAGCTAGTCACTACATATTATGTATAACATAAAATTATGCGCCTCGTCTATCGCGATAAACTCAAAAACTGCTGCACCGATTTTCATGTTGTTTTCACTAATGGATAGAGTGGTTCTCGAGCAAGGTTTTAATATATAATTTACAAAGTTACACGGACGAAGTCCCGTGCAACAGCTAGTATAAGATAAAATTCAGTAGAAGTAGCGAAACGTGTGCTACACAGATGACGATGATAGCCAACCAGTTTCACGGGATGCGAGCCTCATTTCGCCACGGCTTCAATATTAATTGCGAAACTCTTGCAGACCAAGTAATTCGGTCTAGATTCTGTACGAGTTAAGTGGACCTACTTAGGATTCAATCAAGCACTTCTAGTTTAATTAGATTAATTAGTAAAACGTTTGTTAGTAATAGTTTAGAATAAAATTTTCGACTTAAAGTTAAAGTAAATATATATTACCTCTATAAAAAAACACCTCTTGCTATTTTAAAATTAGCCAATTTTAAATTAGAGAAATACAAATTCTAAAAAATAGTTTAGCCGGAACAAACACACAGACAAACAAAAATATAAAAAAAAAAATTAAAAAAAATTTGTAGTTAAAAACTTAATTTAAATTAAAAAAAAATTGTATAAAAAATTAATTTTTTTTAAATGTTTTACAACTTCCGTGTATACTTTGATATACTAGTAGATATACTAAAGTGCTTTATAATCCTCATCATCATACAATACTAATAATAAATCTGTAAATGTAGGTATTGTATGTAAGTACTCTTAAAAAAATTAACTGACAGGACACAGGATAGCCTACTTTTTCTTTATCAACGCGGACGAAGTCGCGGGCGCCAGCTAGTAACAATATAATACATATAATATAATATAATCTCGCAGAGGATTCCACATTAGTAAATACCAAACGCAACATTACGTCATGGTCAATGGAACATTTCGACACAAAGGGATAAAGTGCACTCCCACCTTAACTTAGATGTTACTTAACCATCTGGTGGGAGATGCAGTGTGAGTGGGCGAAGCCTAATGTCGACCTTGTATGTAATTATGTGGTACGCAAACAAATGCATTGACAGGACACTGACTGCCTTGTTCATTATAATTGTTAATCGTCGACCCACATACATTCGTTAGCTTAGCATTCACTTAATGTTAACTTTAAAGGATTTTCATCGAAATCAAATATTTCCAATAAACTTCGTTTTTTTTTATGTTAAGGTCGACAGACAGGCTGACGGTCCACTTGATGGTAGGTGGCTACCGTCGCCTGTAACACAAGCAACGCCATAAGTGCTACAAGTGCGCTGCAGACCATAGAAGGATTAAGGATAAGGGATAAGGAAGGGAAGGGGTAATGGGCTCTAACATCCCTTACTCACTCACCGAAACACAACAGCACATATGCTGTTATTTCACGGTGGTATTCTGTAAGGAGTGGTTACTGCCGCCAGTGTGCCCTACCACTACTTTTCAAATCCAGACCAGAGTCATTTTTGAAAATTATATTAAAATTTCCAAAGTCGACTCCGCCGGGAATCGAACCCGGGGCCCCTAAGACGTTAGGCAAGCACCTTTGCCACTCGTCCAACGGGCTCGTCAAAAGGAATAATAAATAATAATTGCTTGGAATAATTGCTTTGAAAAGGCGACTTAAAACCGTCTCAGGGTCTTTTCTCACGGATGCCATTGTCAGAATTGGACCAAATTGAAATGGGACCACACGGGAAGCACGAGCTTTTAAATAAAAAAGGAATCATCAAAATCGTTTCACCCAGTCGAAAGTTATGAGGTAATAAACATATAAAAAAATACAGTCGAATTGAGAATTTCCTCCTTTTTTGGAAGTCGGTTGAAAAATATGAGTCAACCGATCATTATCAAATTTTGCATAAACATTGTCAAGGATACAAGAAAGGACATAGGAGGTACCCTATGTCCTTTCTTGTATCTATTTATTATTATTATTATTATTTTTATTGTACATTTTAGTACTTTTTTTCTGGATAGCGCCACTGTCGCGTGGCGGCGCCACCGTCGTCACCGCGATAAAGATGTGAGGCGTTATTACTTACTTATATATTTCCTTTTTTCAACGCGGACGAAGACACGGGCACCAGCTAGTAGTCTATACTATACTAATATTATAAAGAGGAAAGATTTGATTGTTTGTTTGTTTGTATTGAATAGGCTCCGAAACTAGTGGACCGATTTGAAAAATTATTTTACCATTAGAAGCCGACATTATCCGTGATGAACATAGGCTACTTTTTACCGCGGGAAAATGCTTCATTCCTACGGGAAATCTAAAATAAAAGTAAATACTAGCGGCTTGGCCCGGGAGATAGCGCCATCTATCCAAAATACGGTAGATGGCGTTTTATACTTTTCTACGCGGACGAAGTCGTCCGCGTACTACGCGTTTTAGCATTTTCCCGCGGTAAAAAGTAGCCTATGTTCATCACGGATAATGTCGGCATCTAATGGAAAAAGAATTTTTCAAATCGGTTCACTAGTTTCGGAGCCTATTCTATACAAACAAACAATCAAATCTTTCCTCTTTATAATATTAGTATAGACAAGTTAAAATTGAAAAAGATTGAAGAAATGTTTTGACACCTTCAATGTTTTGACATGTCACAGACGAAGCCGCGTACATAAACTAATATAGTTATAAAATATTAGTATGGAAATAAAATCAACCGCTCTAGTGCTTAAACCAAAGTACTTGAATCCGTTAAAAGTCCTGACACTTATTACTAAATATAGAAATCAGTTCACAGTCAATAAGTTGGTTAGCGGAAATTTCACACCGCCCGATGCCGTCCGGTTATAAAATTAATTATTAATAAGTCAATCTATACTAATATTATAAAGAGGAAAGATTTGATTGTTTGTTTGTATTGAATAGGCTCCGAAACTATTGGACCGATTTGAAAAATTCTTTCACCATTAGAAGCCGACATTATCCGTGATGAACATAGGCTACTTTTTACCGCGGGAAAATGCGTCATTCCTACGGGAAAACGGGTAATAGGACAACGGGTAGTAAGAATTATCCTTCCGTACTCATCTTTTTCACATAACTTCTAAACGGCTGAACCGATTGGGTTAAAATTTTGTATGGCTATTTCGATGATTTCCTGGATGATTTAAAAATACAATTGGGCCCGGTAGGTGGCGCTGCTGTCGGTATGTCAACTACTAAATGGCTTGACCGATTGGGTTGAAATTTTGTATGTGTATTTCCATAATGGTTTCACAGACACGAATGTATTATAATTATTTTATAAAATTACGCGGACGAAATCGCGTGCAACAGCTAGTTATTAATAAGTCAATTAATTAGAAAACTATTAATTAGAATGTTGAAACCACAGCTCGAATTTACGATAGATAAACATAGGTAAACAAGTTTCAATGGCTATAAGTATAAAAATTATTTATTCTTCTTCATAAAGGTTCCATATATCTAGTTGTTGCACGCGACTTCGTCCACGTAACTTTATAAATTATAGCCTATGTTACTCACTGATAATGTAGCTTTCTATAGGTGAAAGAATTTTCAAAATCAGTCCAGTAGTTTTTGAGCTTATTTATTTCAAACATACAGAAATACAAATCATCTCTTGTATATAATATTATTAGCTGTTGCACGCGACTTGGCCTGCGTAACTTTATAAATTATAGCCTATGTTACTCACTGATAATGTAGCTTTTTATAGGTGAAAGAATTTTCAAAATCAGTCCAGTAGTTTTTGAGCTTATTTATTTCAAACATACAGAAATACAAATCATCTCTTGTATATAATATTATTAGCTGTTGCACGCGACTTGGCCTGCGTAAATTTATAAATTATAGCCCATGTTACTCACTGATAATGTAGCTTTCTATAGGTGAAAGAATTTTCAAAATCAGTCCAGTAGTTTTTGAGTTTATCAATTACAAACAAACAAAAAATAAGTACGAAATTTTTTTCTATATAATATTAGTGTACAAATACATGCTTAAGACATTACGAATAGTCTTAAGCAATAAGTGTATATAAGCAATTTTAAGTTAAAGTCTATCTATTACAACACTGTAAGTACACAAACAAATTTTTATTTTCATTTTATTTAACTTTCGCTCGAAGCAAAAGTCTCAACTTTCGTTTGCGCGTTTAAGTTATCTTTTGTTTTCCGTTGTCACACTAATTAAGGGATTACGCAAACCATGAAGTCACAAAGCATGACATAATAAATATTTGGGACCATTGTTTTTTGTATTTCTGTTATTTAATACAATTTTTTTTTTTATAATAAAATGCGAAAAGTAAGCTCTCACTCTATAACTATTAAGTGGAAAAAAAAATATTTTTCCAATCTACACTAATATTATACTTAAAAGAGAGAAGATTTGTATTTTTGTACGTTTGTTGAATAAATTAAAAAAACTAGTGGACCGATTTTGAAAATTCTTTCACTTATATAAAGCTACATTATCGGCGAGTAACATAGGCTATGTTTCGCGGACAAATGTCGCGGACATACATACATACATACATACATACATACATACATACATACATACATACATACATACATACATACACGCACACACACACACACACACACACACACACACACACACACACACACACACACACACACACACATACATACATACATACATACAGAAAAAAAATTGTAAAAATGGTAAATTTAGTTTCAGTATCATGTATAGAGCCTATAAACACGATATTTCTGAAAACAAAGTAAATTACTCCACGACCGACCCCTACAGATTTAACTCTTGATGTGACTAAGTACTCGTTACAGTTATTCTCAAAATAACACACCTTTTCTAAAGAAAGAAATGATAACATGTATAACATCTTCTTCGGTCAATGTACTCGCGAGTAATGAGTGTTTCCATTTTGATACGTCACATGATTTTACAAATAATATAATATAGTAGCCACCTACCATCAAAATTAAACGGTCCGTCACAGCCTGTCTGTTAAATTTATGAATTCAATTCAAATTTCACTTATTTCGAAAACAATTTCATAATTGTACAATTTTCTATCGATTTGGCGTCTGTCTTAATGGGGAATAAGTTATTGGAATAAGTTTTTATAAATAAGGCTTATTTATAAAAAGATTATTAATGTGACACGATGTGTGTGTGTGTGTGTGTGTTTGTGTGCTACGTATGAATATTATTCTATCAAATAATATGCCATTTATGTTTCATCAAAAATTGTATCCTATTTGCGTGTCTGTTTGCTTGTCATCTAAAAATGTATCCTGTATGTATGTGTGTCATCTAAAAATATAGATCATTTGTTGCGTGTCGTCAAAAATGTACGTTATATGTAATGTAAGATTATATAAAATATCTCTTTATCACTTTTAAATATTATTATGTGTTACGTAATAAAGTAATAAAATAAAATGTGTATGCACGTTTTAAAGCAATGGACACAGACGGCCCACTGCTCCAGTTAGTAGAGGCAGCATGTCGCGCACGCGATACAAATAATTCTGTTGCATTGTTGCGCGCATAACATTCGCAGTCCGGTACCAAATTGCATTATTTATTGGGTTTAATTGGCACAACGCACGTACGTAACATGTATCGATTACAGGACGTAATAGATCACAATTTAAGGGTACATTAGTTGCAAATTGGTAATTGCGTAGCGCCTTAATTCGTTTGTAGTGTTAACTATCTATAGGAAAACCTTGTATGTCTTTTAATGACAAGATGACAGTATGACAAGTCACATAATGACAATATCGTAGAGTGACGAAGTCACAGAATGACAATATCGCAGAATGACGAAGTCACATAATGCTAATATAGAATGACGAAGTCACATAATGACAATATCGTAGAGTGACGAAGTCACAGAATGACAATATCGCAGAATGACGAAGTCACATAATGCTAATATAGAATGACGAAGTCACATAATAACAATATCGCAGAATGACGAGATCACAAAGTGACTAGATCGCAAAATAACATTATTACGTGATAACTGTTGACGAGGCCATCATAATCACAATATTGCAGGATGACAGGGTCACAAACCTTAAGTTGAAAAAAATTGAATTGAGAATCTTTTGAAAATGTAATACTAATTACCTAATATTATTTTCTATTTGGGATCCACTTCTAACCGCTAATTAAAAATGTCATGTTCCTTATCTGTTTAAAAAAATCTTGCCTAAATCCGTTTTGTCGTAGAGATTAAACTATAAAAACAAACAAGCGGACACACAACACGTTTTATGGGCTTTTGTGACCTAAAAGTGATCTACGTCGGAAACAGCCTAATCAGTCAAAAAACTGTATAGTACACGTAAATAAAAAAAGATTTCATTTTAAATTCAAATACTGACAATTCAAATTTCATTATAACTTAAGTTCATATTTGTATATAGTAATTTATTACCTTTCAATGGTTTTGTAACTATGTGTTGTAAGATTGGGCTAAAGGAGCCCATTATTCTTCGTCTACTAAGTATCGTTAACTTAGTAAGTACTTAGGTACCTATATTTTGAACATCAAGGTTATATTGTGTGCATAATTATCTTTAAGCATCGTTCCTTGGGTATTCAGTAAACATTCGCTTGCTTAATCAAAAGACGCTTTATCAGCAAATAAGGAAACAGGTTTAATTTAACCAGCAAGTGAGATAAGTTATAAGTAAGTCAGATCTAAGTTACCGCGTAGGCGCAAGGCGAACAGGTATTGCTGGGTTATTCTAAAATATATGTAGAGTTTTTATTTCAATTTCGTTTCAAAAAATTGTTATTAATTATTAACAGTCTGTTTAAATGTTGAACTTTTTACTTACGTGACGCATTGATCCTAGAAAGTAAAGATGCGGCCATTCGAAAAAGAAAAAAACCAACGCCATCTATTGGAACTTTAAGATACTACTTCCATTACTTCTGCAGCTCTGGTACATAAGCCGGTCTCTGTGTCTCGGTGACTAATGTGTTAATCATAGATCTAGTATCACTACCATAGATCTAGTATTACTACCGTTCATTACTACCGCCGTTGTGCATGGTATGGTGACTAAGCTGTCTGGTGTCACTTTCAGATTTTGACACCGGCGCGTCGGCGCCACGCGTTAGCGTTAGCGTTAGCGTAGGAGCGTTAGCCTTGACGTTGGCGGCTAACGTTTAAATTAACAATAATCTGTCTTTAAAAATTATAAACGACAGTACTATTTTGTGTATCACAATCTTTGATAAAGAATAGGTACACTAGTGGATTCTGGGTTGCTTTATTAAAAGTGGCATAATAGATAGAATATCACCGCACTCACAGCTTGGGGTGCTGTTTAAAATTAGTTGCACAAAGTTTTGTTACGACATGGTTACGACTTGGACCATTATTACTAAATGTTAAGGTTCAAATCAGTCATGCAAAATTTACATTATTCATCTATTTATCAGAAATTAACGAGAAAAAGTGATAGCATGTATAAAAAAATCCAATGGACACTTTTTCACAGTGATTTTGTTCGAGACCATGAATCTAGTGTATTCTTTATCAAATCAAAGATCAGAATACTTAGGTTATTTTTTTTTTTTTATTATTTATTTTATTGAAACATAGTCACACAGCACTCATATGACAATAATATAAGAGTAAATACATATGTATACTTAAAACCTACTGCCAATAACGGAATTTACAAAGATATGTGGACTAAAATCGCAGCTAATGGTATGCAATACAGAATAACCGCAGTAGTTTAAAATAATGTTAGAAACTAAGCCGCTCCAATAGTGAGATCTATTTGTGTCGAGTCGTGCTTAATACTAGCACAAACATTATGTAAAGCACCCGGATTTGCTCTCTAGAGCCTTCTATACAAAATACAATTAAGTTACAAAACTAAGTAGTAGGTAATGTTTTTAGTTTTATACGACCACTTTGTAACCAGTATAACACATTAGAATCACTAAAATGTCAATTTGTTGAACGTTTTGAAAATATTATTGCAATTATATAATATACTGGCTGTTGCACGCGACTTCGTCCGCGTAACTTTATAAAATGTAATACATTCGTGTCTGTGAAACCATTATGGAAATACACATACAAAATTTCAACCCAATCGATCAAGCCGTTTAGTAGTTGACATACCGACAGCAGCGCCACACCTATTTTTAGGTGTTTGAGGGGGCAGAGGAAAGTGAGGGGCGGATACGCGTCGGTGTGTCGACACGTTATTGGTAGACTCAGTCGCTCTTCCCCTCCCGCACTTCGTTCGCGCGTCTCCAGTCTCTTAGGTACTGTTGCGTACAGATTGTTTTATCGTATTAGTAAATACGTCATGGTGAATAAATGCCTAAAAAAACGTTGTCCTTCGACATCGCACGATGATTTTATGGAAGGAATATCAACACTGCCTGTGTAATGTTAAGTTAGTGAGGTGAAAAATTACGATATAAGAAAAAAAAGTCATTATTCTTAGCGATTTTGTGCGCAATTGTACACATGCGCTGATTCCCCCACTAGTGTCGCCTTCGAACCTTAATATAATAATTCACCTATACTTTCCCCTTCATGTCGCATAGTCTTGGGACACCCTGTATAGTATACAGACCTAGCTAGGTCGCCAAGGTAATAATATTTTAAAGGTGCTATTTCCGTCCCTATTACACGTTAGTTAAACGGAATGTTATCTAAAGAGGTGATAAATCAGTTAATATATCCATTAGTTGGTAGTTAGTGTTAGAGTTAATCGCGTGGATTTCCTTTCGTAGAAAATGTAGGATGTGGAATCACAATTTTCTCCACATGAATTAATCATTCAGGACACCGAGTTTAGTTTAGCATACATTTTACGAGTTTGCGTTTCGCAATAATCAGACATTGAAATGCACTAGGTCTCAAAATTATTATTATTATTATTATTATTTTATGTAATCAAGGCAGCGCTTGGCCGCGATCTCACTTGATGTTAGGTGCAGATGCGGCCAAAGATGGACCACGCTTACCTAGTAAGTGCCCATTTGCCCCAGACTTGAAGACCCCGAGGTTGTAATTTTGGGGAAACACGGACGCAGGCAATGAGTTCCACTCCTTAGCAGTTCGGACAAGGAAGGTGGAACTATAACGCTTCGTGTGTGACCGGGGAACATCAACCACAAAGGGATGAAACCCCCGCCCGCGCCTCGTGTTCCGCAAGTGGAACGGCTCTGGCCGGATCAGATCCCATAGGATGGACGCACATTCTCCGTGGTGTAGACGATAGAAAACCGATAGGCATGCTACTTTACGACGATGCTGCAGGCTTTGAAGCTGAGACTCCACAAGGGAGTCGTTGCCAATAAGTTTTTTAGCTCGCCTTTCAATCGAGTTATTGGAGTTTACTCCTCATGAATCGATTTGCATATCACTACATAAATAAAACAGAGTCCTCCGCAGCGACTGTCTGTCTGTTCGCGATAAACTCAAAAACTACTGCACCGACATTCATGCTGTTTTCACCAAAGGATAGAGTGGTTCTCGAGGAAGGTTCTAGTATATAATTTACAAAGTTACGCGGGCGAAGTCGCGGGCAACAGCTAGTTTATTATATAAACCCGTGGTGTAAAAATTTATGGGCGTAAAATCAAAAACTTTTTAACAAAAAATAAAACCGGCGAAAAAACTGAAAAGCATAACTCTTTACGTAATTTTTGATTGTTTGGCGCCGACTCAAAATTACTTAGGTAAAATATTTTATGTTTTTCAATTTTTTCGGCGGTTTTATTTTTTGTTAAAAAGTTTTATTTTATATTTTTTTGTGGCTATAATCTAATATTTACTACATGCTTAATTTTTAATTTTCCCACCCCCATTTTCCCACTTTTAGGGTAGGATTTTTTTTCCAAATTTATACAAGACCAACTTCGAGATATACCCTATCCATTAAAAGAAGAATTATCAAAATCGGACTACTCTGTAAAAAGTTATGCGTGGTTATACGCTACAATCGGTGATTGAACAATCAATCATCCCCTGTTTTCCTACCCTTAGGGTTGGAATTTTTTTTCCAAATTAAAATGGGACCCCCTTGGGGGTTCACCATTTCAGATAAAAAAAGAATTATCAAAATTGGACTACTCTGTAAAAAGTTATGCGTGATCATACAAAAGGAAATATACAACGTTTTCGTCGGTTGAAAATAGTGTACCTTCAGTCTGTGTATAAAAATTAAAATAATAATCCCTTGATATAAAAATTAATAATATATATTTCACCGTTATTTGAACCTAACTCTTCACGGTTTTCCGACACATACTTAACTTAACACGGTTAACACAAGCATTAACTTAACCCATTCAAAACTAAACCTTTTTAATGTTATTCAAAAGAGGTGTTTGCTTAGTTATGCAAACGCTTGCCGTCCGGAGAGAAACTTTCACTTGTTCATTGATTTCATTCGGTCAGTAAGTCCATTCACATGGTCAGTGAACGAACAACGAACAATAGTTATCTCCGTTCAATAGACCGTTTAAAAAAGTCTGACACGAATAGAATTAATTGCAATCGTAGTAATACAATGTACATACAAACATAGGAACAAGTCAATACAACAACTGTGAGAACTTTAGCTATTGGAGTTATAATTATAAAAAAATGTTTTAATTAATTCTGTTTCGTAATGTTTTTTATTTATAACTAGCTTTGGCATGTGACTCTACATTTACCTACTCGATTTATACCGAAAGTATTTTTGTTGACATTTTAATAATCTTTGTTAACCTAAGTTTAAAATATTACTAAAATATCTGGTGCAGACATACCGACAGCAGCGCCACCTACCGGGTCCAATTGTATTCTTAAATCATCCAACAAACCATCGAAATAACCATATAAAATTTCAACCCAATCGGTTCAGCCGTTTAGAAGTTATGTGAAAAAGATAATTACGGAAGGACAATTCTTACTACCCGTTGTCCTATTACCCGTTTTCCCGTAGGAATGAAGCATTTTCCCGCGATAAAAAGTAGCTTATGTTCATCACGGATAATGTCGGCTTCTAATAGTAAAAGAATTTTTCAATTGGGGGCCAGTAGTTTCGGAGCCTATTCTATACAAACAAACAGACAAACAAATCTTTCTTCTTTAAAACAAAACAAAGATCATCAAAATCGGTCCAGCTGTTCTCGAGTTATAAATGGTATAACTAACACGACTCTCTTTTATGTAGATAATTTTTTTAAATGTCTTTAAACTCTAAATTCTATTAAACTCAATTTGTTTAACAATAAATAATGTCTAAATTAGTTTGCACCACATTCGAAATAATTGACGTGAAAAGAAACGACAAGGCCGTTCTAAATTCGGAATTTTAAATTTAAACATAAAAAATTCTCATTGCGTTCCATTGTTATATCATTTTATTACGTTCCGTTTAACGTAATCCCAACACTGTTGTGTGAATTTCAAATAGAGAATCATTCAGTGCCAAGTATTATAATGATGATGTAAGGCTTGGATAGAAAGTAATTAGATTTATTTCGAAATATTGACAGATTACTTGAAATATACAAATCAAATTTAACTATAAGAACGTCATTAGTGTTTACCTAAAAAAACACAATAATTCCTATCTTATCTTATACCGACTTCTCAAAAGATGCAATATTATACATTAACCAAACCATATTAAAATCTGTTGTGCGGTTTAGAAGTAGGGTAAAATGACCTAATGTTGGCACTCGTCCAATTTATTGTCACCCTAAACTTTTAATATCTTACAATATAATTATTATAAATAATATGCATATTTTTTAGTCTGTGGCACGTACATAATTGAGCAGGTGAATGGTCACCGACCCCACTTTCATTGCCATTGCCGACGCCTAGTTCACGCTTTCCTTTAAAAATTTACTTATAACCTTATTGTGTTTGATGAACGACCGTTTCTTATACAATACTAGCTGCCGCCCGCGACTTCTCCCGCGTAATTTTGTAAATTATATACTGAAACCTTCCTCAAGAACCACTCTATCCATTGGTAAAAACAGCATGAAAAACGGTGCAGTAGTATTTGAGTTTATCGCGAACAGACTTTGTTTTATAATATGTAAGGATATGCTGTAGTCTTTTCATGTTATATTTATTTTTTTAAGAGTCACGCGGTATAGAGAGTGATAGGATAGAGTCAAGGTGACCAGATAAGGGAATAGGCTCTGGTATAAGTATTACTTATTCAGACAAAACATAATAACACTATGGTGCAGTTATTAAATGGAGATAGTCTGTAACCATTTTGATTAATATCACCAGATTCAAAGATATTTGATTGGTCTCGCTGCGCTCGACTAGATACAGCCGCCGCCGTACTTGAAAAATTCGGCGTACCCGAGCTAGTTACACTGCAAACTGTCTGGTCTGTCTGTGATATCGTACGTTCCGAATGTTTTATTAAATTTTTAAATTATTAAAAATGCCAATTTGTGTAGTGAAACTGTTTAAAAATATATTAAAACTGTGTAAAAAGTGATAAATAATGACGATGTTTTACATACACTATCTGGTAGAGCGTAGCGGGACCAATAATTTATCTATGACCAGACTTAACTACATCAAACTGAAGAAATGGTCCTCTTTAACAATAAAATAAGGGTTCTAAAAATGGCCAGAATGGCGCTAGTGTAGCTTCTACTATCTATCTTCTATCTTTGTCTATTTCTATTACTCCTATTTATCTATCTTTGTCTAAATTCCTCCTTAATGCTTCACAGGCGCCATCTTAATTTACTGGTATTGTGGAACCACTTTTTTATAATAGAGTCGGTCCTAATTAATTATCTCTAACCTCCATAAACCAGACATTAGTTTCTATCCAAGAATTATATAGATCAACAATCGATTGGTTCGTTCCGTTTCACGCTGACACTAAATATTCCCACGGCTTTGAACTACAAATTTAATAGCAAAGGTTAATTGTATTATTATGGCGGTGATTACGAACGCTTAGTAGTCTGTTTATTTGCTAGTCATCGTCGTCAATGTCATGCTTTCTCTAGTAATGTAACATGGAGGAAAATTTACTTCAAAAACACATGAGGTGTGGACAAAAGATTTTATCTGTCGAAATAACTAAATCTAAATTGTTTTTGATGTCTATCCAAATATTATAACAAAATCAAAATATTAAGAATACAAAATATACTATACATATTTAACAAATTCCTCTTAGAGTATGACTAGAAAAAATATTTTCTAGAAATTACGTCGTCGTCGACAATAAATAATATTATTGAAATTATCTTATTTACTTTAGAAGAATTATTATTTATTGACCATTCTTTCGATTGGCATCACAAAAATAAAGCTGATTATTTTTTTCACATTTAAGTCTGTTCGATTCCCAGACGACGCAAGTAATTTTGAGAAATGCAATATTACTAATTTTTAAAAATTACATAAAATCTTGTTTCAGCAAAATATCCTATGTACGATATTTAAGGTACTTTCCATGTCGCATAGTTTTGGGACATCCTGTATAGTGAGACCTTTAATCGAAGTTGCCATAAAGACAGCCAATTTAATATTACGAAATATAAGAAAGCGATTCTGTTGAAATCGTCAGAAAACCAGTCTAGTCTCCCAAAATATCGTCGCCCCGAGACGTTTGTGAGGCCGAGGCAACTCTCACTATCATTATGGTGAAAGTGCTCACACAAATAGACGGACATTTTTCATATAAGCAAGTATATTAGATCGAGAAAAGTGACGTATGGGGCGTATGCATTACAAAATGTAATGACAATGTAATTATATTCGAATGACATTACATCTGAATGACATCCAGTTACTTATGACAAATTTTATGACAATTTTCAATCATTATGAAATCATGAAGCAACATGATGAGCCCATTTGAAAGGACATGGAAGTCTTAGATAATTATTATGGAGAGTTGTGTACCGCTAAGTATTTATTAAAAAAAAACGGAGGCAGTCATGAGGACTGCCAACAGAATCGGTTATTATATGCAATGTGTTGACGTGATCGCGTACGTAGACAGCTGCGCGCGCATAACTGTGAGCATTAGCATGTTGCTGACGCGAACCCATACATTTTTTTCCTACCCAAAATCGTATAACACGGCTTTTTTTAGTTGAAAGAATTTTTACCATTACTAAAAATTATTTCACCTATAGAAAAAGCTACATTATCAGCGAGCAACATAGGCTACCTATATCTATACTAATATTATAAAGAGGAAAGATTTGTTTGTTTGTTTGTATAGAATAGGCTCCGAAACTACTGGACCGATTTGAAAAATTCTTTTACCATTAGAAGCCGACATTATCCGTGATGAACATAGGATACTTTTTACCGCGGGAAAATACTTCATTCCTACGGGAAATCTAAAATAAAAGTAAATAGTAGCGGCTTGGCCCGGGAGATAGCGTCATCTATCCAAAATACGGTAGATGGCGTTTTATACTTTTCTACGCGGACAAAGTCGCTTGCAACAGCTAGTATTATTCTTGTATATTTTTTCAACATCAACTAGATGTTGTTCAATATTTTGATTTGACTGCATTACAATGTTACGTCGTTCGCTCTTAATAATAACACGAATGTAACGAAGCAGTGACCTTTGCATGAGGTAATGTAAAGTTTGTTCAACTTTACACTTGATTGATCCACTGAGTGTTACGAAACACTCGTTATCTATACCTACTATATACTACTATTTATACTATATACTATATTATTAATTACTTTGTAATAATAATCTTATTGCAGTAATGATACTGAAACTAAATTGACCATTTTTACAATTTTTTTCTGTATGTATGTTATGTATGTTCCTCCATCACTCTTAAACGAATTATCTGATTCTCATGAAACTTGGTAGATAAACATTTAGAAGTACGGGACACGTGATAGGCTACTTTTTATCTTTTTTAACGCGGACGAAGTCGCGGGCAACAGCTAGTTTATATAGAGCCTATCTATATACACGATATTTCTGAAAATTACTATATGACCGACCCTTACAGATTTATTATTAGTATTGAGTATTGATTGATAAGAGATTTTTTGTTTTTTTAAGTTTTAATTTAACTTTAAAAATTGGGCTCCGAAAATAACGCTTTCCTGTGCTACGCTAATAGTGTTTATATGTAATTTGGACCTAGGCTTAACTGGACAATAAAGCCACAAGACATGAATAGACAAGACACAAGTTTTCCTTTTTTATATTTTCCACTTTTACCGGAAACTAGAGAGCTCTCGTTCGGTATGTGTGTCTATGTGTTTGCCTCCGCAGACGGACCGGTCGACCGACTCGTCGTCCGACTCGTCGCCCGACTCGGTTTACTTCATGCTGGCCGAAGCATACTTTCTACGGAAGCTATATATAGTTTACATAACTTAAACTAAATTATAGGAAATTGTTCGTTTAAATAATCTAGATTTTTTTTAATGATTGCTTTTAATAATTTTTCTAATAAAGATTGCATTACACAAGTAGTGGCAAACCCAAACTGTTTAAAATGCAAAAGTCTTTACCTTTACAGGCGTCCGATTATCTATACTAATATTATAAAGAGCAAAGATTTGATTGTTTGTTTGTTTGTTTGTATAGAATAGGCTCCGAAACTAGTGGACCGATTTGAAAAATTATTTTACCATTAGAAACCAACATTATTTGTGATGAACATAGGATACTTTTTACCGCGGGAAAATGCTACCTTCCTACGGGAAAACGGGTAAAAGGACAACGGGTAGTAAGAATAAAATTATCCTTCCGTACTTATCTTTTTCACATAACTTCTAAACGGCTGAACCGATTGGGTTGAAATTTTGTATGGCTATTTCGATGGTTTCCTGGTTGATTTAAAAATACAATTGGACCCGGTAGGTGGCGCTGCAGTCGGTATGTTAACTACTAAACGGCTTGACTGATTGGGTTGAAATTTTGTATGTGTATTTCCATGGTTTCACAGACACGAATGTATTATATTTTATAAAGTTACGCGGACGAAGTCACGTGCAACAGCTAGTTGATATGATATTTGAAATGTCAAACGGGTCTTATTTGTTATCAGGTGGCTGGAGAAATGTCACTTGTTTGTAATTAGTTACAAGGAGAAGTAGTTAGCTGGTTACATCACCTTAGTTTTAAGATCATGGCTGTCTATTTGTCATACTTAAAAGTTGACAATGTTACTTGAAAGTTTAACAATGCTAATGTGCCAACATTAGCACATTTGAAGGGAAAATAGTAAGTTTTAGTCTTGTAGCAAAGGACATAATATCCTTACTAATATTATAAATGTGAATGTGAGTTTTTTTGTTTGTTTGTTACGCTTTCACGTCAAAACTACTGAACCGATCACCATAAAATTTTGCATACACGTTGTCCGGGACACCAGAAAGGACATAGGGTACCTTTCATCCAGGAAAAAGTACTGTTCGCGAGGGATGATCTGAAATATAAAACTGTAACTAACGCCTGGCCAATGTGTTATGGCAACAAGTTGTCAAGCGTTATAATTGCTTTTATATTTTTAATTTATCATCGCGTACGAAGTCGCGGGTACCAAGTAGTTTTAAATAAAGTAGTCAAAAGTCTGCTCCAAATTCCGAGCTTGTAACATATCACAGTATGCCAATAATTACATATTCCACTAATGAATCACCGAAGACTTTCGTTCGCCCCACAATAACAAAGAAATATCCGCTTCTCCGGTCCAGTGATTGGTGCATTGTTCATGGTGCAATGATGGTATCGTGGTTTTGTAATTTAGGTCAAGATCCTTGCACTAATATAAACGTGTGTTGTTTCTTCACCACTTGTAAATTGAACTTCTATTTAATTAAATCTATACTAATATTATAAAGAGAAAAGATTTGATACCTAAGTAATTTTGTGTCGCCGCCGCGCATCACTCTTTTGCTAATTTTTGCTTGTTTGGCGCCGACTCAAAATTACTTAGGTAAAATAATAAGATTATTTTATGCTTTTCAGTTTTTTCGGCGGTTTTATTTTTTGTTAAAAAGTTCTATTTTATATTTTTTTGTGGCTATAATCTAATACTTACTACATGCTTAATTTTTAATTTTCCCACCCCCATTTTCCCACCCTTAGGGTAGGAATTCTTTTTCCAAATTTATAAGAGACCAACTTCGAGGTATACCCTATCCATTAAAAAAAGAATTATCAAAATCGGACTACTCTGTAAAAAGTTATGCATAGTTATACGCTACAATTGGTGAGTGAACAATCAATCATCCCCTGTTTTCCTACCCTTAGGGTTGGAATTTTATGTCCAAATTAAAATGGAACCCCCTTGGGTGTGCACCCTTTCAAATAAAAAAAGAATTATGCAAATCGGACCACCCTGTCAAAAGTTATACATTAAAAAAAAAAAGAAAACCAAATATACGCGTCGAATTGAGGACCTCCTCCGTTTTGGTTTTTCGTTTTCGTCGGTTGAAAACACATTACAAGTATTTAGATACTGCTATTCACGATGGTCTTCTTAGAGTAGTCAATGCAGCAATTCAACATGCTTATATGTAGTGCCTTGCCACTTGGTTTGCCCATAAATGTGCTTTACAAAGAAATGAAACGACAGGAAGAGTGACCGGTCCAGTGGTACTAGTTTTTAATATCTCACCGGACGGGATTTCGAACCGGAATTGCTATAGCCAGTACTGGCCCAGGTTATTCTCATTCTATATTCATTTACTTCCTCAATACGTACATTTTGTATGGATGGTTAAACTGTATAGTACCTATATATATTATCAATAATACTAATAATAAATCAGTAAAGGTCGGTCAAGGAGTAAGTCACTTTGTTTTCAGAAATATCGTGTATATAGCTCTATACATGATACTGAAACTAAATTGACCATTTTTACAATTTTTTTGCTGTATGTATTATTTTCGTCCATAATATAACTCTTAAACGAATTAACTGATTTTCATGATACTTAATAGATAAACATATAGACATACGGGACACAGGATATATATATATATAGGCTATTTTTTTTCGTTTTCAACGCGGACGAAGTCACGTACACCAGCTAGCCTATACTAATATTACCTATAAAGAGGAAATATTTGATTGTTTGTTTGCTTGTATAGAATAGGCTCCGAAACTAGCGGACCGATTTGAAAAATTCTTTTACCATTAGAAGCCGACATTATCCGTGATGAACATAGGATACTTTTTACCGCGGGAAAATGCTTCATTCCTACGGGAAATCTAAAATAAAAGTAAATACTAGCGGCTTGGCCCGGGAGATAGCGCCATCTATCCAAAGTACGGTAGATGGCGTTTTATACTTTTCTACGCGGACGAAGTCGCGGGCACCAGCTAGTAATTTATATTTCCAAAAATCGTTTTATTTTTGTCGCTTTAAACAATTTTTTCTGCCCTTTTTTTTTCAATTCAGTAATTAAACTAAATAGCCATTGAGCATACAATATCACGGACAATTAAACCATTTTCGGTTCAATGAGTGTTACACCTCGTCTACTTAGACTCGGTCAGTGGTTAAGCCGTTTTTTTCTATTATGTAGTCTTAATTAGTTATACAATGTAAACTCGACAAATAAAGTGCTTTATCACCCTAAGATTGAACATTCTTTGTATTTTGTAGAATGACAAGGTCCGTTTTCCTTTGAAAATTCAAAGTGATTATGTCAATCAGTAATCAACAGTGTAGGTAATCAATAACAATTTCAAATCTATCTAAACTTACGTCTAATAAATGTTTTATTATTATTATTATAAGACTTAGGGCCTCTTTCACCAACACGAGTATAGTGTTGAATCCTGACTGTTGACATTTAGAAATATTTTTCTGTTTTATTGAATTTATACACATAATTCGATTTTTTGGGACTTTTACCGTATAACCAAAGGTATATCAGCTCATTATCCCCGGTTACCGGTGACTTTAAATGACAGTTAGTCTACTTGACAGATGGTGAAAGAGGCGCTTAATGAATTTTGAAATGAATGGAATTTGTCATCGAAACTGATAAAGCACTTTTCTGGTCGGTCATACATAAGGATTTGATAAGTTTTGGAAACCAGCTCTTAGGTGGAATTATAAATAGGCAACGAAAGAGAAATTTATTATTTTTTTATGCTTTTTTAGTTAGTAGACAGTCTTACAGTACGTATATATACCTGAACAAGCCCTAGCGCAAACTTTCGAAAGAGTTTTGAGAAGTTCAAAAAGCTCAAAATATAATTTGTATTTCTATGGTTGGCGATAAATAGGCTTCAGTATAGTATCCCTTATTCACTTATACATATACAGTACAGAAACACAACAGCACGTGTGCTGTTATTATACGGTGGTCTGTAAAAGGACTGCGAGCTTTGAAACTTGAAAAGCCAACTTTGAAATGTTCATTTACCACATTGACCCTGCCGGGAATCGAACCCTAGAAGAGAGTGTTAAGGCAAATTAACCCTACGACTCATCCAACGCAGACTTGTCGTTTAAGGGGACGAGCAGAAAATTTTTCAATACTAGCTGGTGCCCGCGACTTCGTCCGCGTTGAACAACGAAAGGTACCCTATGTTCTTTCTGGTGTCGTAGACAACGTATATGCAAAATTTCATGGTGATAGGTTCAATAGTTTTTGTGTGAAAGCGTAACAAAGAAACAAACTCACGTGAATTCACATTTATAATATTAGTAAGGATATATGTCTTTTGCTACAAAAATAAAACTTATTATTTTCCCTTCAAATGTAGGGTAAAATGACCTAATGTTGGCACCCCTCCAATTTATTAGCACCCTAAACTTTTCACTAAAAAATAAGAAAACTATTCCATAAACTGTGTTCCCACAAAAAATAAATAAATCATAGGTTTATGAGAATTGCTAACACTAAACAATCAAATGATTTAAACATTGTCAAACTTTCAAATTTTATTTGAGTTGAACAATTGGTCGAAAGGTGCCAATAAATGATCATAATTCTTAAAGTGCCAATAATTGGGTATTTTACCCTATATGCAATTTTTGCGTCTCAAAGAACCCTTGTATTGTAAAGGAATCATATAAAACGCAACGAATATCAAACATTCTAATCATAAACAGTTCCGCGTTCAGAACGATCCCAAAGTTTCCCCTTTGACATTGCTTTTGTGACTTTAATCCTTTTAATCATAAGGTTCGTTTTCGATTGCACCAATAAGTGGGCATTAACAAATCCCGCTTGTTTAGCGAAGCGTAGTGATTCTTCAATGCAAGTAGACTGGAACTGTATACCGTGTTGGGACGCATATAAATTTTCTTTTCTAATATTATGTCTGTTACGAGGTTTCATTGACTTTTCTTTAGAAATATTAGATTTCTTGACAGGTTAACTCGTATTGATGCAACCATCATCAATCCCACACAAGTATCCACTTCTGAATGTAAGCATTTTTAATGAGGCGTAACGATATTCAGTCCTACGCCTTACGTATTTATTTCTCTAACTAGCTGATGCTCGTGACTTCGTCTGCGTTGAAAAGTATAAAACGCCATCTACCGTGGAGCGGATAGCTAAAAATATCACCAAGCAGTTGTCATGTTAGTCGCTTCACCTGATCCTGGATAGGTGGCGCTGTCAAGTGTATCCCGAGCCAAGCCGCTAGTATTTGCTTTTATTTTAGATTTCCCGTAGGAATGAAGCATTTTCTCGCGGTAAAAAGTTGCCTATGTTCATCAGGGATAATGTCGGCTTCTAATTATTATTATTATTATTATTAAACTTTCTATAGTGAAAAAAAGATAAAACCATAGTTCTATAGTGACGAAATACAGATGCAAGCCAAGCCAATACCAAATACGCCCACGGATCTTGTACTGACTGCGTTCGTTCCACCAGCTACGCAATCGTCCGCAATGGCCAATAGGCCGTGTCACTTGAAGCGTGCCTCGTATCATTATATATGTCGCCGTCGTTTCGTTTAACTAGGCCGATCGAGATCGGCCTAGTCACATCACGATACAGTGGCATTTCTTGATTTGACTGATTATTTCATGATGTGCCTACTATAAAGTTGGGCTGATCGATGAAAGCAACCTATTCGTCGATTTGCCGTTTTAGTCACTTCGCCACATCGAGATATGGCTTGGCGCATCGTAATGTAGTTCCGCTTCGCGATGCTTGTGGCGCTATTTACGCTCTGTCAGCTGTGTGTTTACGTGCAAATAAGATGACGGCGTCACAAGAAATCGATAAATACGACAATAAATGTGATAACAGTGAGACGATTGAAGAAAAAAGTTATTTTCAATTAAATTATGAGTGTTAGTTAAGGATTTTTTATGAGAGTCACGCTAATTCTACATATAATGTAAAAAGACCATGGACTTCTGACTGGATTTCACAGGTTAGTTTTTATTTATACACTTAAACTAATATCTTATGTTTATTATAACAATAAATCATGATTAAACACTATACACTAATATCTTCAATTCAATTCAATTATTATTTATTGCGAAACCATAATGTACAAAGATGTTATAATATAAAAACAAAGACCAGTATTATGGACCTTGTTGGGCATGCAACTTAGGATTATTAGGGATGCACAAGATTATATCCTAATCTTGTGTTAATTATAACAATAAATCATGATAAAAGGTGAGAGATTTATAACAAAATGTTTTATTGTTTTAGGTTATGGAGTATATAAAAAAGTAGGGTGTCCCTGCTTCGTGATTCCTCGGCCATTGACATCTAAGAGGGCTGCGGAAGTGACTTATAAGTTTGTTTATAAAACATTTACTTAATTACTTACTTAAATATTAATTTAAGATTTTTTAAGCCATTGTTATTTATAAGTATGCAAAATACAGTAAACAAATGGTATTTCTTTTTTAATCTTGTATGTGATTTTTATGGCGTTTTAAAGCTAAATTAGTTAGTAATGGTTGTTAGCTTTATAAAAATATAGTTTTTATGTCTAGGAAATCCATTCACAATTAATTTTATAAAAATTACATTACGTTTTATAACATATTTTGAAATGAACCAGAGTCATAAACATTACAAAATCTAACCTATTTTGTTACCAGTCGTACTGCTACAACCAGTATTACGGGTGGGCTCGCTCCGCTCGCATTAATTTTCATAACATTCCGGAACCTAACCTAACCAATTTGTTTCCAGTGCAAGTAAGTATTGTAATACATTTTGTAATAAGCGCACAATTGTTATGTTATTATGTTTTAAAATGTTTATAAAAATAATTGTGAATGGATTTCCTAGGCATAAAAACTGTATTTTAATAAAATTAACAAGCATTCTTAACTTATTTAGTTTAAAGACACAGTAAAAACTGTAAAAAGATTCAAAAGCCAACCCAAACAAATAATTCTGATTAATGTGTCTTTTAAGAGTCTGATTTTATTATCTGATTAATACTAGAATGTAACCATTTTAAGAAACGTAATTAAAAATATATTTTATATAATTATATAATTTTTTTATTTACCTATACTTTGATCACCCTACAGACTCTGTCCGAGCATGGCTGGGTAAATTTTTAATACCTTGTTACACCAATCCGCGGTGAGGCAGACCAGACAAGCGAACAAATAAATAAAAGGAATTAATAAAAGAAAGTTTAGACAATTATTGTTTATTCAAAAAAAAATGAATCTATACAATAATATCACTCTAAATTAATTAAATTACTAAAAAAGAAATGCATAATTATGCTGTGGCTTATGGCTCGTAGAGTTTCGGGGTGAATCGCTAATGCTGACAGACAGGAGACTCGAGGTTCGACACAGCAGGTAAATACAATGGTCCCGTGCGGATTTGCTTACCACCGACAACCAGTGTACAAATTGATCTCAAAATCCTCCTGGAATGTTCGAAGAAACACCTTAGAATACTATTCACTATAATTTGCAATCCTTCTAAGGGTTCTATTTTGAACATTTGAGGTTAAAATTATATAGTTACAATTTGTAGGTAGGTAATTAGCAAAGGCAATCTTTTAGCAATAAATGAATTGGTATGAGATATAAAAAAATACTATATTAATTAACTGGGGCAATCGATAGCAATGGAAATAAAATTTAAGGTAAGAAATAAGCTCACTACAACGTCCATCAAATAAAAATGTACCAACCGATTACATAGCAAAATACAAGTAAAAAAAGGTAAGAATTAAATATGAAAATCTATCTTTGTCCAAATCAACAGTTAAAGCTACAAACTGGTAAGAAAAATATACTAGCAAGACAAAAAAGAGTGTAATATTAGGACGCAAAGCGTCAAACAAAACTGAAAATTTAGAAAATTGAGAAAAGCAACAAAAACACTTACCAATTATCTTAATTGGAGATTACAAATGTGGAAATATCTACGTCAGCCTCCATGACTATAAAAATGTTGAGGATTCTCAAAAATAAACTTGTAGCTCTGATTACGTCCTCTTTCCTGGCTTTCCTGGCCAGTGGCCACCGTCTGCTTCAATATATTAATTTTTACAAAAACCTACTTTAATAAAAATAAATAAATTCGCCGGAGTGGAAAATTGAAAAGGCACAGAACAACTACTACTTGACGTTTGAGGTGACGTTCACAGAACGATTGACGACCGATCCACAGATTTAACTGTCGGCTGTACGTCGTGTAAAGTTGGGCATAGACTACTAAAAAAAATGTAAAACCTAAACGCCCCTTTAAACGGCAATCACACCATACAATTTGAACGTTTCCTATTTAGGAAATCTAAGTAGAGAGCTCGTGATCACACTACGCTAAATTGATTTCTAAATCGAAGATATAGAGTTCAAAATGGATAAACTCTCAATTGAATCCAATCTGTTCTAACTGCGATCACATCTTTCGATTTCCTAAATTGGATACGTTCAAATTGAATAGTGTGATAAGCGCTTTAATCTAGTAAAAAAATTTAAACTTCACCTACAAAACGGTTTGCCTAAACATGCCCAGGCAAAACGTCAAACGTTATGCTTTGAACGATAAGACGGTTATTAGAGCGGCATATCAAGAAATGCCTCTGTATCGTGATGTGACTAGGCCGATATCGATCAGCCTAGTTAAAGGATCCGCCGACGACATATACATATATATTATTATCATTTGAGCCACCCTACCGTTCTTATAATTGAAATTGCAACAAGTATTTATAGGGCACATAGCGTTTCAGTCATATTAAACTTGGGACTTGGGAAACTATTAGACGACACGTTTGGTGTAGTGGCTAGTAACAGTTTGGTTAATAGCTAGTACCATAGAGTAAATAGTTACTTAACCAGTAATAGAGAGGCGAGCTCCGTTTTAAACATGAAACTTCCGGCTCTATTTTCTTTATGGCTCACTTGATGTCGCTAGTAATGTCGAATTTGATGTTAAATGATGTTATTCATATTGACACCATTTTTACTTTTTTTATAGCTCACTAGATGTCGTCATATAACAATAAAATATTTATAGAATCCGTGCGGTTTCTTTTTTGCTCACTAGATGTCGCCATATAACATGTGCATGATACGAATTGACTGACTACAGCGACCTTTGAGTTAGACGGATTTTTAATGGCAACTCATAATCGTATTCGACATAGGGGCCATCTACATTTTATCGAATTTTTCAACATTTTTTGTGTCTCTACGTGTCTGTCCCTCTATTACTGGTTAAGTAACTATTTACTCTATGCTAGTACTAACCAAATTGTAACGGGTACGAATCCCGCTAGGGGCAAATGTTTATTTATAATATTTTCGTAAAAAAAAAGTAATCATAGTATATCAACTGTGTGGTATCCTATCCATAATACAAGCATTAGGTATAGTTGCTTATTTTGGAACTAGATGGTGCTGTGTGGAATGTGTGTATATATATTAATGTGTGTTGCCAGTGCAGTGGGGGCATATGGCGCTGAAACCTAGTCTCTAACTATGGACCTCGTAAAACGGCAATCACACCATGCAATTTGAACGTTTCCTATTTAGGAATCTAAGTAGAGAGCTCGTGATCACACTACCCTAAATTGATTTCTAAATCGAAGATATAGAGTTGAAAATGGATAAACTCTCAATTGAATCCAATCTGTTCTAACTGCGATCACACCTTTCGATTTCCTAAATTGGATACGTTCAAATTGTATGGTGTGGTAGCCCTTTAAGGAAGCTCAATGTCGCGCAACGAGCTACGGAATGGGCTCTATGTTCGGAGCAGTGGGCAGGGCATATACATAGTACGGAGAGCCGACGGCCACTGGGTCCAGAAGGTTCTCGAGTGGAGGCCACGGACCAGCAAGCGCAGCGTAGGACGTCCACCCACAAGGTGGACAGACGACCTAATAAGGGCCGTGGGTCAACGGTGGATCCAGGCTGCTTCTGACTGTCCTATTGGAAAATTTTGGAGGAGGCCTATGTCCAGCAGTGGACGTCCTGCAGCTGACATGACGATGATGAACTTCTGTCAATCGTCTGCCTAGTGCTTTAATTTTAAAACGACTAAGAGACAAAGAGTTTACGACTTGATACAGGAATGAATTTGAAAACTGACCAAAGTTTTCGTACTGCGACTTTACCTTAAGCCGCATGCAAAAAGTACCTAACTGTCGTAATAACAGTTTCAAAGATAAAACTGCACTTTTCCTTTTGACGGGGAAAACTTTATTATTATTGTAACCGCAGCTCTCTCTTCGTATCGACGTACACAATATTTTATTATATAAATTAAAATCGTTCGGTTTACTGGCCCGACTGGAGATAACCATTTGTTTAATTATAATAAATTTTATTAGTAACTGACTCAGACCAAATAACAAGTACAGACAGAGTATTGCAGACAACATAGTGGAACTGGTTTTACAAACATGTGTAGTCTGTTTACTGTATCATGAAAATATGTATAAGGTAATATTAAGATTTTGTGTTCCAAGCTATAACCCCAATTTTTCTTTAGTTATAACCCCAATTGTTCTTTAGTTATAACCCCAATTGTTCTTTAGTTATAACCCCTATTTTTCTTTAGTTTTAACCCCAATTTTTCTTTAGTTTTAACCACAATTTTTATTTAATTTTAATCCCAATTTTTCTTTAGTTATAACTTCATTTTTTCTTTAGTTTTAACCCCAATTTTTCTTTAATTTTAACCCCAATTTTTTCTTTAATTATTATTACCCCAATTTTGCCACGAAACGCCAATTGTTTATTGTAGTAATTGTAGCCAATTGTAGCCACCTACCATCAAGTGTAGTGGACCGTCTGCCTGTCTATCAAACTTAACATAAAAAATAAATAAAAAAAACTACATGTAATATTTGGTAACATCTTACATTCTCTTCTTGAAACTGATTCTTATCAATGGCATCATATTTATTTTTTGACGTTATTTAACACTCATTTCTAAACATACAAGCGCTTCATCTTGTGTGAAAAATTACGAAAATCTGATAAAAACAATTGTTACACCTACACATAACAAGCGTTACATAAATATGAGCATCTTTGTATGCCATAAAAAATGGAATACATCAACCATCTATCTTTATGTATTACGTGTATGAACTGACAGTAACCTAACCTAACCAAGTCGTTATGAATATGAAGACCATCATGAAATAACTGCACGTGTCCTCTTTTGAGTAATATTGCCATTGAAAATCTAAGTTGTGTTTATAAACTAGTTACCCGCTCCCGACTTCGTACGGGTGCAATGATTGTGCAAATTATATAATACTAGCTGCTGCGCGCGACTTCGCCCGCGTAACTTCATAAAATATAGCCTATGTTCATCACAGATAATGTCGGCTTCCAATGGTAAAAGAATTTTTCAAATCGGTCCAGTAGTTTCGGAGCCTATTCTATACAAACAAACAAACAAACACATCTTTCCTCTTTATAATATTAGTATAGATTAGCTGGCACCCGCGACTTCGTCCGCGTTGAAAAAGACAAAAGTAATATCCTATCCTGTGTCCTCCTGTACATCTAAATGTTTATCTACCAAGTTTCATAAAAATCAATTATGGAGGAACATACATACATACATACATACATACATACATACAATACCTACACTTGCAGATTTATTACTAGTATTGATTGATTGATTGATTACGTTATGATTAACATAGCGCCATCTATTGGATACTTACTCAATCCAGCCAATAAATTACCTTACTGCACACAGTTTACAAAATTTGATTAAACGACTTCAGAGTCCACCCTGAATAGTGTAAGGGAACAGCCTTATTTCCTCCTAATAACCTATTTTGGTAATCGTTATTCACATAAATATATAAGACGTGTGAAAAGTAAGCAAAAAGGTTTCCTTAGTCTAATTTAATCTGATTCGTATTCTGCCATCGAAGTATTTACGTAAGTAACTACCCATTCAATGTGAAATGAATAGGTTATCAACTAGTCACGTGACAAAGTGACGCTTTACGTGTATTATGTATTGTGTGTAACACATATTATGACAGTTCACACTTAAACGAAGTTATGTAAATCGTGTTCAAACACTGGGAAAGAGAAAATGTGCGAATTAACATAGTTATCGAGCAAGATATTGTCTAATATAATAGGGAAAATGCGAGAGAAATATTTGATTATTTGAGGATTCACTAAATTACGGCGTACCTACTTGATTATACGAATATCTTTTACGATTTTAAAAATCTATACAATTTTTTTTTAGAGGATCATTTAAATTCTCTACCATTAGGGCTCATATAACACAAAAAATAACTATACATCTGAACCTTCTTACATTTTAAATGTAAATATGATACCTAAAAATATACATATAAATAATCAAATATTTTTTGGTTTTAATATTTTTTTAAATATTTTAATCAAAATTAAGTACAGGTCAATTTCAAATTGTGTAATATTATTAATAATAAATAATTCTAATCTTATATTCCTAAATTAAATAATAATGTTAAGATTAGGAAAGTTAGCACTTGAATGAAGGAACTAAATAATTAAGGAAAAATGTATTCAGAATAAAAATTTTGAACTTGTCATAAGTACTATCAAAAATTCAACTTGAGTTTCTCGTTATTTCAGATGGCACACCGTATTCTGCGAGTGGCCTGCTTGGTCACGTTCGCCGTGGCGTCAAGTAATTCGGACCAAAAGCGATGGTCCAGACAAATAAGTTCGTACACCGCGGACATCAGCGACTGGGTGCCTTTGCCGGGACCTGTAGCACGAGAATCTAGAGAACCAACACAAATTAAGAGACAAGCAGTAGCCGAACCTAGAATACTGTCAGAACCTTTCCCGGGATTCGCGCGGCCAACTGGCTTCAGTCAAGAAGCGTTTCCATCAAGAACATATTACCAAGCTCCTTCAAATAGACAGCTCTATTTACAATCTGTGCCTTCGGTGCCGTCAGCGCCACAAAATTATCTCACTGATCAGGGATTCGGGCAGAGTATCAGATTTGGTTTAACGCAGCCCAATTTCCCACTCAGTCAGGGCTTCGTTGCCCCACAATTCGCATTTGACACTGTACCTCAAATTAAACCGAGGCCAATACAACCACAGCCGCAGCCGCAGCAAATACAATCGCAGCCAATATTGCAAAACTCTGTCAAATTTGAGAATTTTCCACAAAATAATCTGCCATCTTCACAAGCTAAGCCATTCAATCCAATCAAAACAGACACGCCAAAGTTCGTCGACGGATACAGGGCAGAAAATGTGACAAACGAATACGCAAATTCTCAAAAGAAGAAAGCGCAATCATTACAGAAATTAAAATTTGAAAATTTCGAAAAGTCGCCAAGGTTAGAGATAGGTCCGAGCAAAGGAAAATTGGAGAGAGAAGAAGTGCAATTGCTGTACGTACCTATTGAATCGCTGAACAGAGGACAATTCAATTTAAGAAATCCTGGTGCACAACTGACGAACGCCAACGTATACTCTCAAGGGTTGCCAAAACCTAGTCCAGTCAAACAGCCATTCGCTCATGATTTCCAAAGACCAAATGCAAGACCAGTAGAAAGTTTTAGTTTCGGACAAGATTATTATACGAACATAAATTCTCAAGTATCTTTGGATCAGGCTCCGAAGTTCTCAACACTCACCTCACCGTTCCCAACGGCACCGCCGACGACGCCGAAACCTAAAAAATTAAAACCACATCAACCACCCCTTGCCGTGTTCCTAACTCAGGACGTAAAGAAGGGTAGAACTATGAAAGTTGGAGATGTCTTGTTATCGTTGAAAAATGCTAACACTATCGCTGTATTAGATGCGGTCAATCCAATTAATGCTCCCAAAGTGTTCATTGGACCTTCATCCCTTAAACCTCCAGAAAACTTTGTCAAATTCGAACTTCCGTATTTGTCTAATATTGAAAATAGTGATAAAAAGTTACGACAACTGCCATTCTTCGTTGCACCATTAAGCTACAATACTCCCGATGGATTTGCAAAAATTCCTTTCCCTTCACCCCATGTTGGTTCCGTAGTAATAAACTCGCAGATAAAGGAAGCAACGCCACCAAGTACACAAGCGACCCCATCCGCTGACGTCATACCAAATTCATATTCTGTTTCGCCTGCGTCTTACAAAGAAACCCAAAAACCTACTCAAAAACCAACCATTAGTTTTTACTCAACTACACCAAAACCGTACACCGAATCAAATTTCCAGTCAAACTATTACTCTTTTGAACCACAGATGGTGACATCTCTCAAACCGAACGATGCAGAATCGATTACGCCGCCAAAAAGCAATTCATATTTCTTAAGTGACGTTCAAAATCAATACAATCCATCTCAATTCGTTCATTTCCCATCACAAAGTAACTTAAACACTCCGCAGCCCGACAAAAGTTATAATAGTGTAACGACGAGAAAAGAAACTACAACAACTCCCAGAACGACTACAACTACAACATCATCGACAATTCCGAGCCAATTATTGGAAACTCACAATCCTTACTCCATCAACCAGGCGTTCCATTTCAGCACTCCCTTAGATTATCATAACTACTTTGAAGATTTCAAAGACAACTTTGCAAATTCGGGATTGGTACCTCCGCCTACACCACAACCAGTGTCAACAAGTCCTTCCACAACCAAGCCACCGACTTTTGAAGAAATTGTTACAGAAAAACCGAAATATCATCAAGAATCATCTCCGAATTATTTACAAAATTATAGTCCCGAAATTCAATACGAATCTGAACGTCAAAGTTCAAGGTATCCCGTATACAATTCAAACGATTACACAACCAAGCCAACAATAGCATCGGCTAATAACCAGACAGTTAATACGGACAGTGATTCTCGTCTAGTAAACCACATAAACTTATCGTCAGAATACAATGGAAACATTCAAATCCAAGCCACAACACAACCGACCATATTAAATGATAACTTCACAGAAAAAATAAACGAAGTAACGACTGCGACATCCGATGCCGACGTTTATTCCACGAGATCACCTTACGTCTACAATCAGTATGAAACAATAGTTTCTGGTGAAGACAAACTATCTCATGTTACAACAAGCACTACAACAACTACAACTCGAAGAACGCCATTGAGATCAAGGGGTCGTCCACGGTATACAACTGCTAGAACCGACTCAAATGAATCTACTAGAACTGTTGTCACTCGTCGCCCACTAAGAGAACGAAGGCCCTTACCGACCCGAACTAAGTATGAACCGAATAAAGTAAGTACTGAAAAAACTACAAAAAAGCTTGATGAATCCAATGAAAGTACAACCAAGTATTATAGGACGAGAACAAGGGGTAAAGTGCATTATAAGCAAAATGAAAATGATGAAATTTATGACAAGAGAAATAAAGACCATAAAAGCAGTAAAGAAAACGACCTGGCTTATCAGCGAGATATTTTACATCAAAACTATCCTGTAACACTAATGGAACGGATGAGTACTGTTGACATTGAAGCTTTCACTGAACCAACATCGAAAGTAACAATTAATAAATTCTCCAATACTGCTACTGCATCTGACGATACAGAAAATGCATATACAAATGAAAAATTGGCTATAAGTCAACATGTTTCAAATACGGAATCAAAAGAAACCAGTTCTCAAACAGAAGGAACGTATGTACCTAAGCTACCTTCCACACGTAGTGATGAATTTATATATCAGTCTAGAAGTAGCTCAGTACCAGTTGATGCGATATCTTCTTACGATGAAATAACGGCCGAAAAAGAATCAACTCAAACAACACCAGTACTACATACTAACAAGCCGGATATAGTTTCAATTCCAACAGAGTCTGTACAAACTGCCACAGAAGAAAGTTTCCCTACTTACTCTTTTGATAAAGAACACTTAACTTCAAAAGAGGCTGAGGTTACAACTATACGTAACATAGACATCACAAAACTTACAGAGGCGAGTCCCGAAAGCGAACAAGAGGATATCGTTCAAACAACACCTTCATTTAGTAGAGTACGAGTACGCCCTGGAGTGATCCGTCAATATCATCAAGCTTCATCTACTGAGTCGACTAGAACCAAAATAGACAGACGAAGACCTGCACATGCTGTTACTTACAGGCCAGCCTTTGATAAAAGACGTACTACTATGAGGATAGAAGAAATTGAAGCCGATTTGAAAACTAAACAAGTACACGCCAGACCTGAAGTACAAGAACATAGACACCCAGTATACCGTCCTGAAGCGACCACAAGTTCTCCAGCCACGTCTACCTCACAGGACATTACAACTAAACGCGGTCACTTCCGTCGCAGACGTCCTACATATACTACAACTTCTACCGAATCAGCACCAAGCGTAACGAGAAAAAATACATATGAAGTTAAAAACCGGTTCAGGGGTAGAAGGCCAACAGAAAAACCTACCGAGAAAACAGAAACAGAAACTGACGAGCCTACAACCCCTAGAAATATTTTAAGTAGATACAGCCATAGACCCAAACTCTCCGAAAGATATAACAAGAAACCTGAAGTGCACGATTCTGAAGACCAAGACTCAAATTATTCTATTAATGTACCAAAATATGCAACACCCGAATCAGAACAATGGTCTCCAAAAATTTCTATAGATTCATTCAAACCTTATAACCCGAATGAAATTGTAGACAACAAGAAGTCTGCAACAACCGAAAGGAGATCGGATGTAAGTTCAGAACTAGATATAATTACAGCAAGAAATGACTACGACGACGTTTTGATTTCCGTTACACCAGCGACTAACAATAGAGTTAATAAGAAGATTCCCGATATTCCACCAACACTTGAAGCTTTAGTTGAACAGAGCAAAGTTACAAAGAGTGATTCTGGCGATAATATGTCCACTTTTGAAAGTATGTTGGAGGAAGTCATGAAAAGTTTAGAAGAGCAAGATGAAAATGAATATACATCTAACGTTATGAAGCATAAAGGTGGTGAAATAGGAGAAATACCTCCAGAAAGTGTAATCACGTCCGAGGACAATGTGGGACCCAAATCTACTACACTTTTACAACAAGAAGTCACAACTGTTGAACCGACTAGCGACGAAACAATTCTTCAAAGTGATGTAAGTAATGAAAATTTACTAAAACGAACCTCAACAGTAGTATTTGACATTTGAACACCCAACTTGTTTAAAAAGACTAGACGCATAATGACCTAGACGTATTATACGGTCTCTAAACCTATAGAGGTCACATCAAAATTTCCACTTAAGTATTTTTAATTTATGTTCGTTCATGCATTTTTATACACGTTTATAAGCCCAGAGAAATTTCTCAGAGAAATTATTTTCCAGAATGAACCTTTCTTAATCTAAAAAAGTTTTATAAGACAAAACTACTAGTTGTTAATTAATTTTATTATAATTCCAGGAAGACAAAAGCCGCAAAGGTCATCGTCGTGGATTCTGGAAGAAAGTGAAGGTCCGCCCTGTTACAACGGAGTCAATAGAGGCAGCAGAGTCTCAATTTTACCATCATACCGTGAATCAACTAGGCGAATACGTCAAACCATCCAAAAACGATAATTTCGACTTGTATGAGAAGTCTAAATACACAGTCACAACATACAAACCAACGTTTCAATTTATTAAAGATATTTTCCAAAACGACGATGAACTAATAGACGTCCTACCCACTATAGACTTATCTAAACTTGAAAACAACACCAGTGCCAATAAGAAAGAGGATTCTACTGAATTACCAAAATCTACATACATAGATTTAGAAAAGGAAACACCTACTGAAGCGAATTTTAGTCCAGGAGAATTAGACTTGGGAACCGGTTCACCTGATCCCACTATTAGTGAATATTTTACAACACCGACAGAAAAAACTAGTGAGTCTACTAGCGGATTCAGTTTCATGGATTATTTGTTTGGCATAACCCCTAACGATGCTGTTAAAGATGCACAAATAGGATTGAACTCAGAGGACAACTCAGCAACAACTAACAATGATGTAGCTGAGTCTATTAAACCAAAAATAGTTACCACAGAAAGCACATTTGTGCCCGAAGAGATAACAGTCCAGCCATCAGGTGAAGGGAAAGTTGATGATGTCACAGCAGTTAATATATTAAAAATAAATGCGACCGAATCGGTAAATAAAGATAATACAAATGTAACAGATAAATCTGTGATGTTTGAGACATCATCTGTTTCTAGTTTCATGGACCCAACGAATGTTGTTAGCACATCAATGTCTACGGAAATATCTCACGAGACAGAAATATGTTTTAGGGGTAAATGCATTAAAACAAATAAAGATATAAATTTATAAAAGGAATTTAATAAAAAAAAATGGTGCTAGAAACTGTGTTCAAACTTAGTAGAATAGACTATGAAAGTGAAAATGATATTTTTAAATATTTCGCTGGTTAAGTTCAAAAGTGCCACAAATCAAAATTACACTTTTCTACTTACAGGGGAGCTAATCGAAAAATTAATATTTTTTGACTATTTTTTTTCTTATTAGATATATATAAAATATACGCATATTATACATAGTTAGAAGCGTATTTTTAAGTAGCATTAAAATGTTTTAAGTACTGTTATAATAAACTGAATACTAGAGGAGATATAAGCATATACCTAAGTTACATTTGAATATATATAAAAATATCAAAATATGCTAAAAATGGTCTTTTTGCAAAATACATTATTCTGATTGTATTTTTGCAATAAAAATATTTTTGGACTTTTTTTTTTTAATTTGTGGTTCTTTTGAATTTAAACAGCGATTTTTGTGTAGATTGCTTTAAAATCTATTTAGGCGTATTGATAGAGTTATTATTGTAACCACTACATAATATTTATTAATATATTTTTTTAATAGTAAAGGTGAAATCTTGTAAATAGTAAAAACCACTCTTTACACCATTTCACCGAAAATATCTAGATTCTAGATTTACTTATTGGTTCGTGGCCACATATACCTACCTAGTAATATTTACATAATGTATTATATTAGGAAAATAATGTAATAAATAAATAAAATTAAATTAGTGTTAGTACCTAATAATATATTTCTTGTAATATAAACAATTCGACTGAAGATAATTTTGTAATCATTAGATACGCTTTTACCTATTTATTTCTGCTTCTTATTTATAAGCTTTTTATTCATTCAAAGGGCATTTCAAAATGATTATAGCAAAGTTTTTTTTGTCAATATTCTCGTCTACTTTTACCCCACCCAAAGTTTAATTGTATAACTAGAAGATAATAGACATAAGTAAATGTATTTCCTATTTACTGAATACACTTTGATTACTTTTATAACTTGTAATAAAACTATAATAATATAATTACTTACGGAGCATTTTATTTAATAAACCTTTTGTTCTGACTGAGTGTAAAAGCTGAAACATACTTAGCTTAATCTATAACAATATATAACGAAGAGTTTGTTTGTTTGGTTGTACGCGTTAATCTTCAAATTCAAATTCAAATTCAAATATCTCAAGAAGTACTAGTTCGAATTGAAAAATTCTTTTTTATTAGATAGTCCATTTATCGAGGAAGGCTAGGCTATAGAGAACGCGGACGAAGTCGCGGGCACTAGCTAGTTTTATATCTTATATATAGTAAGCAGCATAGTTGAAAGGATTTTTGATAAATTCAGTGCGAAGCCAGGGGCCCTAGACAAAGTGACATGACGAAGACGATAACGAAGTTCGAAAACAATAAAATGTATGGGATTGACATATGCCTTCGTTAAGTCACGTGATACTTCCCATACATTTTGTTGTTTTCGAACTTCGTTATCGTCTTCGTCATGTCACTTTGTCTAGGGGCCCTGGTCGCTAGTAAAAATAATAGTAACTAACTTAACTAACTTAGTCCATTTTTGATAGTACCTATAGTAGTCGGCAATACCAGAAACTGTGCAAGTGGGCTGCCCTACTGCTTGTACAGATTGATGAAGGATGAAGGGCTCTGACAACCCTCAAGTGGCGAAATATTAAAGCTGTAATCTAGGATCAAGTCATCGTCCAAGGCTGTAATAGTGTTAAAATAATGGCAAAATCTTTGGTAAAATCAAGCAGCATCTGAAACTGAGTATCCAGCGCCATCTATATTTACTGAAGAGTAATAGAGACTGTAGAGTAAAATTAAAATGATAGTGATATATATATTTTTTTATTTAATATTAAAAACTAAAATACAAGAGAATGATGCAATTTTCACTAATGAAACTTAATTATAATTGTCAAGTTAAGCCAATATTGACCACAGAATACTTTAACAACAGTGGACCTGACATCTGTTAGCTGTCACTGTCAGCCGACTGAGACGTCAGCTTCCATGTTTGTTTATGTATTTTTTTTGTTAAAGTAAAAATTTGCCGTTTAAACCTAAGAAGAAGAATGAAATGAACAAAATAAACTAGTTTTGATAAAATACTACCCATTATTAATTTTAATTAACATACAGAACAGAAGCTAAAAAAGGTTTTTAGTCTAGCAACTTTACAAATATAATAAGACATGGATATCGAGGCAAAAATCAAAGAAGATATGAAGTCTTTCGGCTGCAAATCAGACGCGAAAATAGCCCTTGCCTATCAACTTTACGTGTATTTAGTCGATGAAAAACTAATGTACGACACCGAGTATTGCTACAATAAGGACGTAGACACTCTGTACATTATGGGCAGGCCGAGTAAAACCGATAAGATGAATATTTACGTGCCAATTCCGACTTGCGACTACTTGTGTCTTGAGTTCATAAACAAAATGCAAGAAAACCTATGTACAGTGGAAACTGGGCCTACAATAAACCTAGCTTTTGTCGAAGGCGACTCAACGACAGTTATTTATTCGTTCACAATGGGATTGGCTGGTAAAGAAAGTGCTGAAAATGTGGCACAGCACAGAAGAAAGCAAGAAAGGAAAAATTATATAAACAATGAGCTGAAGAAATGTAGAAATGAAATTTTAAATAACGCCTTCGATGGAGGAATGGTAGACGATGATGATTGTCAAGTGTTAGAATAGAATTATAAAAATGCTATGAGTTATACTAGAAATATAATTACTATAAATAGAAATTATAGTTACCTGTTATCCTTGAGTTGTGAGGTATCATAGTAACCGTTGATGTCAGAATGCTAGAGGTTCGATTATGTAATTCCCAACTACAATTATTTAGTACTAAATCAATATATCGCACCTTCGGCAAGACAAGGGCATAAGTGCACTTTTTGTAATTTTGCAGGCGAGCATTTTAAAGTTAATATTTTTTGCATTCAATATCGTATTCTTCTGCTTATATTGCTTTTAAACAATTCTTCATAAAAAATAAGCCACAAAAGTCTTGTAAATATGTTTTAATTTAATAATGTTTTTAAGACATTTCTGCATCATATTTTAAGTTTAACTCATTTAAAAAAAAAATTTATTATGTAAGTATGCCCTTGTCTTACCGAAGGTGCGATATGGAAACAAAAATATATATAATAGTACCTAATGTAGGTCTAGGTATGTATATAATAATATAATATGTGATAAGAAAAAAAAAATGCATTTCATAAATAAAAATAACCTTATAAACAAACTGTAGTTCAATCTCATCCTATTTTATTTTTTATTTATTAATAATAATATAATTAATTATATTATACATTAAGGTTGATTGATACCATTGCAAGTTGCAAGTCACCCATCACGAATAATTTAGCTGATATGCCTTTGTACGGTAAAAGTCCCAAAAATTAAAAAGAAAATAATAAAAAAATTCACCTATCGAAGGATGCTCTACACCGAGTCCATAATTTATTAAAACATAAAATTATTTCTTAAAGTAACTGATCAAAACTTTACTTGTAGTTGGTGAACGAGGCCATTAGACTTTTTTTTTAATGGGTTATCACAGAAAACGACATCTATTAGACAAAACTGCTAATCTTTTCTGTACGAGCTCATTGTTCCTCTTAGTTCGTATTCAAATCCACAGATGGCACTGATAATGAAAATATAAAAAGGTCGCCACTTATAAAAAGTTCTTCCTAAATATTATGTGAAATATAATTCTAAGGCAAGATTATTTTAACAACGGATAATTAAATAATCATTACGAGATTAACTTTGTGCAATCATTTTTATTTCAAAGCGTAGGATATATAGAGTAATTTCGAAGAGTAATGTAACAGTCAGGATGGCCGAGCGGTCTAAGGCGCCAGACTCAAGGTTAACCTTGCTCGCTATATGAAGCGAGTTGTATGAGCGGTTCTGGTCCTCTCTGAGGGCGTGGGTTCGAATCCCACTTCTGACAATATCTTTTATAAATTTTATTCAAAAAATTTAAAGTTTGAAAATATTTTTCTTGCGTATAAATCATTATTATTCTATGGAATAATGTAAATGTTTGAATCTGGCCATGGCTCATTGTGTATTATAAAATTAATTTTACTTTTTAGTTAGCATAGCAAATAACTATGTTAGTACATACCTAATCATGCAATTACGTATTTAGTATCGAGAATTGATAAGCCGCTTCCGTTGACAAAACAAGGTTTTCTAAGACAACCGCCATTTCGTTTTTTTATAATTAGAAGGAAATTGTTACATAAAAAAATATTTACTATGTCACTCGCTGATAATATTTGATAATATTCTTTGACTTTGGATAGGTGAAAGAATTTTATAAAATAGGTCCACTAGTTTTTGAGTTTATTCATTACTTTATTACAAACAAAAATAGAATTATATTCTATTCATCGTCGATCGATCGACGCTATTCATTCATCTAATCAAATTGGAAGCCGAAAAAATGACCACAGAATATATAAACAAATTTTAGCAGCTGCGTTAACTGCCTCCGTGGCGCAATTGGCTAGCGCGTTCGGCTGTTAACCGAAAGGTTGGTGGTTCGAGCCCACCCGGGGGCGATTCCCTTTTTATTTTAGTAATATAATAGCTGCTGCCCGCGAAACCTTCCTCAAGAACAGCATGAAAATCGGTGTATTTTAGTTTTTGAGTTAATCTGCGAACAGATACACGGACGCGGCGGACGACTTTGTTTTATACCTAGGTAATTTTGATTTTGGTTTGTGGCGGGGGAATAAAACATTATTCTATTCTACTTTCATGAAACTTCCATAATTTCCATCGGACGACGAAAGCGACATCCGCAAGTACTTTATTATCATTTTCTCGTGCAAGCCGATTTGTTCACAATAAGGCCAAGTTGTTAGACCGAAATCCGATAGATGTCGCGTGACCTTATGTTATGTTCGTTTAGAATCTCCATATTCATTTCATTAGAATCTTATTCGACAATTAAGCAATTGTCAATATAAGTATTTTTTTTATTCATCTAAATAGTTAGGTAGTAATAAATACATAATAAAATAATATGTACATATTATGTATAAAAAATGCATAACATTTTAAATTCAATTCAATTGAAATAAACCGTAATATGATATGCTTACTTTCAACATATTCGGTAAGTGGGGATATAGCTCAGTGGTAGAGCATTCGACTGCAGATCGAGAGGTCCCCGGTTCAAACCCGGGTGTCCCCTGAGTGCATTTATTGTCTCTCTTTTTCGTTCAAATATTTTTTTATTCGAATCTTTATCGACCGGACCTTATTTTTTGATTCCATTTTTTATTGCATTTTATAAATTAAAAGTGCAAATTACATTTTTAAGAGTATTTATATTTTTTACTATGTGTATTAAACTAAAAGTAGGTATACATTGAAAACGTTTAGCATGCTCAATTTATATAACAGCACATGTGCTGTTATTTCATGGTGGTCTCTGTAAGGGAGTGTAATTAAAAATAGAAGGAATCTCACACAGTGACATAACTGTAACCTATTATACACTAGCTGGCGCCCGCGACTTCGTCCGCGTTGAAAAAGAAAAAAGTAGCAAATCCTGTGTTCTGTACGTCTACCAAGTTTCATGAAAACCAGTTAATTTGTTTAAGAGTTATGGAGGAACATAAATACATACATACAATACTTACACCTACAGATTAATTATTGGTATTGATTGGTGATTATTATTATTAATTATGTTTAAAAGTGATCGCATAACTATTAATAATATATTTTACCTCTTCCGTGAAATGTCATCTTATAATTGAGCATGCATTGCCATAGCAGTCGTGGCCGAGTGGTTAAGGCGTCTGACTCGAAATCAGATTCCCTCTGGGAGCGTAGGTTCGAATCCTACCGGCTGCGTAACATTTTTATTTTTGTTCCTTTTTTTTCAAATATTCAAAAGAGTAGGAAGGTTCTTACTTCTTATAAAAAGAAGGAGCGTAGTTTTTAATGTTTTTCAACCAACTTCCAATATTTTCAACTGTATTTTTTTTGTTTGTTACCTCAGAACTTTCGACTGGGTGAAACGATTTTGATGATTGTTTCTTTCATTTGAAAGCTATGGTGCTTCCCGTGTGGTCCCAATTCAATTTGGTTGACCATTCAATTCAAAACTGACAATGACATCCATGAGACGGTTTAAAGTCGGTTTATTTTTTGTTAAAAGGAGTTTTGTAATTGGTCCTTATTTCCACATTTCCAGTGTCCACTCAAATTAAGCTATTATAGCAAAGTGGCTCCATAACTCAAGAAACGTCACAGGCAATAGGTACAGGCATAGGTCAGGCATAGGACTACAATGCAAGAAGAGGATAGGCCAGGGTAACGGGTCAAGGTTAACATAGTTTTAGTTTTCAAAGAATTTTCAAAATTGGCACAGTAGTTTTTGAGTTCATTCATACAAAACATATAAAAATACAAATCTTCTCTCTTTGTAATATTACTAGCTGTTGCACGCGACTTCGTTCGCGTTGAAAAGTATAAAACGCCATCTACCGTGGAATGGATCGCTAAAAATATCACCAAGCAGTTGTCATGTTAGTCGCTTCACCGATTCTGGATAGATGGCGCTGTCAAGTGTATCCCGGGCCAAGCCGCTAGTATTTACCTACTTTTATTTTAGATTTCCCGTAGGAATGAAACATTTTCCCAAGGTAAAAAGTAGCCTATGTTCATCAGGGATAATGTCGGCTTCTAATGGTAAAAGAATTTTTCAAATCGTTCCAGTAGTTTCGGAGCCTATTCAATACAAACAAACAAACAATCAAATTATTCCTCTTTATAATATTAGTATAGATAGCCTATGTTAATCGCTGATAATATAGCTTCCCAACAGTGAAAGAATTTTCCAAATCGTTCCAGTAATTTCGGAGCCTGTTCAATGCAAACAAACACACAAACAAATATTTCCTCTTTATAACATTAGTACTGTATAGATGTATTGAAGTACCTACTTGTTGGAATTATACCTTTAGGTATGTATTGAAGCATATTGTTTAGCCATCTAAATAATATATCTATGCGAGCATTGTAGCCTGTAACGCGTAACGCGCATGTGACGCGTGACATGTGACGCGTGACATGTGATTTCACGCCCCCAACATTTGATTTTACTCCCAAAAAAAATCTGAAATTTTCATGCCCGGGCTTAGATATGAAATCGGTTGAAAAACCGCCGAAAAAACTGAAAAGCATAAAATAATCTTATTATTTTACCTAAGTAATTTTGAAAAAAAAAAAAAAATTAAAAAAATATACGCGTCGAATTGAAAACCTCCTCCGTTTTGTTTTTTCATTTTCGTCGGTTGAAAATGAACTTGCGTGTATTGAATGTTAAATAGCGGATGTGCTTGTCTTAAAGTAACAACCGCGATTTCTCTCAACCATTGCCATCTGAACACTTGAACAGAGGTTACCTGCGCGTGAAACTTGTTACCTAATTAAGAAATAACAATACAATAGGGGTATGTATATTTTTTATAATAAAAAGTGTAGCATCAATTCTTACTAATAGTCGGGGAAAAATAAAATTTTGAACAAATTAAACCCTGTATTGTAAATAAAATATAAAATATATCAGTTAATCTGTTTCCGTTTAGCACCGAAATGATTTGGGAGCCGTTAAATTTGACCGAGGTATGTCCTCAATACACACAGCTGACCGCTTGTTCAAACTTTGGATATGTTTACCTGAGTCTTTTAATACAAATATACGGCGGATCTATAGACACTAACATACGAAAACATCTGCAAAGAAACAGAGAAAAAACGAGCTATGGGACAGAGATTGTGGAGGAGATGGAAAATTATGAGCGAGGTAGAAGTAAAATGCAAGAAGAATACGACTTCATCGTGGTTGGCGCGGGATCTGCTGGGTGCATTGTTGCCAATAGATTGAGTGAACAAAAGAAGTGGAAAGTATGTCTATACTAATATTATAAAGAGGAAAGATTTGTTTGTTTGTATAGAATAGGCTCCGAAACTACTGGATCGATTTTAAAAATTCTTTCACCAATAGAAAGCTACATTATCAGCGAGTAACATAGTCTATCTATATCTATACTAATATTATAAAGAGGAAAGATTTGTTTGTTTGTAGAGAATAGGCTCCGAAACTACTGGATCGATTTTAAAAATTCTTTCACCAATAGAAAGCTACATTATCAGCGAGTAACATAGGCTATCTATATCTATACTAATATTATAAAGAGGAAAGTTGATTGTTTGTTTGTTTGAAATAGGCTCCGAAACTACTGGACCGATTTTAAAAATTCTTTCACCAATAGAAGCCGACATTATCCGTGATGAACATAGGCTACTTTTTACCGCGGGAAAATGCTTTATTCCTACGGGAAATCTAAATTAAAAGTAAATACTAGCGGCTTGGCCCGGGATACACTTGACAGCGCCATCTATCCAGAATCGGTGAAGCGACTAACATGACAACTGCTTGGTGATATTTTTAGCGTACTATTCCACGGTATATGGCGTTTTATACTTTTCAATGCGGACGAAGTCGCGAGCACCAGCTAGTATATACATATATATATAACTAGCTACACGCTCCCGGCTTTGCCCGGGTTCAAAATTCAAGCTATCCAAAGCTAAAGATATTTACTATCCAAATTACACATCGGTTCAATAGTTTTAGGAGTTCATTGGTATCAAACAACGTGACACGAAATTTTTCTTATAGAGATAAGATATATGGTCCTTTCAATGCCTATAATTATAGGTCTTTCAGGTTTTATTATTGGAAGCCGGTCCAGAACAACCAGACGTGACTCTTGTGCCTGGACTCTCCACTGCTCTTTTGGGCTCCAATATAGACTGGCAATATAGAACGCAACCTGATGGACGGAGTTGTCTTGCATTTGGTAAAAATGGATGCGTTTGGCCAAGGTAAGTTCTTTAGCCATATCAAATCTTAATAAATATTTCATAATATTTTATATTCGACGAGTATGTTTATTTTTGTTTGGGATTTTTAGCTTAGGATCAAATTTCACAATAAATCGTATAGGTACCTACATATTTATTATTATACTAGCTGTTGCCCGCGACTTCGTCCGCGTTAAAAAAGATAAAAAGTAGCCTATCACGTGTCCCGTACTTCTAAATGTTTATCTACCAAGTTTCATGAAAATCAGGTAATTCGTTTAAGAGTTATGGACGAACATACATACATATAGAAAAAAATTGTGAAAATGGTAAATTTAGTTTCAGTATCATGTATAGAGCCTATATACACGATATTTCTGAAAACAAAGTAAATTACTCCATGACCGACCCCTACACATTTATTATTAGTAATGATTATTAAACCTAAAGACAGGTTAGGTTAGAAATCCCATATATATGCTCTTTTTAAGTTATCACCAGTAACTTCATTTAAACCACTCTACGGATTTTCACTAAACTACTTAGCTACAAAATTTCCACAAAGATTGGGAACAATAATTATATTTATATTAGAAAATTGCAAATATGTCCCAAATGGGACCTTTCTTCTGAGACGTATTGGGAATATTACTATCCAGTAATCAGTGCTGATAAGAACAGTATTAATACTAATAATAAATCTGTAGGGGTCGGTCATGGAGTAATTTACTTTGTTTTCAGAAATATCGTGTATATAGGCTCTATACATGATACTGAAACTAAATTTACCATTTTTACAATTTTTTTCTATATGTATGTATGTTCCTCCATAACTCTTAAACGAATTACCTGATTTTCATGAAACTTGGTACATAAACATTTAGAAGTATGAGACACGTGATAGGCTACTTTTTATGTTTTAACGCGGTCGAAGTCGCGGGCAACAGTTAGTTTTTTATAAATTTCAGAGGGAAAACTATGGGTGGCTCTAGTTCGATCAACTCCTTGGTGTACATCCGAGGAAATAAAGTAGACTACGATCACTGGGCAGCGCTTGGTAATGAGGGATGGAGTTATAAAGACGTAAGCTATTAAAAAAAAACTAACACTTACTAACTAACTAGTAACTAACTAGTAGTGGTAGGGCACACTGCGTTTCGCAGTCATTTGGACAGCCCGTCTGGCGGCAGTAACCACCACCTTACAGAATACCACGGTGAAATAACAGCATATGTGCTGTTGTGTTTCGGTGAGTGAGTAAGGGAAGCCAGAGCCCATTACCCCATCCCTCCCTTATCCCTTATCCTTAATCCTTCTATTCAGCAGCGCACTTGTGGCACTTAAGGCGTTGCTTGTGTTATAGGCGACGGTAGCCACCTACCATCAAGTGGACCGTCAGCCTGTCTGTCGACCTTAACATTAAAAAAAAAGCAAACACTTCGAAGGTTTGTGTACCCTGCATTTCGAAGTCATAAATTTTGTAACCTTTCTAGTGGCAATCAATTATAATTAATTTAATAAGGTAATTTTACTAATTGCATATTGTCAGAGTTGAAATGTTTTACGGTTTTTACCCGACGATAAGACATCAGCAACAAAGGACTTTTTTTCACCACATCCTGTGCGAGCATTGTTTCCCAGGGGAATAACCTACTCGTAGTTAACCGGTAATGAATGAAAGGAGATATTTCACTCATATAAAATGACTTTGAAATGTATATGATAGTATAAAGGAATAAAGAGACTAAGGAAATAGGAAAACATAGGAGATGAAAAATAGGATATATGTAGGTTATTCCACGGTGATCTTTCCTTGTTTACCTATACTAACTAAAGACTAGAATCATTTACTCTCTTCCCAACATAGCACTGTCTGCACTTTTATTATACGTCTGAAATTCAATTCTAAAATACCAAACTTCCAATTACAGGTGCTGCCATACTTCAGGAAATCCGAATATAATCTTAATTTAGAAGCTCTTGACCGTAAATACCACGGTGTGAACGGCGAACAGTACGTCTCTCGACTGCCCTACATAGATACACCGTCTTTGATGCTGACTAGAGCATTTAACCAAGCAGGACTGCCACTAACAGACTTCAATGGAGCTCAACAATTGGGAACTATGCAAGCGCAAACAGTAACCAAGCAGGGCTTAAGGTGGTCTGCTAACTCCGGTTTCATAAGACCTATTAGATATAAACGAAAGAATATAGTCATCAAAACGGAGGCAGAAGTAATAAAAATATTAATAAATAAACAGAAAAGAGCGTATGGTGTTAAATATGTGAAACATGGAAAAGTGGAAACTGTTTTAGCAAAGAAAGAAGTTATATTGAGCGCCGGAGCTATAAATTCACCAAAATTACTTATGCTCTCTGGAATAGGGCCGAAAAAACATTTGGAAGATCTGCACATAAATGTCAAAGAAGATTTAGCAGTAGGTGAAAATCTACACGATCACGTCACATTTAACGGTGTTGTAGTGGCTTTGCCTAATAAAACAGCTACTACAGTGAGTAGAGATAAAATACTGCAATCGGTAGTTGAATATGCAAAATTAGAAGATAAAAAATATTCCCCGTTATCGGGCAACGGACCTGTGAGTTCGGTGGCGTTTATCAAAACTAGTCCAGAGCTTCCGGCCCCTGATGTCCAATTCCAAGTTAATAATGTTAATTGGAGAGAATACATACGAGAGCCAACTACTTATGATGGCGTTGCAATCTTACCGACGGCCTTCTACGACGGCCTTACACCTAGAACTATGAATCTAGTTCCAAAGAGCAGAGGTATATTGTACCTAAATTCGAGTAATCCGCACGGACCTCCAGTAATTTACGCTAATTATTTCAGAGATGACACTGATTTGCTTGTTCTCTTGAAAGGTGTCAGATTCCTTTTAACTTTGGAGCACACTGAAGCATTTAGATCGAGTGGGGCTAAATTCGTAAAGATTCCATTACCGGCTTGCAGAAATTACGAATGGGGCACCGACGAGTACTTCGTTTGTTTGGCTAGATCGTACACATCAACCACATATCATCCCGTAGGATCTTGTAAAATGGGTCCTACGTGGGATAAAAAGGCTGTAGTTGACCCGAGATTAAGGGTTTATGGTATATCAGGTTTACGAGTGATAGATGCTTCTATTATGCCAGTTGTTATACGTGGTAACACGAATGCACCTTCACTGATGATAGGAGAAAGGGGTGTGGCTTTGGTGAAAGAAGATTGGCTCAAGAATTATACACATTAATTTTGTTGTTACTTTGGAAGAGGCTTGAGTTGATAGAAATAAGTAGTCAAACCAAACATCGTAACTTCCTTTTCTGTGGCTGTCTGTTAGTATGCGATAATTTCGGAAAGTTGCAAACGGATTTTGTTCCTGATTGTATATTTGTAAAGATTAATTTCTGAGGATAGTTTTATAGTGTATAATTCGTGAATATCTTTATTTAATATGCCCAATTACTTAGCACTGTTTTCAACCGACTTCCAAAAAAGGAGGAGGCTCTCAATTCGACTGTATTTTTTTATGTTTGTTACCTCAGAACTTTCGACTGGGTGATTCGATTTTGATGATTTTCTTTTTATTTGTAAACTGGCGCTTCCCATGTGGTCCCATTTCAATTTGGTCCAGTTCTGACAATGATTTTGTCAGAAATTTGTAAATAACTCATGGTTTATTAGGATTCAGTACATTGTTTTTGCAATATAAGTATAGCAATTTTTTATTTCCTGTGTATAATTTGCTTTTAAAAAAAGAGAGGTTGTACAAATGTAAAACAACATATTTTTGTAAATTGTTTTATTTAAAAATAAAAACTTAAATTATTCATAATATTACAAATGGTATAAAATTATTTCCTACTTTATGTTGCTTATGTAATATACAGTTTTAACAACTAATTTGGAATTTTTCAGTTTTTTTTAATCCACAATCCCAAAGGCCAATTTTAAAAAGGAAGTACGTATTCTTAACAATTCATAAACCTCAAAATTTCACAATAGTCATACAAAAAACTTTATTCTCCATAACAACTTATTCTATCTCATTTTCCTCGATCTCTCTCTTTCTATACATACAATATAGTAAAGTAATGTGAGCTACATTATCACTTACAGACGACAAGTATTTTGCATTTTCGAAACCATTTCACTCAATGGCTACCAGGAAATTAGTTTTCCTTTGACTATCTACTGATAAACTAGAATTTTATACAATCCATGTTTCAATAACAACAGTCATCTAAGTAAAAAAAACAGTCGCCTTACAAACAAAATGGCGTTAACGCCAAAGCCGCTCAGCGACTTAACCATGTTTTGTTAGAACCACAAAACGGTTGTCTAGATCATTTTGATCAAAATGTTTACACAATACATTTTTATATTAAGATTTTCACTTCTCGGGTAGCTTAAATACTGGTGTGTCTTCGTAAAATGTGCTATCGCAATGGTCTATTAGGGCCTTTTCTTCATTTGACAATGACGAAACATCAATCTCTTCACTGAAAGGGTCAGTGTACGGATAATGAACCAGCACACAGCGGAAGTCGATTGTTGATTTGCGGCAACCCAACAGCCTTTTCATTTTGGCTTCAGAATCCACCTGTTCGGACAAAAAAAGGATAATTTTAAATACATGTCTTAATTGGAGAAGATAATAATTTTACACATTCCACACAGCACCATCTAGTTCCACAGTAAGTAACTAATGCTTCTATTATGGATACTAGACAGTTGATATACTACATGGATTACTTTTTTTTTGTAAATACATACATATTATAAATAAAAAACATCCCCAACTCAGGTAAAAAGATAAAATGTTAACACATGTACATTTTCCCCTAGCGGGATTCGAACCCGCGACCGTTTGGTTCACAGCTAGAGCTGGTGCCGTCAAAGAATTGGAGAACAGCATTATTAGTGACAAGTAGGTGACAAGGCAATTGAGATTATTAAAGATAAGGGCAACTCTACTGGTAGGTATAGACCTATAGAGATAGATCATTTGTCAATATTTACCTTGATAAGGAAAATTTCATTTTCATCACAAAAAGCTTGGAGCAAAACTTCCTGCATATGCGTAGCGCTGTCCCCAGGAGGGGCTTCGGCGGTGAAACAAAACAGGGCCCCGTTGCAATCTTTAGACAGATACTGAATGGCGGGCAGAAGACCGATGGTTAGCCTTTTTTCAAAGCACGCCCGCCGAAGCACTGCTTCGATGCATTGGCCAATTGGGCTGGAAAATAGAAAAATATACATAAATAACTATATAATCATGAAGTTTTAGAACTATCTTTTGAGGAAAGATATGCTCCTAACGGTCTGTAATAATTTAGTAAAATAAGTTTAATTTTATGGTTAAAATTTAATGGAATTTTAAGGCAGAGAACTGAATTTTACGATGGACAATCATCAAATTAAGATAAAATGAATGATTCAAATAAAAGAATACTTTCAGCAACTGTTTCTTTCTTAATATTGAATTCAATAATCGAACCCTATGAAATTTTACACAATATTTTGTAAAACATACCTCTTAGCAGCCATTCCACTGAAAGTCTCCGGTTTAGCTGGGATTACTGATTCCTGGTACATCTTGCTCGACAGATTAATACTCTTCAAGTCACAATTATCACCGAGTAGGCTATCAGTCCTCAAAAAGGTCGGAATCTTCACTGAACTATTTGGAACTTTTTTCAAAAAGGGCGAAATTTTTACTAATTCGCTCGACACTTCACACGAAACACACACGATCCAGAAAAGCGTCGTATCACAATCCAAGGTAAGTGCAATGCAAACAGTTATGTCGCAATGATTTCACTATTATGCCACTTCAAAAAGTTTAAACAGACGTGCTCTATCTTCAAGCGTTTAATTAAAAGTGCCGGACGATGACGCAGCGATTGCTTTTATATAAATCGTGACGCATGCGCAGATTTTCTATGTGTGCGTGAAATTGAAATAGTATCGGTGGAGATTCCGTGAAACCCGCTTGTTTGTTCACGTGTGAGTGTGGAATGAGTGTGGAAACACGCGTTGAAAGTGTAATCAGGTTTGATGGTGTGCATTTCTCTGGTGAAGGACATTGTGATAGCAAGTTGCGACAAGTTGAGAGTTTGTATTATTGGAAATACCTCGTCCCCCTGCGGCGAAGAGAAGTCATACTACCGAGGGGAAGGCGAGGTCAGGGTATCGTCCAGCGGTAGATTGGGTTTGTATGTGTTTGTGAAGATAATATTATCCGCTCAGTTCGGAAAACCCGCGTGGTTTTTCGATTAGGAAACACGCCTCTCTGTAGGAAACTTTAACTGGGGCGTGCGCACGGATGCTGCAGTTTATCTCGACTTAACCTTCACACTTAAAAATTCCAGTTGATAATGTAATTGTCTGAGAATTGAGCAGAGAGAGCCTTGTCCCAATTTACATAAAGTCAAGTCTAACAATTTTGAGATTAAAGAATGGAGACTTAAATAATCATGGCACATATACTTATTATGCTAGAGGCCTTAGTGGCACAAGGTATGACCAAATATTGGACCACTTCTCATGAGCTTCCCACGTAGCTCATAATATTTTCAGTAGTGTTGATCAAGGATGGTCCTTTTAAAACCTTATGATGATTTGGTCGTTTTGTAACGCTCTCTTTCAGACAATTTTCAGGGCACGGCCAACTTATGTAATGAACTTTTCATATTTGGCTCTGGTCTGGCAATTGATGGCAGGCAACGCTGCGTTTCAGTTCAAATAACAGTATTGTACCTATGTTGTAGTATTTCGGTGGGGGAGTAAGGAACGCTAGAACCCATTTTCCTATTCCCCTTCCTACTATGAGCGTCAGCGCACTTGTTTATTTTGTTATAGGCAACGTCAGCCTGCATAAAAAACCAGTTTAGAGATTTAGAGAGATGCTGAGCTGATGAAATGTTTCTATTCTGCTGTCAAAATTAAGCTTTTCAAAGAAACTGTCTTAAAATTCCGACAAAGTCAGCAATTTATGTCTCTTGTGTTACATAATTGAGCTTATAGGCCGCGGTTATTGCCGTCCACCATCACGTGAACGGTAGCCACGTGATGGTGATTCATATTTTCCGTTACCAAACATCTTAATTATCGCTAGACCTACTTGTAGTACTATTTATTTATTCTGTGACTTGGGAGACGTTCAAGTTTCATATTCCCTAGCCGAGAATATGGCCTCGGCTGTCATCTCGGACCCACACATCACCAGTCACCGCTGATGGTGGAATCCGGGGGAGTTTTAGTGGGTATTCCCGGTGATAAGTCACTTCACCGGGCGAGTCTCACACTCCCCTTCGTCGACGAAGACAGTCGACGAGGGGGAGTGTCATTACCCTTCCCCAAAAGAAAGGGGGGGACGCTCAAGTATTATGTAACGCAATTTGAGGGGAGGGGGTGTCTTGTAAAACGTACTATGCGTCACAGGGGCGGGAGGGGAATCCCTCGAGTCTATTGTAAGTTCTCCCAAGTTGACAACTCTTTTCGTTGGTAAAAAATGGTCCCTTGGTTGCTATGTAACGTTTAGGGAGGGTACAGAAAAACGATACGGCGTTACTTGGGTCAAAAATGTTCAGTAACATTAATTCAGTAATAGTCAACAGACTATTCTGTTCTGTTATTGTTATTAATAAAATAACGACCTAACTGGGTTTTAACCGAACCAACGTTGTTTATGTTAATTAAAATTTGTAGCTAACGGGGAAAACGACTACTGAGCACATGTTCGGAAATTTTGACTATGTATGTACAGGTAATTATGTATTTCCTTGTTATTGTATTTTATTGTAAATTTTTCCTGCGGTTAAAGTGGTTATATTGTTTATTCTATTTATATAATAATAAGTATAAAAATACTTAGTTTGATTGAAAAGAGAATTACCTAATATAATTTTTACTTCTTAAAGTATCTTCAAAAAAGGTTAGGTGACCTCAACCTATACTAATCTATACTAATATTATAAAGAGGAAAGATTTGATTGTTTGTTTGTTTGTTTGTATAGAATAGGCTCCGAAACTAGTGGACCGATTTGAAAAATTATTTTACCATTACAAGCCGACATTACCCGTGATGAACATAGGCTACTTTTTACCGCGGGAAAATGCTTCATTCCTACGGAAAATCTAAAATAAAAGTAAATAGTAGCGGCTTGGCCCGGGAGATAGCGCCATCTATCCAAAATACGGTAGATGGCGTTTTATACTTTCCTACGCGGACGAAGTCGCGAGCACCAGCTATAGATATCAAATATTTGCCTCTATTTACATTTTAGTTCATAACCTTTGACATTATATTACGTTATGTACATATCGCTATATTATATATCGATCGTTCTTCCCAGTAACCCCAGTAAAGGTTAAACGCTGTCGGCCCTGACCTAATCGTTCGGAGAATGCTGGGTCTGTTGTTTTAAGGGAATTATCGACTGGGGGAAGTTAATCAGAATCGGTTCTAGTTATCGGAACGCCGTTAAAAATTCATCAATTCTCAGGACTGATGTTCGCTTACTTGTAAGTACTTATTGTCTTTTCAACCGACTTCCAAATAACTCCTTTTAAGGACTTCAAACCGTTTTCTCATAGATGCCATTGTCAGAACTGGACCAAATTGAAATGGGACCACACGGCTTCCAAAAGACGAGGAGTTCTTAATTCGAGTGTATTTTTTTTTTTATATTCGTTTTACATCAGAACTTTCGACTGGATTAAACGATTTTGATGATTCTTTTTTATTTGAAAGCCAGTGCTTAACGTGTAGTCCCTATTTCAATTTGGTCCAGTTCTGACAATGGCATCCACGAGAAAACTGTTTGAAGTCGTTTTTTTTTGTTAAATTTCTATATTTATTGTCGATTTTGTTTCATTATAAACACAATTATTTTGTTTTTATTCCTACAAATCATGCTTTCTTATTAGGCACTGTGCGATTTATGTATTATTAGGTTACTTTATAGAAAAAGTAAAAAAATGGCTTTTTTTAATTTGACATACTTAATGTTTGCATAATTTTAAAAACTCTATTAAAATAAAATAAAAAAATGGATAAATGTTTAACAGTTTATATAGAAAGACATTTAACTAAAAGGTTATAAATTTAAAAAAAAAAATGGTTCAAAATGAACCCACAGAGTCGACATTCTATTTAACTTATCTTGCGAGTGAAACAGCCTCAAAAACTAAGATTATTACGTACTAGCTGGCGCCCGCGACTTCGTCCGCGTTGAAAAAGAAGAAAGTGACCTATCCTGTGTCCCGTAAGTCTAAATATTTATCTATCAAGTTTCATGGAAATCAGTTAATTCGTTTAAGAGTTAGAGGAACATACATACATACAGAAAAAAATTGTAAAAATGGTAAATTTAGTTTCAGTATCATGTATAGAGCCTATATACACGATATCTCTGGAAACAAAGTAAATTACTCCATGACCGACCCATACACATTTATTATTAGTATAGATTGATCTAATACTAAATCCCTCAGCTGCACATGCGCGAAGACGTATTATTATTTAAAAAATATGCAAATGAATCATTGGCGCCAAAAGCAAGTTTTACGTGTCCGATTTTAAATATAGAACTCTCTTATCTTCGATGCTTTATCGTACGACATACATAATCTGATAAAACACCAATGCTTATTAAAATGGAAAAGTATCCTTAATCAAATAGGCATAAGACAGAAAATGCTTCGTGAAGAGATAGAACCGCAAAAAAGCATCGACAATTGCGCAATATTGTGTTTCATTTGCTTTTTATTTATAAATAGTTTTCACCAGTACAGTGTTTTCCCTGAGTTTACCATTTAATAGAAAATGTACTATAATATATATACTATACTATTTAGTATTCGTAGAAGTGGTATATTATATATTACCTATAAAAAACCCTACTGGCTTTGTTTCGAGTTTTTAGGTACTCTTTGAGAAAATTTATGGGAGTAAAATCAGAATTACGTTTTATTTTTTCGAATATTTTTGAATATTTTTGAAGTTTCAGAGATATTGCGCCATCTACACAATATTTTTATTATACAATTTTTTTATAATAGGAGTAAACTCCAATCGTATATCGTGTACCAAAGGACACACACATTTTCAGAACGGAACAACGCAGTATGTCCTGTATTACTTTACGGCTCAATATGAAACGCAATTTCCACGAAAAGGCGCCATGTAAACAATGTATTGGCAATTATCACTAAGTGAACAACCTCACTACGAGTGATTGGCACGCGCTGCCTCATAACGGCATAATAATGTATAAGTATATCCTAATAATGACATTGGTCTTATCAAAATGAAATTATCAAGACTCGTAGATAACGCGTTACGCGACCATCTAGCAACTGAAGCGAGGAGTTACATATTTCATAATGTTTAAAATGTTTTCGCCAGTGGTCAGCATGATACGTTTATTTATAGATTACTAGCTGTTGCACGCGACTTCGTCCGCGTAACTATATAATACATTCGTGTCTGTGAAACCATGGAAATACACATACAAAATTTCAACCCAATATAGTTATGTGAAAAAGATAAGTACGGAAGGATAATTCTTACTACCCGTTGTCCTATTACCCGTTTTCCCGTAAGAATGAAGCATTTTCCCGCGGTAAAAAGTAGACTATGTTCATCACGGATAATGTCGGCTTGTAATGGTAAAAGAATTTTTCAAATCGGTCCAGTAGTTTCGGAGCCTATTCTATACAAACAAACAATCAAATCTTTCCTCTTTATAATATTAGTATAGATACCATCTTTCTTTCTTATATATAAAAGGCGATGTGTGTATATATGTGTCTCCTATAAACTCCAAAATTGCTGAACCGATTTTGATGTAACTTTCAGAGGATTCAAAGAGATTAGTACAGCAGATGTTCCTGTTTGTGAAGCTTGGTAGCGATCACCTATTGCACCTATTGCGTTGCTTGTGATAATACCTACTAAAAATATCACCAAGCAGTTGTCATGTTGGTCGCTTCACCTGATTCTGGATAGATGGCGCTGCCAAGTGTATCCCGGGCAAAGCCGCTAGTATTTACTTTTATTTTAGATTTCCCGTAGGAATGAAGCATTTTCCCGCGGTAAAAAGTAGCCTATGTTCATCACGGATAATGTCGACTTCTAATGGTAAAAGAATTTTTCAAATCGGTCCACTAGTTTCGGAGCCTATTCAATACAAACAAACAAACAATCAAATCTTTCCTCTTTATAATATTAGTATAGAAGTATAGATATAGATATGCAAATATAACAGTTATAACAGTCCCCTGGGGAAGTCCCAAGACGTCCAGTAGTATAAGTATAGACTACGTATGTATAAGTACTCGCAAAGAAAGTTAAAAAGATTAAAAAAAATCCTATGTTGTCTTGTTGTCGGGTAAAAACCGGGATCTATACTAATATTAGAAAGAGAACATGTTTGTATTTTTGTTTGCAATAAATAAACTCAAAAGCTACTGAACCGATTTCGATGGTGCTCAATTTTCTTATTTTTTAGGCGATCACTCGGAATTCAGATAAATTATATATTAATACAGATATTAATAGACTATCTATTTGCCAAATTTCATCAAAATCTGTTCAGTAGTTTTTACGTGAATCCTCACAAAGTTTTAAGAATTTTTACTACATACAATACTAAGTATTAATTGTACTAAAAATTTTGGTTTTCCTTTCATTTAATTTATCAAGTTTGTTAGAGAGATTTCATCCTTGTAATTGACACTAACGATCGATGCAATTTAAGTACAGGTTGTAAATTTTACAGATTTTAACCGGTTCGATTCCCGGGTGTGGCGAGAGAATTTTCGAAAATCTTTGAATGCAGTTTTCTTTCTATTCAAAAATATAGGAATGTTTTCTTTGAGTATAATTTTCTATCTACAGTACTAAGAGTACTTTCCCTTCAGGTGGCATTACAAAATTCCACCCTGTATATACATTTCTACTGTACCTACATTGAACCAGTTGAATTTGATTTTTTAACAAAGAATTCTTGAATAATTTCCTTGAACAAGGATCGGAGAAACCCAGCCATTTAAACACAAGTTGTGACGCGAGACTCGTCCTTGTGCCCATTGCAGGAAAGACGTGTTTCGCTTCACGTTGGAAGACCGACCACGTGACACTAACCATGTTTGCTAGAACACTTTCCTTTTTACTTACTACACGTTAGCAACCACGTCAATGTTAGCAACATTCTACATGACTTAGGGCCTCTTTCACAAGCTACAAGTAAAGTGTTGATTAAGTAGTTACTTTTAGAAATAATTTTATGTTTTATTGAATGACTAGCTGGTGCTCGCGACTTCGTCCGCGTAGAAAAGTATAAAACGCCACCTACCGTATTTTGGATAGATGGCGCTGTCTCCCGGGCCAAGCCGCTAGTATTTACTTTAATTTTAGATTTCCCGTAGGAATGAAACATTTTCCCTCGGTAAAAAGTATCCTATGTTCATCGCGGATAATGTCAGCTTCTAATGGTAAAATAATTTTTCAAATCGGTCCACTAGTTTCGGAGCCTATTCAATACAAACAAACAAACAATCAAATCTTTCCTCTTTATAATATTAGTATAGACAATAATGATAAAAAGCTGAATCATTCGATGTAAATTTAACCCTATCAGTGTTAGGAACAGGATCACGTACTATTTTATCAGTTTTAAGACAAGTGTGCCATACTTATTGATTGAAAAGTCAAAGAAAGATAAGAGCTTATCTTTTAGCCGGAATTCGAGCTACATTTTGACTTGTAAACAACTTATTCGCAAGGGTTTGAGTCATCGATATCATTGATGGACTTTCCACATAAAAATACTTAGTAGAAAAACGTTGTTTCTGTACATATTTGAAAAAGATTGAAACCTGCAAGTTAATATAAAATGACTCTCTTTAACAAAAAATAAAACCTACTTCAAACGGTCTCATGGTCTTTTCTCATGAATGCCATTGTCAGAACTGGACCAAATTGAAATGGGACCAGTTTTCAAATAAAAAAAGAATCATCAAAATCGTCGAAAGTTATGAGGTAACAAACATAAAAAAATACACTCCAGCTAGTCTATACTATCTATACTAATTAATAATGAGGAAAGATTTGATTGTTTGTTTGTATAGAATAGGCTCCGAAACTAGTGGACCGATTTGAAAAATTCTTTTACCATTAGAAGCCGACATTATCCGTGATGAACATAGGATACTTTTTACCGCGGGAAAATGCATCATTCCTACGGGAAATCTAAAATAAAAGCAAATACTAGCGGCTTTGCCCGGGATACACTTGACAGCGCCATCTATCCAATAATCAGATGAAACCTCACAGAGATATATTATTTCGAATGTTTCGACGAGTGAAACGACTAACATGACAACTGCTTGTTGAGTATAAAATGATTAGCTATTTTGGTTTTAAAACCTAATTATTTCAATAATTGGGTATTATTACAATAATATAGTGATAGGCGGAGATGTCGTCTGTTTATCGCATTGAATATACGCAAATTGTGATAACTATGTTTCACAGAAATCTGTTTGATTGTACGCCCCTTTGGGTTAACTAGAACTTAGGTAAATTAAGGATATTTATGAAAGTCCATTTATTAATTAAAACTTGCTTGTTGACGCCCGCGACTTCGTCCGCATTGAAAAAATCAGTCCTGTATGTCTAATGTTGGAAGAACATACATACATGTAATACCTACACTTACAAGATTTATTATTAGTATTGACTAGGTGGTGCCCATGTTAATATATATTTTTTTATTACCATTCTACAGCATCCATAGGCCATAGGTAAGTGGATTATATAATATTATGTAATAATTTCTACGCAATATTATGAAATTTCATAGTCCATCGACTAGGCTACAATTTCATTCAAAAGTGTCTCGACCATTTATCTTTTAAAATGTACGCATACTGTTTTATAGAGCAACATTTCAAATCACGAGATTATGATTTTGTTTCAGACATGTTCTGTCTGACGTAGAAACCAGTAACGTCATAACTGTTGCCATCTCCCTTCGTTAAGTCAGAGAGAGAGAGACACACACAAAGAGAGAGAGAGAGAGGAGCTACTGGCGCTATGCGCAGACACAGGAATGCGGTCAGCGTGTGCGTAGAAGGTCATTGACACAGTCATTCAGTACTAAACATTACTATAATTACTTCTAGTCTCATTCTTATTCATATAATTATATAATAATATAGTCTCACGTCTAAAACTCGTATTCTAAAATTACTTTGATTTTCGATGTAAAAGCTGAATTAAAAAAAAACCGAAAAATCAAAAATGTCATGTCTTTTTATGTAAAAATTACGTGTCACATGTTTGTTCGCGATGAACTCCTAAACTAGGTAGGTACTGAAACGATTTTGATAAAACTTGGTAAGTAACTATTTGTGTAATTTGGACCAATGGGTTACCTAGTTTTCATTTTGAGCCCGGACGAAGTCGGGATCGTGTACAATATATTATGTTTTTCAACGCGGACGAAATCGCAGGGACCAGCTAGTCTATACTAATATTATAAAGAGGAAAGATTTGATTGTTTGTTTGTTTGTATTGAATAGGCTCCGAAACTAGTGGACCGATTTGAAAAATTCTTTTACCATTAGAAGCCGACATTATCTGTGATGAACATAGGCTACTTTTTACCGCGGGAAAATGCTTCATTCCTACGGGAAATCTAAAATAAACGTAAATACTAGCAGCTTGGCCCGGGAGTTAACACTATCTATTCAAAATACGGTAGATAGCGTTTTATACTTTTCTACGCGTACGAAATCGCGAGCATCAGCTAGTAAATTATAAAATAGTTATAGAAATTGTCTAAAAGTAAATCACTATAGTCACTGTTTATGTTGTAAACTATTTTTGTTACAGATAATTCAAAATGATTAAAGACCTAACGAGCCTTATAATAAGGCACACATTGCCTTCGCGACAGCACCTCACTCCCGAGCTGGTGTTGAGGATAGTGACTCCCTCGTGCCCTCTTTGGAGGGCTAAAGAGGAAGAGGTGCCCTTCACGGATCCTTTCTGGGCGTTCTACTGGCCTGGTGGACAGGCTACTGCCAGGTATTATAATACGTTTCTCATATAAATCACTAAGCGCCTCTTTCACCATCTGTCAAGGGGTCCGTGGTGTTTGCCCACAGTGGTGTTAGCACCTGTGGTGTTTGCCCACGATTTGAATAAATTAAATTTCATACTTTTTTTGTGCTTTTCGAATTAGTACAGTAAACCACAATTTAAATTATCAGTTAATTGTTAATATTAAAATTTATTAACAAAATTCACTAACGTTTTGTGTCATTTAACCTGATAATTTAACCTGTAGCACTACCATGAGTTTATGACGACCGAAATCGCTAGCGAGGGATGAGCGAGAACGTAAAATATTTGTATAAAAAATTGTATAGCGCCTCTAGCGGTCACTCAAAGAACTAAAACCGTTACCATGAGTTACAAATTTGACTGATGCTCTCGAGAAATACCGTAACGTTAGTAGTTAAATCATTCACGTGCACATTGAAAGGTTCGTTATCGACAGAAGTAAACTAACGTAAGATTTCGATAGCAACTCATGGTAGTGCTACTGATACTACTAAGTCGAAAAGCACAAAAAAAGTATGAAATTTAATTTATTCAAATCGTGGGCAAACATCACAGGTGCTAACACCACGGACCTCTGTCAAATAGGCTGTCATTTAAAGTCACCGGTATACAGGGGATAATGGGGTTGATATATGTACCTTTGTTTTTACTTTAAAAGTCATTGAAAAGAAAATAATAAAAAAATATCGCCAATCGAATGATGCTGTAAACCGAGTGCATACTTAATTCAATAAAACAGAAAATTATTTCTAAATGTCACTAATCAACACTTTACTTATAGTTGGTGAAAGAGGCCCTAAGAGTTATGGAGGAATATACATAAATACATACAATACCTTCACTTAGAGATTTATTATTAGTATAGATAAAGATTTACAAAAAAGCACCCATGCGAAGCCGGGAGACGGTCGCTAGTATATATTTATGTAATAAAATCTAATAAGGAATATAAATTACTAGCTGGTGCCCGCGACTTCGTCCGCGTAGAAAAGTATAAAACGTCATCTACCGTATTTTGGATAGATGGCGCCAAGCCGCTAGTATTTACTTTTATTTTAGATTTCCCGTAGGAATGAAGCATTTTCCCGCGACAAAAAGTAGCCTAAGTTCATCACGGATAATGTCGGCTTCTAATGGCAAAAAAATTTTTCAAATCGGTCTAGTAGTTTCGGAGCCAATTCTACACAAACAAACAATCAAATCTTTCCTCTTTGTAATATTAATAGATTGAGTATTACTTTAGTGTAGATTGTGGAGGAAAATCCCTCGTACCTAATTGAGGGATATAACCGTTTCGAATTTGTATGCAACAGTTGATGGCAATTTAAAATGACGCAAACCATAATTTTTTCCTAAAATTTAAATTTTATTTGCGTCATATATCATATATATCATTACTTACAACATGGTTGTCTTATTAGGATTAGGAAAAATCTACAAAATTATTATAAATCAAAGTCCTCCGCCGCGTCTGTCTGTCTGTTCGCGATAATCTCGAAAACTACTGCACCGATTTTCGTGCTGTTTTCACCAATGGATAGAGTGGTTCTCGAGGAAGGTTTCAGTATATAATTTACAAAGTTACGCGTCCGAAGTCGCGAGCAGCGGCTAGTTTCTTATATGAAAAAGTTAATAAATTCGCTTATCTAACCTTTGTTTGATCGTCTGCCACAAAAAAAAGCATAGGGCCATTACTTAGCGTGACTCAATCCACGGTCAAGGTCAGTTAACTAACTAAACATCAGACTGCGCGGTCAATAAACCTTTTCAGCCTTGATGTGCCTTGATTATGGACTATGGTATGATCACACCACATAACTACAACCTTATGAAATTATTAGCCCAACGTTGAAATCAAGACAAAAAACGCTACGCTAACTTTGTGATTGATCAAAATTTTATGTGGGCATTAAGTATGACATTTTTTTCTTGCATTTTTTTTTTTAGATATATTCTAGACAATGGTGATAAATTGAAAAACCTGAGGGTGCTAGACATCGGTTGCGGATGCGGTGCAGGGGCAATCGCAGCAGCAATAATGAAAGCTGAATACGTTCTTGCGAACGACATCGATCGTTGTGAGTTCAAAAATTAGATAATTAGCTAAAATAAAATATGTAATTATAAAAAAAAAATAGAAGTGCTCAAAACTTTGGAGATGCCGGGGATCGAACCCGGGGCCTTTCACATGCAAAGCGAACGCTCTACCACTGAGCTACATCCCCTGATAGGATGGAGTGTCAATTATACGTATATATATCGTTATTCAGTGTTACTGTGTTATTAATTCCTATAATATATATAAAAGAAAAAAGATTTGTATTTTGGTTTGTAATGTGTGATCTCAAAGATACTGGATCGATTTTAAAAATTCCTTTATCTGTTATATAAAAAAGTACATTTACATTTTGTATTGTTCAGCACCATCTGTTGTGACATGACGAAAAGATTGTCAATTCAGTTAAACCATTTTGAACTGAAGGACCATGTTTGATAGTGACACACAAATAATAAAAACGATGGGATGGCAGCACCTGCAATTTTTTTTATTTGGTCACGGTCACTGTCACTGCCAGTATTTTCAGATATGATTTTTTTAAATGTTAAGATCGACAGACAGGTCGACTTTAACGTGAGTAACACCGCAGTTGCTGCCGACTTGCAAGGATAATGGATAAGGAAGGGAGGCAATGGACTCTGGCATCCCTTACTCACAGCGAAACATAAAAGCACATATACTGTTATTTCACGGTGGTCTTCTGTTCAGGGCCCCTAGCCACGAGCACACAAATCACAAATTCCAACGCTCCCTTACGAAGTTAGAGAACGATAGAAAATAAAGCCCGATGATTGGTCAAAATTTTATGTGGGCGTTACAACAACCAATCACCGGGCTTTATTTTCTGTCGTTTCGTCAATCTACAACGCTCCCTTTGCACAACGTGCACTGGGTTTGCACTGGGTGCTCTTGGCTAAGGGCCCTGGGGTTAGCTCTGTCACCAGACGAGCTGGCAAATTATTATGAAAAGCATTGTGTTCAAATTTGTCAATCACTAAACTAAAGAAATTAACCTTATAGAAGTGTTCGGATTATTATTGAAATATATTTGTAGGTATTCTTATATTAAAAGGGTTTGTCTGTGATTACAGGCGCAACTATAGCAACGAAGATCAACGCAGCAATGAACAATGTCACCATAGACACGAGCACAGACAACCTGATCGGAGATAAATGCGACGACTTCGACGCCATCTTAATTGGAGACATGTTCTACGACGAAGTATTCGCTAATTCATTGTTCGAATGGTTAAAAGATCTGTGTAGCAGGGATAAAATTGTAAGTTTGTTATGTAGCAGAAATAATACAATAGATTATTATTATTACCCACTCTGCCTATTATTTGTCCAATCAGTGATGTCAGTCTGCAAAGGATTTACAATTCTTTTTACAGATTTTAATCGGCGATCCAGGGCGGCACGGATTGACGGAAAAACGCCGCAATTCTCTAAGAAAATTGACGACATACAAATTGCCGGAGGAAAGTTGTTTAGAGAATAGAGGCTTCAGTGATGCCACTGTTTGGCAATTAATCAAGGACTAACTTCATCTACAAATTATTATTATTATTATTTACACACAAAAAAAATACAATTTTAGTTTTACAAAAAAAACAGTTCAGATGTAGCCTAGCCTGCGTGACCATTATATGTGACTAAAATGACTATTATGGGTAACTAAGATGACTATTATATGTGACTAAGATGACTATTATAAGTGAAAAGATCACTATTCTAGGTGACTAAGAAGACTATTGTATGTGACTATGATGACTATTATATCTGACTAAGATGGCATTGTAGATGACTAAAATGACTATCGTAGGTGACTAAGATGACTATTGTATGTGACTAAGATGACTATCGTAGGTGACTAACATGACTATTATAGGAGGTACAGTTGCCTATAACACAAGCAACGTCAATTATAGTGGGATAAGGATAAGACACAGGCAAATGAATTAATTTCCCTGTTTTTTTATCTGTAAATAAATGGATTGTCAAAAAATAAGGAAAATAAAAACCAGTTTCAGTAATGTTGGTTCGCTATCATTTTATTATTGTAACATTTAAATTGTAAAATATTATACAAAATATAGAAACTAATTAAAAAATAAGTACTGAATAATTTTTGTAATAATTATGAAGGGTTTGATTGGTCTCGCTGTGCTCGACTAGATACAGCCGCCGTACTTGGCAAATGCGGCAACAAATACTACGCCGAATTCGGCGTACTCGAGCTAGTCACACTGCAAACTGTCTGTGATGTGTACGTGCCGAATGTTTTATTAAATTTTGGACATAATAAAAAATGCCAATTTGCTTAGTGAAACTGTGTAAAAATATAATTAAACTGTTTAAAAAATGATAAACAGTGACGATGTTTTACACACACTACAATAAAAAGTTGGCGCATTCAGGAACTATTGCTTTTAGGCAGGGCCGTATCTAGTCGAGCGTACCGAGACCAATCATTTATCTATGCGTAGTAAATTAAGTATTGTTCTCGTATTTAATTTTAAAATGTTTAAATATTCATTTGGGTTACGCCATACTTAAATTTATTAATAAAAGGTTTTGGTTAATAAATATAATATAACTACTATAAATAAAAGGACAATGAAATCCTTTTATTATAGCGTTTGAATAAGAAAAAAGTCTCTTTTGGATTTCGAACAGTTTTGCACAATTTTGAAAAAATTCGAAGACTGCAAGTAAAAGGTATTTTCAAACACAATTAGTTTTTTTTTTAATTCACATTAAATTAGTTTATTGAAAAGAAAACACAAGCTACAAAAGTACTTTTAAGTTTTTCCAAGCTTTCCAGTTTCGTTGTTTATTTATTTATTTATTTACTTAATTAAAGAAAAAAATATTATAGTCTAATAATTAAAATCTAGTTCTTATTTTATTTACATTACAAAAAAAATTATAATTAGTAATATCTTACAGGAAAGTTATTATAAATTTTAACATAAATAAATTGATCGAAACATTTTTATGTGTAACTAGCGCCATCTAGACTTTCAAATGGAACCTTTTTGAGGTTAGAAAAGCGCCATCTCTACGCAAGTTGCCGAACTACTTTGAGTTTGGGTAAATTTTATTTACTTTTGGGCAGACTTTAAATTGAATTAAATATTATATTCTTTCTTTCTTATATGTATAATAAGGTATCATTCTTTATATAAAAATGTCTTAGAAAGACTGGGCCGATTTTGATGAAAATTTTTCTGTGTGGTGCAATCAGGAATGCATTAATGTTTTTTTTTTAATTGTTAATTAAGTTTATTAGTTTGCATACAAAACAGTTTTTTGAAAAAATATTTAAAGCTAAATATTCTTTTTTATAAATATCGCTGCTTAAAAACTAAAAGGACATAAAACAAAAAAAAAATCTAAAAAAATCACAATCCTTCATAAATTGTATGTTGCAAAAAGACTTATGGTTGTTTTATTCCATATTATTATTTAGTATATTTTCATATATATATTTTTTTATATTCAAACGTAACTTATATGCTTATATCTCTTCCAGTATTCAGTTTATTATAAAAGTACTTGAAACATTTAATGCTACTTAAAAATACGCTTCTAACGATGTATAATATGCATATATTATATTTGATATATTATGTACATCTAATAAGGAAATAATTGACAAAAGAATAATTTAATTTTTTTCGATTAGCTCTCCTGTAAAGACTGTAATTTTGATTTGTGGCACTTTTAGTTTTTAAGCAGCGTGTGCCTTAAGGGTCAGTTTTATAACGATCCGTTAGTTAAATTTTATATCAAACTAGCTGTTGCCCGCGACTTTGTCCGCGTTAAAAAAGATAATAAAAAGTAGCCTATCACGTGTCCCGTACTTCTAAATGTTTATCTAGCAAGTTTCATGAAAATCAGTTAATTCGTTCAAGAGTTATGGAGGAACATACATACATATAGAAAAAAATTCTAAAAATAGTCAATTTAGTTTCAGTATCATGTACAGAGCCTACATACACGATATTACTGAAAACAAAGTAAATTACTCCACGACCGACCCCTACACATTTATTATTAGTATTAATAGACGAATAGTTCGTTACAGTGCTGGTAACGAACGGTTAACGGTCCGTCAATAACGTTTACTGATGGTGGTTCTATAATAGAAATTAAACATTTGTTTGTTGTTTATAATACACTATACTATATTATACTATTAGATCATTTTTTCGTCTATTTGATATAAAATGTAACTAACGGATCGTTATAAAACTGACCCTAGATGACCTAATAGTATAATATAGTGTATTATAAACAACTGTTCGTTAATCAACAGTATAATTTGACAGCTACTAGCGTTTACTATATCGTTACTGACTATGATAGGGTTATGACTAGGGTCGGTTTATTTTACGTATCGTTTATTTTGACAAATATTAAAGTCTGTAAGACTACAAATAAAACCATCGACAATATTCATAAACTTATATGTAATTTTTTACAGACAGCTATCGAATGTTAAATTTCTTTTATAGAACCACCGTCAGTAAACGTTACTGACGGACCGTTAACCGTTCGTTACCAGCACTGTAACGAACGGGAAAAGGGTACGTTGTTTATAAAACTGGCCCTTAATATCTCTTTTTATAAATATTCATAGTTAGAGTTGGTAATTATTGTGCATGGTGTTCGAGTAAATGCCATGCTTGGACCTGGCCGTCCGTCCGGAGTAGTGCGAGTAGTTGTCCATGTCCATGGGGGCGTGCGGGTGCATTATGAGCACCGGTTGCAAAGCCAGCGACTTGCGAGACCCCGACACAGATGTCGCGTCGGTCACATACGCGTTGTTCACTTCGCCTGCAAAAAAAAACCATAATATAATGTATTATTCCAATGAAATGTATTATTCCATTGGAATTTTGTCCGCGTAACTTTATGAAATATAATACATTCGTGTCTGTGAAACCATTATGGAAATACACATACAAAATTTCAACCCAATCGGTCAAGCCGTTTGTAGTTAACATACCGACTGCAGCGCCACCTACCGGGTGCAATTCTGTTTTTAAATCATCCAGGGAACCATCGAAATAGCCATATAAAATTTCAACCCAATCGGTTCAGCCGTTTAGAAGTTATGTGAAAAAGATAAGAACGGAAGGATAAATTCTTACTACCCGTTGTAGTTTTACCCGTTTTCCCGTAGGAATGAAGCATTTTCCCGCGGTAAAAAGTAGCCTATGTTCATCACGGATAATGTCGGCTTCTAATGGTAAAAGAATTTTTCAAATCGGTCTAGTAGTTTCTGAGCCTATTCTATACAATACACTTGACAGCGTTATCTATCCAGAATCAGATGAAGCGACTAACATGACAACTGCTTGGTGATATTTTTAGCAATCCGCTCCACGGTTAGATGGCGTTTTATACTTTTCTACGCGGACGAAGTCGGGAGCTGGTGCTCCTAGTATACATATATAAAGTTGAAGAGTTTGTTTGTTTGGTTGTACGCGCTGATTTCAGGAACTAGTGGTTCGAATTGAAAAATGATTTTTGTATTGGATAGTCCATTTAACGAGAATTGTTTATTCTTAGCTATGTTGTTTTACTTTTTAATATTTTAGTTTTTACAGGTCCGAACCTCCTCTTTTTATTTTATTTTTTTCAATTTATTTAATTCGCGTGACTCAGACACTGGTTAAAGTTAGCAAAGCGGTTTTGCTGACCTTGGCACGAGACATTTTAATATTGCTTTCATATTTTACAGTGTTAATTATATCATTATTACTTGTAGACAAGGCGTTAATAATATTTCAAATTTAATTTTTGAATAGTCCTACTTGAATGAGGTTAAGTATTAAAGTGACAGAGGAAAACTATACATCACCATGACACGAGTTAACTTGCAAAAGCTATGCGAATTTAAATCTAAGCGAGTAAAGAATAAAGTCCAAAATTAAATTGCACAGTTTGTAAGTAAGTCGACATCACAAGTTAAAGTATGTCACGTCTCCGTTAGCATATTCATGAGTACAAACGCGTAGTAAATTCTTTTCTGGTTAATTCTTACATTATTATAAACTAGTTAATGTCCGCGACTTCGTCCGCTTTGAAAAAATAAAAAAATATTCTATTATCTAACTATATCTATCTATAGCATGTATAGTATATTACTAAGAGTCTACGACTTGACCGAAGAATGAGTTTGAAAACCGACGAATGTTTTCGTACCACGACTGTACATCTATACTAATATTATAAAGAGGAAAGATTTGATTGTTTGTTTGTATAGAATAGGCTCCGAAACTACTGGACCGATTTGAAAAATACTTTTACCATTAGAAGCCGACATTATCCGTGATGAACATAGGCTACTTTTTACCGCGGGAAAATGCTTCATTCGTACGGGAAATCTAAAATAAAAGTAAATACTAGCGGCTTGGCCCGGGAGATAGCGCCATCTATCCAAAATACGGTAGATGGCGTTTTATACTTTCCTACGCGGACGAAGTCGCGAGCACTAGTCGTTAATAATAATTGACATTATAATTAATGTTGAAATGGAAAAGCGTTCACTCTTGTTGATGCTCAACGCCATGACAAGCGTGTCACATTAACTGGGTTGGAACTGTGGTTAGAGCCGGTTGTTTGTTACGTAACAAACATTTAATCTGTGCATGAATTATTAATTCGGTTAAATAGTACGACTATTATCACTGGCTAGTGGCTGGGCGTGTTTCTTTTGTCTGTTTTCGAAATTAAAACCCTCATACGAAAACAAACGCTAAATACAAAAAATATTCATTGTTCAACGAAGAATTTACAAAATAGATAACGCTTTGAAAAAAAATATATATTATACTCAACCACGTGTAAGACAAATTGTATTGTTTAGAATTTACGTTATTGTAGTATATTGTTCTAATGGTAAAAAAAAATACAAAATTGCCAGGCGTAATATATATCTTCTGTACTAATATTATAAAGAGGAAAGATTTGATTGTTTGTTTGTATTGAATAGGCTCCGAAACTAGTTTACCGATTTTAAAAATTCTTTTACCATTAGAAGCCGACATTATCCGTGATGAACATAGGATACTTTTTACCTTGGGAAAATGCTTCATTCCTACGGGAAAACGGGTAATAGGACAACGGGTAGTAAGAATTTATCCTTCCGTACTTATCTTTTTCACATAACTTCTAAACGGCTGAACCGATTGGGTTGAAATTTTATATGGCTATTTCGATGGTTTCCTGGATGATTTAAAAATAGAATTGCACCCGGTAGGTGGCGCTGCAGTCGGTATGTTAACTACTAAACGGGTTGACTGATTGGGTTGAAATTTAAAGTTACACGGACGAAGTCGCGTACAATGACATAAAACGCTGACGAATTCGCGTACAATAAGACAAAAAACGCGGACGAGTCGCGTACAATAAGACATAAAACGCGGATGAAGTCGCGGGCACCGGCTAGTGACAGCAACTGTCTGTCTAGTGTCTATATGTATCCTATGGAGGAAGGGGCAAGGCTGTATGAGTTACCTTTGTACAGCGATGGCGGAGGATAGCCGCTGTCAGGCTGCAACCTGACGTGTCTCGTCGCCAGGATGAACGCTAGAGCCGCCAACACTATCCCGTCTAGACACCCTATCATGGCCAACAAGTATGCCCACCTTACGTGGCATCGACCTGAAAATATTACGAAAAAACACCTCAATTCAAACTATAAACTATCTATATATATATATCTATCTATATCTATAAAGGTTTAATCAAGGGTAATCGGAATAAATTATAATAAATATTTGTATAAATGTATATATTTTAATATTATTTATATGTTAATAATAATGTACCTACACAGTTATTTTAATCCTGAGTATCCTAGTATTCCTGAGGGATCATATAAAAACATAAATAATTGGGCGCTACTGTCGCATGGGGGCGCCATCGTCGTCACAGCGATATAAGATGACATGAGATGACATTATTTTGTCTAAAATTGTCCCTTTGGTTGTCAAATATTTATAGGTGCGTTCAGAATTTTGTTGTAGTATGAGGTCCGATCTCTAAGACCGATTTTTAAGAATTTTTTTTCGGTAGGTAAGTGATAGTTGCAAAATAACGTTTGCCCGGGTCAAGCTAGCATATATTTTCTTTTTCAACGCGAACGAAGTCGCAACCCACTAGTATTTTATAAACTAGACATGGTGTGCGGTGAAACTCTAATGAGTTTATGTTTACACCATTGTTAATTTAAATGTAAACATTACTGTATAACAAATAGATAAATAAATAAAAAATAAAATCATAAATACTAATAATAAATCGCTTCTATCCGTGGTACTACCGGTGTTACTACTGGTATTAAGGGGATTATTTTTTGCTCGTAGTACTACTAACTATGCTGTCAGGTAGTACCACGGGAGATTTATTTTTACCTCTAGTACTGGTACTACTTATGAATTAAATATTTAACATATAAATATAATACCATGGTGGTATCATTAAGATGTAGATATCTTACCATACCTTAATGATCAAGGTTACCATGTCATGGAATTACCACCGAAGTAACAGTAACTATACTAAATTTCACATTTATAGAACTTTATAGAATTCAATTTTATATTCACTAATATAATATAAATAACTCAAAAATTGCAGTAACAATTTTGAAAATTCTTTCACCTAAGTATAGAAAACTACATTATATATCAGCGATTAACATAAGCTATCAATCAATCCATACTAATAATAAATGTGTAGGGGTCGGTCATGGAGTAATTTACTTTGTTTCCAGAAATATCGTGTATATAGGCTCTATACATGATACTGAAACTAAATTGACGATATTTTAGATTTTTGCTGTATGTATGTAATATGTATGTTCCTCCATCACTCTTAAACGAATTAAGGTATTTTCATGAAACTTGTGGTCCGTAAGCCAGGCACCAATTTCGTCAATGATTTCTTCTCAGTCCATAATTTGTAAAATGCCTGAGAGAGTTGTATCATGATGCGTTGTGAACGTCAGCTGCGGCTCCGATGGTGGGTTGAGCAGTGTTAGCCCGTTACACTTTCAGAGCATCAGCTGACAAGCATTCCACCAAGATATAGCCAGCTGTCTTTTTTATTTATTAACAGTAATACATAAACTATCATCTGATAAATTTTCTATTGGGAGGTAATCACTGAACACGTATATATTCGTGTGACCTGCAGACGCATAATCCACCATTTTATAAATAGCTGACAATTTTGTTTCTTCAAAATATTAGGCTAACTATAATTTGATGAACTTTTAATCGGAAATGAATGATTAATTTTTATTATTATGTGCGTGGACGGCTACTTGTCTACTGCTCAACCCACCATCGGAGCCGCAGCTGACGTTCACAACGCTTCATGATACAACTCTCTCATTCATTTTACGAGTTATCGATTGGGAAGAAATTGGTCATGAAAATCTGTCGCTGGCTCATGGACCATTGGTAGATAAACATTTACAAGTACGGGACACGTTTTATCATAAACCTATTGTTTACTGACCTATGTTATATTGATCGGCTGTGGGCCCACAAGTTTCTTGAACTGAAGTCTCGTTCCATGCTGCAGGATATACGGCCACACCTGCCACCATGCAAGCAGCTAAAACAAAAAATATATCATTCATAAATAAATGAATATAACGACATCGTTTTTTTATCAGACTGACGGTCCCCTTGATGGTAGGTGTCCTTTCGTCGCCTAATTAAAACAAGCAACCCCAAAAGTGCTACAAATGCGCAACCGACCTTTGTGGGATTAAAGATAAGTGATTAGAATAAGGAAATGGGCTCTGGCTTCCCTTACTCAGCACTCAGTCGTAGAAAAATGTTAGGTTCCCGAGGGATCGTCTAAAAATAAAAAAAATGGCCACTGGCGTATGGCGGTACCAGCGACCGTAGTCACTGCAATAAAGACGTCAAGCGTTGTTACTCATATATTATTTTCTTTTCAATGCGTAGAACAATAACAAATTATCTTTGTTATTTATTATTTTTATAACAAACAGTTTAAAAACAACAATAATATATAACCATCAAAGCTAAGTCCGACTTTGGAATCACAAGATGATTGGGGGAAAGCGTTCGTAATTTAAGATTTCTACTACATAGTTTAATAAGCGTCTATTAGCCTTCAATTTGCATCAGTGCACTAAGTATGGTGGCTATCACAATATAGAAAGAAATTTTATTCACGCAACACAAAGACACAAACATAATACAAAACCCACAAAACAGAAATTACAAACAGGTAAAAGATATGTGTTCTCGCAGCAGTCTGCTGAGATGCTAGACAAGCACCTTTGAGTATGTCATATAAACGACTTAACAATATCTTATAAGCCTTTGAGTATGTTACAGACCCCTTAATAATATCTTACAAGCCTTTGGATATATTATAGACCCCTTAACCAATATCTTGCAAGCCTTTGAGTATGTTATAGACCCCTTAACAATATCTTGCAAGCTTTTGAGTATGTTATAGACCCCTTAACAATATCTTGCAAGCCTTTGAGTATGTTATAGACCCCTTAACAATATCTTACAAGCCTTTGAGTATGTTATAGACCACTTACCCCTTAACAATATCTTGCAAGCCTTTGAGTATGTTATAGACCCCTTAACAATATCTTACAAGCCTTTGAGTATGTTATAGACCACTTACCCCTTAACAATATCTTGCAAGCTTTTGAGTATGTTACAGTCCCCTTAAGAATATCTTACAAGCCTTTAAGTATGTTATAGACATCGAATTAATATAAACTCTGCGAGCATGGAACCCGTCATTTCATACTAGTTACCGTAAATTTTCGACGCCAAAATATGACAAATATAGAATATGACATAAAACGCAAGTATTAATACCTTCAAACTATTAGCATTTAAAAAGAAACTTTAATGATAACACGTCTCGGTTGCTATTAGGATGCACTTTGTACTTACGACATTTTATAAATAAGTTTATAAAAGTTCGATCATTTTTCAAAATTTGACATTAGATCAGACAGTTGATGGCTAATAAGCGGGGATGTTTCATGCAAGAGTCAACAATCATTTTTGTGTAATAAAATTTAATTCTTTTTTCAAGTATATAATAAGAAAAAAGTTAACAACGAGTAGAAGTAGTTATTCATAAATACAAAATATTCTACTTCGAAAAATTCAAAATTCGTGATAATTCGAGATATTTACATACAATAAATTACTAATTATTTCAGAATTAAATTTGATATTTAGTCAAAGTAAAGGATAGATAATAAAATATTAGAAGTATGCATTGTGATACTTTTAAGAATTTTGTAAACGCAGATAGAAGTGAAAACTTCTATTTTTCCAATTTTAAAGTTATAAATATCATTATACACATACACACACACGATACAATGTATCACCAATCCAAGCGGGCTTGAGTTCAAATATTCCCTAATATTCCCTATTCATTCAGTATCACCGACCCCAGCCTGATGGTTCACAAAACGTGCCTAAAGATGTTTTCACTTCAATAAATCTTTGTATCTTTTTCAATAATCTTTTTCCAGCTGAAAATGAAAATAGGAACTCGAAAACTAAATAATATATTAGTAATAATTATAATAATAATAATAATTTATTTATTTATATTACTTTTTTATATATGTATGTATATTTATTCTCTTATATTTAGTCCCTATAATAAAATATAATCTTAATAAATTGCATTAGATCATTTGGCACAATGACATCCCTAACAAAGAATATGAGATATTTTAATTTTAAGGTTTTGTATAGCAAACGGTGTACTTTTATGTGAAAAATGATCCCATTAGCCTTGAGATAATGGGACGAATTATTTTTGCACCACTTGACAACACACGAAGGCATGTTGAATAAAATAAACTATTTTTTAAAAATTTCTTTGACAGCGTTTAGACGTCCGCACTTGACAATGTGGCAAAATGAACTAATTCAAGTCGCGGCTTAGTATTTCAAGCCCTGCCCACCCCGGCTCAGCTGTCGAGGGGTCATATTGAGACGCTAACAATTTTTCCAGTATTTTTCAGTTCGCTGGTTATAGACCTATTCCGCTGCTATTGTTAAAAGTTAAAAGTCTATGTCAAGGATCAATCAAATTTTCATTCGAAATGTATTTCCTCTATTTTAATTTGAATTGAATGGTACAGGATGTCAAACAAATAGGATTGTCAATTATGACATTTATTGCAAAGCGCGCAAAGTTCATTTTGAAAATAAAAATGCCTTCCTGCCTATTCAAATTGTAAATCCTTGGACTGAACTAGTAAAACAATGGAGATTCGTGTAAACAATGGTTTAATGTTCTCATGGAACAAACAAAATGTTTTTTCGTGTTATAGCTGAGTAAAACTGATTAAAAAAACATCAAATTAGTGTTAGAATATTAAACAATCCTTATAACGTGGATAATAATTATTTATTTGCTGAATATTACTCGTAAGAAAGCTCTGTGTCGATCAACGAAGGGGAGGCTTTGCTCTGGGTTAGGCACTTTTTACAATTTGATATCGATGTTCAGATAATTTAAAGATCTGATGATGATGATGATAATGCATTATATAAACCAATTGTAGGTAAAATGAATCCAGTGAAAGCGAAGTAATTCACCGGCAACTTGTAATCTTTCACGCCACAACTACCAAACCGTGTCTGAGAAGGTTTCTTAGTAGAATTTCCAAAAAAAATTGGCCCTTACACAAATTGTATCACCGTATCATTTTGTTATAAAATACTTCTACAAAAATGGGAAAAACAAAACAGTTAAGTGTGGTTGTCTTATCTGTGTTAAAATTAGGTTAAAGCTAAGTCTAGTAAAACTAAGTTTAATAGTGGCAAAACGCCAGGTGGACTCCGGGTAAGAAAGGCTGAGATGGCATCAAAAGTAGAAAAAAAATTCTAAACTACATACTAACACCTAAAGTGCAAACGTCTAAATTGTTTTATAATATTTTAAGACTTCCCACAGTACCCAGCAAACCGTGAAATGCTATTTAAATACATACATAATTATATTAAATTATACAATATTATGTCTGAATGTTGAACGTAATCATAAGTTGTAAAGGTGTTGTAAGCAACACACCTAACGCTATTAAGACCTCATTCACTACGTAATTAGCAAACTTTCTTCAGTCCTAAAGCGGTCCCTAGACGATCATGCGGCATGACATGCGTTTATATTTATATACTAATACCTTTTTCGCGAACCACTCTATCCATTGGTGAAAACATCATGAAAATCGGTGCAGTAGTTTTTGAGTTTATCGCGAACAGACTGACAGACAACCAGACACGGCGGTAAAGAGGTCTTCTTCACTGTTATGGAATTATTTTTGTCAAAGGCACATCATACCGATCTAGACAACCATGCGCGCATGTCAATCACAGCTTGCAGAGTGAAAAATAAAGGGAATTGTCAATCAACTGCCAGCACGTAGTTTGCATGTCATTCACATCAACCAATACAATTAAACGATCATCCATGCATGTCAGCACGTAACACATGTCATGCCGCATGATCGTCTAGGGACACCTTTAGACTTTACTGTCTCTCCACTGCTGGATGTAGACGTCTCCCAAGGCTCGCCACCATGCACGGTTTTCTGTTTTTCATATCCAGTCGCTTCCTACGAAACACTGACCTGTGATATATACCACTGGACAAGCTGTCCGTTCAGTTTGTTTGTCCGTCTGGCCGCAGGGCGTCGCGCTTTCCAACTCGTGGCCTCCATTCGAGAACTCGTCTACCCCATCAGTTGTAAATCCGTTCTGCGACAGATGTGACCGGTTCATTGCCACTTCAACATGCCAATTCTCTCGGCAATGTCAACAGCCTTGGATCTTTGGCAAATTTCAAGACGTGGAAATCCATACTAATAATATTTTAAAATGTGAAAGTAACTGTGTCTGTCAGTTACCTTCATTTCATTTTTCATGATTAGTTACCAAATCATGAAATTTGCAATCAGGGATACGAGGGTTCAAGGGAAGAGATATAGGGTTCCCGAGTGATAGTTTAAAAATATAAAGAACTACTGGTGCTCGCGACTTCGTCCGCGTAGAAAAGTATAAAACGCCATCTACCGTATTTTGGATAGATGGCGCTATATCCCTGGCCAAGCCGCTAGTATTTACTTTTATTTTAGATTTCCCGTAGAAATGAAGCATTTTCCCGCGGTAAAAAGTATCCTATGTTCATCACGGATAATGTCTGCTACTAATGGTAAAAGAATTTTTCAAATCGGTCCACTAGTTTCGGAGCCTATTCTATACAAACAAACAAACAAACAATCAAATCTTTCCTCTATATAATATTAGTATAGATTGGGCGCCACTGTCGTCACAGCATAACGATATCGGCGAATAAAAATATATATGAAAATATATGAGTTTATTACTCATATATTTTCTTTTTCAAAGCGGACGAAGTCGCGGGCACCAGCTAGTTTAAAATAAATGGTTGACAAAGTACATTTTGGCTTTCTCCGATCGTCAAGAAAGACTCAAAGCGGAAGACAAAGTACTATAATGTCATATCACCAGTTAAAAGTCACGCACTATTACGACAATTAGTAATTATTATTAAAAAAAACTGTTTTTTTTTTATTATTATCACCATAATTACGTGGTAATTGCCAAACGAATGTACGTGTTAAATAAAAAAAAATCTAAACTTTCTCTTCAAATTCTTCAATTGTGAAATTATTACTTTTTCAAACAGATTTCTTGCCTCACACGACTATCGAGCACATTGGAAATTCTAATGAAACCAGTGAATATCGCAAACAGACTATATTTTATTAATTTCGAAGGTATACATAAATTAAGTAACATAGTACACTATAGCGAAAAAAAAACAGTAGATAAATACCCATTATATTTTGATACACCATTATAACAGAAATGAATCTACGAAATTCGAAATTATGTTGTTCTGACTTATTGACTTCTTTCAAAAAGGTTAAGCTACAGGGCAAACCCTTCGTAACCCGATCGTATTTATTTTAGGTGACTTCTTTCAAAAAGGTTAAGCTACAGGGCAAACCCTTCGTAACCCGATCGTATTTATTTTAGGCTCAAATTGTAGCTGACTAAATTGTCCAGAGGAGCTTTTCTCAAATTTTTGATATCATTCTTCGTTTTCAAATTATCGAGCGCCAAAATAAAAAAATCGATTTCACTACTTGACCCCCCCTTTGAGAAACTCGGTTGAGGTCTCTTATCGACTTGATGTGTGACTAAAATTTTGAACTAGTTATCAGATGGCATTTTTAGGTGCCCATTTGCAGCATCTATAGCGTTGCTTGTGTTACAGGCGATGGTAGCCACCTACCATCAATTGCACCATCAGCCGGTCCCTCTTGTCTGTCGACCTTCATAAGAAAAAATCCGGAGATGTCATTATTCCCGGAATTCATCATGCATCTATGATCTACAGCGACCGATCGTTGATTATGCGAAACATATTTGCGTAATAACTTTTAATTTTTGCATTGTGCAATACAATCCATCAAATTCGCACATTGAAGTGGGTCAAATGAGATTTTCGTCAAACAATACAGATTTATGTAATAGATAAATAAGTGAAACATGCTGCTCAAATACTATTATCGTCTTTGGAATATCGTGTGAGAATTGCAACTTTAGTATGATACGTTCTAAATTTAATAAAATTATGTAACTGGCGATTGTCGCGTCTTCTATTAGCGAAATCATGTTGAAATTGCACGTTTGCATTTTTTATGATTAAGAATGGTAAACAGGTTGATGGCTTCCAAACACGAGGAGATGCAGAACCTGAAAGGATGAAAGATAAGAGATTGTGGGATAAACTGATACTATAAAATTATTTTAATAGTTTAAATAGTGTACTTTTGTTTGAAAATAATTGTTAAGATTTTTAAGACATTCACAACATGTTGCGGCATTTCTTTGTATCCCACAAATACAAAGCCGTGTGGTGCCTAAAACTATCATGTTTTCTAAAGAGAAAACGTGGCGTTTTCTTACGAGACTACTAAATCTGCGTAATAAGTTTTGACATTGGAAATATCTTTTCGTTCGCTTCAGTATAGGCGAAAAAGTGCGACCCCCTTATATCTCGGAGAGTTGTAAAGATATTCAAAAAGTGGTCAAAAGGTGCGTATTCACGAAAGCGTAAGGTGCATAAAGAATTTTTCAATAAAGTCAAAAAAGAAAAAAGTTATGGTCCATGTCTAATGTCCATGTGGTGCCTATCCAATAATAATAAGTAAGTAAGTAAGTGTGAAGTCGCAGAAAAACTAGTAAAATATCAAACCTATATAAAAACAAAATATGCAAAGGTAAAATTTATTCCGTGACCAATAATAATGTTTGAAATTGAAACTTTTATATTTCTCATTATCTGTAGTCTAAGCACTCGCGAATTCTTCAGGACTTGGCATGTGAGCCCTCAATCTTTGCAACCTATCAGCATCTATCAAGAGACTCTTTCGTTTGCAAGCGATATCCTTTTCCAACTCACCTCTATACTTCATCATTTCCGAACGCACCGTTTCTGCTTGTCTTTTCTGGTCTTTCAAAGACTCCATTTTCTCTTTAATTAGCTTCGCTTCAGCCATCAACACATATTGAGCTTCGTCGCGACAGTTTTCGACTCCTGGCCGATCATAGTTTCTGGTGTGAAGTCTTGTCATCACAGTTTTTGCTTTTTCATCTGCTTTACGCATAGAATCAGTCAGATAATCTATCAAGTTCTCTATGTCGGCAATTTTTTTCAAATTTTCCTGAAGTGTTTCTTCCAACTTGGCGCACAATTCTTGGGTAGTTTCAATCGTTTCTTTTAATGCTGCGTTCGTTCTATCCGCCTGAACTTTCATATCTTGCGATCCCTTGATGATTGCAGTCATCAAATCGCCACGCAAATTCTCCGACTTCTGCCTGACCTCGTCGCAATTTTTTATGCTCTCCTTACAAAAATGTTCCCAATATTCCAGAGTTGTTCCGTTGTCCGGCCACCTGGCCACACCAGGATGAAACAAAATCAAATTGGAATCGGGTGACAAAGTCAAATTTGTCTTATCTAACTTTAGAGTCACCATTTTATCACTCCAGTCCATTTCTATTGCCGCTTTCGCCGCTCTATTATTAGCCATTTGTTCCTCAACTTTGGCTAAAGTATTGTTAAAAACTCTTCTTATTTCCCCAACAATAGCTACTTCTTTAATTAGCTCCTGTTCAGCTTCGTCACGTACCAAATCTGGCTCATATCTGTGAGTTCGGAGTTCTAGACATTCCCTCGATATCGCCTCAGGAACGTTCAAGATTCTACATGCACTTTTCAATCTAGCCCTGTCTTCGTCAAGTATGTTGACCTCATCGGTGATTTTCTTAACCGCTTCCTCAACTTGTTTTTTCCAATAGGTGAGGTCCTTCACTCTCTTTTTTAAAGTATTGTTAGAATTATTCTGTGCATCATCCAAAGATTTAAAAGCATCTGAAATATCTTTTTTGAATTGTTCCTCTAAAGCTTTTCCTTTGTTTGTCGCTCTGGGTGTTAGTGTGTATTGATTTTTCTTTCTCCATTCTCCAGTAGAATATCTAGTCATGGAATACTTATCAACAACAGGTCTAACACCTGTCATACCTGCTTGTGGAGTCCAGTCGACGTGGCCAGCTGCCCATGGACCAATGGGTCCCATTCCGAGGATATCTCCACTTGTACTGTCCGTTGGTTGAGGGAGATACCGTGGCGGTGCTCCAGTAGGATAAATTTTTGGTTCAGGAGGTTCGATCATTCCAGGCCTGTATGGAGAGGCAAATGGGTTCTCTGGACCTCTAGCCATACCTGCCTCTAAGAATTGCTTGGGGACTTCAGTCTTTTCATGTCCAGGACAGACATTTGGACACATATATTTGCTTGGGTCACCTTCTGCCATTGTAAAATGCTTTTGGAAGATGTATAAATTTAATAAAAATAAAACTAATTAAATTACATTAAATACTGTATAAAAAAATAATTAAAATGACACTTGTAACGTCACGTCAATTTTGTCAATGTCACAAATACGCCATGAATGTTATTTAGTTTAAAACCAGCATTACATTAAATTATAACTTTTTTTTTCTAATTTATTTTTTCCATTAAATGAATTTGTAATATTAATATTTCATATTAAATTATGAACTATCGTGAGCCAAATACATCATTATTTACTAAATAAAAATAAGGTAGACTTTACTTTTGGTGTAAATGTAAAATTCTTTAAGAAATTCAATATTCGAAGTAACCTTACATATTATATTTTCCTATGAAAGTCTGACTTTACTCGCTCGTACAATATGCTGTTGATTTTTCGATAAAAAAAATAGTATTTATTGGATTAATTGAATTGAAGTAGTTACTGGAAGTGGATATCAAATAATAGTAAACTAAATATTTATAGAAGTTGAAAAATGTCCACAGAGACGAATTAAAGTGGGACATTTTGGGAATAATAAAAAGATTTATTTTTGAAATTCCCAAAATGTCCGACATAGGACATTTCTTGAGAGTATTTACATCTGTACTATTATTTTGTTCTAGTTTATTTGTGGGACATTTTGGGAATAGATCTAAAAATAATGTCAATTAGCCAGAACATCATAAATTCAAGTTCGCTGAGCCACAAACCGCAGTTTGTTAGTTACAAGCTGCAAACAAAAACATAACAATAGTTGCCAGTTATCTGCACATATTATGATAAGTATTGTGTTCTGTTAAGGTAACTGTTGCGGTCGTGGGACATCACAAATGATGCCATTGTCTCCTCACACTCAACGTTACTTGTTTTTTTTTTTCTCAATTGTCTTCTTAAGAAGAAACATTCCGGGTTTATAAAATTATAGCAGATGTGAACCGTAAATCAAGATATAAATTTTACTTATTTATTTTCAAAGTTGATGTCACACAAGTTAATGCCGACACTAAGTTATGCCTGTATAATAGAAGTAACATCCATACGTTACGCCAAGTTATACAGAAGACCGAAGAGTATAACCTTCCACTATGTCTGGCGTTTGTGGACTATGAGAAGGCCTTCGATTCGATCGAGACATGGGCAGTGCTCGAGGCTCTGCAGCGATGTCGCATTGATCAGCGGTATATCGAGGTGTTGAAGTGTTTATACAATAAAGCCACCATGTCGGTTCGAGTACAGGAGCACAGCACACAGTCCATTCCATTGCGAAGAGGTGTGAGACAGGGAGATGTAATTTCTCCGAAACTGTTCACTGCCGCTTTGGAAGATGCATTTAAGCTCCTGGAATGGCAAGGACTTGGCATCAATGTTAATGGCGAGTATATCACTCACCTTCGGTTTGCCGATGATATTGTGATCTTGGCGGGATCGATGGGAGACCTCGGCACGATGCTCGAAGACCTCAACCGAGTTTCTCAAAGGGTGGGCCTTAAGATGAATATGGACAAGACGAAAGTTATGTCAAATGTCCATGTTGTGCCTACCCCAATAACAGTTGGGAACTCAACTCTCGAAGTTGTTGACGAATACATATACCTGGGACAAATAGTCCAGTTAGGTAGAGCCAACTTCGAGAGGGAGGTCAATCGTCGAATCCAGCTCGGATGGGCAGCGTTCGGGAAGCTCCGAGACATCTTCTCTTCCAAAATTCCTCAGTGTCTTAAGACAAAAGTGTTCGACCAATGTGTGTTGCCAGTGATGACATATGGCGCTGAAACGTGGTCTCTAACCATGGGCCTCGTAAGGAAGCTCAATGTCGCTCAACGAGCTATGGAAAGGTCTATGCTCGGGGTTACACTGCGAGATCGAATCAGACATGAGGAGATCCGTAGACGTACGAAAGTTACCGACATAAGCCGTCGGATCAGTAAGTTGAAGTGGCAGTGGGCAGGGCACATAGTACGAAGAGCCGACCGCCGCTGGGGCCGGAAGGTTCTCGAGTGGAGGCCACGGACCAGCAAGCGCAGCGTAGGACGTCCACCCACAAGGTGGACAGACGACCTAATAAGGGCCGCGTGTCAACGGTGGATCCAGGCTGCTTCTGACCGGTCCAATTGGAAAATTTTGGGGGAGGCCTATGTCCAGCAGTGGACGTCCTACGGCTGAGATGATGATGATGATGAATAGAAGTAACTAAGAAAGAAGTTCATAAGCACACTAATAGGAATATAAAATAATATAAATAAATATTATAAAGAGGAAAGATTTGTTTGTTTGTTTCAATTGAATAGGCCCTGAAACTAATGGACTGATTTGAAAAATGCTTTCACCTATAGATAGCCTATAGAATATAGAAGAACCTATAGAAGCTATGATGCCACAGACAGACACTTAGGTTATAACACCCCTCTTTTGCGTCGGGCGTTAAAAAAGACAGACTGTTGAACCCCACAATCATCAGGCTATAGAAGCCGAGGCGAGTTAAACCGCGGAACGGTATACAACTAGTAAAATATAATAATTTAGATAGAAAAGAGTTTTAGAAATAATCTGATATTTGGATTATGTTGAAATATATTAAAATGAGTAATAAGCTTCCATTTTGCCATTCGGAACGGTAGTAATACTAGATCTATGTCGTATATTTCATATAAGTATGTAGGTATATATATATATATATATATATATATATATATATATATATATATATATATGTCGGAGCGTGAATAAAGAGAAGATTATTCATTAATTATTAATTATTAATAACATTTTTGAATTGTGTAGAATCATGTAATTCAAAGAGGGATGGTGCTAAATACATCATCGGACGTAAACACAAGTCTGGGTTTAGTATTTTCTGGTCTGTAGTAGACAGTAGAGATTGTAGCATAGTTATTATTCTATGGCATAGCAAAGACAACTGTCGAAGATGACAGCTATCGCCTTATTGGCTCTTGATGACGTGATATATGATGATGGTATTTTCGGCCATGTACATTGGTTAACAGTGACGCTAAGTGCTCTGATAGTTTGAGCAAGCAAGTATAGAGGGCGCTCCAAGTGATTCGGAGCTAGGCCGGAGCTGAGTTCGGCGGCCATTGTGATTATTCAATTTCTAACTGACGCTAGCGTACTGTTTGAGTTTGTGCATTATTAAGTACTTGTTTTATTCTTTTGTTTCTTGAGTGAGACCTGAGACTTGTGGTACGTCACACCACTTTGTGATTACCTACTATTATAGTGACTTTGTAAATATAACAGTTAAGTGATCCGAACCATGTCAGAAAAGACAAGCGTGGCTCGAGACGACGCTGCACAACAAGTGCCCATCTCCCAGCCCGCTCCGAGATATATATATATGTATATATGTATGTGTATGTATGTATGTATGTGTATGTGCATGTGTGTGTATATTTGTATATAAGTGATGGCAATAAATAAAATAAACATTAAGAATAAAAAAATAAAAAATAAAAAAATTACATCACCTGTAGAAAGTGTGCAAAGTCAACAAGGATGCACTTATGCGAGCCGGCTGAAGGTTGGAGTGGGACAAGCGGGTGCGTTGGATGTATTAAAGATGTAATAATATTAATAGCTGCCAACAAATTATGTACTTATTGTTTTTGTAGTATTTCTGTGTTATGTTTGTAATTATATATGATGTATTTTCTATTATTATGGACAACTCAGGTGTACGCTAGAAACTTAACCGAGTTTATAGTGCACCTTATCTGTATACCATTTATTGTTTTGTGTAAATAAATAAATAAATAAAAATAAATAAGATATATGTCGAATAGAAGCAGTTGTCGATATTTCGATTAAGACTTAAAACAAGCTTTCCTCGTAATATGTCACCGCAGTAATATAAAAGCAATAAGGTTTTACAATGATTGCAAAAGATTAACGTAAAAGAGAAGAGTGAAAGGCGTGCGGTAAACCGAGGCGGATACCATCGATTTGCTCACATAATCGATTTTCATTGTTGCGTTGACGACATCGTAGATTTAAACTGAAAAACAATAAAATAATGAGTGGCATCGATTTATTATAGATTCGCTTATTAGTGGCGGATAAACCTATTTCATTACAATATTTAATCTAATCCAGTTAGGATTTCAAGGCTGGTCGCGTTTGGAAAGTTCCGAGTCATCTTTACTCCAATGTTAGTTGTTTAGTGCCTAAAAATATTTTCGACCAATGTGTGTTGCCAGTTGCCAGCCATATGGATTTGACGCGGTCTCTAACAATGTCGCTCAACGAAATCTGCCAGAATGAGGAGATCCGTACATCAAACGAAAGTTATCTAATCAGGTAAAGTGGCAATGGGAAAGTCACATGGTACGAAGAACCGACGGCCGCGTGGACGCACAAGGTGGACAGAGGAAATGACAAGGGTCGCGGTTTAGATCTTGGCTGCTTCTGGCCGGTCCTGTTAAAAAATATGGGAAGGCCTACGGTCGAGATGATAATGATTCAATAAAAAATGTCAAAAAATTACCACAAGAGAAATTTAAGGCCATAGTTGTGTTAATTAACATTTCATCACGATTTTGTCTTTCGAGTTTTCAAAATAATAACACAACTGCAGTTTTTCCACAAGTTAAATTAAAAAAAAGACAAGTTGTCTTTTGTGCAAGGATATTTTTTTTTAATACCCGGCTAGTTCAGAAGCTGAAGGATAATGTGACCTCACCATGCCACAACGTTCTCGGTCTATATTCAAAGTTTTCCTCTTCGATGCTATGTCTCTTTCTAACTCAATTCTCTTCTTCATTAAATCTTCTCTAACCCTCTCCGCGTTTTTAAGCTGTCCTAGCAATGAGGTGACAGTTTCGTGTATTTTCTTAACCTCGTCAATCAGACCCAAGTGAGGTTGATCTCTGACGCTTTCGCCATGTGGACGCCAATTGTTCCGATTATCAAGCCTTGTTTGAGCTAATTTCATCGCAGCATCCATTCTACTTACAGAATCTTTGAGATTGTCTATTAAACACTCCATATCTGCGATTCTTTGCAAAGTATTACGTAATGTCTCTTCTAATTTCGTGCATAACTCTTGGGTCAAGGCAACGGTTTCAGCGAGAGCCATATCAGTTCTATCTGCTTGATTTCTTAGCTTCCGACCACCGTTCACAAGAATAGCGTTGAGACTACCTCTCAAGTCCTGCGACTTTTGTCTTGCTGACTCACAATTTTGAACGTTTTCCCTACAAAAGTATTCCCAGTACTCCAAAGGGGCAGTATTATCGCCAAACCTGGTAGCTCCAGGCCTAAATAGGATTGTATTTGATTTGGTGCTAAGACTTAAATTGATGGCTTCAGTATTGTATGCCATTTCCTTGTCACACCAGTCGTATTCGATCCTGTGTTTCGCTGCTTTATTAATAGCCATTTGCTCCTCGATATTTTCTAAAGTTTTCTTCAATGTTGCTCTAACTTCACTCACTAAGTCCATCTCTTTTATAAGTTCTTGCTCAGCCAAATCTGCGACCAAATCCGGTTCGAATCTATTAGATCTGAGATCTAAGCACTCTTTAGAAATAGATTCAGGCAACATCAATGTTCTAGAAGCGCCTTTGAGACGCTGCCTCTCGATTTCTAGCAACTCCACTTCTTCTGTTATAGCTTTGCAAGCTCTTTCAACTTCAACTTTCCATCTGAAAATGTCTCTAGCTTTTTGTTTAAGCCTTTTTGTATTTTCACACTGTGTCTTATCAATGTTACCGAATGCTTGCATTATCGCAGTTTTGGCATTATAATCTACTATGTTAGACTCATTAATTACATCCGGATTTAGAACATCATTGTTGTGTTGTCGCCATTCGCTCAGAGAATATCTACTTATTGAATACTTGTTAACGTTAGGTCTTGTGCCAGTCATGGATCCTAGTGGTGTCCAATCAACTTTTCCATTTGGTCCAGGTTTCAATTGCGGCAGATATTCTTCTTGCTGTGTAGGTGGTGGTAGCTCAGTCCCTGCTTGTGCGGGGACTGCTTGTTCACCAACTACACCTTTTTGAGCTTCAAGGGCTTTGGCCTTGGCTTCTTCAACATCTTTAATTTCATCTTTCACCTGCTCCGGACTTTTTTCGGCTTTTTTAAACGCCCCTATATCCTTGCAAACTTTAGGACATTTGTCATCTTCGGGGAAAGAAGTGAGAGTAGTCATGAGTATTTATGATTGTAAAATTTATTAAAAAATAAATAATACTCACAAAATAAAATAATATCAATTTGTTCTGTCAAATTTGACTAAAATGAAGAGTGACATGAATTTTGGAATAAAAAGTTTTTCACGAAAAGAAGTATCCATTTGAATTTAAATTGTTTATGTACATAACAAAACTTTTTACGTGTTACAAGTTCTACCTATGGAATACACAGTACCAATAATAACTATGTACAACTAAATAGCGTAATAAAATGTTTAATGTATTAACCTTGTAACTTAGAGAAGTTAGAACTTTCATTAATGCAGGCTGTTATTTGATTTAGATGACGAAGATTGTGTTAGATGCCTGCTTCGTTGGAGGCCTTGTAATCTATACTAATATTATAAAGAGGAAAGATTTGTTTGTTTGTTTGTATTGAATAGGCCCCGAAACTAGTGGACCGATTTGAAAAATTCTTTTACCATTAGAAGCCGACATTATCCGTGATGAACATAGGCTACTTTTTACCGGAAGAAAATTCTTCATTCCTACGGAAAATCTAAAATAAAAGTAAATAGTAGCTTGGCCCGGGAGATAGCGCCACCTATCCAAAATATGGTAGATGGCGTTTTATACTTTTCTACGCGGCCGAAGTCGTGTGCAACAGCTAGTAATAAATAAATAAAATAGATAATTAACCTATCTGCTTCTCACACGTGCTGTTGATAGAAAACCGATTACTTTCATTCCAATTTATGTGTTGGCTGGTAATTCATTAGCAGTTAGCATACCTAGTTCTCTACAAAGTACTTGGGAACATTCCACTTGTGTCCACTTTCTAACTACGAGTAGGTACATAGCAGCATTACGGTCCGAGTTTCACTTCCTCTCAATACTTTCCTCCAGATCTATTAACTCGAGTACCTATCTCAAGATAGGCTGTACTAGAAATGATTGATGTAATCATAAACATTGCTTTAAATATAGTTAGGTGAGTCTCAACTAATTGTAAACAACGCGAGTTCAATCTATACAATTATGGTCACGCAGCATTCAAGGGGTATCCTTTGAAATTTTAATCAATATCCTTCACTAGCTATTGTAGGCGACTTCGTCCGCGTAACTTTATAAAGTAGGCTGATAATGTAGCTCTCTATAGGTGAAAGGGTTTTTAAAATAGGTCCAGTAATTTTTCGATTTAATGGTTACAATCAAAAATACAAATCCTATCTCTTTAATGATCTAAATCTATACTTCTATACACATACTAATATTATAAAGGGAGAAAATTTATATTACTATTATGTATGTTTGTAATGAGTAAACTCAAAAACTACTGACCTGATTTGATCAGCTAGTAACATAGGCTATCTATGCTAATATTATAAAGAGGAAAGATATGATTGTTTGTTTGTTTGTATTGAATAGGCTCCGAAACTGCTGGACCGATTTGAAAAATTCTTTTACCATTAGAAGCCGACATTATTCGTGATGAACATAGGCTACTTTTTACCACGGGGAAAATGCTTCATTCCTACGGGAAATCTAAAATAAAAGTAAATACTAGCGGCTTGGCCCGGGATACACTTGACAACGCCATCTATCCAGAATCAGGTGAAGCGACTAACATGACAACTGCTTGGTGATATTTTTAACGATCCGCTCCACGGTAGATGGCGCTTTATACTTTTCAACGCAGACGAAGTTGCAAGCACCAGCTAGCATTTTATAAAGAGTGGAGCGCAACAGCTAATAGTAAGTATTTTATATTTTTCAAAACGCGTATGAAGTCGCGAGAACCAGCTAGTTTTATTATTAATATATATATACTCCCTGTTGATAGTTGGAAGTCAATAATGACCTTCTCTTAAAGTTGAACCGGTTTTCATAATACGATTTCTATTACTCCGCGAGTTATCTGCTGTAGTCATAGTTCATTGTTTTGCATTTTTAAATATATTTCTACTAAGCAGGTGTTCACTTATCACAATAAAGGAACTGTCACTTATTATGTTTTTTATTCGTAGAATAATCTTTGCGTAGAATATAAATGTATATTTTTCAATTTTTTGGTGCTGGTCCGCGTAAAAAAGTATAAAATGCCATCTACCGTATTTTGGATAGATATCTCCCGGGCCAAGCCGCTAGTATTTACTTTTAATTTAGATATCCCGTAGGAATAAAGCATTTTCCCGCGGTAAAAAGTAGCCTATGTTCACCACGGATAATGTCGGCTTCTAATGGTAAAAGAATTTTTCAAATCGGTCCACTAGTTTTGGAGCCTATTCTATTTAAACAAACAATCAAATCTTTCCTCTTTACAATATTAGTATAGATAGAGTATAGGTTCCTGTGGGAGCTGAAACTGGCGGCCGGCGCTACTACGGTCATATCCAAAAATTCTGGAAACTTTTCTTTGAATTCACAGAGTGGGATTTTCAGAAACTAACTAATACACATACGGGCACATATAATGGGTCAGGTGAGCACTGAAAAGTGGGTCAAAAAGGCACTTTTATTAAGCGGGTCAAAACTTGCGGGCACAGAAGGTTGACACAAGAAATTATAGGGTTTTACTATAAATTATTGTAGAGGTACACAATCACGTGTTTTTATTCATTAGATAGTTAAGTCATTTATTCGGTATTTCAACATTTTTTTCCGGTCACATAACGGTTTGATGAACTCATACTTAATACCTACAGCTCACATGGACACGTTTTTTTACATTCTATCTATCGATATTAGTAATCGACCAAACGGGCATAACATCACGATGTCAAATTCTTAGTATAGTTACTACTTGAAGTACCTACCGTATTACTTACTAGCTGGTGCCCGCGACTTCGTCCGCGTTGAAAAGTATAAAACACCATCTACCGTGGAATATCACCAAGCAGTTGTCATGTTATAATATGCTATCTCCCGGGCCAAGCCGCTAGTAGTTATTTACTTTTATTTTAGATTTCCCGTAGGAATGAAGCATTTTCCCGCGGTAAAAATTAGCCTATGTTCATCACGGATAATTTCGGCTTCTAAATGTAAAAGAATTTTTCAAATCGGTCCAGTAGTTTCGGCGCCTATTCAATACAAACAAACAATCAAATTTTTCCTCTTTATAATATTAAGATAGATAGTAATAGACGACGCTTAACATTTTACGTGAACACGAAATACTAATAGAACACCTTTCATTTTTGCCTTTGGCGGGTGATTTCATAGTAAAACTCAACGCCAGTACAAAATTGATGGAATCTAGTCTAACCACACCTGCTTCTCTGTACCGGATGCTCGCAACCCACCTGCTTAACTACCATAGACAAAGAATCATTTATTTTTAAAGTAGCCATCGAAGTATTAAAACTATTTTATTTTGGGTTATTTATAAAAATGATTGTATTATAAGCCCACATAATCAAATAGTTATTAATATTTGCAATAAATCAGCTCCGTACTTAAAAAAAAAATAAGAGAAAAAAAAAACACAGCCAAATATATTTTAAAACCAAACCAAACAAGCAAAAATTACGTAGAGTGATGCGCGGCGTCGACTCAAAATTACTTAAGGTAAAATGATAATAAGATTATTTTATGCTTTTCAGTTTTAACGGCGGTTTTATTTTTTGTTAAAAAGTCTTTATGAAGATCTCTTCAAGCGTTTGAAGACCATCAGCCCATTTCCTAGTTCACGATAAGATCTCACTTACTTCCACAGGTTCGATTTATTTGAACTTTGGTGAAATTTGGTGTACCTCATAGATAAATGATTGGTCTCGCTGCGCGCGATTAGATGCGGCCCTACTAGCTACTTACCGTTTATGCGGCAATTTTTTATTGTAGTGTGTAAAACATCGTCACTATTTATCGCTTTTTACACAGTTTCACTATGCAAATTGGCATTTTATTGTGTCCAAAATTTATTAAAACATTCGGCACGTTAGTACACATCAGAGACAGTTTGCAGTTTGCATTCGGCGTAGTATTTGTTGCCGCATTTGTCAAGTACGGCGACTATATCTAGTTGAGCGCAGCGAGACCAATCAAATATCTTTGGTGGTACGATCTCCTCAGTAAATAAATTATATTATAACAGCTATAGCGTGTTTGGGCTCATTAGAATTATCTAAATAAAATACCTAATAAGTAATTTGTTATAATAAAAAACGGAAACTCACCCGAGAAAAGCTGCAGCCAACCGCAGATGTGAAAAACGGTCGTCGATTGGCAAAAGAAAAACAATAACATAGCACATATAGTGAACAGAGCCAGAGCTACAGCCACGGCGACCAGTACCGTGGCTATTTTGAAGACAAAGCCATTTATTGAGAGAAACTCATCTAGTCTTCCTTTACAGTCTTCAGCTGCTTCATCAGCTCTGCACACTTGCCACAGACCAAACTTCCTCGGATACTCAGTTTCCAAGTCACCGATCCACTCAGGAGTCACGAAGGCCACAACGCTTATAATTGCATAGCAAATTGTAAATATAGCCCAAAGCACGCCAATAGCTTTCGAATTACGCACGTAATTTGTGGCGTATAAATGTGACGAATCCACGTATTCGATTTTTGAACCCATTTCGATTTCCGGTTGTTTTAAAACTTTTCGAACACACAGCGAAAACAATCACAGATCAATTTCAATGGCAACACATTTTCCGTTTACGTATAAATGGTAGAACGCGGCACTCACAATGTATTAGTTTATCACAATGTTTTATTCTCATTCATGTCGCGAAGGAAAAGTATTATTGCAAACAAGTCGAGGACGCAAGAAACACGACGCGAAACGGACGAAACATGAGCTCGCACAACCTCTCGCCGCGCGCCATACCGCTGAGTGGGGATGCAATGCAAGGCAAAGATGCAAACCAGCAAATAAAACAGACGCTACTTGACCTGTTGACACAACTAATTAACTAACTAACTAACTCAAAAAATTATAATCTATATGTAGTACTACATTTAGTACTAAACTTCCGTTATATATATCGTAGGACTGTAGTTAGACTAGTTAGTAGTTAGTAGGACAGAGGACTGTACTGAAAAAAAAAGAAGTTGATCTTTGTTTACGCCTCGGTGGCGACATCTAGACTTAAGAATGTCAACTAAAAGTTTATGTTCCATTTTGAAATTATATATTTCGCCAATATTTCGCATATTTTTAAGTCAGAATTAAAGAATTTTGACCTACTGATTTGGATCTTATTATTTTAATACAAGCTAATTTAAAATTATTTTTTGATTTACAGGTTAATTATTCAATATTATATACTTAATGAAACTGTTAATATAAGTATTAAAATTGTAAAATTAATGAAAACTTGCCCAGATTATAATTTAGTATTTTATAAAAAAAGTTTTTCATTTGCAACAATCATTTTACCGTAAATAGGAATGTATTATTCAATAGCCAGTTGCTGTCATTATGACATATTTTTGACGGACGTCCTGGCTGTTTCACTGACCTGTAAATACAACCATTGGATAGGCTGTCCCATACAAATAACAAGCTAATTTCGTGTACTATATTGAAACGCCGCCCTCGATAGTCCCGAGAACTACTTTTGATGTTGGCGTAATTTTATATGTATAAATAATAGTGTATGTTTTATTCTAATTTGTTGAAGTCTTGGGGAGTGTTTAGGTTTATTTGTGTCCGCTTGAGTTTTAGAACATGAGGAAATCTGTATTCTGGATATGTGTATAATGGAAATGTGACATGCGGACATCAATAATTTTAATTCCATATACAATCGCTTCATAATAGATTACCTACAGCGCCAAAATGGCGTTTTTCAAATAGGCATATAAATAATTTGTCAGCAGCTTGTTCTGTCCAGTGGTATATATATTTGTAGGTCAGTGGACTGTGGCATATGTCAGGCAGGGTTGTCAGGTAGACATTGACTGATGATAGCCATAGAAACCGCATACATACATAGAAAAGAAGAAACATAATTATGATATGCAAAGCAAGCAGTGAATTGTTTTGGTTTGTTGTGATTCATATTGCACAATAGAATTAAATCAAATTAAAATAATTTGAATGTATTAGTTTAACAATTCTTTCATTTTACTACACGTATAATACAGTTTCTTAGTTTTTAATTAATAGCTTTCTATATTATATTGTAAACTGTATTCAATGAAAGTTAAATGCAAAAATAATCGATAACAATGTCAACAAAAGACAAGTGGGTTCGCCGGTTTTCGGTAGATGAAACGGCGAAACATAAAAATGGATTCACAATTTACAAAATTACATCCATAGTGAGTGTTCCTATTATTTGAATATTATTTATTAGTTCAATTATTAAAGCGCCGGCTAGAACGTGTCTGTGCTCCAAAATCTATTTATTTTAAAAGTACCTATAACTACTATCTATACTAATATATAAACCTGAAGAGTTTATTTGTTTGGTTGTATGTTGTACGCGCTAATCTCAGGAACTGGTGGTTCGAATTGAAAACATATTTTTGTGTTGGATAGTCCATTTATCGAGGAAGACTATAGCTTTATCGAGGAGGATAGCCTATGCTATAGAGAACGCGGCCGAAGTCACGGGCACAAGCTCGTCTGAAATATGTACTCTTAACCTGGCTAGTAGTTTACGTTTCTAAACAATTTTATTTATTTGTTTTACACAATTATAGAAATGTCAAAGTTGCGCAATGTTTCTTTAATAAAAGGCTTATAAGGAAAATGTAAAGAAAGTGACTCATTGGGTTGTAAATTTATGCTGATTCATGTACCTCCTAGTTTTTGTTTTTGACAAGCCCCTTAACCACCTTAAGGTGCTTGTTTTAATGCTCCGTTTCAACAGGGGGACCGGGTTCATTTCCCGGCGAGGTCAACAAAGTATATTATATGAACTTATCATAATTAGCTCTCTGGTATGAATTTGGCAAGTAGTGCCAGAATCTGGCATTTGTGCAGCTCGTCTTAAGAGGCAGTACTTCCCCCGTTCACAAGACCACAGTGAATAACTCAAAAATTACTGCACCGATTTTCATGCTGTTTTCACCAATGGATAGAGTGGTTTTCGAGGAAGGTTTTAGTATATAATTTTCAGAAAGATTTGATTGTTTGTTTGTTTGTATAGAATTGGCTCCGAAACTACTGGACCGGTTTGAAAAATTCTTTTACCATTAGAAGCCGACATTATCACTGATGAACATAGGCTACTTTTTACTGCGGGAAAATGCTTCATTCCTATGGGAAAGCGGGTAATAGGACAACGGGTAGTAAAAATTATGCTTCCGTATTTATCTTTTTCACATAACTTCTAAACGGCTGAACCGATTGGGTTGAAATTTTATATGGCTATTTCGATGGTTTCCTGGATGATTTAAAAATACAATTGGACCCGGTAGGTGGCGCTGCTGACGGTATGTTAACTACTAAAGGGTTTAACCGATTGGGTTGAAATTTTGTATGTGTATTTCCCATTGTTTCACAGACGCGAATGTATTATATTTTATAAAGTTATGCGGACGAAGTCGTGTTGCCACGTTATAATAATTTCCTGTTGTATTGATTGAAATTAATTGTAAAATATTATTTAAATTATGTCATTCCAGTTATTCCCAATTGAGTCGCCGGAGACAATAACGGTCGTGTCCGTGTGGAAGAGGTACAGCGATGTGCAACATTTGCACAAGAGTATGCGATCGTTGCACGCGGGACTACATTTGCGGGGGACGTTCCCCGCTTTGTCCAGATATAGTTACTTTAAGAGGTTTCAGAAGGAGGTAAGGTACATAACACAATACATAATGAGACCTAGTATTTTGTACTAGATCCCGTTATGTAATTTATGTAAGGTTAGAAGTTACAAACTATAGATTCTTTAGCAAAAGGATATAGGGGTTGTCTGTAACTATAAAATCTATACTAATATTATAAAGAGGAAAGATTTGATTGTTTGTTTGTTTGTATAGAATAGGCTCCGAAACTACTGGACCGATTTGAAAAATTCTTTCACCATTAGAAGCCGACATTATCCGTGATGAACATAGGCTACTTTTACCGCGGGAAAATGCTTCATTCCTATAGGAAATCTAAAATAAAAGTAAAGACTAGCGACTTGGCCTGAGAGATAGTGCCATCTATCCAAAATACGGTAGATGGCGTTTTATACTTTTCTATGCGGACGAAGTCGCGAGCACCAGCTAGTTAGGGCTAGTGCGTAATAAATGGTTTAACTTTGATATAATTCCGTTTCAGGTAATAGATGATAGAGCCAAAACAATAAAATGTTTATTGGAGTTCATAGCTGAACACAAGCTCTTGTTTACAAGCACGGTGTTTGTAAATTTTTTACAGGTACACATCTATGTTGTTATTTCACTGTTTTATTTGTCTAAATTAAAAACTAAAAGATTTATTTGAATATATAAAAAATGATCAAAATATACTTACTTACTAATATGGAATAAAACGACCATATTTAAGTTTTTTTTTCAACATACAATATGAATTTTTGCAATAAAAACATTTTTGGATTATTTTTTGTTATATGGCCCTTTCGTTTTTAAGCAGCGATATTAATATATCTAATAAGAAAGAAATAGACAAAAAAGAATTTAATTTTTTTCTCGATTGTCTCTCCCGTAAAAAATGTAATTTTGATTTGTGGCACTTTTAGTTTTTAAGCAGCGATGTGTAGCTTTAAGTTATTGTTACACATTATTAAACAAAGTCTGTCTGTCTGTTTGTTCGCGATAAACGGAAAAACTGCATCGATTTTCCTATTATTTGATAAATGGCAGAAATTGTACAGTCCGTTTCAATAAATTACTTAAAGTTTATTATTTATGACACATAATAATCTTTATGTATTTTATTTAAAGTTCAAGTTGAAGTTAAAGTTAAGTTAAAGTTTCAATAAATTACTTAAAGTTTATTATTTATGACACATAATAATCTTTATGTATTTTATTTAAAGTTCAAGTTGAAGTTAAAGTTAAGTTAAAGTTTCAATAAATTACTTAAAGTTTATTATTTATGACACATAATAATCTTTATGTATTTTATTTAAAGTTCAAGTTGAAGTTAAAGTTAAGTTAAAGTTTCAATAAATTACTTAAAGTTTATTATTTATGAAACATAATAAACTTTATGTAATTTATTGAATTACATTTCCAGAATCTGCCATTTAGTGAATAATAGGAAAATCGGTGCAGTAGCTTTTGCGAATAATCGCGACTGTCGTGCTGTTTTCACCAATGGACTGAGCGGTTCTCGTCTCGAGGAGGGTTTTAGTATACCTATAATCTAAAAAGTAAAGCGGGCAGCAGCCAGTAATATCAAATCTACTGACTCAACTGAAGAAAGTATGTAATGCAATATAGACAGGTTACCCGGAGCCGGAGGCCGGTGGTAGCGTAATAAACGCCATCAGGTCTTCGCTCCACCTTCCCATAGAGGAGACTCCTCCGCTAGAGTACCAGACCGATGACGACGACACCAGAAGTCCGACACATTCCGGTGAGAAGAGTCTCTTTTTGTGTTAATAGTAATACTATAGCCGGTGTCCGCGACTTCGTCAAATTTCATCATCAAATCAATACTAATAATAAATCTGTAAATCTGTTTTATTTTGTTTGTTTGTATTGAATAGGCTCCGAAACTAGTGGACCGATTTGAAAAATTCTTTTACCATTAGAAGCCGACATTATCCGCGATGAACATAGGATACTTTTTACCGCGGGAAAATGCTTCGTTCCTACGGGAAATCTAAAATAAAAGTAAATACTGGCGGCTCGGAACGGAAGATAGCGCCATCTAACCAAAATACGGTAGATGGCGTTTTATACTTTTCTAAGCGGACGAAGTCGCGAACACCAGCTAGTATTTTATAAAGTTACGCGGACGAAGTCGCGTGCAACAGCTATTCTATATATAGAACAATTTTTTTTTTTTATGTTTTGGTCGACATACAGGCTGACGGTCCACTTGATGGTAGGTGGCTACCGTCGCCTATAACACAAGCAACAACGCCATAAGTGCTACAAGTGCGCTCAATCCATTGATGAAAACCGCATCAAAATCCGTTGCATAGTTTTAAAGATCTAAGCATACATAGGGACATGTGGTGATAGTGATATGATATGTCATATATATGTCGTTTCAGCACATTCCCATCAATCGTCACAACTCACAAACAACATGTCCACCATAAACGAGACAGACGTTTCCCAAATACCCATTTACGAGGCGACCAATGTCGAATTGACATTGCCACCGCCGAAAATGTCCACAGCGGACAGCTTCGAATCTCTCAACTCGCTGGAGAGCATAAACAGTGACCTCTACGAGGAACTGAACAAGGTCACCATAGACAAGCGCGTGCCGAGCGTCAAAGTGTTGCCGGATCTGATTAATTTCGAGGAGCCATCTACGTCCAGATTCGAGGATTACAGGATAGGCAGAAACGTCAACGCGTCCGAGGACGTCGTCTCGGTGAATAGCACTGTTTACTCGATGGATAGCACCGCTCACTCGGAAGACTCCAGAGGATATGTGGCAAGCGGGACTAATCCACAGACGGAGGACAGTTACGTGTTCGAAGCTGGTATAATGTTGAATCTGGCAGCGAAATGCGAAGACATGGGAGACTATACGAGGGCGTTCGAATGTTACAAGTCGGGCATAGAGAAAATGCTCATCGGAGTGCGGAGTGAGTGATTTTTTTACATACATTCCCATCGACTCATCAAGATCAAAAAGCATCTTCATCAATTTTTTTAAAGAATTATGTTAAGGTCGTCAAACAGTGACGGTCCATTCTACAGGCTGTCCCAAAACTATGCAACATGAAGGGAAAGTACCTTAAATATAGTAGATAGGATACTTTGCTGAAACAAGATTTTATGTAATTTTTAAAAGTTAGTAATACTTCATTCAAAGATTTTCTAAAAATTACTCGCTTTTCGTCTGGCAATCGAATAGACTTAAATGTGATCTACGATATTTAAGGTACTTTCCCTTCATGTCGCACAGTCTTGTGGCAAGCAACGTCGCAGACGTTTTAAAACCTGCCGTAACCATAGATATCCTATGTTATCGTGCTAAGTTCATTTCATACCTACATAGGTCCATTAACCTACAATAAATTGATTAGATAAAATAAATGTCTATATTAGATATTAGTGTCGCGATAACAGCCATTGTGTTTGGGTGGCTGACATGGATTTTTTACATTTGTTTGATTACATGAGAGATTATGATGAAACAAATCATTTGTGTAAGTTAAATATGTATATTTTTGTATGTGATTATTATTAGTTGTTGCACGCGACTTGGTCCGCGTAACTTTTTATAAAATAATTATGGCCTATATTTTATGTTACACTCTGATTCTATAGGTGAATGAATTTTTCAAATAGGCCCAGTAGTTTCATAGCCTATTATATACATTTATATTAGTGTAACTGTTGCCCGCGATTTTCGTCCCCTTTGAGCAGTTAAAAGTGTAACACTCGAGTAAATAAAGACATCTTCATTGCTGTGACGACGGCTTCGTCCCCCTAGTGTACCTTCGAATCGGACAGCCAGCCTGTCTGCCGCAATAAATCATTAAAAATGTTGCACACAAATCTAAATAAATGAAGAGATATTATATTATCGCTGAAACTTTCAGCCGACCCGGACGCACAGAGACGCGCCATAATCAAGGAGAAAACCAACAAGTATCTGTCGTACGCGGAAAACATTTACAAGGAGCATTTGCGCGATTTGGAACAACAGGTATTAAAAAAAAATGTACTATTAATTTATTATAAATGCTCAAGTTTGGAGGTTGTATGGATGTATATACCGGGTGTCCCGAGACTGTGCGACATGAAATCCTCTTGGATACTTGGCAGTGTAGGGGACTTGGTGTGTGCGTGTGCGCCCACGGGCTATCCAGCGCGGGGAGGGTTACGCTCAATGTCAGGAACTCGGCGTACCCGCTAGTGTGGGACACGCCGTCCATCTCGGGGGGCCTTACGACGCAACGGGCGATAGTAACGGTGAAGGGGGAAGATGGCGGACATTTTAGGACATAAGCCATCAGCCGCCCGTTCATTGGGCTCGCGTTTGCGGACTTGTCTAAAATTGATAAAATGTTGTGGGTATTAGAGTTGCCAGACGCCTCGACCGCTCCTCTGTCCTCTGCCGGCGTCGATGCTGCGCCGACCGCCCTCGCAGCTGGCGCACTACAAGGTGCTAGGCGTCATAGGAGACCGACTCATGCTAGTGCTGCACTCGGCACAGAACACCTGCTACGCGATCAAGGTTAGCTCTCTCCTACGTTTTACCTAAAGCTGAAAGAGAATAAGGTTTTCATTTCAGGTCCTCTCAACACCAGACGCCCGATCCAAAAAATGAGGTGTTATAAGTTTTACGTGTACACTAAGTGTCAATGGCATCGTAGATTAGTAAACCGTTGTACACTGTAGTGTACACACGGACTGGGCGGAACCGCTCAACGTGTGAACCGTGAAAATGTAAACAAGTGTACACTATAGTTTGAAAAGCTAAACCGTTGTACACTATAGTGTACACGGACTGGGCGGAACCGCCCGCGTATGAACCGTGAAGTTGTAAACCAGTGTACACTATAGTCCGTGTACATTATAATGTACACGAACTGACCACGGTGTACACTCGACTGCAAACCCATTTCAAAGTTGGCTGTTTGACGCGTTTCAGGTGATCCAAAAGATACCGCACAATCTGACGGAATTCGACGAATACGTCCTCCAGCACACGAATGAAACACGGCAGCCGATTTTGCCGACAAATGTGCCGTACATGGTACCCCTGCACGCCTTCATAGAGACAAACAACCTTATATTTCTTGTGTTGTCCTATGCGCCGGGACAGAGACTGTTTGACTACATTCGACATTACGCTAAATCTGTCCCGAACACACCAGTAAGACAGGTCAATCTGGACAACGTGTTTCCCGAGCCGTCGAAGCAGAGAAATGTCGACAGCGGGGACAGCACTAGTCGCGACGTGGAAAACTCAAACGTCGACATGTCTACCAAAGAGTTGGTATTGAACTCTCAGAGGTTGCTGAGCGATGTCGATAGAGTGTTGAGTCAAGTGAAGTCGGTCAGTGATGTGCCGGTGGCGGCTAGTGAAGTGGACGATATAGAGTTCATCGATAAAGATGTGGACGAAGTCGATAGAGCGGTGTCTGTCGATCGAGTCGATACTCCGCTCGATAACAGGCCAGTCAATAAGGTAATGTTAAAGATTAATTAGAGTTTTGATTGTGCTTAGTTGTTTAGGCAGCCCGTCCGGCGACAGTAACCACCACTCTTGCAGGAGACCCCCGCGAAATATCAGCATATGTGCTGTTGTGTTTCGGCGAGTGAGTAATGGATGCCAGAACCCGTTTCCCTATCCCGTCTCAATCCCTATCTCCGTTGCTTGTGTTATAACAGACGATAGACACTTACCATCAACTTACATCACTTAACATAAAAAGAAAAAAATAAACTATCTAGGTTTTTTTCTAGGTGTCTTCATTATTGCATTGAAAACACTATTAGATCAACTAACGCTGACGTTGACTGTCCATCAAGTATGTCAGTCTGTCTGTCGACTTTAACATGAAAAAGTAGAAACCAAATAAGATTCAATGTCTCTTTAGCCATTTCATGATATAACATTATTATAAAGTACTCGTGTATGACGAAGTACTGAAAAAAATATAATAAAAAAATTTCGCCATATATACTTTCTTTGGGCGCAACAGTTGGCAGTGTGCTTTTTTTAATATCTCTACTAATAGTCTTAAATTATGTTTTGGGCAGATGGCGGTACTGCCCGCCGGCGCAATACGCCGTTGGGCCGCTGAACTCCTCGTCGCCGTCGACACACTACACAACGCCGGCGTGATCTGCCGTGACCTGAACCCGTCGAACATCCTGCTCGGCGACCGGGGTCAGATCATACTCACGTACTTTGTGGGCTACGCGGGTCTCGAGATGAGTCTGCGCACGGTACGCCGGTACCGGACTGGGGGTACGCCGTACGTCGCCCCGGAGCTGTACGGGCGCGTGTGCGTGCGGGACGGCGCGGACGATCCCGCGCGGGATAGGCTGTGCGATTATTGGAGTTACGGGGCGGTGTTGTACGAGCTGTTGTGCGGGATGGTGAGTGAGCAAATCATTATAAGATCATGTTAGTTGAACACTATAAGATTCCCTCATAGCATTGCCTTAGTGGTCACGGTGACCACATACCATCACCGGGTGGACCGATTCTCATTGGGATAAACGCTTCGATTCCAGCCCCTGTCTTACCACCACCGCGGCGGCTTCACCAGTCACACCATCTTGCAGGTTCCCGAGGGATTGTCCCTGGAGGCGGAGTCCATCCTCACTCAGGTGAAGTAAAGATATTGGCTCCGCTAGAGATATTGGCAGTTGTGTGCGTGTTAAGTGGGTATATAATAGTGACCGGCACAAAACTGGGCGAACCAATCGCGCGCTCTTAGCTATGTTATCCCGCCCCCTCGTTTCGCATGATACCCATTCTTGCCAACTTAGGTGCCGGGTATTATACGCCGGGTCGGTTGTCATTGCGTGGCTATTTGTACGTGAGTGTGCGTGTAAGTGGGTACGCCGGGTTTGTTGTCATTGTGTGCTATTTAGTATTTGTACGTGAGTGTGCGTAATTTCAGTGACACGGTTGTTTTGTTTGTTCCAAAAAATGCCATATCTCTAGCGGGGTGCATTTCCGGAGATCTGTGGTTGGCCTCCTCGTTGGCTACGCATCCCTAATCGTTTTTTGCACAGAACAGTTTAGGCGAAAAATATTTCGCATTTTCGAGATGCGTTAAAAACCATTGAACTCGCGACTTGTGATGTAATGTAACCGACACCTATGTTGCTTGACAATTATAAAAGAACACAGTAATCAAGTAATCACTACATATAAAGCAAAGTCCTCCGCAGCGTCTGTCTGTCTGTCTGTTTGTTCGCGATAAACTCAAAAAGTTACTGCACCGATTTTCATGCTGTTTTCACCAATGGATAGTGTGTGGTTCTCGTGGAAAGTATTTTGTTGATTAATGGGTAATATTATGACGATCGTACGGATCAATGTTTTTAGGATACTTGTTATCGTTTAAAAAATGTGAGATTTTCGAAAAAAAAAACGAACGAACATTTTAAATTTCAGCTGTTGACATACGAGCCGTCCGAAAGACTCGGTTCCGGTAAAGATGGCGTCCAAGAGATAAAAAATCATCCGTACTTCAAAAACGTCGACTGGTCGCACATATACGACAGCTGGATTGTGCCGGGCTGATGCGATTTTCACCCGAAATTTTAGGAGAAACATAATTGCAGTGCCCTTTACTAAACACTAAAAGGCTGAACCTTATTGAGTGATTCAAAGAATAACAACAAAAACAACAGTTCAAAAAGCAAATTTAAAACAACAGTTTAAAAAAGCAAATTTAAAACAACAGTTAAAAAAGCAAATTTAAAACAACAGTTTAAAAAAGCAAATTTAAAACAACAGTTCAAAAAGCAAATTTAAAACAACAGTTTAAAAAAGCAAATTTAAAACAACAGTTCAAAAAGCAAATTTAAAACAACAGTTTAAAAAAGCAAATTTAAAACAACAGTTTAAAAAAGCAAATTTAAAACAACAGTTTAAAAAAGCAAATTTAAAACAACAGTTTAAAAAAGCAAATTTAAAACAGTTCAAAAAGCAAATTTATTTTAAACAACAGTTCAAAAAGCAAATTTAAAACAACAGTTTAAAAAAGCAAATTTAATTTTAAACAACAGTTCAAAAAGCAAATTTATTTTAAACAACAGTTCAAAAAGCAAATTTAAAACAACAGTTAAAAAAGCAAATTTAAAACAACAGTTCAAAAAGCAAATTTAAAACAACAGTTCAAAAAGCAAATTTAAAACAACAGTTTAAAAAAGCAAATTTAAAACAACACTTAAGGCATAAATCCAAAATATTGAAGTAAAGTTATTTGTATGGCATTATACAAAAAAAAAAAGTGATTTTATGTGATGTCTTTGTTGCATCACCGATAGATGTCGCTCTATGCACGTAAAAAAAAACGACGTCACCAGTATTTTTAGTTTTTAAGAAAATGTGTATAATTTTATTTTATTTTATAAAAATAGAGCTTATAGTATTAAAAAGAAAAGTATTGTCATATTGATTTTGTATTTAAAAAAAATTATAATTACTAAAAAAAATCTGATAATTAAATCTAGTCAAAAATTATATTACAATAAATCTGCGGTTAACTAATAATAAATATGTGTATTTATTTATAATATATATATATATAATGTACTGTACTGTTTGAGGTAAAACGGTGGTCTGACTGATGGTAAGTGGTGACCACACAGACAATAATATTTTGGACATTCGATCTCGAAGCTAAAGTTACGTAAAAATTCTCACTTCACTTGTAAAATTAAAAGTTTTAAAACAATTTGTGGTTTTATTATAAAATCTTCCCCATTTATCCCTCTTTCCGTGGGCGAAAACCGAATTGAAAAAGGTCCATCCATTCTCGAGTTTTTGAAGCGTACACAAATTAACAATATTTTTAAGTATACATAATATATTTTATACTCCGCACAAAAACTAAAGGAGCAAAAAAATAGTAAATTTTAAAAAAGCAAATTGTAGCTCCAAGTGTCTAGTTTTTGAATCTGATTTACAAATTTTTTTTTTTTTTTCAAAATTTTTCTTCGAGTAATTTTGAGACGACCGACAAAAAAATAATTCGAAAAAAATTTTTGTAGGTCAGATTCAAAAATTAGACACTTGGAGCAACAATTTGCTTTTTAAAAATTTACTGTGTATAGGTGAATTATTATATTATGGTTTGAAGGCGACACTAGTGGGGGAATCGGCGCATATGTACAATTGCGCACAAAATTGCTGACATTTTTTTTTTCTTATTTCGTACTTTTTCACCTCACTAACTTAACATTACAGGCAGTGTTGATATTCCTTCCATAAAATCATCGTGCGATGTCGAAGGACAACGTTTTTTTAGGCATTTATTCACCATGACGTATTTACTAATACGATAAAACAATCTGTACGCAACAGTACCCAAGAGACTCGAGACGCGCGAACGAAGTGCGGGAGGGGAAGAGCGACTGAGTCTACCAATAACGTGTCGGCACATCGACGCGTACCCGCCCCTCACTTTCCTCTGCCCCCTCAAAGACCTAAAAATAGAGTTCTGCGCACATTTGCCGAGAAGTCTTTATTCGCTACACGAACTATACCTCAAATATTGTAGACTAGTGGGTGCCCGCGACTTCGGCCGCGTTGAAGAAGAAATTTATGCTAGCTTGTCCCGGGCAAACGTTGTTTTGCAACTATCACTTACCTACCGAAAAAAAAATTATAAAAATCGGTCTTAGAGATCGGACCTCATACTGCAACAAAATTCTGAACGCACCTATAAATATTTGACAACCAAAGGGACAATTTTAGACAAAAGACATCATAATATTTCACAGCTAGAAATATCTTGTATTGGAAAATTGTTGTCGTTTTTGGTATTTTCCGTTACTTATTTATATATGTTGTCACCGTTTAAACCTTCCCTGGACTTTCACGAATATTGCAAAACCAAAATCTCTTGTAATGTCATCTCATATCGCTGTGACGACGATGGCGCTGCCATGCGACAGTGGCCCCCAATTATTTATGTTTTATATATGATCCCTCGGGAATAGTCCTTTTTTTCTGGATGAAAGGTACCCTATGTCCTTTCTGGTGTCCCAGACAACGTGTATGCAAAATTTCATGGTGATCGGTTCAGTAGTTTTTGCGTGAAAGCGAGACAGACAGACAAAGTTACTTTCGCATTTATAATATTAGTATAGATAGGATATTTAGCTGAAAGAAAACTTTATTCGCTGCACGACCTATAAGAATGTTCTGTATATGAGCAAATTGTTCTGGAATAATTTTTTTTTTTTTAATCTAAATATACATGTTTTCATTTATTTAATAATTTGTATTGATAAACAAAGTCACAAAGCAACTTATTTTTCTATCAATATTTAAACAATTCTTTTTCTGTAATTTCACTGTAATCGATTTTGAAATCTACTGTATTGTTTTTAGAAACTCCTGTATTTTTTGGGATCTGGAACATAGATAGATGGCGTTATCATATCAAGTGTTATAATTTTATACTTTTCAACGCGGACGAAGTCGCGAGCACCAGCTAGTCTATATCTATAATAATATTATAAAGAGGAAAGATTTGATTGTTTGTTTGTTTGTATAGAATAGGCTCCGAAACTAGTGGACCGATTTGAAAAATTCTTTTACCGTTAGAAGCCGATATTATCCGTGATGAACATAGGCTACTTTTTACCGCGGGAAAATGCTTCATTCCTACGGGAAAACTAACATAAAAGTAAATACTGGCGGCTTGGCCCGGGAGATAGCGCCATTAAAATACGGTAGATGGCGTTTTATACTTTTCTACGCGGATGAAGTCGCGAGCACCAGCTAGTAAGCTATATTATTGTAAAGTTTCATCGAAATCCATTCAGTAGTTTTTGCCGCTTATTCGCTAAATGGCAGAAACAGTCAGTTTCAATAAATTACTTATAGCATAGAGTAAATAGTTACTTAACCAGTACTATTTACTGGTTAAGTAACTATTTTCTCTATGCTTATAGTTACTGGCCAAACAAAAGGGGATTTCTGGATTTACTCGAGCGCGTCAGATTAAACTATGGTATGCAGATACACACTAAAAAGTGTGCATTTTAATAATCTGACAGTTTGAGCGTGACGAAAAACGGAAAGAATAACAAACGTCCATACATACATAGAAACATAACTATACTTAGTACGAATAATACGGAAGTACGGATTGGTATAGATAGACTAGACTATTATATAGATTAGAATTAATTAGGATTCCTAACACGTATAATTGAAAAACGTCTGTGCTAGACTTCGCAAGAGGCGTTTACTAGAAAGAATAACAATAATAATGTATGTATGAGTGAATCACAAGAATCGGCAAACCTCGAGGCCACAGCCTGTCACAGCATTTCTTCAAAGGTGATCAACTCCACGTTACGTAACTCTAGACTCTAGCAAGCAAACTTAACCAATAGCGCGTTCATAATAAGGTTTATTTACCTTTGATACATATAGCTTTGAGCTTTCATTCATACTCTATGACTGCTTCAAATTAAATTTAATATTGTATACTTACAATTAAATTTCAAAATTTAGACGCAAAATAAAATCTATACTAATATTATAAAGAGGAAAGATTTGATTGTTTGTTTGTTTGTTTGTATTGAATAGGCTCCGAAACTAGTGGACCGATTTGAAAAATTATTTTACCATTAGAAGCCCACATTATCCGTGATAAACATTAGGATACTTTTTACCGCGGGAAAATGCTTCATTCCTACGGGAAATCTAAAATAAAAAGTAAATACTATCGGCTTGGCCCGGGAGATAGCGCCATCTATCCAAATAAGGTGAAGCCTCGCAGAGATATATTATTTCAATGAGTGAAACGACTAACATGACAACTGCTTGGTGATATTCCACGGTAGATGGCGTTTTATACTTTTCAACGCGGACGAACTCGCGTGCACCATCTAGTATCTTATTAATATTAATTTGTGATTTTGTTAAATAAGGTTCCATATTATTTAAACTGCAAACAGTATTATAACAATACCATTTGTAGTTGTTCACTTCAAGACTTGGCGATATTGTTTAAATAGATTTTTTTAATTTGTTCTTTTAATAAATTAAAAAAACAAATTAAAAAACTATTTAATATCTTGATCTTTCCTTTGGATTGGAGAATTTGGAGAACGCACGCAAGACGCCGATTGGCGATTCAAGGCACGTAGACGTAGAGACGGAGAGAGGCAAACAAAACAGAATCAGTGTTGCCAACTTAGGGCTTTTTAGGGCTAAATCTAACTTCATATTGAAGATTTTGGTTTAAAAAAATGTAATTAATATTTAGTTCCTTAACTCTTTTTTGAACGTAATAAATAAATAAATAATATCTTCTCAAATTCCACACAGCACCATCTAGTACCACAGATACCAGACAGTTGATATTAAATATTAAGACATAGACTACTTCTTTTTGTACTTTAAATTTAAATATTTTTTTCAGTAGTCATCTTGCATATATCGCTCTTTAAAAACTAAAGGGCCATAAAACAAAAAATCCAAAAATGTTTTTATTGCAAAAATATAATCACAATCCTTCATATTGTATGTTGCAAAAAGACTTATGGTTGTTTTATTCCATATTTAGTATACTTTGATCATTTTTTAGATATATTCAAAAGTAACTTATATGCTTATATGTCTTCTAGTATTCAGTTTATTATAAAAGTACTTAAAACATTTAATGCTACTTAAAAATACGCTTCTAACGATGTATAATATGCATATATTTGATATAATGTATCTAATAAGAAAAAAATAGACAATTTTTTTTTATTAGCTCCTGTAAAAAGTGTAATTTTGATTTGTAGCCCTTTAGTTTTTAAGGAGCGATTATCATGTGTATTTTTTTTTCTTAAGAAATTTGAAATAAAATATAAATAAATAAAAATTTCATATTAACTATTATGTCTTCACACATTTCACACAGCACCATCTAGTGCCACATTAAGCAACCAATGCTTGTTAATGGATACCAGACAGTTGATATACTACATTCATTAATTTTTTTTGTAAATAGATGGGTAAAATGTTAACACATAAACATTTGTCAATAGCGGAATTCGAACTCGTCTAGATTCGAACTAGACCAAACGTGTCGTCAATAATCTATTATTTTAACTGCTGTAATTGATTGGGTAATTATTTTCAAAATAAAGGCAATATCCAGATTGGTATCATTATGCTCAAGAAAAGTCGAGTAAACTCAAGAAAATTCCAAATATTTTGCTCTTCTTTAGTTCTATTTTTGAAATACAGTGGCACACTGGCTGGCAACAGTTGGCAACACTGACAAAACAGTAGTTTATTCGAACGGTAGAGCGAACGGACGCGTTGCGCTTGCGCAGAGACCAAAGTTTTTAAGAAAGTACAGTTTCATCTAGTGCCAGCGTTTAAAAACTGAAAAACTGTGTGAAATATATAAATTATGAATATTTGTGCAGTTATTTTCTTCTCTACAGTGTTTGTGTAGTAACTCAAAAGGAATTTCTTAACACGTAAACAAGTTTGTGTCTTGTAGTGTAGTATAGCGGCCGCATTTTTTTTTATGGATTTATTTAATAACTTGCGTAATTTTATTATATTTTTATAAGGAATTATTGAATTATTAACTGGATATTGTGTGTGTTGAAAACTGTATATGTGCTGGTCAGTGTTTCTTTCATAACGGATTCGTATTGGAAAGGCAAGTTTCAATTTAATATAATCTTACTTAGTGCCTCTTTCACCATCTGTCAAGTAGCTGATATACCTTTGTTTGTACGGTAAAAGACCCAAGCATTAAAAAGAAAATAATAATAAAAAGTAAATAGATGCATAATTCAATAAAACATAAAAATATTTCTATAAGTATCTAATCAACACTTTACTTGTAGTTGGTGAAAGAGACCCTTAGACCAGTAAATGCTCTCTAGGATTCACCATTTATCTTATTAAGCTGCTGCACGCGACTTCGCCTATAGTTAGTGTTTATACGAATATTATAAAAAGAGGAAAAATTTGATTGTTTGTTTGTTTGTATAGAATAGGCTCCGAAACTATTGGACCGATTTGAAAAATTCTTTTACCATTAGATGCCAACATTATCCGTGATGAACATAGGATACTTTTTACCGCGGGAAAATGCTTCATTCCTACGGGAAAACTAAAATAAAAGTAAATACCTACTAGCGGCTTCTCCTTGGAGATAGCGCAATCTATCGGTCTATCCAATCCAAAATACAGTAGATGGCGTTTATATACTTTTCTACGCGGACGAAGTCGCGAGCACCAGGTAGTAATAAAGAATGTTATATATATGTATAGTCTTTACAAATAAGAAAAAGTAACAGTGATAGCGCGATATAAGCTCGAGAAACAGCGACATCTCGTAGTTTTGGGTTGTAAAGTTTGTGAAAATTGTGAAAATTCGTTAGAACATTGTGATTCTACACTTTACACTTTACGTCAAAACTTTAACAGTTACTACACTTTTAAAATTTGCTATTTCTCCTAAATTAACTATAGAGTTAGTTTTGAAATAAAAAGGACTCGAAAAATAAACAATACTAATAATAAAAATGTATGTATGTTCCTCCATAACTCACGAATTAACTGATTCTCATGAAACTTGGTAGATAAACATTTAGAAGTACGGGACACCTGATACGCTACTTTTTTCTTTTTCAACGCGGACGAAGTCGCGGGCACGAGCTAGTATCATAATAAGTTTTTTGAGAGGTGGCCATCAGAATATTATTATTGAGTAATTTTGTGCGCACCGATTATTCTCAAATGTTATCTACAACCTATAATTTTTGTGTAGAGATATTTTTCATTGAAAGTCTCTTTGTAAACTGCAAGGTCAGAGAGTACGTACGTTTGTTCTTTCTAAGGCAAAAACCTCGCCTCCCTTTCGTTATTGGCTATTTTTATATTGCCTTACATAAATAAAAGTAGGTAGTGAATCATACTAGCTCAACAACCATACTAACATTATAAACTAGCTCCTGCCCGCGACTTCGCCCGCTTAACTTTGCAAATTAAATACTACTAGCTGGTGTTCGAGACTTCGTCCACGTTTAAAAGTATAAAACGCCATCTACCGTGGAATATCACCAAGCAGTTGTCATGTTAGTCGTTTCACCCATCGAAATAATATATCTCACCAGTTTCACCGGATTTGCATAGATGGCGCTATCTCCCGATAGTATTTACTATATAATTTGTATAGATTTCCCGTAGGAATGAAGCATTTTCCCGCGGTAAAAAGTAGCCTATGTTCATCATGGATAATGTCGACTACTAATGGTAAAAGAATTTTTCAAATCGGTCCAGTAGTTTCGGAGCCTATTCTATACAAACAAACAAACAATCAAATCTTTCCTCTTTATAATATTAGTATAGTAATGATGATGAATATTAGTATAGTAATATTAGTAATGATGACTGATGAAATCGATTCTTAAGATGACACAAGAACAGTAGCACTACCATGAGTTGCTATCGAAATCTTACGTTAGATTACTTCTGTCGATAACGAACGTTTCACCCTTCAATGTGCTAGTGAATGATTTAACTACTAACGTTACGGTATTTCTCGAGAGCATCAGTCAAATTTGTAACTCATGGTACCGATTTTGTATAGAAATGTCAAGTTAAACGTCAGTCGCTAATGGTCGCTAGCGACTACATTCGATAGGTTTTCACTTATACAACTCATGTAACCGGTTTTAGTTCTTTGCGTGACCGCTAGAGGCGCTGTACAATTTTTCATACAAATATTTTACGTTCTCGCTCATCTCTCGCTAGCGATTTCTGTCGTCATAAACTCATGGTAGTGCTACTGAAGTCGGCGGCTCGAACTCATCGGTGCGTGTAACTAAACTTCATTCTGTCTCACACAGCACAAAGCGCGGGAAGAGCACTTGACTGAGATGCACAATTATTCATACAAAAAATAAAATCACAAACAGACCCTTGGGCCAACGCTTTTTTTGACAAAACTACTGCATATATCTATTTCGTGTAAAGTTATCTGAACTCTTGAATAACTAGACAATGTTTGTATGCAAAGTATTTTGGAGTTTTTGTACACTAGAGTGACCTATTCACCATCAAAGTTGCATTAGAACTTGTATTAAAGTATGGATTTTTCAAGTATCATATCTTTTAAATTAATATTTTTTTTTAAAGTTTGTATGACAAGGAACCTAGTTAACGACAAGATAAACCGGTATCATGCTTAGTTTTGTATATTAAACATAAAACAGCGGAGTAATTAGGGTTCTAAGTTTGTATGGAGGAAAGCTGACTTGTATTACCTCTCCAAAAAGTTTTTGAAAATGATTTTCATATAATATTTCACATAACGTGTGTGACCAGGGTGTGGCGATATATGGCAACCAGATCGTAGATAATATTTTATAACATGTTCGCGTATTTACATAAAAGAGTGAGTTGCGTTATGCGAAGGGAAAGTTGTTAAAAATCTTGAGTCAAACTGACGAAAGTTATTTACCGTAAAACACCATTTTTTCTTTTTATAATTACTTTCTTTATGAACTTTACGATTTGAGAGTGTAATTATCGTTTGGAGCCGGTTAAATTAAGAAGCTATTTTAACGCCCGACGCAAAAGAGGAGTCTTATAAGTTTGACACGTCTGCCTGTCTATGGCATCATTGCTTCCAAACGGATAGACGGATTTTGATGTGTTGTAAGAGACAGCTATTTAAACGCATTTGCATGAAATTTTGCACATAGGTAGTTTATTACCTGGATTAATACATAGGATAATTTTTATCCTAAAAAAATGTTAGGTTCATGTGGGGTTTTCAAAAAAACGAACTACATAGCGTACTAAGCAGTGGATTTTTTTATAAAAATTTTACTGCAACAAAATCAGCCAAATTAGTCTCCCTTTTGTAAAAATATAAACTAATTATTCTCTTCCTTGCTCATTAAATATATAACAAAAATGACAGTGTGTTTGTTTTTAAAAAGTCATTTGATTTTATAAGAACTTTTTGATTTTTGATAAAATCAAATAAATCCGACTGTATACCTTATATTAGTTTTTAGATATTAGTTTGTAAATACTGTAAAATTCTTTTTGTTATCTTTATAATATTTAAAAATAAAGTTCTAATGTCGTTTAAAATAAATCCGACTATTTTGATTTTTTTTTTAAAAATCGTGATTTTTATCAACCCTTGCACTAAGTCGCATGCACCATGCCAGTATTTTTATATTTTGCTTGTTATTCTTAGTAAACTAGTACAAAAAATCGTTGAGGTTGCTTTTTCACGAGGAAATAATTAATGGACCCTTGTTACGAAGAAGAAAATATGCGGAAAATAGATTCTCATACATGTAATCAAGTAGCGATTTAACTGGCTTCGGTGCTCATGTGAAATCGACTTCTCTCACGGACTAACCATTATCTAGCCTCGTATAACTAGTTACAGTTAGATCGATTGTTACTTTATGAACTTATTTTTACGAGGAGTGATCCGCTTACTGATTCCCTACCGCTGGCTAGGCGGAAGGGGTATGTGGGGGTCGCCCAGCACCTGAATCATACCGGTACTGGGAATACCCACTAAAACTCCCCGGTGCCTCCTTGCCCTTTGAACGGGGTGAACCGGGCTCTGCCGAAGCAACAACGCCGATCCACCCCAGGGCAGCCTAGCCATGTCTGGCTAGGCTAACGCCAAAGGGGGATTGCCCGGAGACACCGAGGCAATCCCCAGAAGGGGAGGACCTTGTGCAAGCACACACAGCTAGCCAACTATGTGCGCAGGTCCCCTAGGACATTTGAAAACGGGCTAGATATGCCCGCCTTCTCCTGCCCAACCGCCTACGCCTGAGGGAAGCGAGACCGACCTCTTCCTCTCGCTCCCTCTCAGCTGCCTCCTTCTGCGACATTACGGATTCGCAGAAGGGTTACTTTATGCATCTAAGGTCTATTAAGAGGGAAGAATAGTACGTACTCGTCCATACAAAAAGAGAAAATGTTTTTCCACTTCCAAATATTTTCCAAACTCCATGATTTTTTTGTATATTATTGACGCAATGAAATATAAAGTTTATAGGTTTTCCTTTTTTCAAAATTTGCAAAAGATTCAAACTTATAGGCACCTCAAATGACTTAATTTTTGTGAATAAAACATAGTCCAATTAAACGCTTGCTTATGTATACTCTAAGAATTAAAGCGTTTGTTTTATAAAACCAATCTATTTTAAAAAAAAAAAGCGAAACCTATAACAGTATATATTGTTTTACCATTAGAAGCCGACATTATCCGTGATGAACATAGGCTACTTTTTACCTTGGCAAAATGCTTCATTCCTACGGGAAATCTAAAATAAAAGTAAATACTAGCATCCAAAATCTAACCAAAATACGGTAGATGGCGTTTTATACTTTTCTACGCGGACGAAGTCGCGAGCACCAGCTATAGTAACATTATAATTTTCCATTTAACTACAGGTAATTTGTCCGCATTGGCCCTAACTAACTATAGTGCGCTTGCGTGACATTTGGCCTTTGCAAACACGCTTTGACAGGTGCTAAAACACTTTTGCATAATAACTTAACAATGATATAATATTCGTGCCCACTTAAAACCTACTTGAAAATGTTCAATACGAAAAGATCTATTGTGCAACCATTGTTTGGTGAGCGTTCAGTTAGGCCTTTTCTCACACACCTACCACACACACACACACTACACACACATACATACACATAAGTACTAAGCACACACAAAACAATGGGCAAGTAGTGGAGGTACTTGTTAGGTGCTATTCGATTGAAGATTCTGGGATGAGATATTAAACGAGGTCACAGAACTGTAAGGGTTACCGCACATGACACAAAAACTACTTGCCCGATTTTAAAAATTCTTTCACCTGTAGAAAGCTATATCATCAGTGTGTAACATAGGCTATGTAGCGGACGAAGTCGCGTGTAACAGTTAGTACTATATCTATACCTGAAGAGTTTGTTTGGTTGTACAGTCGGCCGCATAAGTCGATTAACACATTCATAACTGTAAAACTGTACGCGCTAATCTCAGGAACTACTGGTTCGAATTGAAAAATGCATTTTGTGTTGGATAGTTCATTTATCGAGGAAGGCTTTAGGCTATTTAGTGTGATCTAAAAGGCTTAAAAAAAGGTAAAAAATATATTAACGCCATCTATCGTTTAGTGGCAGAACTATTAAGACAAATAGCTTTGACTCAACAAGTCGACTGCTCACCGCGAGAGGGCGCGATTATCAAAGGCATAACATTTTGAACGCGGACGAAGTCGCGGGCACCAGCTAGTATAAAGATAATTTAGTAAAGGAGTTAGTTACATGAATTCTAAAAACTAAATGGTCACAATTAAAAACTTCAAGCCTGTTATTGTCTCTTTCCATAAAAAAAATTGGCTTAGCAGTGATTTCGCACAATTTTTCAGAGCGTTATAGGTAGAGTAATAATAATTTGTGGTTAGTATTGGCTGTGGTTACAAAGATGGGCTGTTTTTTTTGAGGCTAACTGTACTATTCCGTCGAGTATATTTTTTTCCATTGGGGCTTATATTAGCAGCGGTATGCGGTTTTGTATGACGCAACCTCGTCAAGTGAGTAAGTATGTTCAGCGAAACAGGTTTGCAAGAATCTAATCCGACGATCGCATGCCCAATACATATAGTGCCGTAAACAGGCAACGTGCAATGCGTTCCTTAAACTACACTAGCTCTTGCGCGCTACTTCGTACGCGTACCTTTATAAAATATAGCCTATGTTACTCGCCGTTAAAGTGGCTTTCTATAGGTGAAAGAATTTTCAAAATCGGTCCAGTAGTTTTTAATTTATTTTCATTATAGAAAAGTATAAAACATAAGTAGGTAACATAAGTTACTAATTTGAAAAAGATAAGTATGGAAGGATATGATAATTCTTACTACCCGTTGTCCTATTACCCGTTTTTCTGTAGGAATGAAGCATTTTCCCACGGTAAAAAGTAGCCTATGTTCATCACGGATAATGTCGGCTTCTAATGGTAAAAGAATTTTTCAAATCGGTCCACTAGTTTCGGAGCCTATTCTATACAAACAAACAAACAAATCTTTCAACTTTATAATATTAGTACAGATATAGGATTTTTTTAAAATATTCATTGCCAAACGGAACTAAAAATATTGTCAAAACAACCATTCGTCAAATCACACTACCAAGAATCTATTACCCACGCGTAGTCATTATGTCATTATATCCTTATTACATACATATTATAAAACAAAGTCTGTCTGTTTGTTCCCTATAAACTCAAAAACTACTGCACCGATTTTCACTGCTGTTTTCACCAATGGATAGAGTGGTTCTTGAGCAAGGTTTTCTATACTAATATAGAACAACAAACAAACAAACTCTTCAATTTTATATATTGGTATAGAATATATTAATATTTTATTTCAAATCTCTTAAGAAAATAAAATATATGCGAGATGACTAGTTATACTAAAATATATCGCACCTTCGGTAAAACAAGGGCATAACTAACACAAATTTTTAAAATAAGAAACTTAAAATAGTAATGAAGAATGAAGAAATGTCTTAAAAACATTATTAAAAAAAAAATTACAAGACTAGTTATGTACTTGTTGAAGAATTGTTTAAAAGCAATATAAGCAGTAGAATACAATATTGAATGCAAAAATGGCTCTGTTGTAAAATTACAAAAAGTGCAGTTATGCCCTTGTCTTGCCGAAGGTGCGATATATTTAAATTTAAAGTTGGCTTTTCGCACGTTTCGTACGAAATAAAATCGAGCGAGATGACACCTAAACCGTAAAGGGCTCTAGTTTTCTAACCCTTAATTTTTTTTTATACAAAAAAAGTTTCGTGGGTTCAGTTTCAGGGTTGAAGTTTCGTGGTCGATTTGCTGAGATACCACAAAACTTCAACCTTGACTTCATGGCACGATCGGTGTTGCCATCAAGCGAAGCTGGGGTCGGGTCGCTAGTTTTCTAATAAACACAAAAAGTTGTTCTTAAGTTAGTTGTTCTTAACTTTAAAATGTAATTAAGCATTTCTTCATACTTTAACATAATGATTGCGTTAAAAATTCTAATCATCGAACCTCTGATATTGTGTAATACAGTTATTAGACATCTGGCCTGGTACAATCGCAATGAGAAAACATTATATGTCGAAGTATAATCGAAAAAATAACGGATTTTTACAAAAATCCTAGTACCTACGATTACTACAATGTAATGTACAAAATTACATTTTAACTTTACCGAAGATTCGTTAACAAATTATAATTATGTCAATTGAACTACTGAGACTTTTTAGTTTCGATAGTTCAATTATTTAATGAAATTGAACTACTGAGACTTTTTAGTTTCGATAGTTCAATTATTTAATGAAATTGAACTACTGAGACTTTTAGATTCGATAGTTCAATTATAATGAAATTGAACTACTGAGACTTTTAGATTCGATAGTTCAATTATAATGAAATTGAACTACTGAGACTTTTTAGTTTCGATAATTCAATTATAATGAAATTGAACTACTGAGACTTTTAGATTCGATAGTTGAATTATTTAATGAAATTGAACTACTGATACTAAAAGCCTAATAGTCCAAGCCAATCAATTGAACTCTTAATTGAACTACTGACTCTTTATAGTTTCGATAGTTCATTTATTTTGTAATTGAACTATTGAGTAATAATAGTCCAAGCCAATCAATTGAACTGCCAAAGAGACTTTTGTCGGCGATTGTACTTTTGGGCCTACGGTATGCTTGAAGCTGTTTTTCAAGAGTGATTTAGTAACACGCTAAAATTAATGTGAGCGCAAAAATAATTGGGTCACAATTTTAATCACCTCACTAGATTTTTTTGCCAACATTTTACAAAACTGGAACATGCCATTTCAAGTAACTACGAGTTGCCTTTTCCGCCTAATTAGGTAGTGTGTCGTGAATTAATGTCGACATAATGTCGACGTATATACTTATTGACTTAATTTTTTCTCGAGTAGTTCCGTATTAGTTTAAAATAACCACGATACCAAAAAAATCTAACGTTTGCACAAACCAGAATTCAATACAAATCTTTAAGTGTAGTTCGTTTTTTGAAAATCCTATAGAAACTTAACATTCTTCATGGATAAAAAGTATCCTACAGTTTAATCCAGGCAATCGTCAATACGTCATTGAAAACCGCATTAAAGTCGGCTAAGCCATTTCTGAGATTAGCGTACACAAACGTACACCAATTTTTTGACTTAGTAAATATGAAGAAACTATTGTAGAAGATGTGACGGGTTACACAGTTATTGTCACTTACATATTATAAACTACTGCACCGATTTTCATGCTGTTTTCACCAATGGATAGAGTGGTTCTCGAGGAAGGTTTTCTATATCGATACTTACTAATATTATAAAGAGGAAAGATTTGTTTGTTTGTTTGTATAGAATAGGCTCCGAAACTAGTGGACCGATTTGAAAAATTCTTTTACCATTAGAAGCCGACATTATCTGTGATGAACATAGGCTACTTTTTACCGCGGGAAAATGCTTCATTCCTACGGGAAATCTAAAATAAAAGTATACACTAGCGGCTTGGCCCGGGAAATAGCGCCATCTATCCAAAATATGGTAGATGGCGTTTTATAATTTTCTACGCGGACGAAGTCGCGAGCACCAGCTAGTAGTATATAATTTACAAAGTTACGCGGGCGAAGTCGCGGGCAGCAGCTAGTTATTAATAAAATGAAGATTCTCAATTAGTAACTTGGGGGACATTCAAGTAAGTAACCCATTTTGGGGGCAGGGCGTAGAATCCCTCAAGGGTACCGTTAAGTTTAAGATCAAACCAAGTTTACCAAGATTTGGTAAACGTTAGGTACCAAGTCTTCGTAAACATTAGGTACCAAGTCTTGGTAAAACGTTACGGTGTGTTACATGGGTACTTGAACGCCCCCATTTAATTTTATCGACCGACGAAAACGAAAAAACAAAAATGGAGGAGGTACTCAATTCGACGCGTATATGTATGATCACGCATAACTTTTGACAGGGTAGTCCGATTTTGATAATTCTTTTTTTATTTGAAAGGGTGCAACCCCGAGGGGGTCCCATTTTAATTTGGAAAAAAAATTCCAACCCTAAGGGTAGGAAAACAGGGGTTGATTGATTGTTCACTCACCGATTGTAGCGTATAACCACGCATAACTTTTTACAGAGTAGTCCAATTTTGATAATTCTTTTTTTAATGGATAGGGTACCTCGAAGTTGGTCTCGTATAAATTTTGAAAAAAAATTCTTACCCTAAGGGTGGGAAAGTGGGGATGGGAAAATAAAAAATTAAGCATGTAGTAAATATTAGATTATAGCCACAAAAAAACATAAAATAAAACTTTTTAACAAAAAATAAAACCGCCGAAAAAACTGAAAAGCATAAAATAATCTTATTATCATTTTACCTAAGTAATTCTGAGTCGGCGTCAAACAAGCAAAAATTACGCGTAAAGAGTGATGCGCGGCGCCGACTCAAAATTACTTAGGTAAAATGATAATAAGATTATTTTATGCTTTTCAGTTTTTTCGGCGGTTTTATTTTTTTTTAAATAGTTTATTAAATTTAAATACAGTGCAGTTATATGTCTAATACCTAATGAACAATGAAAATGATAAATATATATTTAAAATTCATATAAAATCTAACGTTGCATCACAAGGTTAAGCGGTAATTTGTACTACATATTATAATTATTATATAGTACCAATGTATCTTTACAATGTTAATATGTTTAGCTTATTACCATATTACCTGTTAATGGACCAACCGGTTCGTCTTGCCACTATTACAGCATTCGTTTTAGGAGATAATACAGTCTTACGGCTTAAATTAAATTTGTAATGAACTAGGTGCTGCACGCGACTTCGTCCGCGTAACTTTATAAAATACTAGCTTTTGCTCGCGACTTCGTCAGCGTTGAAAAGTATAAAACGCCATCTACAGTGAAGCGGATCGCTAAAAATATCACTAAGCAGTTGTCATGTTAGTCGCTTCACCTGATTTTGAATAGATGGCGCTGTCAAGTGTATTCCGGGCCAAGCTAGTATTTACTTTTATTTTAGATTTCCCGTCGGAATGAAGCATTTTCCCGCGGTAAAAAGTAGCCTATGTTCATCGCGGATAATGTCGGCTTCTAATGGTGAAAGAATTTTTCAAATCGGTCCAGTAGTTTCGGAGCTTATTCTATACAAACAAACAAACAATCTTTCCTCTTTTAGATATTAGTATAGAAGTATAGATAGGAGGGCTTGCTTTGCCATCTTATCTTAACAAAGCGTGCCCTAGCATTCTAGCATAAGGTCAACATACATAGTATACCTAATTACCAACATACATACATAAGTTAGTACATACGAATATGTACTAACTTAAGGGTACTTAAGTAGTAACTCGAGGGTCGCGATCCTATCTCGTATGTCGTCGGAGCTCGATGGCCGTGACAACTTCCATACATTAAACACAGTTTATGTGTTGCGAAACTGACTCTAATTGCTACCGGAACAAGGCTCAGATTAAGCTTCTAATTACATATTTCTTCTTTCTTACTTAATGTACTATCTGGTGCCCGCTAAAAGAAAAAAGTAGCCTATATCCTGTGTCCTGTACGTCTAAATGTTTATCTACCAAGTTACATGAAAATCAATCAATTTGTTTCAAAGTTATGGAGGAACATACATACAAACATACATACATACAATATTCATATTAGTCCAGCAGATAACTGTGCAGTTTGGTAGCAATCGGACGTGGGCGAAGCCTGGAGCGTGTCGCTAGTTATTAATATACATCAATGTTAATAATAATATACTAGCTTTTGCATGCGACTTCGTCCGCGTAAGTTTTGTTAAATGATACCCGTTGATAATGGGTGAAAGAATTTTTAAAATCGGCCAGTAGTTTTTGAGTTTCTTCATTACAAACAAATATATATGTCGGAGCGTGAATAAAGAGAAGATTATTCATTAATTATTAATTATTAATAACATTTTTGAATTGTGTAGAATCATGTAATTCAAAGAGGGATGGTGCTAAATACATCATCGGACGTAAACACAAGTCTGGGTTTAGTATTTTCTGGTCTGTAGTAGACAGTAGAGATTGTAGCATAGTTATTATTCTATGGCATAGCAAAGACAACTGTCGAAGATGACAGCTATCGCCTATTGGCTCTTGATGACGTGATATATGATGATGGTATTTTCGGCCATGTACATTGGTTAACAGTGACGCTAAGTGCTCTGATAGTTTGAGCAAGCAAGTATAGAGGGCGCTCCAAGTGATTCGGAGCTAGGCCGGAGCTGAGTTCGGCGGCCATTGTGATTATTCAATTTCTAACTGACGCTAGCGTACTGTTTGAGTTTGTGCATTATTAAGTACTTGTTTTATTCTTTTGTTTCTTGAGTGAGACCTGAGACTTGTGGTACGTCACACCACTTTGTGATTACCTACTATTATAGTGACTTTGTAAATATAACAGTTAAGTGATCCGAACCATGTCAGAAAAGACAAGCGTGGCTCGAGACGACGCTGCACAACAAGTGCCCATCTCCCAGCCCGCTCCGAGATCAGAAGTGGGATGCTGCATTAACGCTCCTACGGAATCTGGAGCATCGACATCTGCTGGGACACCATACGGTGAAATGTTGAAAATGCTTCAACAACAAAACGAACGCATGATGGAGATGTTCCAAACATTTCAACAGCCCGCCGCCGCCGCCGCCATTACTGTCGCACCACCTAAAGTTTTGTTACCTGTTTTTAACCCCGAATCAGACGAGATTGACGCCAGAGCTTGGTGCGATACCGTAAATTTATGTTTTGTGGAAAATCCTTTGTCGGGGAGTGCATTAATTGTGGCTTTAACAATTGCTTTAAAGGGATGCAACCCTGTTCTGCATAGATGTAACCCCTTCTGGATAGATGAAACCTGGATGGAAAACAAGATTGAGACTACAGCAAGAAAACTGCACTGAAAATTTTAAACTACGCATCACAATGTGTATGAAGATGGCTGCCGTCATGACAAAGAGAACAAAGAGAGCGGCTAAGTGAGAAAGGCCTACATGCTGAGAAGATAGCGATTTCTGTCGTTCGACGTAATTCGACAATAAGCAAAGTTGTGATATTGGGATTCGTTTTAATAATTTTAAAAAGACAATATTACGTTTCACGGTAGCTGTGCGACAATAACATACGGTGTTGTTTTAAACGAGTGAAACAAAAACGTGATCAGTTTCAAGAAAATGCATCTACATACCTACCTACAAAAATTGGCGAGAGATTGTAAAGTGATGCATAAGTACTGCTTAGAATACGTTATCACTGCGAAAAATCTTATCACAAAACTGCAAACAAAATTTGCTTCGTCATCATCGGGATAGACAAAGTCATCGAAGAAGATTGTTCAGTGCCGATGTGGAGAGCGGGCCATATGGCTCCTCACTGCACTGCTGCAAGTGATTGAAAGCGGGTTGACCGGGGAGCGACAAGCGGCTGCGGGTGCGGGTGCGCGTGGAGGCCTACGCGTCGAGCACACGGCGAGTGGCCAAACGCATTGACGCGCGCGTGTGAGCGTGTGGGGATCATAATATTGATCCGGTGAGTCGTTTCCATGTTATTTTGATTGTGCGTTTGAATGCTCTTATCAGAGAGAGCGAACCGATAAATTAATTGAAAAAACAAAAAAAAGTCCAGCAATGACTTGCAGTTTTATAGCACACGGAAATCCTATCAGTTGTACTTAAATGCATAGAGGATTATTTAATTGAGATTTTGTTTCTTATTGTGTCTGATATTACTTTTGATTTAATATACCAACCCCAGTTATTGTTTGACGAGAATAATATTCTTCAAATTTTAATGTTAAACTAGAGACAGACCGCGATGCTTTTATTTCGAGTAGAGGAAATGGTCAAGTTGAAAGAGTTATGTCCACTCTTAGGAATATGCTAACTGCTGTTGAAGTCAATAAAGACAAAAAGTGGCAAGAGGCCATTGGTGATGTACAACTTGCTTTAAACTGTACAATGAATCGTGTGACTAAAAGTAGTCCTCTAGAGTTGTTAATAGGTAAGGTAGCACGACCTTTATCTTTAATTAATTTAACGGACGATTCTAACAGTGAAATTAATATTGAGGAAACAAGAGAAAATGCTATTGCTTTGATTAATAAAAACGCAAGGTTAGATAAAGAGAGATTTGATAAATCTAAAGCTAAAGTTTATAAGTTTTCTGTTAATGACTTTGTTTTAATTGAAAATCATGATAGAAATAAAACCAAATTAGACCCTAAGTACCGAGGTCCTTTTCAAGTTGTGAAATTATTATTAGGAGACAGATATAAATTAAAGGCTCTTGATTCAAATAGAACATATGTTTACGCCCATGATAGATTACGTCCTATGCCTGACAGTAGGATTCCCACAGAACTTGATATATTTTCGAATGATGATCAAATTGCGTCAGGATCGACCAATGTCGGAGATAGTACATTGAGCAACAGTGACTGTGAATAATTTTGATTTTATTTTTTTGTGTGAATATCTGTGTAATTATCATAGTGACATGTACAACAGGTGACTGAGTGATAATTCATTGGCTTATATGTTAGCTGTAAGTCATGATTCCTAACCCAGTTTAGCTGGTCGGAGACGGTGCAGTGGAGCGTATAAGTAGTGAATTGTCTGGAGGGACATGTGTATTGTCCGGTGGAACTTGTGTTGAGTCCAGTGTGACTAGTGATGGGTCTAGATTGACTATTGGTTGTCCAGAGGGACTAATGTTGAGTCTAGCGGGACTAACATTTTTGTTATTTGGAGTGTCATGTTCACTTATGATGGTTATGGTTTATTTAAAATCTGATACATTATATTGAGATGTTGTGATATGTTGCTCACTGTTGATCTGTAATAATTTTAACTTAAAAATTAATGTGTTCTGTGTGACTGTTATTGTCAGGATAACCGAACGATTTTTATTATCATCGACTAATACAATATTATAAATAAGAATCTGAGACTGCCGTGCTTTTGCTTACAGGCAACCAGTCAGAATAAGTTGGCTGCCCGGGACACGTGTGAGCTGTGGAGCCTATGATGCACACTGGGACGTGTGACAGTCAGGACAGCCGTGTCGGAGCGTGAATAAAGAGAAGATTATTCATTAATTATTAATTATTAATAACATTTTTGAATTGTGTAGAATCATGTAATTCAAAGAGGGATGGTGCTAAATACATCATCGGACGTAAACACAAGTCTGGGTTTAGTATTTTCTGGTCTGTAGTAGACAGTAGAGATTGTAGCATAGTTATTATTCTATGGCATAGCAAAGACAACTGTCGAAGATGACAGCTATCGCCTATTGGCTCTTGATGACGTGATATATGATGATGGTATTTTCGGCCATGTACATTGGTTAACAGTGACGCTAAGTGCTCTGATAGTTTGAGCAAGCAAGTATAGAGGGCGCTCCAAGTGATTCGGAGCTAGGCCGGAGCTGAGTTCGGCGGCCATTGTGATTATTCAATTTCTAACTGACGCTAGCGTACTGTTTGAGTTTGTGCATTATTAAGTACTTGTTTTATTCTTTTGTTTCTTGAGTGAGACCTGAGACTTGTGGTACGTCACACCACTTTGTGATTACCTACTATTATAGTGACTTTGTAAATATAACAGTTAAGTGATCCGAACCATGTCAGAAAAGACAAGCGTGGCTCGAGACGACGCTGCACAACAAGTGCCCATCTCGCAGCCCGCTCCGAGATATATATATACATTTTTTTTTTAAATATAGATATTATAAATATGGTAGTTATAGATGAATTTTGCTCGAAGGCGAGGACTTAGCAGAAAGGCGTTACTTTCGTCGCCTGGATTTACTTCTTAGAGTAAAATCACAAGTTAAATAAAAATACAGTGCATAATAGACTATATATTGAAAAAAGTTTGAATCTGACAAATTTATAAAAAAAATCCATTTTCTGAGAAAAAAAAATTAGTAAAATACTCCCAAAAAACAACTTACTGTTCACAGTACTAAAAATTTTCCGTGACAACCACAACACTAAAGTTTGAATTTTCTTTTTTCATATTTTACACAATATTTAAGAAAAACCTACCAATTTTAACTCTGTACTCGGTTATTTCAGAAGAGGTACAAAAATTTGTTGCGCAATATTGCACCTTAATTCATAGTAAATAAGGTTGCGGTTATTTTGGTAAAAATTGTGTCCGGTCTGAGGTTAGTCCTTGCCTTAAACGGTTGAAAATGATCCATGTTATTGATTGACCTTGTGCGCCATACTAAGCACACGTGACTAAGTGATCTAAGTTATGTGCTTAGGTGATGACTGCATGCAGCAAAAAAGTAATGATGGTTAAATATTTAAATATACTCATAGGTATATCTATATCTGCGAACAGCTAGACAGTGCGGGGGCGTAATTGCACAAAATACCAAGGCAATATTAATATCCTTTTGAATATTAAATACTAGTATTATAAAATACAAGTATTTAATATTCGTGTCTGTGAAACGATGGAAATACACATACAAAATTTCAACCCAATCGGTCAAGCCGTTTAGTAGTTGACATACCGAAAGCAGCGCCACCTACCGGGTCCAATTGTATTTTTAAATCATCCAGGAAACCATCGAAATAGCCATACAAAATTTCAACCCAATCGGTTCAGCCGTTTAGAAGTTATGTGAAAAAGAAGTTAAGTACGGAAGGATAATTCTTACTATCCGTTGTCCTTTTACGCGTTTTCCCGTAGGAGTGAAGCATTTTCCCGCGGTAAAAAGTATCCTATGTTCATCACGGATAATGTCGACTTCTAATGGTAAAAGAATTTTTCAAATCGGTCCAGTAGTTTCGGAGCCTATTCTATACAAACAAACAAACAATCAAATCTTTCCTCCTTATAATATTAAAAGTATAGATAAATCTGTACGTAGGTGAATGTTTAATTAAATTAAAAGAATCATTCGTTTTAAGATAGGTTCTGTTCAATTTCATTGTTCAAAACAATGAATGGGAGGTTATTCTCGATATTGTAGTAGCGAATAGTATATTATGATTTAAGTGGCCATTGTTTTTAAATAATAGGAAATCTATTAGAGAGCTATGTTTTTAATTCAAAGTTCTATTGGTAAGTACATTAATTTTTTTTGGCTCATTATTCTGTTTGATGTCGCTGAATTTGTTGGATGAGATTTGTTTTCAACTGACTTCTAAAAAAAGAGGAGGTTTCTCAATTCGACTAACTATATTTTTTACTAGCTGGTGTTCGCGACTTCGTCCGCGTAGAAAAGTATAAAAAGCCATCTACCGTATTTTGGATAGATAGCGCTTTCTCCCGGGCCAAGCCGCTAGTGTTTACTTTTCGATTTCCCGTAGGAATGAAGCATTTTCCCGCGGTAAAAAGTATCCTATGTTCATCACGGATAATGTCGACTTTTAATGGTAAAAGAATTTTTCAAATCGGTCCAGTAGTTTATGAGCATTTAATATTAACTGAAGAAATATTTACAGTCGGGGTAAGAGAAGGTTCGTCACCTTAAAGTCGAAATTTGCTTGCACCAGGGCAAATGTCAGTCATGCCAAAATTTCATTTCAAACGTATGTCAGTTTAGTTTCAAAAGGTACGATTTTCATAAAGGAATGAATTTGAAAACTGACGAAGGTTTTCCTACCCCGACTTTACCAAATATTTTAACTTTTGTCAGCTAGGATCGCCTGTCAAAATATCTAGACGTCAAAACGTTTTATAATTGAGTTGTATTTTTGTTGCAATGATAAAATAATAATAATATTTAAAAAAAAAACAGAAATGGTTAATGATTTTTTAATAATGACAAAAGCCTTCGTCAGTAAACGCACAATATAATATTATATGGTAAGGAAATACTTACTATAATAATACTTAACGTTATTTCTTGATCATTAGGTAACCAACACACTTTGCAATTATTGCTATTAGATGATTTTCTAAAGCTTAAAGCTCAATAAGTACTATCATTTGATTTTGGAAGTTTTTTTTGGAGTTTACTCCTTTTTCATCTGTACTTCTGTACTAATATTATAAAGAGGAATGATTTGATTGTTTGTTTGTTTGTTTGTTTGTTTGTTTGTATGTATGTATGTATGTATGTATGTATGTATGTATGTATGTATGTATGTATGTTTGTTTGTTTGTTTGTTTGTTTGTTGGTTTGTTTGTTTGTTTGTTTGTTTACGTTGTCGCGTGCCACAGCTAGTCTATACTAATATTATAAAGAGAAAAATTTGACTGTTTGTTTGTTTGTTTGTTTGTATAGAATAGGCTCCGAAACTAGTGGACCGATTTGAAAAATTCTTTTACCATTAGAAGCCGACATTATCCGCGATGAACATAGGCTACTTTTTACCGCGGGAAAATGCTTCATTCCTACGGGAAATCTAAAATAAAAGTAAATACTAGCGGCTTGGCCCGTTAATATTATATTTTTTATTAATATTATAATTAATAAAAAAGAACGGCGTTCTTTCGGCGTGTTTTTGGTATTGTGAAAATTTAAATTTTATAAAAAAATCATTTTTATAAAATTTAAATAATATAAAAAAAAAATTATAATATTTTTTTTTATATTTAGGTCGGATCATCTTAATTTTTTTTTTCACTTCACAATAATATAAATATTTAATCAAAATCAACAGGTTTTAATTTAAAAAAAAAAATTATATTGAAATAAATTATTCTTCTAAGTTAGGTTCGTTTCAAATAACTTTATCCATAATATTATTATAATTAATTAATTCATTAATTCTATTTTTGTGACTGTGGTTAACTGGAATTTGTTAAAATTACTTACTAGTTTATTGAGTGTCAAGTCAATGATAAAACCTTAAATGGTGGGCAGGCTGGCTGATGGTATGTGGTTACAGTCGTCTATAGGAAACACAAGACGTGAAGGTGCCCTCAAGTCCTCACCTTTGAGTTGCCAAGTTATAATTAAGTGAAAGTCGTATAATATGTAATCTCGCAGCATGTTTTGTTTGAGTGATCGTCTGTTCGTAACACCTCCGTTAGCAATACAATTTAGGCATTTATAAAAAACTATAGCTGTGGCACGCGAAAAGTATAAAACGCCATCCACCGTATTTTGGATAGATGGCGCTATCTCCCGGGCCAAGCCGCTAGTATTTACTTTTATTTTAGATTTCCCGTACGAATGAAGCATTTTCCCGCGGTAAAAAGTAGCCCATGTTCATCACAGACAATGTCGGCTTCTAATGGTAAAAGAATTTTTCAAATCGGTCCACTAGTTTCGGAGCTTATTCTATACAAACAAACAAACAAACAGTAAAATCTTTCCTCTTTATAATATTAGTATAGACTAGCTGTGGCACGCGACAACGTACGCATTGAAAAAGAAAAAAGTAGCCTAATCATATGTGTCCTGTACGTCTAAATGTTTATCTACCAAGTTTCATGAGGAACATACATACATGTAATACATACAGAAGAAAAATTGTAAAAATGGTCAAGTTAGTTTCAGTATCATGTATAGAGCCTATAAACACGATATTTCTGAAAACAAAGTTACTTACTCCATGACCAACCCTTCCATATTTATTGTTAGTATTATTATTATTATTACATTTATTATTCACTTCACGCGAAACAAAAATAAGAAAAATGTGTGACGTATATTGAATCTTAAAAAGGTATGACCTATTTTATGAAAACTACTATCTGCCTCGGTAGCGCAGTAGGCAGCGCGTAAGTCTCATAATCTTAAGGTCGTGAGTTCGATCCTCACCCGGGGCAAAATTTTAATTTTACCTTCCTTTTTTTTTTTTCAAATAAATATTCTAAATTGTTGGCGTTGTCCTTCTATTTTTTTGTTTATAAATTTAACAACTAATTTAATTTAATTTAAGCAACATAAAAATTATTCTATTTGTATGTATGTATCTATCTACATATATTACCTACCTAATTACACTTGCAAAAAATGGAGCAACCATTGCAAAACTTATACATTAATATCTGGTCTAAAGAATGCTTGATTTCATTACGAAATCAATTCACAATACAATGATTATATACCTGTCCTGTCCTACTGGTTGATATCGCTATTGCAATCGATATGCTATTATAATGTACACATTAAACTCAACTGTAAACATTCATTTCTTTCACAGTAACAGTAGATTTTGGTTAAAACGACGACGGAAATATAGACCACACTATATTTCCGTCTCTATATCCGGAATTCGCTATATATACATATTGGTCCGTAAGCCAGGCACTAATTTCGTCAATTATTTCCTCTCAGTCCATAATTTGTAAAATGCCTGAGAGAGTTGTATCATGATGCGTTGTGAACGTCAGCTGCGGCTCCGATGGTGGGTTGAGCAGTGGTAGCCCGTTACACTTTCAGAGTATCAGCTGACAAGCGTTCCACCAAGATATAGCCAGCTGTCTTTTTTATTTATTAACAGTAATACATAAACTATCATCTGATAAATTTTCTATTGGGAGGTAATCACTGAACACGTATATATTCGTGTGACCTGCAGACGCATAATCCACCATTTTATAAATAGCTGACAATTTTGTTTCTTCAAAATATTAGGCTAACTATAATTTGATGAATTTTTAATCGGGAATAAGTGATTAAATATTTTTTTTATTATGTGCGTGGGCGGCTACCACTCTACTGCTCAACCCACCATCGGAGCCGCAGCTGACGTTCACAACGCTTCATGATACAACTCTCTCATTCATTTTACGAGTTATCGATTGGGAGGAAATTGGTCATGAAAATCTGTCGCTGGCTCATGGACCATATGTAGAAAGAAGAAAGAGTTATTTTCACATATTCTAAATGAAGTTGCTATGACTCGCCGATGGAATTTCTTTAAAAGCGCCATCTATTGAGTAATATGAGAAGCTTAGATACATAAAATCCATAAAAATGTTTGGTTTTTCTGTGATTTCAAATAGCTAACCAGTAAAAATAACTTAATATCAATTTTAATTATAAAAAAATCTTATTGTTGTTTTTATGTTAATACTGTGATATTTATAATATTTTTTTTTATTATTATTGTTGTTTTTATGTTAATTCGTTTTTATTGATTAGGCTTTTTGATCAAATTTTAATTTAAAAATAATGCATTTATATTAATTTTGTCTTTTTTTCTTTTCAGATCGCATATATACATAGATATTTTATAGCAAAGTAAGTACTTATTTATAATATGTTTAATTATTATTATAAAAAATCAATAATCTTAAGTGTTATTTATTTATATGTAAATGTAACACTGAAATGTATTGTACGCTAGCTGTAGTTCGTTTTTTGAAAATCCCATAGAAACCTAAAATTTTTGCAAGATAAAAAGTATCCTATATTTTAATCCATTTAATAAACTATCTCTGTGCTAAATTTCATCCAAATCCGTTGTGCCGTTTTTGCCTAAAAGATTAACAAACATCCATCATCACAAACTTATTAGTAGGACACTTTATTTTATATTTTCAGTTCATATAAAAAAAAAAGATTTGTTCGTTTGTTAATTTATTCCTTCCGTTTGATAATAATACAATAAGTAATTCAACAATTTATTTCAAAATTTCATAATTATCTTTATCTTTAGGTCATCTTCAAAATGGCGGATCAAAATCATAACTGTTATAATATTCGCCTAAATTGTGTAACATCTATTGTGTACTTTATTCCTTTATTAATAGCGTTTATTTTGCAACGGAAACATTTCGAAGATTATTTATAAAATCATTATTGAAATTGGTCAAACAATTGTTTACGTTTTGTTGAAGGTTAACTTTTAAAGGTCACAAGAAAAACTAATCAAATATTTATTTAGTTCATTTTAGGCATAATTTGTTAACAGGTCTTAAAGATTACTTTGTATTTTACTAGCTTTTGCCCGCGACTTCGTCTGCGTCTGTGTTTCAATATTTATTGCTCATAATTATGTTTTCGTCAGACATTGAATTTCTTATTTCCTTTTTTTAGATCATCCCGCTCGGGAACAATACTTTTTTCTGGATGAAGAATTAGGATAATATTTAAATTCCTTGGCATTATCGAATTAGTTAAATACGATTAATATTGATCGCAAGAAATACGACAGAAAATATATAATATGACACTGACAATGACAGTAATAAATTCGTAATGACGGACCATTAAAAAAGTTTGACGTTTATATGAAACTATTTTATTGGTCAGAGGTGTGAACCATATTGATCCTTGTTGTCATATCTAGTAAGTCTACTTTCAAATGCAGTTGTCTGCTTGATCAGAGGTTTTACAAGTCCAACGCGCCTAAATTATGACCAAATTGGCCAAAGTGTTATTGCAACAAGGGGTCATAACTAGCTGGCGCCCGCGACTTTGTCCGCGTTGAAAAAGAAAAAGTATCCTATCCTGTGTCCTGTACTTCTAAATGTTTATCTACCAAGTTTCATGAAAATCAGTTAATTCTTTTAAGAGTTATGGAGGAACATACATACATGCAATACCTACACTTACATATTTATAAATATTATTACTAGCACGCGACTTCGTCCGTGTAACTTTATAAAATAAAATACATTCGTGTCTGTGCAACCATGGAAATACACATACAAAATTTCAACCCAATCGGTTCAGCCGTTTAGAAGTTATGTGAAAAAGATAAGTACGGAAGGATAATTCTTACTACCCGTTGTCCTTTTACCCGTTTTCCCGTAGGAATGAAGCATTTTCCCGCGGTAAAAAGTAGCCTATGTTCATCACGGATAATGTCGGCTTCTAATGGTAAAAGAATTTTTAAAATCGGTCCACTAGTTTCGGAGCCAATTCTATACAAACAAACAAACAATCAAATCTTTCCTCTTTATAATATTAGTATAGACTATAGACTATCTTTTGCTCGCAATTTTCCGTGAATCTGAACATGGATTGCACAATCCATGTGCGTGACTAAAAATTTAATATCAATATGAATCTACATTAACGTGATATTTTCTATAACAGTCAGTTTTCATAACGTGACTATTCAGTAACATATCTACATTATCGATCATTCGATAACACGTTAAATATTGACTGGCGTTATTTTTTTAAACGGAATTATCTATATAGTCTATCTATACAATGAAAAATTGAAGTGACTCTTTCCCTCGTAGGCACATCATAATTAAAAGGAACATAAAAAAATAATTTTGATTTTTCTTTTACTTTACACTACTTGTAACTTTTTATACTTACACGTAAAGAATAATCTATTACTAATTTTATAAAGAGGAAAGATTTGATTGTTTGTTTGTTTGTTTGTATTGAATAGGCTCCGAAACTAGTGGACCGATTTGAAAAATTCTTTTACCATTAGAAGCCGACATTATCCGTGATGAACATAGGCTACTTTTTACAGCGGGAAAATGCTTCATTCCTACGGGAAATCTAAAATAAAAATAAATACTAGCGGCTTGGCCCGGGAGATAGCGCCATCTATCCAAAATACGGTAGATGGCGTTTTATACTTTTCTACGCGGACGAAGTCGCGAGCACTAGCCAGTAGACAGTATTTTTATAAGGTCAGCAAACAGGTTGACGATCCCACTGCACATATTATTTATTTTTAAATACAAAGAAAGCGTACACTTTCTTCCATCGTATACGGCCCAACAATCCATCAAGTTTTAATAACGACCACCCGCCGTCGACCACGTTAGGCGAAGTTTACATTTCACCGTTAAGCGACCAACTGGGTTACTATATTTTTTACTGTTCATATAAAGAATGTATTGTTCAATATTATATTGTACTAGCTGGTGCCCGCGACTTCGTACGCGATGATAAATTAAAAATATAAAAGCAATTATAACGATTGACGCCTTGTTGCTATAACACATTGGCCAGGCGTTAGTTACAGTTTTATATTTATAATATTAATAAGGATTATCAAAATCCTAACTAATGCTATAAATGCGGAAGTGATTCGGTCTGTCTGTTAACGTTATCTTTTCACGCCTTAACTACCAAATTGATCGTCACTTTTGTATACACGTTGTCAGGGATACAGAAAGGAAAAAGTACTGTTCATGAGGGATCATTTAAATTAATATAAAAACTAAGGCCGGTTTCAGTGCTCTCTTGACGGTCAGTCCTGAAATCTGTCTTTTTGATATTCCGTCATTATAAGAATCTGTCTTTTAGTGAACCCGTCATTATAAGAATCTGTCTTATAAGAGATCCCGTCATTATAAGAGTATGTCTTTTTGAGATTCCATCATTATAAGAATCCGTCATTATAATAATCTGTCTTTTTGAGGATCCGTCATTATAAGAATCTGTCTTTTAGAGAACCCGTCATTATAAGAGTATGTCTTTTTTAGATTCCATCATTATAAGAATCCGTCATTATAATAATCTGTCTTATAAGAGATCCCGTCATTATAAGAGTATGTCTTTTTTAGATTCCATCATTATAAGAATCCGTCATTATAATAATCTGTCTTATAAGAGATCCCGTCATTATAAGAGTATGTCTTTTTTAGATTCCATCATTATAAGAATCCGTCATTATAATAATCTGTCTTATAAGAGATCCCGTCATTATAAGAGTATGTCTTTTTGAGATTCCGTCATTATAATAATCTGTCTTTTTGAGAATCTGTCATTATAAGAATCTGTCTTTTAGAGAACCCGTCATTATAAGAGTATGTCTTTTTGAGATTCAATCATTATAAGAATCCGTCATTATAAGAATCTGTCTTTTTGAAAATCCGTCATTATAAGAATATATGTCTTTTAGAGAACCCGTCATTATAAGAGTATGTCTTTTTGAGAATCCATCATTATAAGAATCCGTCATTATAAGAATCTGTCTTTTTGAGAATCAGTCCTTATGCGAATAACCCCACTTTACGCACCTACTTGCGGTATGTTAATATTGCGTTTGTCAATTGCATTACAAAATCACAACCTCCTCTCGAACATAGCTAACAGTAAGCGACCTTCGCCAGCTGTGCGTCGGCGATGTCTTTATTATTTCTAATTACACACACAGCCACTTTTGAGAGCAAAGGTTGACGCACAGATTCATATAATACATAATTATAATGAGACATTACTTTGCATTCAGGAGAATAATTTATAAAGGTTAAGTCACACACAATTAATTGACAATACTTAGTAAAAAAATAAAACCGCCGAAAAAACTGAAAAGCATAAAATAATCTTATTATCATTTTACCTAAGTAATTTTGAGTCGGCGCCAAACAAGCAAAAATTACGAGAGTGATGCGCATTATTTTATGCTTTTCAGTTTTTTCGGCGGTTTTATTTTTTGTTAAAAAGTTTTATTTTATATTTTTTTGTGGCTATAATCTAATATTTACTACATGCTTAATTTTTAATTTTCCCACCCTTAGGGTAGGCATTTTTTTCCAAATTTATACAAGACCAACTTCGACGTATACCCTATCCATTGAAAAAAGAATTATCTAAATCGGACTACTCTGTAAAAAGTTATGCGTGGTTATACGATACAATCGGTGAGTAAACAATCAATCATCCCCTGTTTTCCTACCCTTAGGGTTGGAATTTTTTTTCCAAATTAAAATGGGACCCCCTTGGGGTACACCCTTTCAAATAAAAAAAGAATTATCAAAATCGGACCACCCTATCAAAAGTTATGCGTGATCATACATAGTAAATATATATATATATATATATATATACGCGTCGAAATGAGTACCTCCTCCGTTTTTGTTTTTTCGTTTTCGTTGATCGAAAATACAAATTAGGCTAAGAAAATAGGTGATGTGATGCCTTTCTACTAAGTCCTATTAGTATTTACTATCAAATCAACTGTAAAACGTCCATATATACCTGTATTTTTCGTAAATACGCGTAAAATGCGTACGACAAAAAAAAGTCGGCATCTGGCAACCCTGGTAGAGTCTTTGATGAGTGCACACAATACCTATAAATATTATTTATAGTGATGTAATCTTAGTTTGCACACAAAACCAGAACTCGTGGTAAAAGCCACGCCTGCGTTGTGACAAAAATCCATTCACATTAGAGATTCTAAGTAACTCAGTGGGTGACATCAAGTCTCTGCCTCCCACTGTCTTGTCACTTTCGATTTTTTTCTGTCACAACAAAAGAATGTTATTCGTTTCGATAGATAGAGACCCTTGGCCTCGAATACAAATTACCAACTTTTCAAAGCCTTACAAGTATTTAAGTATATTTTTATGTGAAAGCCCCTAGGGACTTTAAATTAATGGAAGGTGGTAACAATACAAAATCAATTATCAATACTAATAATAAATCTGTTAGTGTAGGTATTGTATATGTATGTATGTATGTATGTTTCTCAATAACTCTTACACGAATTAATTGATTTTCATGAAACTTGGTAGATAAATATTTAGACGTACAGTACAAAGGATATAGGCTACTTTTTTCTTTTTCAACGCGGACGAAGTCGAGGGCGCCAACTAGTAGAGTAATAAATATGGAATTTATTTACTTTTTAACAGAAAAAAGAGAGCCCGGACGAAGTCGCGGGCATGAGCTAGTCTGTACTACTAATATTATAAAGAGGAAAGATTTGATTGCTTGTTTGTTTGTTTGTATAGAATAGGCTCCGAAACTACTGGACCGATTTAAAAAATTCTTTTACCATTAGAAGCCGACATTATCCGTGATGAACATAGGATACTTTTAAGGCAAGGACTAACCTCAGACCGAACACAATTTTGACCAAAATGACCGCAACCTAATGTGCTATGAATTAAGGTGCAATATTGCGCAACAAATTTTTGTAGCTCTTCGGAGATAACCGAACAGATTTCAAATTGGAAGGTTTTTCTCAAATATTGTGTAAAATATGAAAAAATAAATAAAATTAGCCGATTCAAACTTTAGTGTAGAACGTAAGTTAATTAATGAGCCTAAAACAAAAGTAGTTGTCACGGAATTTTTTTAGTACTGTGAACAGTAAGTTTATTTTTAGCAGTATTTTACAAAAAATTTTTCTCAGAAAATGGATTTTTTTTTATAAATCTGCTCGATTCAAACTTTTTCCCATAGAGTCTATTATGCATTGTATTTTTATCTAACTTGTGATTTTAGTCTAAGAAGTCAAACTAGGCGACGAAAATAACGCTTTTCAGCTAAGTCCTCGCCTTAACCGCGGGAAAATGCTTCATTCCTACGGGAAAATGGGTAACAGGACCACGGGAAGTAAGAATTATCCTTCCGTACTTATCTTTTTCACATAACTTCTAAACGGCTTGACCGATTGGGTTGGAATTTTGTATGTGTATTTCCATGGTTTCACAGACACGAATGTATTATATTTTATAAAGTTACGCGGACGAAGTCGCGTGCAACAGCTAGTAACTAATAATCTGTCTAACCGGATGTAGTTCTGACACTGTTTATTTTAAATTTTATTTATTTCCTCGTTTTTTACAGTTACAATAACCCGCCTTAGATAACTGACCTGCAATAACATTTCTCCCACGAATACTAAGGTCACACAGGTCACTTAGGTCTCTTAGGTCACCTGTAGATTAAAATGAGACACGAAAAGGATCTGGCCTTTAAGAAATCACGTGTAAACGAATCACAAAGGCAAGCACTTGCAATGCCACAAGCACTTTACACGAAATGTGTTCAAGGCTTTCTTTCTATTAGCAAACCACGACCCACGCTCGAGTCACGTCACCAATACATTATTTACGAGATGAGCCTAATTATTGCAAGGCTGTCCGCTACACAAATACGTTAAAAGGATGCACATTAAGACGAGGACTTAGCAGAAAAGCGTTGTTTTCGCCTATAATAGCCTATAATCTATATACTTAATATTATAAAGGGGAAATATTTGTTTGTTTGTTTGTATAGAATAGGCTCCGAAACTACTGGACCGATTTGAAAAATTCTTTTACCATTAGAAGCCGACATTATCCGTGATGAACATATGCTACTTTTTAATGCGGGAAAATGCTTCATTCCTACGGGAAAACGGGTAATAGGACAACGCGGGGTAGTAAGAATTATCCTTCCGTACTTAATCTTTTTCTGGTCATCTGGTTGTCAAACTGTCAACACTGTAGTGATAAGCTCTAGAAGAAATTAAGCGAATAAAAATACTTACAGTAATCTTTGAACATAAACTTTGTTACAAAATACTAGTAAAACCACTGTGAAGCGTTTATAAATAAATTGAATTGTGTAATTGTTGGAGATCGCTGAAGAATTAGAAGCACAATATCATCAAGGACTTGAGGTTAGAAGATACATAATACATAGAGGGTAGGAATTAGAATTCAAACAGTAATAGGCATATTCATAAACGTAAACTAAACGGACATTACAGTCAGTGTTGCCAACGGCGAAAATAATTTCCTGCGGTTACGTTCCAATCTACGCAAACACAACTTCACAACATTACAATGGAAGGTCAATTTAAAATTTTATTTGACAAAATGAAGATCGAGATGCAAAACCAAAATACTGAATTGAAGGATTCTATCACAAAAAGTATTATGGACAAAATGGAAGAAAAGTTAATTCCTATAGTGGAAGAAAACAAAAACTTAAAATTGAAAATAGAGAAATTGGAAAAAGAAATAGATTATCTAAAAAAAGGGGAGAGGAACAATAATATCATAGTATTTGGCCTGGAAGAAATAGAAACATCTTCTTCTGAATTATTACAAAAAATCAAGGAAAATCTGCTCCATGACTTAAACATTAATGTGGAGGATAATGAAATCAACAAAATTCATCGTTTAGGCAAGAAAAGCAGAGAAAGTAATAAGCCGAGACCAGTACTATGCTCGTTTATAAGCAATTGGAAAAAGAACGAAATTATAAAAAATAAAAGGGGCCTAAAGAAAATAAATATCACTGAAGATTACTCGAAGGAAGTGTTAGAAAAAAGAAAAACGTTGCAAGCAGAGTTGGTTGAAGAAAGGAAAAAAGGGAATATAGCATATTTGAAATATGACAAACTAATAGTGAAAAAGAATAACACCAGCCAAGAGAAAAGGAAAAGAGAATCATCTATTTCACCCTCTGCTTATAATGACCAGGTCAAAAAACAACAGACTGTATCTTCGATCAAGTCAAATAGAACAAATGCTTTTGATTTGATGCGATCTAGATCCAACTCTCTTTCTAATACTCAAAAGCAATAACAATTAAGAATCGGCAACCTGAAAGACAGCAACTTTACCAAAATAACAATCAGAACACCAAAAACAAATAATATTACATGTCCCAACCCGGCTGGTCCCCGTGGGACATTAGACCACCACCCTCCAGGCATTAGACCACAACAAAAACAAGTAAAAGAACAGAAACAAGACAAACAAGGAAATCAAACAAAATATAACAAAGGAAATAAAAAAGATAATAAAGGCAAGTTCTTTATATCAACGCTCAATACAATGACTTTAAGGACAGACGAAAGTTTGACTGAGTTAGAGGAAGCTTTGGAAACATTAAATTGGGATGTCATTGGACTATGTGAGGTGAGACGAATGGGAGAAGAAATCAGGGAATACCAAGATCATATCTTCTATTTTAACGGAGAAAAGCAAGGCATGTATGGAGTTGGGTTCTTGGTCAAAAAGCAACATAAAGATAACATCGCCCAATTCAAAGCCAAATCGGACAGAATAGCGATACTGAATATAAATATCACCGGACTTAAAGATCCTGTCTCGATAATACAAGTTTATGGACCCACCGAACAAGGAACAGATGACGAAAAGGACAAATTTTACTCAATGCTCCATGAAACAATGGAAGAGACATATAAACAAAAAATAATAATTGGCGACTTTAACAGCAAAATTGGTGTTCAACAAAAGGGAGAAGAGCATATAATTGGTAAATATAGCACAGGTAAAAGAAATAAAAATGGACATCGATTAGTTAATTTTGCAGTGGAATACAATTTGAAAGTTATGAACAGCATATACAAGAAGAAAATGAACAAACAATGGACATGGATTTCCCCTGACGGTAAAATTAGAAACACCATAGACTTTATTTTAACTAATATACCTTACTATTTTGAGAACGTAGAAATTATTAACAAATTAAACTTTAAAACAAATCACAGGATGGTAAGAGGGACAATAAAGACATGCAAAACTAAACGCCCGAGAAGTCATATAGGAAAAAACTTTATACACGTCATACCTCCCATACCAGAAGAAATACAATCAAAATTGAAAAGACTGCTCCCCAACATGAAATCAGATAATAATATGCAACATAAATACGATGAATTGGAGAAGTACCTGCTGAATATATATAAGGAGATAACAAAAACTAAAACAAAGAAAGATAGAATAGGGGCAGAAGCAAGAAAACTACTACAGGAAAGGAAAGAACTTTTGCAACATCGGAAAAATAATATCAAAGAAATAGAGCGGATTGGCAAAGAAATTAGAATCAGTATAAGAAATTATAAAAAATCATTAAGACTAAGTGTAATCAACAAGGAAATAGAAAAAACCGGAGGAATAAGGAAAGCTCGCAAGCAACTTAATGATCATGCCCAATGGATACCAAATATTGTGACTAAGGACTCTTATGGAAACTTAAAGGTAATGAGGAATAGAACACAAATTTTAGAAACAGCAACAAACTTTTACAGCAACTTGTACTCTCTCCAATTGTCAAATAACAACGATCAATCAATGGGATGCCAACACAGAGAGGAAGATCCTACTCCCAAAATACTTCTAAGTGAAGTGAGGAATGCCATTCTTTCACAAAAAAGTAACAAAGCTCCAGGTGACGACAAAATTGTTAATGAACTTCTAAAAGAAACTATCAACATAATAGAACAACCAATAACCGATGTTTTTAATGAAATTGTGCTCCACGAAGAAATACCAAGTCAATGGACAAAATCGACAATAGTCCTCATACACAAGAAGGGCGACAAGAGCAAGATAGATAATTATAGGCCTATTAGTCTGATGTCAAACCTCTATAAAATATTCTCAAAAATTCTACTTGGGAGATTAACTAACATTCTAGACAAGCAACAACCTAAAGAACAGGCCGGCTTCCGAAACGGTTTTTCCACCATTGACCATATACACGTTGTCAAGCAAGTGATGGAAAAATTTAACGAATACAACAAAATATACTATATTGCGTTTGTAGATTATAACAAAGCATTTGATTCCTTAGATCACAATTTTATATACGAAGCCTTGTATAGTCAAGGGGTTGACAATAAGTTTATAAGGATCATAAAAAATATATACCAAAACTGCACGTCTAAAATACAATTAGAGAAAGTAGGTCAGGAATTCAAAATAGAGAAAGGCGTAAGACAAGGAGATCCATTGTCCCCCAAGCTATTTACAGCAGTTTTAGAAGAAATTTTTAGAAACCTCAATTGGTGCAAGGGCTTAAATATTAATGGATCAAAACTAAATCATCTTCGTTTCGCCGATGACCTTGTACTCTTTGCAGAAGATCCAGTGACCTTACAGGAAATGCTGGTAGAACTGACTACGGAAAGTGCAAAAGCAGGACTTACCATGAATGTGACCAAGACAAAGGCATTAACCAATGGCACTAAAGTAAAGATACTCATAGGTGATCAAGAAGTAGAATATGTGGATGAATATATATATCTGGGTCACGTAATATCACCTAAATTACAGATGTCATTAGAGTTACAGCGTAGGGTAAATAACACATGGTCAAGATACTGGATGTTAAGAGAGGTAATGAAAAGCAAATCTATACCAATAACACATAAAAAGAAAGTTTTTGATGCCTGCATTCTACCAGTACTTACTTATGGATGTCAAACATGGTCATTCACAAACCAAATCATGCAGAATCTAAAGGTATGTCAACAAGGAATTGAAAGGAGCATGTTGGGAATTAAATTGAAAGACAAATGGCGATTAACCCAAATTAGAGAAAGAACAAAACTCACAGATGTGATCAGCAGGGCAAAAATGCTGAAGTGGCGGTGGACTGGTCACATGATGAGATTGGGAGACAAATGGACGAGAGATGTCACCGAGTGGTATCCCAGAGAAGGGAAGCGTCGAAAGGGCAGACCAGTAAGACGTTGGGAGGACGATTTGCCCAGGGACTGGAGGAGAGCGGCTCGGGATAGAGAGTTATGGAAGAGCCTGGAGGAGGCCTATGTCAAGGGACAGCCTGACTTACAGATTGCCGATGTCAGTATTTAAAATTAATGTAAAAAGTGTATGTATGTAAAATGTAATGTCGGTGAATAAAGGCTATTTTTATTTTATTATTATTTATACTTAATCTTTTTCACATAACTTCTATACGGCTTGACCGATTGGGTTGAAATTTTGTATGTGTATTTCTATGGTTTCACAGACACGAATGTATTATATTTTATAAAGTTACGCGGACGAAGTCGCGTGCAACAGCTAGTAATAAAATAATATAGCCTATATGTTACTCGCTGATAAATCTTATAAGTAAAGCGGTCTAGTACTTTTTGTGTTTATTAATTACAAACATACCAATCTTCTTTCTTTGTAATATTAGTATAGATTTCATGAAACTTGGTAGATAAACATTAAGACGTACGGGACACAGGGTAGACTTAGACAGACTTTTTTCTTTTTCAACGCGGACGAAGTCGCGGGCGCCAGCTAGTATAATATACAAATTAGACACAATTTATTTGAGCCCCTATTTAATATACTCAGTCGGTGATCAATGATGATAATTAACGACAATAATTCGTTAAGAGATGGCGCTGTATCCGCTAAGAGACCGTTTAAGATTCCCCGTCCGCAATGAATTCGCAAATTGGAATTGGAAAGCGCCGAAGTGGGACGCACGTGAGCGCGCGTACCTCAACAATTGAAAGTTATTTGTTTACATAGAAAACAGAAAAAGATAGAACCAAATAACAAGTTGCCTAATCACTCTATCGATTTTACTCACCACTGAAATACTATTCGGATTAAGTATAGGAAAACATCGATGTATAGGAAACTGATCACATTGAGCGACTTTGAGCGAAAACTTGTAACAAAAAATATATAAATAAGTGTTATTATCTATACTAATATTATAAAGAGGAAAGATTTGATTATTTGTTTGTTTGTATAGAATAAGCTCCGAAACTACTGGACCGATTTGAAAAATTTTTTTACCATTAGAAGCCGACATTATCCATGATGAACATAGGCTACTTTTTACGGCGAGAAAATGCTTCATTCCTACGAGAAATCTAAAATAAAAGTAAATACTAAACGAATAACATGACAACTGCTTGGTGATATTTCACGGTAGATGGTGTTTTATACTTTTCAACGCGGACGAAGTCGCGAGCACCAGCTAGTTATGTACATTTTAGACGCGACATCGTCCGCGTTGAAAAAGGAAATAAAATAAGAGTAACTAGCTGGCGCCCGCGACTTCATCCGCGTCCGCGTTGAAAAAGAGAAGTCTATCCTGAGTCCCGTACGTCTAAATGTTTATCTACCAAGTTTCATGAAAATCAGTTAAGAGGGAAGTATAGCTTTGCGATAAGTATTTAGGAAAACACATGCTATCGCTTGTGCCCTCTAGCCCCGGGGCAGTCGTGCGATAAAGAGCGTTGCAGCTTCCGATTGACAATAGTCCTTTTTTTGATAAAATTTCATTTCGGGAGAAAACAGTTTCCACTAACTAAATCTTAACAAATCACTTTGATTTTCATGTCGATCGTTTCAGCATGATATATTCTAGGTTTATAGGTTTCGCTTTTTATAAAAAAATAGATGGTTTTTATTAAACAAACGGTTTAATTCGACAAAGTTTTAATCATAAAAAATAAGTTATTTGAGGTGCCTATAAGTTAGAATCTAATGCAAGTTTTGAAAAAAGGAAAACCTATAAAATTAGTCTTTCACTGTGTCAATAACATGCAAAAAAATCATGGAGATTGGAAAATATTTAGAAGTGGAAAAACGTTTTCTCTTTTTGTATGGACGAGTGCGTGCTATTCTTCCCTCTTAATTCGTTTACGAGTTACGGACGAACATACATACATACATACAATACCTACACTTACAGATTTGTTAATTGCTGACGCAGCTGACATCTTTATCGCTGCGACGACGCGACGGTGGCGCCGCCACACGTCAGCGGCGTCCAATTCTTTACATTTTTAGACGATCACTAGGGAATAGGGAATAGTACTTTTTTTCAATGAATAAAAATACGCTATGTCCTTTCTTGTAACCCTGACAACGCGTATGCAAAATATAATGATGATCCATTGTGTGTTATGGCGTTAGATTAAATAAGTGGTACTTGATCTGTGTGGTTAAGTTAGCGACTCAGTTAACATGCGTGAAGTACAACTTGAGTACAACTATTGCGTAGTCAAGCGAAAGTTGTGTTTGTTAAATATTCTCTTTGTGAACAAACATACAAGTTAACTCTTCATTTGAACATCTTAACACGATTGAAGTGTGAGATGAGGTTTTTAATTCCTGACCATATAAAAAAATGTATATGAGTATTGATTTTTATAGCAGTGACAGTGACAGGTCACATTGCGTTTCCGAGTCAATAATTCTATACTAATTTATTTATTTATTTATTTAATAAAGTGTCCAGACAGAATGCAATTATGTACATGAACAGTGAATACTATAAAAATACGTGTATATGATAATTTACTAAATAAATTGCATTTCTAAATGATTAAATTAATTTTACTATACACTAATTATCTTCATTAACAGTATTATATATAACTAATATTATAAGGATATTAACTAATATTATAACGAGAGAAGTTTTGTAAGTTTGTTTATATACTAATGTTATAAAAAGGAAAGATTTGATTGTTTGTTTGTATAGAATAGGCTCCGAAACTAGTGGACCGATTTGAAAAATTCTTTTACCATTAGAAGCCGACATTATCCGTGATGAACATAGGCTACTTTTTACCGCGGGAAAATGCTTCATTCTTACGAGAAATCTAAAATAAAAGTAAATACTAGCGGCTTGGCCCGGGAGATAGCGCCATCTATCCAAAATACGGTAGATGGCGTTTTATACTTTTCTACGCGGACGAAGTCGCAATCTCCAGCTAGTATATATATATAGAGAGAAGATATAGAATACATTCTTCTTCAAGATAGTGTTGCGACACTAACGCCAAATACCGAAATACCGAATTCACCGAAACATTCGATTGCCAAATCGATGCTCTATCGATTAGAGATTTGCATCGACACGTAATGTAAGTTGATCAACCAATCGCTCGACTGATTTCAATATGGACGCTTACAACATAGTGATGGCTTCTTCTTTTTATATGACATCATGACTTTATTTGCCTTCATGAAAGTCTTTCCGCTTACACTAAGGTATGTGAGTTTTTGGAGTTTACTCCTTAAGAGTTAAGAATTGATTTGCAATATATGTATAACTAGCTGGTGCCTGCGACTTCGTCCGCGTTGAAAAAGAAAAGAAGATGGTCTACACTTACAGATTTATTATTAGTATTAATTGATAGCATAGTTTTTTTTACATATACTTTATAACGGAGCTTACATATCTTTGTTCGAATAGCATATATGTATAACTAATTAATCTGCTTCAAGCATTTCTTTGCCAATACATAAAGGTATAATTTGGTAGGTTATAACGCGTGACGTTTGCGAGCTTGCGACACGTCTCACGTCTACGATTTACGAGAGACGAGAGAATGCAATGTTTCATTTTGTTATTACTTGAATCACGTAACACGAGGCACGCTGTGGATTCAAATTACAAATATTTACACGTGTCTATTCTATATTACACAACAGAACTCTGAGCTAAGCTGTTTATTTGTGGATTAAATACACTAAATACATATAACGTACCAAAGTAAGTAGCTACGTTTGATTTTTTTTTAAATATTTTGCTGTTTAAGTAACAAAACACCTTTATTATTATATTTATTTTTGCTGACTCTATAATATTGGTCAAAATCAAAACGAAAAAATTTGGTTAAAGACTAAAATTTCTATCAAAGTACTTTTGTCCTTTTGGACTACTCGAGTTCTTATTATAGACTACTCGCGGGAGCTTTATCATATCGATGCTGTCATTTTGAACTAGAGCTTTTGAATTTTTTGAAAAATACTGTACATCTTATTACTTTGAATTCTTTCGACATTCTTGCTAAAGTAATTATTGGATTTTCATGCCTGTTATAGATCCTTTCGTTAGCTCAAATTACTTTTAGACAACTTACTCAATGAATTTGAAATTTGCACATCGATCGAATTCTTTCGTAACTGATTTGAATAAGATTTCAGGCTTAGACACTATGTTGCAAATCTCTTGCATACAATTAGTGCATCAATACAGCGTTTTTTCAAAATACCAGAAAAATACAACATACAGGCCAAAATCTGTATTCAAAATGAAATTTGGTAGATAAATTTGGTAATTTAGACGTGGTATTTTTTTTAACGTCGTTATACTTAGTTACATTCTATTTTCTTTTTAATATTTTAAAATATCTGAAGTTTCAGAGATATTGCGCCATCTATACACAATATTATTTTAAAAAAAGAACAATGTCGTTTTTTCGGCTTATTCGAATTTATTGTGAAAATTTTATAAACGTTCGTAAGGAGTAAATTCCAATCGTGTGTCGAAGCTGACACACACAATTTCTTTTTCTTACCCCGACTGTACATTATATGTTTTTAATGAACTTTGGTGTAGAAATCCTTTTCTCAATAACTACTTAAAATATTGTAGGTATCATTTCTCATTTACTATCGTTATCGTAGTACCTACCTCCAGGGGAATATTACCTTAATAACATAAATTAACATAACGACGCAATAAATATTAAAATATGGACATATTTATGGATAGTAACCAATTATGTAACGCTATTGCCGCAATTTATTACACATAGAAATGTGTATGATAATTTTTTTAATCAAAACTTTGAAAGCATATTTTCTTCAACGGCCACAAACGTGTTTAATAACTTCAGAACGTCTTTTATTCCGTTAGTGATGTTTTCTTATTTATTTTTTTAATTAAAAAATTAAAAAATATATATATAAAACGCCTGACATTTTTATTGCTGTTACACTTTTGTCAGACGTAAGTTTTCTTAATTTTTGATGATCTTAATCAATCAATTAATACTAATAGTAAATCTGTAAGTGTAGGTCTGTATTGTATGTATGTTCCTCCTAAACGAATTCAGACGTACAGGACACAGGATATGTTACCTACTTTTATCTTTTTCAACGCGGACGAAGACGCGGGCGCCAGCTAGTACCTATTAAAAGTGTAGCTACCTAGCCCTACAAAGCTAACTAAATGCTGAGATTACGATAAGAGAGATAATACACAGAACAATAAGACTCTTAGCTTAGTCTGTGATCAAATAAAAGGGAAAATGTCAAGTTTGTTGACCTGTGACGAATAATCAGATTATAACGGCTTTTTTATTTACTGTTGCGTCATTATGGTTGCACTAGGTACCATTTTTTTAACCTATTTATTTGGGTTCCGGACCCTTTTGACCCACAAGTTTTGACCCTACCCACGAAAATGTGCCCGTATGACCCGCTAGTCTTTTTTATGTCCCGTTTGACCCGCTGTTATAAAAATATTATGAATTAAATAAAACGATATAATTATGAGAAAAGGATTTATTAATCAACATACATAAAATATAAAATCAGAAATAAGCTTTTTATGTACATTAAATATTAAAAAAAAAAAATTGTATACCCTATATGTAAAAAATTTCTAATATTAGTCTGTCTGTTGCACGCTTATCTAAGAAACAGCTTAACCAGTATGAATGCGGTGTTCCCTGACAATGATTATTATTATTATTATTATTATTATTAATAATGATGATTTTATTTTATTTTTTTATTATTTTATTGACGATTACTTTGATTCAATTATAATATACTTTTTTATCCCGGAAAAATGTTAGATTTCTGCGAGATTCTCATAAAACTAACTGCAGATCATTACACAAAGTTTTATGTGTATGTTTGTATGTTCCATTGATTTATGCCTTAACTATGAACAGAAATAAAAACTAAATCTCAAAATCCAAATTGGATAATCTTCCATAATATGCAACCATCCGTTGTCCATTTCGTCAATCGGTATTAAAGAAAGGGCTACACATAACATAACGTCATGTCTTTTTTTTGTATCGCTTGGCAGAAATGGAAGTAGCATCCGCTCACTGATACACTTGGGAATACTAATCTTTTGTAAATTTTTCGGGGCGCAAATTTGGAATTTAATCATCTGAAAAAGATTTTCATAAGTTGTTTGTTTTTTATTCATTGTTAGGGCATAAATCAATGGAACAATATTTTTGGACTTCTCATCACTACCTATGTCACCATGTGTAGTATAGAGTTGGTAGAATGGTTTCACCACACATTTAAAAGTGCCTTCAGCAAGAAAATGTTTTATTTTGGGCATAATCATTTTAGCTTCATGATTGGCTAAAACTAAAATTCTTTCTTTGCCTTCATAGTCCGATAGTAATAAATGACGATATTTTTCGGGAATATCAATTTTAATTGCATCCAGTTGACCCTTGTTCTCAAACAATAGCAGTCGGCACTGACTTTACCAAAGTTGTCACGCCTATTATATTTTTGTTAAACGGTCGGTCACAGTGCAATTTCTACATTTATATAAATAAAGAAAAAATGTGTTGCTAACCGTTTATCTAACCGTTTAGCAACACATTTAAGGGATTCATTTAGGCTCGAGAATTCTGGACCGACTGTACATTTTATAGTTTTCCATTGTTTAACAGTAGCGGGTCAGAAAGGCACTAAAAATCAATAAATAAATTAAATTAAATAATGTTCTGACCCACAGTGGGTCAGACGGGCACCTAAAAGTGGGTCCAACGGGCACTTTTATTCAGCGGGTCAAAACTTGTGGGTCAAAAGGGTCCGGTACCTTTATTTGTACTATGTACAGCATTTTTAAATGTTTTTTTTTACAAAATTAAATATCCCCTTTTGAATTATCACTCCGATCAGTGCCCATATTAAATAATTAATTGAACCCATAATTTTCAAAAGGTCAGATTTTCAAAAAAAAGGACAGACTTTCAGATGGTCAGTTTTTCAAATCGCTCAGAATTACAAATGGTCAGTTTAGTACAGTCTCTACAAAAAATTCTTCCTGAAATTTCATACCAGGAAATGAAAATAAAAAAGTCATAATATGTTTTTCACTTGGAAAAAGTGCCGCGAAAAAATACGCGTAGCGGGAAAATACAGTTTTTTTTTTAAATAAAATGTTCATAAATTTAATTACTTCACAATGATTGTTAATTTGCTCACTGATCAAATCTATTTCCCACTGTACGCCCGTAAACTATGAGACAATGAAATGACGGAAGTAGAAAACTTCCCTCTTTGCTTGCAGTTAATCACTAAACCAACACCGGAACCAACTTAATCTCAACCTTATTACATTGGGAATAGAATCCCTTATAAATGCAAATCCATCTTTGTTTAAGCCGACTGGGACAAATGTCCGTATAATCTTTTTATCAGAATTTCAATCTTACTGCACATGATTAAGGTTTAATTTTAAATGCTATGATAAGTTCGCTTTAAAGTTAGTGTTAAAACGGCAACTCGAATCGGTTTGTCACGACAGTTACTGGCCAGTATTTTCTCAGTAATTCGATTTTTCCGTGTCTACACATTTCTATTGATGAATCGATCAATTTGTTTTGTATTTTTATATTTTTCTACGGGTAACGAGTTCGTATAGCCCAATTATTTTCAAAATTCGAGTGAATAGGCAACTTTGGGTGAGCTTACTCTATCATAGGCCATCATCGCTAATAATAATTGAAAAAAAACACGTGCCTACAGACAGATACAAATTTCTGTGAAACGTTTATTATAACAAGAATTCCACAAACTTATTACTAATCCGTTGTTTCAATGAATGTAACTACATATCTCATAATTGTGATACAATATACCGTAGTTTTAAAACAAAAACAGATCACAATTCGCTGCAATGTCTTGCACTCAGATTCCCAAGCGTTGCGAAAAAAAAAGATTGCTCTCTGATAAGAAACGTTGCGTGGATAAGAAATGCAATTAAATGCAGCTACTCGCGGACAGATGGCGTTACATACGCAACATTAACTTTTTTACCGAGACTGGTGTCGTGCAAAATTGATCTGTATTTCCTAAGCAGTAAACCTCGAATTGAGTTTGTGAATGTAAAAATCAGTTATGCAATTTCCTACTGTCATTATTACAATACATATCGGTTTCGTACAATATTATATTGTTTGTTGTTGAGACAGTTTTTTTTAGTTTGTTTATTATTATAAATAATAATAATAATAATAATTTTAAATAAATAATTTAGATTTTTGATTTTTTTTTCGTTTATTATAAGTTTGTAGTTTACCATACTAAGTAGTAGTACGAATGAATGAAAAATTTAATTTGATTTGATTCCTAGAGTATAAGCAAGCTATTATGTATAGTGGATTTGATAGAATGGATTGATATTATACAAACAGTATACCTATGTTGCCACGATAAAAACCAGTCATACTTAAATAAAATTACAATGTTATGGCTACAATATTGCGGCGCCGTTGCAATAATATTATGAAAAATATAAGAAAAACATGTGAATTCAATACGAACCGGGTTCCCGCCATCTTGAAACCCATTTGCAAACATCATGGGAAGTTGTTTCTCAATTGCCTTTGGAATTAAATACGTATCATGACATTACGGAACATTACACCATGCATTTGTACTTTGGTTTCACCATAATAAAATTTTCTTTCTTTATGTACAGTCGAAACCAGATAAATATATACCACTAGCTGTTGCACGCGAATTTGCCCGCGTAACTAATGCTCTCTGATAATTCAATCAATTATTCAAATCGGTCCAGTAGTTTCGGAGCCTATTAAGAACGGGTATAAAGGTACACTAGCGCCACTCATTAAAAAAAATATTATCTCGTGACTGAGAAGGAATTATTAATAACGGCTACACAAAGCCCTCGGTAAGTATGTCTACAATTTTTTAATGCCTTTTATAAAGTTTCATATTTAGACACGAAGCAATAAAATTCGATCTAAAGAAAAGCGGCCGCATTCGTCTAAATCGTATTTTATTGCTTCATGCCTTTATACCCGCTCTTAAATGCAAACAAACAAACAATCAAATCTTTGCTCTTTATAATATTAGTAAGTATAATAATTTTTTACTAATTCATATTGGTTTAAAAATAGTTCCCAACAGCATAATATAATAGGTTAGGTAAGGTTGATATGATATGACTGTTTGGAATCCGTCATTCAACCGTCATTCATCCGTCATTCAAGAGAACTAAGTGAAGCTTCCGGTTGGTTTGGCCCACACTGCTCGTGTGAAGCCGGGGTGAGGTCACTGGTCGAAAACAAATGCGTTTAATACACTTGAATTGCGAAATATTCTATTTGAATTTCGAACCAATAAATATTCGATGGTGGTCCGCACTACCTACTGAGTTGACTTTCTCTCGGATTCCTTCTCGTACACGGTATTAATAGTCGTGTAGCGGATATATTACAAGGAGTCTACGCCCGCCTATTTGCGGTAGCAATCATATTACTCTGTGGTTAACCACAGAGTAATATGATTAAATAAATTTAAAATTAGTTTTAAATGCTACAAGTTTCTTACAAAGAGGTTGTAAATTTGTAATCATACAGGAGCACATAAATGCAAAAGACAAACCTATTCACAGTCATTCTCTGTATGTCTCTTTTTCACACAAATTTTAATAATATCGCATGTACAGTCGGGGTAAAAAAAGGTTTGTCACCTCAAAGTCGACATTTGCTTGCCCCAGGTCAATTATTTTTCAGTCATGGCAAAATTTCATTTCAAAGTCTCTCATTTGTCTGCTTAGTGCTTTTAGTTTATAAAGTTACGCGAGCGAAGTCGCGCGTAACATCTAGTCTATGTTAATATTATAAAGAGAGAAGATAGAAGTTACATTATCAGTAAAATAGTCTATATTTTATAAAGTTACGTGGGCGAAGTCGCGTGCAACAGCTAATATAACGTGAAGTCGCTTCCCACCGTATGTCCCTCTGTATGTACGCTTATATAAAGTAATTAGGTTATATTAAATTATTCTTGTGCGTCTAATAAAGAAACATTTAAAACATAATGAGATCATTATGCAAGTGATTGACAGCAAAAATGCCTATAATTTATGTATGTGGGTTCGTTCCAAGGGCAGCACTAATGCTGATTCTTGTCCAGATATACGACCTGTGTTATGAATAGTGTGTCAATGTATTGTCCACCTGTTCACTTTTAAGTTACACAACTTGATACTTGCTTATCAAGTTCCGATCTTAATCGCCTTTAAGGACTGAAGAAGGCTAATTTGGGTTTACCATAATAAAATTGCTTATTGCTTATCAAGTTTCGATTTCAATCGTCTTTAAGGACTATTTTACAAAATAGCAAATTTGGGTTTCAATTGGAGTTGTAGTTGGAGTTGCAATTGGAGTTCAATTTTGGAGTTCAGGGTGTCAAGTTTCGATTTCAATCGTCTTTAAGGACTGTTTTACAAAATAGCAAATTTTGGTTTACTACACAACTTGCTTTTTGCTTATCAAGTTTCGTTTTCAATCGTCTTTAAGGACTGCTTTAGAGAATAGAAAATTTTGGTTTACTACATAACTTGCTTCTTGCTTATCAAGTTCCGATCTTAATCGCCTTTAAGGACTGTTTTAGAGAATGACGAATTTTGGATTACTTGTAAACATACATCTGTTATAAGTGTGCGAGATGACTACTAAACCGTTTTGACTCAAATCCAAATCGCAATTTTTTTGTGATTATAATCACTATAGTGTCAAACCTATTTATAGCAGTTTGATAGTCATTTACAACAAACTACAGGAGGATTTCCCCAGTAAGGTTTCGCAGTTATTTGGGCTTGCACAGTTTGGGGGCCACCACCTTACAGAAGACCACCGTGAAATAACTAGCACGTGTGCTGTTGTCTTTCGGTGAGTGAGTAAGGAATGTTAGAGCCCTTTTCCCAGTACTCATCCTTAATCCTACTGTAGTCGGCAGCGAACTTGCAAGCACAATATGTGCTTGTTATAGGCGGCGGTAGCCACCTACCATCAACTGGACCCTCAGCCACTAATTGATGGTATGTGGTGCTTGATCGTGGCGACCTTGACATAAAAATAAATATTAAAAAATAATTGTCTGTCTTTGCAATAAAGAGTTTAAAATACTCACACGACAGCAAATAAAAGTTAATATTTAAGATAATGGTAGCTATCAAAGTATTTATCAAAAATTCAATTGGCAGCGGAAGAACGTTTAAAAAAATAATTGATAAAAATCTTACGCATTTTATTGGCTGTTGTTAGCTTTGAAAAGGTCAAAACACTTTAGACTTGGACGGAAGGCGGGAAGCGAAAACAACTGCAGTTAAAATAATATTTTATTACGAGATCAACGCTCTATTGTTTATAGTGAAAGTTGCGAACGAGAGAGTGATTGCAGGGTGTGACGAACGGACAGCGGTTCCGACCTTCATTTCTTGTAATCAATGAGATAATATAACAGTACCCACCTGTGGACCCAATTGGGCCACTTTAATAGTCATTTGACATGGTTTATTGGGGTAAAATTTAATTATGTTGAGTCTCTTTACGACGAGTCTTTTAACGTCGACAATCTTTACGACGAGTCTCTTAACGTGAAGTCTCTTTGCGTCGAGACTCTTTACGACGAGTCTGTAGCGACCTCCTTTAACGGACTTTTTGATTTTCTATTTCTTTATTTAAAAGAATCAAAACCAAGACAGATCAGTGCACATTGACGCAGCTACAGAAAGCACGCGCTTTCTCGCCAACGTCTTAATTTGTAAATACATGCACCCGCCTTTGTACATCATGTAAATTGTTATATAACGTTATATAAACGTATATAGTAAAATGTGGTATATATTTCATTCACCATTCATCCCACAAGTCTCTTAACGTGAAGTCTCTTTACGTCGAGTTCTTTACGACGAGTCTCATTACGTCGATTCTCTTAACGTGAAGTCTCTTAACGTCGAGACTCATTACGTCGATTCTCTTAACGTGAAGTCTCTTAACGTCGAGACTCATTACGTCGAGTTTCCTTCTATTGTTTTCAGAAAGAAGTTAAAATCTAAAATGGCACATAGGCGCAAAATTGTCAGTCTATGTGTCTTTTGTAAGATGTAATTCGGAGAGTGTGCACGGGAGCTGCATGAACTCATACCGCCTTCTCCTTTCTTCCGTCAGACATACAGACATACGGCTGGTTACCATCCGCATCTTGTCGAAATCCCTCCTTTTCGAACTAAGCGCTTTGAAACATCCTTTATAATGCGCACTGCCAAGATTTGGAACTCCCTGCCGGCGGCGTCTGTGTTTCCGGGCTCATATAACCCTAATCTTTTCAAAGTTCAAGTGAATAGGCATATTCTGGGTGAGTTCGCTCCATCTTAGGCCTCATCCTTGCTACTCAGCTGGTTGTTGACCAAGAGCTAACCAATCTCTAATAAAAAAAAAGTTAAGGTGTTTATACTATTTTTAACCATCGACACAAAAACGGGGCAAATAAGTTTGACGTGTGGCTGTGTCTGTCTAGGAAATCGTAGCTCCCAAACGGATGTCCTGATGTCCGAAGTTTGGTTGGCATACTAAGACTTACTGTTAGTTCGGCGACATTTCCATGACATAGTAACCTTGACCTGATGCTGCGGAACACCCAACTCCTCAGCAACTTACAGCACATATAGCGTGTTTGAGTTCAATAGAAAGTGATTTTTTAATATAGCTTGTATAACTACAAATATAAAAAGAATTCACTTAGTATAATACCAATTGTATTATGTTCTATCATTAAGATCCATTTTCAACCAACCTCTAATCGCTGTGTTTGTAATTTCGGTGAATGAACGAATGACTGAGTAATATATAACAGCAGTGCTTTTATTCAGTTTTCAAACAATTCTATTGTAATTTCGTCTTTAATCATATGTTTGCCAGGCTTTTTATTGTCATAAATTTCCGACAATTGCTCCGTGAAAACGTCGAAAGTAAAAGTGCTTCAATGCATGCTCACAAGTTGGTTATAACGTGGTAATTGACTTTTTTTAAAATTTGTTTCAAACGGTGAGCATCGAGAAACGTGTGGCAATTAAATATTATTTTCTAGTCTATTTTTAAGATAATGTGTTGCGGACAAACAAAAATGGTTTATAGAATTATTTTATTTGAAACTAATCGACAAAGGTAATTCTAGGTCAAGCCTTATAAAACCTCCCTTAGAGGATACCAAAATCAATTGCAAAAATAATCTGGTACACCATACTGGTAAACATTGGAAGGTTTTAACGCGTTTTACCAACCAACCAAACACACAACTCTTCAGTTGTATTAATTACTAGCTGTTGCACGCGACTTCGTCCGCGTAACTTTATAGAATAAAATACATTCGTGTCTGTGAAACCATTATGGAAATACACATACAAAATTTCAACCCAATCGGTCAAGCCGTTTAGTAGTTGACATACCGACAGCAGCGCCACCTACCGGGTCCAATTGTATTTTTAAATCATCCAGGAAATCATTGAAATAGCCACATAAAATTTCAACCCAAATGGTTAAGCCGTTTAGAAGTTATGTGAAAAAGATAAGTTCGGAAGGATAATTCTTACTACCCGTTGTCCTTTTACCCGTTTTCCCGTAGGAATGAAGCATTTTCCCGCAGTAAAAGTAGCCTATGTTCATCACGGATAATGTCGGCTTCTAATGGTAAAATAATTTTTCAAATCGGTCCAGTAGTTTCGTAGCCTATTCTATACAAACAAACAATCAATCAAATCTTTTCTCTTTATAGTATTAGTATAGATCTATATCTATTTATGAAATCGTTCCTGCTGTCCATTTTTTCAAAAAAAAAAAAAAAAAAAAATTAAGGCAACAAGATCTGTTTATTTCGTGTACTGTAGTGAAATCCATGTTACGATACAAAGAATCCAGAGAAAGGCTTCTAAAAGTTAACAACTTGGAAATTGTTCGAACCAAATTGGTTCTGTACTATCTTTTGTAGATATTTTGATCTTCATGTCGAGTTGTAATACTATTAGAAAGTCTTTCACTTACCGATACCAAACAATGCTTCTAATTGTAATGCAATAAAGTGGCCAAGTGAACCCGTGAGCTAAAGTGACCGTGTTATGTATTTATTTGAGCTGAGTTTAATTAAAAAAAGTGTTCAAGTGAGCTGTGGACTCAGTGGGCTGTGGGCCGATAGGATACTAGGATACTAGGACTCCTACTTAGGAACACTAGAGTAATTTTGTCAGTGGGCATTACAAATGGTAAAATTAAATCCTTATATAAAAAATTCGTGTCGCAGTCATGTTTGTCGCCTATGAACTCCTAAACTACATATGTATATTGATAATTGAACAAAAAAAACCGACTTCAAACAGAGAACTAATAAGATACTTACTTATCTAATGAAAAAATTAACAAACGCACTAGTCGCCACTAAGATTTTCGAAGGTTCCCCTCGATTTCTCTGGAATGCCACCATCAGATCCTGGTTTTCTTATCATCGTACCACCCTTGGGATATCTTCTTTCCAATAAAAAAAGAATCATCAAAATTGGTTCATAAACGACGAAGTTATCAGCGAACACACGTACCTAAAATAAAAACCCATATATATACGGTCGAAATGAAAACCTATTTTTGGAAGTCGGATAAAAAAAAAAAAGAAAAAAAATCTCCCAAAAAAATGTTAAACCTAAATAGTCATAAAATAAAAACACCTTTTTTTTCATTTTTTCATTTTTTTTTTCAGATTCTGGACCGACAGCGCCTAACTAATAGAAGTCTCGAAGAAGCACCTAGAAGAAAGTACATAAAATGAGTTGTGCGACGACCAGATAATAAACTTGAGGCATTTTGTTGAGATGAGTGAGCGGTGAAATGAAAAACAAAATGGCGGCGAAATTGACATTACTCTGTGGCGTGTTTAGTGTGTGTTTAGTGAGCGTGTTGGGACACGTGGCTTTAACGTATCCACCTGCGAGACGGTTCGATTTAGACTTTTTAGATAATTCCAGAACGAAACCGCCATGCGGAATGCCAAAAGGTATGCATTTTTTTAAATTCATTTCATTCTAAGGTCTTCTTGAGGAAATTTTTCATTTTGCTTTACTTCTTTCTTTCTACCATTTGGCAGTTAAATAATAAAACTTTCTGTACCATCGTCCATCATATTATCAATTTAATCTTTACATTTCTTTTACATAGCTATATGTAAGCTAAGTATATGTAAATATTCCAAAACACACTTAAAACAACTTCAGGCCATATTTTTTTTATTTTTTTCGTTTCAATGGTTCAAAATTGTACCATTATGGCAAAGATTTAATTAGATTATGCATTTTGATTAAAAAGTTAATGTCTTTTTAACTAATTTTCGAATGTTATCCAAATTACTGAAATTTTTTAAAGTGTAATTTTAAAAAAATCAATGGCCTGATTTTGAACGATGTCCTTTTTTAGTTTCCATGCCTTATTAAAAAAATTATAGTGAAATGGTACATGTATTAAAAAAATAGACAACCTTTATTTAGCTACCTAGACTTTTCCCGCAATGGCTAGTTTCACAATTATACTGCGACGTTCATAGTATATAGTATCTAATCTATCTAAGCTAGGCTATGCGGTGGATGAGTCAGCCGGGCCTCGGGCTAATGACCTGTCGAGGTCGGGTCTAGAATGTAAACAGAGATGCTGCAATGCCTAGCATAACTTACCTACTTGTCGTACAAGCACCTTAAATAAATACTAATATATTATAAGGAGGAAAGATTTGTTTGTTTGAGTTGAATTTAATTTCTCTGTCTCTCTGTCGACCTTAACATAAAAAAATAATTAATGGGCTCCGATACTACTTGATCGATTTGTAAAATTCTTTCACAGTTGTGGTTGGGAAGTTAGACAGGGCGTTCCAAGTCTATGCGACATGAAGGGAAAGTACCTTAAATACCTTAATATGTAAAACTTTTTAGTAAAAAATTTATCCGCTGAAAAAACTGAAAAGCAAAAAATTTTTTTTTTCAAATTTATATGGGACCAACTTCGAGCTATCCATTAAAAAAAGAATTATCAAAATCGGACTACTCTGTAAAATGTTATGCGTGGTTATATGCTACAATCGGTGATTGAACAATCAATCATCCCCTGTTTTTCTACCCTTAGGGTTGGAATTTTTTTTCCAAATTTATATGGGACCAACTTCGAGCTATCCATTAAAAAAAGAATTATCAAAATCGGACTACTCTGTAAAATGTTATGCGCGGTCATACACTACAATCAGTGAGTGAACAATCAATCTCCTGTTTTCCTATCCTAAGGGTTGGAATTTTTTTTCCAAATTTATATGAGACCACCTTGGGATTACACCCTTTCAAATAAAAAAAGAATTATCAAAATCGGACTACTCTGTAAAAAGTTATGCGTGATCATACATAAAAAAATAATATATATATACGCGTCGAATTGAGAACTCCGTTTTTGTTTTTCCGTTTTCGTCGGTTGAAATGACTAAGTTATTTTTAAATATTTATATAGTTCAAAATATAACAATAACATAAATATTTAATACTCGTATATTAATCATATTCTTGATAAAGTAGGCACCTATCCTAAGTAGATATTGTCAATCCCGTGATCAATGCATTACCTAGTGAAAACCGCATTCAAATAGGTTAATCCGACACTGTTCGTTACGTTATAAACCGTAAACGTATAAAATTGATAACCGTTTTTTAAAATATATACATTTTGTACATGTTTATTACATAAAATATAATTAAATAACATTATAAAATACTTTTTATTACATAATAGTTAAAATGATAAGACGGAAAAGATAAAAAAATTCGCATTTGCTTGACAAGCAGTCGTGGCCGAGTGGTTAAGGCGTCTGACTCGAAATCAGATTCCCTCTGGGAGCGTAGGTTCGAATCCTACCGGCTGCGTAACATTTTTATTTTTGTTCTTTTTTTTTTCATAAATATTTTTTATTACAGTGTAAAAGTCTTTTTGCTACACAATACGGTATCTTTTTAGCATAAATTTATCTATGAAGAAATGTTTTCCACGGAAGAAGCATTTCACTGGTCACTATTAAATTAAACAATAATAAAAAATAAGGTAAAAAAAGGTAAAAATTATAATTACGCAATCTCTTTTTTAAGTAAATATTTGGGCAATTAGATTTTTTTTTAATGTTTATTGTATTTTTTTTTTCAACGCGGACGAAGTCGCAGACACCAGTTAGTATTACTCGCTGTGATATTGTAGCTTTTTTCTATAGTTGAAAGAATTTTTAAAATCGATCCTGTAGTTTTTGAGTTTTTTCATTACAAACAAAAATACAAAATATATTTTTTGTTTATGATTTTTGAAATTGTTAAAATAAATAAAAAAATAATGTGTAGGTGTACACTAAAAAAAAATATCGTATACATATTATAATAATATATTATTAACCTATTCGTTCGTTCGTTCGTAACAAAAAGGAAAGCAATTAATAAAACTCGACCGTGACAGGACTCGAACCTGCAATCTTCGGATCCGAAGTCCGACGCCTTATCCATTAGGCCACACGGTCTCACGTTGGGGGTGGTCAATGTTAGGTTTATGTTCCAATAAAAGGGTTGGAGGGATGCGCGCGCAATATACCTCCCAATACAATAACACTTTATTATATTACTAGCTGGTGCCCGCGACTTCGTACGCAATGATAAATTAAAAATATAAAAACAATTACAACGCTTGACAACTTGTTGCTATAACACATTGGCCAGGCGTTAGTTACAGTTTTATGTTTTAGATAATCCCTCGGGAGCAGTACTTTTTTCTTGGATGAAAGGTACCCTATGTCCTGTCTGGTGTCCCAGACAACGTGTATGCAAAATTTCATGGTGATCGGTTCAGTAGTTTTTGCGTGAAAGCGAGACAGACGGACAGAGTTACTTTTGCATTTATAATATTACTAGTGGGTGCCCGCGACTTCGTTCGCGTTGAAAAAGAAAATATATGCTAGCTTGACCCGGGCAAACGTTATTTTGCAACTATCACTTACCTACCGAAAAAAAATTCTTAAAAATCGGTCTTAGAGATCGGACCTCATACTACAACAAAATTCTGAACGCACCTATAAATATTTGACAACCAAAGGGACAATTTTAGACAAAATAATGTCATCTCATGTCATCTTATATCGCTGTGACGACGATGGCGCCCCCATGCGACAGTAGCGCCCAATTATTTATGTTTTTATATGATCCCTCGGGAATACTAAGTCCTTTTTTTCTGGATGAAAGGTACCCTATGTCCTTTCTGGTGTCCCAGACAACGTGTATGCAAAATTTCACGGTGATCGGTTCTGTAGTTTTTGCGTGAAAGCGAGACAGACAGACAGACAGAGTTACTTTCGCATTTATAATATTAGTATGGATTAGTATATTAGTAAATTAGTATATTAGTATAGATAGGTACGCTTACAAAAATCATACAAAAATGGTCGTGAAGTTCCACTTAATTATCTTGTTACCAATAGAAATTTTATAAATGTAACTAGCGTTTAAAGTAGAGAAGTTAAGTAGTTAAAAATAGAGTATTAAATATTAATAAAAAAATTTGATTTATATAATAATTATGGTGTATTCTATAGACCTGAAAGAATAATGTACCGTTAGAAAAAAATTAATTTCATTTTTCAACAAGTTAGGCAATTTGTTAATTAACAAAATATTTTCGGGTTTCTATTTTCATTGAAAACAATAAAAAATGTTTAAATAAAATTCGTCTTATGAATTTTTCGTTTTTTGGAGCCCTTCTTACTTAATAGGATCACATTATAAAAGCTTTTAAAAATTGTTTATTTTGTTCATAATATTTTTTTTTTAAATAAAATAAAAGAAATTTCAATAAATTGTTAAAAAAAATTTTAAGCATAATACTTATTATGGATGTTTTTGCATCTAAAAGTGGCAATAAAAAATATGGTGATTTTTTTTTACATACTTATTTATTTATAAATTGTTTATAAACAAAATTGTTATATTGTTTATACCAATTAAGTTTTTACAAGAAACTCTTATGATCGATGATCGTCATTACAAATCTAAACCTACCAAGTAGTGAAAGATTTTTCAAAATCAATGTAGTAGCTTTTGAGTTTATACATTACAAACATACAAATCTTCCCTCTTTATATGTAATAGTGTAATTATTTAGATTTGTGAGTAAGTAGTAACACAGAGTAAACAGTACCTGGTTATGTATGTACCTACTATTTTAACCTAGTAAGCAGTTAAGTATATATAAGAATGCTGTGCGTGGATACTCCTGCGAAATTTTAATGTTATGTAAACTCTAAAAAATTACATAACAAAAGGTAATAAATAGAATAATAGAAAAAGTTCTCATGTTATGTTACCTATTTTAAATAATAAAATTACGTGGGTATTGTTGCGACATCTATCGTCATTAAGCAATATTAGAGTAATCTGGGTCAGCTTGTGTTACTTTCGAGCTAATTGTACAGATGGCGCTGAAATTGTTAATTAACATTGATAATATTTATAAAGGAGGGAGTTTATTCATACATAATTATATTATTTTTTTGTTATAGGAACTTTGAGAACGTCGTTTTTAGCGGGTTCAACTTTCACAGTTCATTGGCATTTAGCGTATGCACACCGAGTAAGTAATAGATATTTTAAACGACAACTAACAAGCCCGGCTAGCTCAGTCGGTAGAGCATGAGACTCTTAATCTCAGGGTCGTGGGTTCGAGCCCCACGTTGGGCGTTCAGATGTTTTTATAGTTTTTTGGAATTCTTAATATGTTTTATACCTTTAGCTAGTCAAAGAGCAGGTGATTCCAAATTTGTTCTGAACAAATATTGTGACAACGACTAACCTCAGACCTAAAGACCGAACACAAGTTTAGCTAAAATGAACGCAACCTAATGATCTATGTATTAAGGTGCAATATTGCACAACACATTTTTGTAGCTTCTCGGAGATGACCGAAGATGTTTAAAATTGGAAGATTTCTCTAATATAATCTTTCTCTCTTTTAAAACTTAAGTTAAATAAGCTTAAAAACAAATTAGTTGTCGCTGAAAATTTTTATTACTGTGACACGAAAAGTTTTTTAGGTATTTTAATTTGCTATTTTGTGATTTTTTTGTATTTAAATTTGGTCCGTTTTAAAAGTTTTTAAATAGAGATTATGCACTGTATTTTTTATGTAAGGTTTATAATTTTACTCTTAAGTAATCAAATTATTATGCGACGAAAGAAACCGACATTTTTATTAATTTTTTTATGTTAAGACAGGCCACTTGATGGTAGGTGGCTACCGTCGCCTATAACACAAGAAACTTCACAGATGGTCAAAGTGTCATAGAAGAATTAAGGACATATTTGGTGACAATTAATTTTTTTTTTATTATTTATCTTTCAGGGTGGCTTTAGCCTTAGAATATTAGATTACTTAGAGAGGCCTGTTTTAGACCTAACTCCAAGAGCTCGTGGTTCAGAATTCGTTCGCGACGACGTTACGTAAGTGTTTAGTATTTTTTTTTTATTTGAACAATTTTTTTATGTTATGGTAGTCAGATGGGCTACTTGATGGTAAGTGGCTACCGTCGCTTAGTACAAAATCAACGCCACAGGTGAAGCAAGTGTGCTGTAGGCCTTAAAGTGCTACAGTACTTTTAAGGAAGGCCTATTTCTTCCTAATTTGGACTCTGGCATCTCTTACTCACTCACAGAAACATGACCGTTAGAATATTTGTAAACTAGCTGTTGCACGCGACTTCGTCCGGGTAATTTTATAAAATTTAATACATTTGTGTCTGTGACACCATGGAAATGCACATACAAAATTTCAAGCCAATCGGTCAAGCCGATTAGTAGTTGACATACCGACAGCAGCGCTACCTACCGGATCCAATTGTATTTTTAAATCACCCAGGACCCCATCGAAACAGCCATATAAAATTTCAACCCAATCGGTTAAGCCGTTTAGAAGTTATGTGAAAAAGAAGTTAAGTACGGAAGGATAATTCTTACTACCCGTTGTCCTATTACCCGTTTTCCCTTAGGAATGAAGCATTTTCCCGCGGTAAAAAGTAGCCTATGTTCATCACGGATAATGTCGGCTTCTAATGGTAAAAGAATTTTTCAAATCGGTCCACTAGTTTCGGAGCCTATTCTATACAAACAAACAAACAAACAAATCTTGCCTCTTTAAAATATTAGTGTAGATAGATACATTATTATTATGTCCATAACACATACATAAAACAACATAAAATATAATATCTATTTCCAGCGCACAGAAATATGAAGTCCGTCTACCATCTGACTTCACATGCGAGAACTGCACCCTTCAGTTGCAAAGAGAAGCAGGCGAATGGGGAGACAACTACAGGTTTTGGTCTTGCGCTGACATCGACATTGTTCCCAGTAAGTCTAACATGGTATTGGACATTGGTTCCTAGTTGGTGCCTGACAAAATAATATGTAAAGCAATACAATATAACATACTCGAAATTCCAAAACCCTGGTAAAAAAGTACATTATAAATGACGTCTGTAAGTTTAATATTTTGATTTAGATTTTGGAGTCATCATGGCCTCTCAAAAAAAATAAAAATACACTAAGTATTTGACTTTATCACAAAATGTTTCCTATTATGTCACTCATTTGCCATACTATTATTATTACTTAATTTATAATTGATTATTGACATAAAATAAGATTTTTTTTGATATATACCGTAGATTCGGGTCCGTGGTGTTTGCCCACAGTGGTGTTAGCACCTGTGGTGTTTGCCCATGATTTGAATAAATTAAATTTCATACTTTTTTATGCTTTTCGACTTAGTACAGTAAACCACAATTTAAATTATTAGTTTAAATTACACAAAATTCGGGTCACTTTAGCTCTTTGGCTCATTATAAAAAACATAATGTTTGAATTTTCCCACTTTTACTTCTCACGTTTGAAACACCCAGTAGCACTACCATGAGTTTATGACGACCGAAATCGCTAGCGAGAGATGAGCGAGAACGTAAAATATTTGTATGAAAAAATTGTACAGCGCCTCTAGCGGTCATTCAAAGAACTAAAACCGGTAACATGAGTTGCATAAGTGAAAAACATATCGAATGTAGTCGCTAGCGACTAACGTTTAACTTGACATTTTTATACAAAATCGGTACCATGAGTTACAAATTTGACTGATGCTCTCGAGAAATACCGTAACGTTAGTAGTTAAATCATTCACTAGCACATTGAAGGGTGAAAGGTTCGTTATCGACAGAAGTAAACTAACGTAAGATTTCGATAGCAACTCATGGTATTGCTACAGATATATTAGATGGTGTTGGTTTTTTTTTGTTTTGAGCCAAAGTTACCCCCTAGAGCTAAAGTAACCCGAATCTATAAAGGCAGTAATTCTAGTATTGTAAACTGATCAACACACTTCCCTATTTCCAGGAAAAGAATACCACGAGACGTGTTCTGGCCACGGCTTCCACATCCTGGGTCGTTGCAAATGCAATAAAATGTACTCAGGACCGAGGTGCCAGTTCTCGGACGAATGTTCCGAAGACACAGACTGCGGTCTTCGGGGCAAGTGCGTGGACATCAATGCCACCGAATCGCCCAGCAAGATGTGTTACTGTCCACATGGCTTTTACGGGAAGGGCTGCAATAAAAGTGAGTATAAATTCCAGCGAGGTGCACATATTTCGCTGCTTCAATATAATCAAAATTATACTTTTTACAGGAATTAATCGGAAAAAAAAAAAAATCTATTTTTTTCTTATCTATACTAATATTATAAAGAGGAAAGATTTGATTGTTTGTTTGTATAGAATAGGCTACGAAACTAGTGGACCGATTTGAAAAATTCTTTTACCATTAGAAGCCAACATTATCCGTGATGAACATAGGCTACTTTTTACCGCGGGAAAATGCTTCATTCCTACGGAAAAACGGGTAATAGGACAACGGGTAGTAAGAATTATCCTTCCGTACTTATCTTTTTCATATAACTTCTAAACGTCTGAACCGATTGTGTTGAAATTTTATATGGCAATTTCGATGATTTCCTGGACGATTTAAAAATACAATTGGACCCGGTAGGTGGCGCTGCTGTCGGTATGTCACATACTAAACGGCTTGACCGATTGGATTGAAATTTTGTATGTGTATTTCCATAATGGTTTCACAGACACGAATGTATTACATTTTATAAAGTTACGCGGACGAAGTCGCGTGCAACAGCTAGTATATATATGTTAATTTTGAATATAAAAAAATATCAAAATATACTAAATATTGACACTAAAATCGGCTTCTAATGGTAAAAGAATTTTTCAAATCGGTCCACTAGTTTCGGAGCCTATTCAATACAAACAAACAAACAAACAATCAAATCTTTCCTCTTTATAATATTAGTATAGATTAAATAATGCACGTATTTCAGAGGCCCCCTGGAAAGACAAGAATATAAACATGGCGTTGTACAATAAGAGAGAATTGTCGAAATATTTCAACCTCTACTGGAGGATTATAAAGGACGAAGCAGAAATTGAGATGGTCATGATTGTTAACGGAACTTCGTATGCAGGTGAGCTTATTTATTATTTTCTTACAATTAAGTACCATAAGTTCAGTCCAGTTATTAAAATCATCGTCATTAAAATCATCATCATCATCATCATCATCATCATCATCATCATCATCATCATCATCATCATCATCGTTATCATCATCATCTTCTTCTTCTTCTTCATCATCAGCATCGTCTTCTTCATTATCATCATCATCATCATCTTCTTCTTCTTCTTCATCATCATCATTATCATCACCACCATCATCATCATCTTCTTCTTCTTCTTCTTCATCATCATCGTTACCATCATCTTCTTCTTCTTCTTCATCATCATCATCATCATCATCATCATCATCATCATCATCTTCTTCTTCTTCTTCTTCTTCTTCTTCTTCTTCTTCTTCTTCTTCTTCTTCATCATCATCATCATCATCATCATCGCCATAGCACTCCACCATAATTACTTTTTAGGTGTAAAAATATTTTTCTGTGTTAATAATGGAAGACGTGAGTGGATGAAGGTGTTAAGTCGCATTTTTGTTTTTTTTTGGGTTTTGTGGGTTAACCTTAAGATCGTCCATTTAAGACATTTTTGGAAAATAAAAAGTTGAAAAAGGTGTTATGTATAGTTAGTTTTAAAAAGAAAAGAGTGCAGAAAAGTTTACTTTTGTCAATGGAAGAGGGAGCTATGTTCACTTTTTTTTAATTAAATAATAGAAGTGTTTAATTGCTATCATCAATACTAATAATAAATGTGTAGGGGTCGGTCATGGAGTAATTTACTTTGTTTTCAGAAATATCGCGTATATAGGCTCTATACATGATACTGAAACAAATTGACCATTTTTACAATTTTTTTCTGTATGTATGTATGTATGTATGTATGTATGTATGTTCCTCCATCACTCTTAAACGAATCTTAAAGAAGTACGGGACACGTGATAGGCTACCTTTTATCTTTTTTAACGCGGACGAAGTCGCGGGCAACAGCTAGTAAGCAAATATACTCGTAAGTGACAATAATTTGATATTTTCAGGAGTCGGTTGGAGACCGAGTGGTTTGACAAAACAATGTAAAAACTTCCCAGTGTTAGGGCCATCCATCGAAAACAAAGGTGAGTCCAAAAGCTATAATGTTCGTCAGTTCTCTGTTTAGTATTTCCAAAGTCGTCAAAACGTTTAAAAATGAAATTATTTCACCAGCTAGCACACCAAAACCAGAGCCTTTACCGGAACCAGAACCCAAAGCTGAACCAGAATCCAGTCCGGAACCCAAAGCGGAACCCGAACCAAGTCCAGAACCCAATTCAGAACCCACCGCTGAACCCGAACCAAAATCTGAACCTAACACTGAACCGGAACCCACAGCCGAACCCAAGACTGAACCGGAACCGTCGGCTGAACCGCGAGCGGAACCCATAACTAGTTCTGAAAATGACAGCAGAAACAAGAGAGTAGCTATGCATAGTCTAGACGGACTAGACTTTAAGAGCCTGGGAAATGATGTTACAGTTAAAACTAGCGTTTCTTACAAAGTGTCCAGTTCTAAAGGTAAATATAATATTGATTTTTTGGTCAATAAAATTGATATAAACAAAAATTAATGAAGTTACATATTTTACAATGTAGTATTTGATTTATGAGCATTACTTTTTTGATAGAAGAAATATTTATTTTCAATCAAAAAAAAAAAATATCAAAATATTTATTTATTAAATTAGGTTTCTCCAAGAAACTGTTATGACAAGCATTACAAATTTAAATAATTTTAGTTTAATAAAATAATTTTAAAAAATCAAATAAATTTTATTGTCTGTAGCATATAATAATATGATAAACATTACAAATTTTTATAGGACGGAGAAAACGATCGACAGGAGATGGTGAAAGTAAGTGTAATTATTTTCTAATTGGCAATTTTAAAGTATCACACAAAGCACATTAAGATTAATTCACAATGGAGCTAAAACACGAGGCAAGACACGCAATAGCACACAAACTCGCCACAGAATTAACTAACAGTAACATTGCAAAAAATCAAATTTTGTAAATATAACTACGCATGCTTTAAATTTTTTACAGATGTGGAAACTTCGACTTCCGTTGTAATTCAAAAAACGTCTCCTTTTACTGAAATAGATTCCACTCCGGAACCCGTTTCCGAACCAGAACCAACTTCTGAACCAACACCAAAAAAGACTGTTTCTAAACCAAAATCTTCTTTACCAATAAAGTCAAATAAAGCTATTAAAAATTCAGCGTTATATACTGCTGACTCAGCGACTACAGCCGAACCCATTCCAGAGCCTGCCTCTAAACCTGAACCCAGTATTAAAACTAAAGTAGTATCTGATTCGGAATCAATATCAGAGCCCCATTCCACAGCCGAACCTGAACCCACGCCGGAACCCAAATCTGAACCTACATCAGAACCTAAATCTGAACCAGAACCCTCATCTGAACCTGAACCCTCATCAGAACCTAAATCTGAACCTGAACCCACATCAGAACCTAAATCTGAACCTGAACCCACATCAGAACCTAAATCTGAACCTGAACCAACATCAGAACCCAAATCAGAACCTAAATCTGAACCTGAACCCACATCAGAACCTAAATCTGAACCTGAACCAACATCAGAACCCAAATCAGAACCTAAATCTGAACCTGAACCCACATCAGAACCTAAATCAGAACCCAATTCACATCCAGAACCAACATCGGAACCTAATTCGAAGCCTGAACCCACTTCCGAACCCGAACCCACCTCTGAACCCAAATCAGAACCCGAACCGTCCCCGGAACCGGATGAGACGTTGCTAGTGAAGGGACTTAAAGAAGAAGCAGGTAACGCACACGCTTTGCACTTTGACACTTTCTTAGTGAAAATTCGAAAAGATTGAATTCTTCATAGTTACATTTATTCATCATCAATCAATATCAATACTAATAATAAATCTGTAGGGGTCGGTCATGGAGTAATTTACTTTGTTTTCAGAAATATCGTGTATATAGGCTCTATACATGACACTGAAACTAAATTGACGATATTTTAGATTTTTTCTGTATGTATGTATATGTATGTTCCTCCATCACTTTTAAACGAATTGACTGATTTTCATGAAACTTGGTAGATAAACATTTAGAAGTACAGGACACGTGATAGGCTACTTTTTATCATTTTTAACGCGGACGAAGTCGCGGGCAACAGCTAGTAACTAATGTATGTTTTCGTATTTCGATTTTCCATATAACTTTTTTGTTTATTGGAACCAATTCGAATGAAACAAACACCAAACTTTACGGAAAGCTCGCTACAATACATCGATGAAAACCACATTCAAATTGGTTAAGCAGTTTCCGAGATTAGCGTGCACATACAGACAGACAAAAATTTCAAAACTATATTTTTCACTTCGGTGACATTAAGTACAACGTACACCATTTTTTTTTTTAATTTTTGAAAAAATATTAAATGTACAGACAAAATTGATAAAATCAAAATTGTTTTTACGAATTAAAATTATAATAATTTTTTCTTCTTTTTTGAATTTTTACTAATGAAAGTGTTAATTATAATTATTATTAGTTATATTGTACAGCAAAATCTAAGCACTTACTGATTTATCACTTATTATTAACTTACATTAATTTAAATGTGTTTAAAAATGCATGTTTATCTTTTAAATTGCTTATTTATAATACTTTTAACAATTTATTTATTTATGTATATATAATTTTTTAAATATATTTTTTTAAGTAATTAGATAAGCAAGTTTAAAAATATAAATTAAAAAAAAGTTCTTGTACAGAGTACGCTTATCAGATATGAAACTACTTTGACGATAAAGCCCTTAATCACACACATTTCGTTTCAAAAATAGAATTACTTCATAGAAAGCAAGAAAGCTTTGTAAGCTTGGCAGCGCTTCGCTATGCTTTTGCAGAGGATTTTTCTTTCCCACTTTTTCCCAACTTCCATCCATTCTTCTTCCCATTCTACTTTTAACTTGTTACTTTTTTAAGTTAAATTTAACTCGTCAATAACTGAACTTAATTTTCCTATTTCTTTTCCTTTAATATTTCTTTTTATACTATGTTTATTAATATTAAAAACCGAATACTGAGTAGGGACCCATTTGTGACTAGTAGCTCATTCTTTTTTCTCTTTACTGTTTCTTATTTTCTTTGTCGTTGTGTTATGTTACTTACTGTTACTATGTTTATGTTACTTGTGTTGTGTTACTAAGTTGCATGTAAATGTTATATTATTATTATTATTAATAAGAACTAAAATATAGTTGAGTCGTGGTAATCCGACAAACTTTTTGCAAGGAGGTGTCGGATTGTCGGATTAATTATAGTACTGCTACAGACGTATAGTCACTTTTATTAGAAATTGTCAATAATGTAAACAATCCGCCATATTTGGCTTTGTTTGGTCGGTTTTGTCCCATAAATAACGTAAAAGTTTAAAAATATTTGAGTTTTAAAATGTCAGTGTTTCATTTCACAACAAATAACATATCAGTGTTAAAATACTGTGTAGCTTAAGTTGTTATGTAGTTTTTGAGTTGTACAAACATACATATATAATATTTTTTCATATATTTATGTGACGACAATAAAAAAATTCTTTTTAAATGTCGTTCTAAATGAAAGTGTACTATTTTTAGGCTATTTCCCTGCGCACGAATATGTGCCGAAGTACGACTTCAACCCTATGGATTGTACTGACATTGTGATAGGAACCGCCAGAGGAAATTATCATAGGGTATTGGACTACTATACTAGAGATAGGTAAGGCTGACTTCCTTAATTTTACTATTAACACTAAAATTACGCTAATTATATAGGTTGCACTAAAAGTATCGGGATTGGAATATTTCCATTGTTCCTGGCATAATAAAGTCTCTATAATTGAAAAGTCCTTGGTTTTATTAATTTAATACCATTTATTTATCTTTTAAAAAGGACGCGGTCTTGTTGAACTTGTAAAGTCAGTGTGAAAATGGAATTGGCTCGAGGCAGTCATGAGGACTGCCGACAGAAGTGAAAACTTAAAACTGAGCGTCCAACGCACACACATACAATCAGCTACCTATACATATGCAATGTGTTGGCACGATCGCGTACTTAGACAGCTGCGCGCGCATAACTGTGAGCATTAGCATGTCGCTGACGCGAACCGATACATTTTTTCCCAACCCAAAGTCGTATAAGGCGGCTATAGAAGTTTTCACTTCAAAAATACAAAAACGATTTAACCATATGCATTTTTAATATCGAAAATGATTCGTCAAAGTTAAGTACGTCCTCAGTGGCGTGGTTACGAAAAAGTTGTTTTATGTAACTCGTTACCAAACTCGGTTACGACAGCGGACAGGACAGGTAATGTAAAGATGGCCCTGTTACACAGATCGACACCTCGCGTGGACACTTTCTGGGGCGGGCATGACGACATAACTGCTGCCTCCGGATTCGAAGAAAACGGTGTTACCACTATTCTCTTTAGGAAGAAAATTAAGGTAATTGCTGCTCTTTTAGTATTAACATACATATTTTAGAGACTCCAGCGTAAAGTGGTTTAATTAATTACCCGAAGTGGAGGGTGCTAACAGTTATTGTTAGCTTAAACAAAAGGGGCAAGTTGTTGTAGACATTAGTAGGGATTAGAAGAGGACGGGGAAAAGTGCTCGTTTCCCTGTCCTCTTCTAATGTCCATAGTATGTTATAACTCGTGTGTGTTGTAGATATAAATGTAAAAAATTTGGAACTTATTGTTAGTAGGTATGTATGTTTTTTTGTATATGTAATGTCTAGGGTCAATAATGATGTTGTATGTTACGTATACCTGTCATTGGAATTCACATCAGACTAGGACCGATTGTATAAATTGTATTATTGTGTTGTGGTTTCTGTGTATAAATAAATAAAATAAAATCTTATTTTAATATTATAAATGCGAAAGTAACTCTGTCTGTCTGTCTCGCATTCACGCCAAAACTACTGAACCGATCACCATTAAATTTTGCATACACGTTGTCTGGGACACCAGAAAGGACATAGGATACCTTTCATCCAAGAAAAAAGTAATGTTCCCGAGGGATTATCTAAAATATAAAACTGTAACTAACGCCCGGCCCATTGTTATAGCAACAACTTGTCAAGCGTTGTAATTGCTTTTATATTTATAATTTATCATCGCGTACGAAGTCGCGGACACCAGCTAGTAAAAAATAAAGGGCTCTGTCATACCTTACTCACTTACCGTAACACAATAGAACAGAACACACGCTGGTTATTTCACGGTGGTCTTCCTTAAGGGAGTCTAATTACTGCGAAACGCAATACCCTGCCATTACTTGTTCTTGAGAAGTTCGTTCATCCTTCTAAGAATAGATCCCGGATCCTCGGAGTGTGAGAACACAATAATCACTAGATCAATGAGATTTTTTAAACCCACAGATTACGTCTATACTAATATTATAAAGAGGAAAGATTTGTTTGTTGGAAGGAAAGGAAGAAACTACTGGACCGATTTTAAAAATTCTTTTACCATCAGAAGCCGACATTATCCATGATGAACATAGGCTACTTTTTACCGCGGAATAATGCTTCATTCTACGGGAAATCTAAAATAAAAGTGAATACTAGCGGCTTGGCCCGGGATACACTTGACGGCGCCTTCTATCCAGAATCAGGTGGAGCGACTAACATGACAACTGCTTGGTGATATTTATAGCGATCCGCTTCACAGTAGATGGCGTTTTATACTTTTGAACGCGGACTAAGTCGCGTACAACAGCTAGTGTATTTGATAAATGAGTTATAACAATGAGGCAAATGTTTGCCATACTAATCCCACAATATTGGAACAGGCGAAGGAGCCCACAGATCACTCTCTAGTCGACGAAGCCATGCACGTGATCTGGGCGCGGGGACAGGAGCCGGGCAAGTACGTGCACTCGCCGCCCTCGGGCCTCGAGCGAGGGACGGCGGCCGCGGGAGACTTCTACCGTCCCGACGAACTCAAGTACCACGGTCACGGCGCGCAGAGGGGCCTCGTGGCCATCAATTTCTTCGGTAACTAAAAATGTGCTACATTTCTTATTAAATCTATACTTACATCCTTTTTTTTTAATTTTTTTATGGAGGGGTAATGACGTTTACGCAGTCGACGAGGGGGAGTCTGGGACTCGCCTGACGAAGTTTTATCCCCAGGAATACCCACTAAAACCCCCCCGCGTTCCACCATCAGCGGTGAAAGTGTGGGTCCGAGAGCACAGCGAGGCCTTGTTCTCGGATCTCCACACACCGCTACGTCCTCAGCGGACTCAACTCGGGGCGAACGTTTTTCGCCTCGCTTCATTTGTTATTTGTGGCGGCGCACTGGAACGCTGTGAGCCGCCACGCGTCTTTGTTGGGTATATCAGGACGTCAGATGTCCCTTTCTGACGCATTTTACGTAACATGCGCCGCGGCGTATGCCCGGGCACGTCGGCCGACTCTTCGGCGCCTGATTGGATCGGCCTGGGGGTCAACCTCGCGGGACGCTCCCTGCTATACTTGCATCGTAACTATCTTTACATATACATATATATGAGTTTACAAAGTATAAATGATTTGATGCATTTTAAATTGAACTTTGATTTTGTGTCGACTGTGTTTTTTTGTTTGTAATAATTGAAGACGTGAGTGGATGAAGGTGGTATGTCGCATAATTTTAATTTTGAATAAATCGAGGTTAAAGTTTTGCATTTAATTTTTGAGATAAGTCGTCACGGAACTGATTTTTGTACTAAATTATGATGAAAAGTTGTGTAAACAAGCTAAAATATTAATGGTATTAAACACTTCTATCATTTAATTTTTAAAAAAATGAACATAGTTCCCTCTTCCAATTAACAAAAGTAAACTTTTCTGAACTCCTGCTTTTTAAAATTAACTGTACATAACATTTTTTTCAACTTTTTATTTTCCAAAAATGTCTTAACTCGACAATCTTAAGGTCTGCAATCGTTCATATGGACATATTACCATCATCAACGAAAAAAAACGAAAATGCGACATAACACCTTCATCCACTCACGTCTTGAATTGTTAATTGACTGACTTCTAATTCTATATAAAAAAAAAAAAAAATTAAATATATATATATTTTTTATGTATGTGTATGTGTCTGTAATATTTATGTGTACTAACTAACTATAGAGATTTTATAAGATGTTTACTTTGGGTGCAAGTAACTATTAAAGAAAGAATTTTTGTTATTATTATTATTATTATAAAAAATTTAAGAAATTTATGTAAAATTGACGTATTTCAGAAGAGACAAAGTCCTCCATTAGCGGAGGCGTTCTCCCACTGGAGGACAAGTGTGGCGGTCACTGGAAGTTCCCCACTGACTGCGACCACAAGAACAACACTTGCGAGTACTACGCCTCCTGGGAATATCTGGGGCAAAAGCGGGGCAAGGACTCGGTCAGGTTCACCGTTAAGACCAAACACAGCAAGTTCTGGACTGGAATCGGATTCAGCAATGACAAGAGAATGGTGAGTCTACTGATTAATTTGACGGCACGTTTGGTCTAATGACTAGTGGCTAGTAACCGAACGGTCGCGGGTTCGAATCCGCTAAGGGCAAATGTTTATCTGTTAAGAGCGTTCATGAATTAGAATCACGGTGGAATTAGAATTTATGATTTTTAGTAGTTTCAGATGTTTAGTTCGCAGATAAGATGTTGATGTCACATTATTTGTAGTTTTTTAATCTAGTACATGGCTGAAAAATATTTTAAAATACTTTTAATATCACGAAAAATTACTAAAAGTGACACTTTTGATTATATTTTTCTTGAATGAAAATTTACAGAAATCGTATATGTTTTACAATTATTATCTAATAAATGTTATGAATTTTTGGAAAATCAATATTTTTATAAGGTTTTCACTTATAATTTTAATAATATCTCACTTCTGCATAGACCGTCGATCGCTAGTTTTAAAAAAAGACTGCTTAAAAATTGTTCTATTGAGAAAATTATATCAATATTTTAAAATATTTTTCAGACATTATCTAGATTATAAAACTACAAATAATATGACGTTCATATCTTATCTGCAAACTAAACACATCATGGCATTATGATCCTTCGGGAATCATAAATTTTGACTCCAACGTGATTCTGATTCTGTGACGCTCTTAACATTTCCCTCGGGAGGGGAATCCCTCGAGTGTATTGTACTTAGTAACCCTTTTGGGTCACTTGGTCATGGTCAAGTGGTCACTTGGTAAACTAATAGGTCGGGTACAGAAAAATCTTCATAATTGCGTTACGTAATTACCCCGTAATTGCGGTTTCAGTCCCAAACGGATGCGGTGATAGGATGGGTGGAACCTCGTTCGGGAAGACCCTTCCTGATGGACACTTGGGTCAGTGGGTACTCGGCTCCACGTGTGGACGCCAGACAGGACCTGACCAAGGACGGCGGATCCTTGCAGGATGGACACACCACCCTCACCTTCATCAGGAAAAGGGACACGGGGGACAAACAGGTAAATCTGCGCAAAATTCATTTTGATAGGTAATTTTATGATTTTTCTTTTAGACTTCTTTTGTTCAGATGATAAATTACCTTGAAAATTAACAATAGATAGAAAAGCAGACAATAAGTTTAGTGTCTACTAATAGAAATGCAGTTTCACTCCTTGAATTAGCCTAATGGATAAGAATAATATACACTTTATAATTAATGTAATGTAATATTTGTTTATTTAGAAAAGAAAATATAAAAGATTTTCTTTCTCTTCTCCACATAGGAATGCACACATTGGTAGTGAACGTGCCATTCCCTGACGATTTTGTAAACCTTATTTCGAATAAAATATTGTTTTGGAGTTTGAATTTTGCTAAAGAAAGCAAAAACATCTGAATTCCAGGACCTGGCCTTCACAGACACTCAGTGCCTGTACCTGATGTTCATAGTCCAAGGAGGCGGCTTCGACGCTGTCAACAAGCGAACCAGCAAACATCTGCAGACGCCCATCGTCTCCGAGGAGAGGGTCTGCATCAGACCTTGCGGACCAGGTATTGCGTACTTTATACAACTACATCATTGTGGGGCACTTTGATTTCCTTTCCCCATACTAAAAATGCCCAATGCCTAAAGATGTTACAAGTTACATAAGTAAAATGTTACAATAAAAATAACACGTTACAAGTATTATGTTACAATATAAGTAACCTGTTACAAGTTATACAAGTATCATGTTACAATACAAGTAACACGTTACAAGTATTATGTTACAATACAATACAATAACAATTACAATACAAGTAACATGTTAAAAGTATCATGTTACAATACAAGTAACACGTTATAAGTATCATGTTACTATACAAGTATCATTGTTACAATAAAAGTAATACGTAACAAGGTACAAGTAACATGTTACAATAAAAGTAACACGTTACAAGTAACACGTAACAAGGTACAAGTAACATGTTACAATAAAAGTAACACGTTACAAGTAACACTTAACAAGGTACAAGTAACATGTTACAATAAAAGTAACACGTTACAAGTAACACGTAACAAGGTACAAGTAACATGTTACAATAAAAGTAACACGTTACAAGTAACACTTAACAAGGTACAAGTAACATGTTACAATAAAAGTAACACGTTACAAGGTTATAAGTAACATGTTACTTATAAAAAACTTGTTTTAATATCTTAGAAAAAAGATTATACGCAGCGATCACGTGATTGTAAAAGTTCCTCTATCTGCACTCCAGAACCAGCGGAAGAGGAGGTGACCACTGAGGCGGTGTTGCCTGGTCAGATGTCGTACACGATGCTGGTCCGGATAACCGGACTGGCCGACAGCTTCCGGCCTCCGGCTCCCGGAACTGCCGAGTATCAGGAGTTGGCCAACAACATCGTCAACAGCTTCGCCAAGGAGATCGCCGGCGAGAAGGGGTACCATGGAATCGTTGTCAACGGACTTATGCAGTGAGTTGTTTATTTATTTATTAACTAGATGTTGTTCACGAGGAATCATCCAGGAAATCATCGAAATGGCCATATAAAATTTCAACCCAATCGGTTCAGCCGTTTAGAAGTTATGTGAAAAAGATAAGTAAGTATATGGAAGAACAAAATTCTTACCACCCGTTGTCCTATTACCCGTTTTCCCGTAGGAATGAAGCATTTTCCCGCGGCAAAAAGTATTCTATGTTCATCACCGATAATGTCGGCTTCTAATGGTAAAAGAATTTTTCAAATCGGTCCAGTAGTTTCGGAGCCTATTCAATACAAACAAACAATCAAATCTTTCCTCTTTATAATATTAGTATAGACTAGCTGGCGTCCGCGACTTCGCGTCCGCGTTGAAAATGAAAAAAGTAGCCTATCATGTGTCCCGTACGTCTAAATGTTTATCTGACATTGACTTTTATTACATTTTCTTACATCTTACTTCTATATTATATAAAAAAAAATCTTCCAATCGACAAATGAGTTGCTTGATTGCGCTTGAAAAGCTTTTTTCTATATTGAAATAGCTTTTATTAATTTGAAGTTGTTTTTCAGGAACGAAACGAAAGCAATGATCGCTGAACTGACTCTGAAATCGATCGAATCGAACACCATTGAAGGTTCCGGTCGCTCGTTAGGCGACGCGAGGGGAAACGCCACGCAGGGGACGCAAGGGGAGGGGACAGAAGGGGAGGGGACACAGGAGAAGGGGGCTGCGAGATGGGAGCGAGTCGTGAGAGACACTCTCGCTAGAGGCGCCGTCGGCAGTATACACGTCGACCCGGAATTCTTGATCTTCGAACCTCAGAGATGTGAGTGCCTTTCATCAAACTCTCTAATAGTTTTGCAGACCGAATATCTAAAAATCGAGGACTAAGACAAGAGTTCGCGACGTAAAAAGTATCCTATGTTCATCACGGATAATGTCGGCTTCTAATGGTAAAAGAATTTTTCAAATCGGTCCACTAGTTTCGGAGCATATTCTATACAAACAAACAAATCTTTCCTTTTTATAATATTATAGTATAGGTTTCCAAAAAAAAGGAGATTCTCAATTCGACCGTTCGCAGAAAACTTCGTCGTTTATGAACCAATTTTGATGACTAAATTGACCATTTTAGAATGTATGTATGTATGTATATGTATGTTCCTCCATAACTCTGATTTTCATGAAACTTGTTTTAGACGTACAGGCTATACTTTTTTTTCAACGCGGACGAAGTCGCGGGCACCAGCTAGTTTCATATAAAATTTGAATATCAAACGTCAATGTCACTGACTTCCCCTTAAGTGACTCCTGACTCCTGACACAAAGGGGGATTCCCCTTAAGGGCCTTATAGACGTCACAATTTGTTGGCCAACCGACAGCCGACGCCGACAAATTGTGTAGTCTATAGTCATGTTGGCCAACATAATTATTATTAATCTCCAACATTTCGGTTGGTTGGGACGAACATCCAACTACACCCGACAGCCAACTAATTGTAGTGTCTATAGCGTAGTTGGACAACCGAACCGAACCATAGCGTGGTTTTCTATAGTTCATTCGTGACTATAGTCTGTGGTTTCAAAAAAATCAAAATCAAAATCAAAATATTTATTTATCAATTAGGTTTCTACAAGAAACTCTTTTGATCGTCATTATAAATTTAAATTTACCAGGGTTTCGGAAAAAAAACCAAGATGACGATCCTGAGAAGAAACCCCGAAAGAAACTCAGGATACTATTCTTTTTGTCATCATTAAAATGTAAAATAGTACAATACACATTACTTAATATTAACAAACTTAAAGTATATATATACAAATTATAGTTTTATAATACAAAACATAGTACGAACTCCGAATAGCTTAAATCCAGGCTTCTTTGTCGCTCAAATAATCAGTGATTTTATAATAGCCTTTCGAGAGGAGTTTAGTTTTAATGACACATTTAAATTTATTTATAGATAAGGCTCTGATTATTTGAGGCAGTTTATTATAAAACCGGACACTTTGACCCATAAAAGAATTACTTATCTTATGTAGTCGTGTTTTATGAAGATTTAAATCACTTTTGGACCTAGTATTGATATTGTGTATATCACATTTTTTATTAAATTGACTAATATTTTTGTGCACATAAATTAAATTTTCACAAATATATTGACATGCAACAGTCAAAATCTTTATTTCTTTGAACTTTTCTCTGAGGGAAGACTGCGGATCTAGTTGATAGATGGCTCTAATGGCCCTTTTTTGTAAAATAAAAATAGTATTTATGTCCGCAGCGCTACCCCAAAGAAGAATCCCATAACACATTATACTGTGGAAATAACTAAAATAGACAATCCTAGCTGTATCTACGTCTGTTAGGCGTCTAATCTGCTTAACTGCATAAGCCGCAGAGCTAAGCCTTTTACTTAGTTTCTCAATATGTGGACCCCATTGTAATTTAGAATCTATGGTAATACCTAAAAATACGGTCGATTCCACGGGTTCCAATTTTTCACTACCCAAAATCACATTCGTTCCAATATTTTTAACATTAGGGGTACTGAATTTAACAAGTTTAGTTTTGGTGGCATTTAAAAGAAGATTATTTACACTAAACCAATGTACTATGTTAGAAAGTGCATAATTTACCTCATTATAGCATCCAAGTTGTCTTTTAATCTTAAATATTAATGATGTGTCATCAGCAAACAATACAATATTATGATTACTCACAGAATGAGGTAAATCATTAATATAAACCAGGAACAAAAACGGACCGAGAATCGAGCCTTGAGGGACGCCCATTTTAACTAGAGAACCCAGAGATTTCTTACCATTAACATCGACCCTCTGAATTCTATGGCTGAGATAAGAAGTTAAAAGATCGAGAGCCTTGTTCCTAATTCCATAGTGGCATAATTTCCTTATTAGAGTGTCATGCTGGACGCAGTCAAAGGCTTTAGACAAATCGCAAAAAACACCCAGAGCGTCCTGCGAGTTCTCCCATGCCTCAAAAATATTTTTCAATAGTTCCACACCAGCGTCCGTAGTAGAGCGCCCTTTCGTGAAACCAAACTGCTTATTAAAAAGTAAATTATGATTATTAAAGTGTTTAAGTAGTTGACTCAAAATAATTTTTTCAAATATTTTACTAAGGGTCGGAAGTACTGAAATTGGTCTATAATTCGCGGGATTAGTTTTATCATCCGACTTAAATAAAGGCACAACCCTACTAATTTTCATTAGATTAGGAAATTCACCACATGTAACACAGCAATTGAACACAGTTGCCAAATGAGGTGCAATTATATTTATTACAGAGGCAACTGTTTTCACCGACATGCCCCAGAGATCTGCAGTTTTTTTTATTTCAATAGTCTTAAAGAAACTCAGAATATCATCTGGGCCAACAAATGCAAATTCAAATGGCGCATCACACTCCTTTACACTCTTCTTGAGCAGACTTTCAGCAGCAACCGACGATGAGTCCAGTGACCGAGTGAGGTTAACCGGAACACTGGAAAAGAAACTCTCAAACTCCGCCGCCACATCCACATCCGACTCAAGGTCCCGACCATCTATCTTCAAACTAAAGCCGCCATCCCGAGCCCGCCCCCTTCCAGTTTCTTCGTTAATGATGCGCCATGTAGTTTGAATTTTATTTGCGACATTCTTAATTCTGTTCTTTACATGAATGGATTTGGCCATAAAACAGACTTTTTTAAACAATTTTGAATATTTCTTAACATATTCTCTAAAGTCCAAATTATGATTGTACTGTTTCTGGCCATACAACTCATAAAGCTTATTTCTACTTGTGTAGATGCCATGAGTTGCCCATCCATTAAATAACATAAAGTTACCAACTAAACGCGACCTTATCGTAAAGACCTTACCGAATTCATCACTAATTAATTTAAATAAAGAACCATACATTTCGTTAAGACTATCAAAATATGGCAACCTAGGTAATTTATTAATTATATTAGCCCTAAATTGTTGAATGCGATTCTGAGTAATTGGAACAAAATTAATGTGCTTTCGTTGATACCGACTTATATTTGAATGAAATGACACAAGCAAACCACAGTGGTCAGAGTCTAGGACATCTAGAACTGATCTTTTATATAATTTTACATTACAAAATATGTTATCAATACAGGTGCCACTTGTGGCAGTTATCCTTGTCGGTTCAAAGAAAACGTTGTACAAGTTAAAGGACCTAAACAGATTTACAAAATCAGTTGTAATTGTAGAAGCATCTAAAATGTTGACATTAAAATCTCCACAAATTACGAGACCTTTATGGGATGTGCATACCCTTAACAATACACTTTCCATTATGTTTAAAAAGTTATCAAAAGGTGCGCTTGGAGGTCTGTATGCGCAAACTACTATAGTCTGTTCAAATTCAATACATGACAGCTCAGCAACTCCTTCAACAGATAGATGCAGAATATCTTTCCTTTCCTTACATTTAAACTGCTTCTTAGTAATAATCAAAGAACCTCCTCTCATCATATTTATTCTATTAAAAGAGCTTACAACCTTGTGTTTACTGAAACCGTACATGTACTGATGATTTTTCAACCAATGCTCTGTAATGCACAAAATATCAACATTATAATGATTCATAAATATATCTACCTCGAGTTCTTTTCCTGTTAAGCCTTGTATGTTCTGGTGAACTAGAGAAAGACTGCAAGAGGGTTCCTCCATTGTCTGAGATGTTAATTTAAATTAAGCGGATCGGAGCTACATGTATTTGTATTACAATTTATTATATTTGACTGTCTATTAGAGACAGTCCTGTCAATACATGGCTGTTCAATAGAAACTGCCATGGTTAAAGGTTGACTTAAGTCAACATATGGCTGTTCAATAGAAGCAGCAATAGTTGAAATTAAGTCCACATTATACCGTTCCACAGGAATGGTATCGTTTTTAATACAATATAGTAGCGAACTAGCTATATTACGTCTGTAATAATCAGAAATGTTAAAATTATTTATTGAAAAATTGAAAAATTTGCTGTAACTGAATGCGTTACTGTCAATTATTCTACATTTATTATTATAAACAGACAAAGTGTGTAATTTAAGATTTTAATTAAAAATAAATATTCTGTTTTTCGGTTGGATCACTTTCATCACTTTGTATCACGCAAATTTTTAGTATTTTTTATGTCTTTGTATTTTTATGAAGCCATAAAATAAGTATATTCATATTTTATATTTCTGTCCGTCTGTTCGCTGTAGGTAGAAACTGGCAGTTGGAGAATTTTGTTGGTGTGTCTATAAGCTAACGCCGATCGGTTGTACCAACTTGTTGTACCGACAGAGTGTGTCGTCTATAAGGGGTTTTAAGAGGAGACTATATATAGTTGGGTGATTTCGCAGTGGTGGTGTCCGCGGGGGTTGGCAACGTGGGGGTGGAATCGGGCGAGGCTGGGGGGTGGTGGGGCGCGTCGCAGAGGAAGCTCCTCATAGTGGTGGGGTGTTTGGCAGCACTAGTGCTGGTGGCGCTGCTTCAGGCCGCCTGCACGCTCTACTCGGCGCGTTCGCGACAGGTAACACTCCCATCGAATTAATATATCTTCAAGTTCGCTGAACACTCCTCGACGCTTGACTCGTAATTTTTAAAGCAATTTAAAAATAAACATTATATACCTACATGTAGAAAAATTTGTCATATATTTATTTATTTTTTACAATAACATACATATTTCAGCAAGCCTGTATCGTGTGCTTCATGAATTATAATTTATTTTTTGATAATTAAAATAAATATCAAAAAATAAAATAAAAATAAACATACATATTACCTAATTATAATAATAACAAATTATAAATTAGGTACTAAGTATACACTAAATTAAGGTACATAATTATAAAAGTATTAAATAACACAATAAATTTGAATATAAAATCTAGCGAAATGGACACTAAAATAACTGTCGGATAAATCCGACTCTGGCGGCTAAAGGATTAATTAAAAAGTGGCTCAATTTAATTATTCGACTGACTATTTTAATGCGTCCAAAGTCGCCATAACCATTAAAAATGTCCATAAAGGTGTAATTTTGACGTGTCATGCAAAGGGTGAAATTCGCCAGGAGCAGCTGATCCCTCACCCCGCGTGGAAGGAGTACTCCTCGAACACCAACTACGCGTTCGAGCCGTTCGAGAACGACGACAAGTTCAACAGTCCCCCCCGCCGCACCGCACCCGCCCCCGCGGCCAGGCCTGCAGCGCCGCCTCCGCCGAGGCCGGACCACACTCCCACCAGGCAGAAGGTGAGAGGCGGCCTTACTTCAGACTGACAGACTCGTTTAAAGTACAGCCAAGGAGGCAACGCAAACCTCGAATTCGCTTATAAATGAGTCATACTACAACACTACGCTTCATGCTTAAAGGTCGATTTCAGTCCATCTAATTAAAATCCGATTATACCATTATGTATCTCTGAAGTGATCGGACTTATATTATGTTTCTGGACAACACTTGGCCATCTCGACACGTTTAGTCTAGTGGCTAGTAACCCTAGTTGTTAACCGAACGGTCGTGGGTTCGAATCCCGCTAGAGGCAATTTTTATGTGTTAACTTTTGTACCTATATCATGGATGTTTATATCTATTATATGTGTGTATTTACAAAAAAAGTAATCCAACAGCCAGGGTTACTAGCCACTAGACCAAACGTGTCGTAATGTGTATTGAGTTTAGATGTTTCTGCAGAACGGCCATAAGATGGCGCCAAACTCGAACGGCGCTAATGGCGCAAATGGCACAAATGGCGCTAGCGGACGGGCCACACCGCGCTATCCAAATAGCGCAGCGCAGTACTATCACGAGACCCGCTCGCTACAGCGCCCCGCTTCGCAGTTCGGGTGAGTTCAGCACAAGATATCAGTCAGTACTTAAGTTGTCAAGTGTTATCAAGGGTATAGGTCGTGCAGCGAATAAAGACTTCTCGGCAAATGTGCGCAGAATCCTATTTTTAGGTCTTTGAGGGGGCAGAGGAAAGTGAGGGGCGGGTACGCGTCGGTGTGCCGACACGTTATTGGTAGACTCAGTCGCTCTTCCCCTCCAGCACTTCGTTCGCGCGTCTCGAGTCTCTTGGGTACTGTTGCGTACAGATTGTTTTATCGTATTAGTAAATACGTCATAGTGAATAAATGCCTAAAAAAAACGTTCTTCTTCGACATTGCACGATGATTTTATGGAAGGAATATCAACACTGCCTGTAATGTTAAGTTAGTGAGGCGAAAAATTACGAAATAAGAAAAAAAAAATGACATTTTTCTTAGCAATTTTGTGTGCAATTGTACACATGCGCCGATTCCCCCACAAGTACCGCCTTCAAACCTTAATATAATAATTCGCGTGCGCACTGCACGCACGCACTGCGCGTGTTAATGGAAACGAAGAATGATAAAAAATTTGAGAAAAACTCATCTGGACAATTTAGTCAGCTACAATTTGAGCCTAAAGTAAGACGATCGGGTTAAGGGTTTGCCCTGTAGCTTAACCTTTTTGAAAGAAGTCAACAAGACAGAACAACAAATTTTTTCGAAATCCGTAGATTCATTTCCAATGTGCTCGATATTCGTGTGAGGCACGAAATCTGTGAATTTTTTGTTATAATTTTATTATTGAAATAAATAATAGCAATTTTTTTAAAGTAGTTACCTACTTATAGTGTAGGTTACTATTTCAAAAATTAAATTATTTATAAAATCTTACTAGATTACCCCCAACATTAAACATAATATTCATTTTCACAAAGGGACTTGAAATACCTTTCATAATTTGAGATGTAATTGTCGAGACCGTGTGGCCTAATGGATAAGGCGTCGGACTTCGGATCCGAAGATTGCAGGTTCGAGTCCTGTCACGGTCGTGCCAAACTTTAACTTGCTATTTGCTTTTTGTATTTTTTTAAAATTTTTTTATAATAAAAATTCAATATTTATAACTTAAAGAATATGTTATGACTCATTGAATAGGTATAGAAAAAAAAACAAAATAGGTACCTTAATTTGCAAGTTAGCTAAATAAATTTATATACATATATATATTTTAAAGGACACTAAAAGCTATATATTTTTAACGCCCGACGCAAAATAGTGTTATTATAAATTTGACCTGCATATCTGTTTGTCTGTCTGTGACTTCATATCTCCCAAACGGATAGTCAAATTTTGATCCCGTTTTTTTTATTTGAAATCTGTTTTTAACTATAATTTAAAAATATATATTCGGACGTTTGAAGATTATCATCTCACTCCCTAATTAACGAAGCGAACTCACTAACTTACTCAGGTTAGTTTTATTTGAAACTAGCTGGTGCCCGCGACTTGGTCTGCGTTGAACGATGAGCTTCTCTATTGGTACCCTATGACCTTTCTCCATTGGTATTATCCATTGGTGAAAACGTCATGAAAATCGGTGCAGTAGTTTTTGAGTTTATCGCGAACGGACAGACAGACAGACGCGGCGGAGGACCTTGTTTTATAATATGTAGTGACTAGCTGGTGCCCGCGACTTCGTCCGCGTTCTCTATAGCCTATAGTTTTCCTCGATAAATGGACTATCAAACACAAAAAGAATTTTTCAATTCGAAACAGTAGTTACTGAGATTAGCGCATACAAACAAACAAACTCTTCAGATTTATATATTGGCATATAGATGTAAGGATACCTAGTTACTGCTCAATCTGCTTCTGACAGAGTATATTATAAACTATTATAAACTAGCTTGCGCTCGCGACTTCGTCCGCGTTGAAAAAGAAAAAAGTAGCCTATCTTGTGTCCTATACGTCTAAATGTTTATCTACCAAGTTTAGAAAATCAGTTAATTCGTTCGAGTTATGGAGGAACATACATACATACAGAAAAAAATTGTAAAAATGGTAAATTTAGTTTCAGTATCATGTATAGAGACTATATACACGATATTTCTGAAGACAAAATAACTTACTCCATGACCTACACTTACAGATTCATTATTAGTATTGATGATGATGTTGCCAGATACGGCGCGAGCACGGGCCCGCGCGAGGGGCGCGCGAGTGGGGGCCCACGATCGACGAGCTCGTTGCCCCGCGCGAGGGCCGAGCTGTCTCCGCACCCGGACTTCTACTTCATGCCGTCGCAGCGCAAGTACGAAGGTGAAGTGGTCTCAGTATACGTTAACGGACCCCCGCAGGAGAGGCGTTACCGCCATTAACTTAACTCCGTAACAATGCTCATGAATAATTGAATTTTAATGAATAATTGAATATTCACGAATAATTGAATTTTAATAATTCAATTTTCGAATAAGAGAATATACCTGAATAATTTAACATTTATAAATAATTGAATATTCACGAATAAGTGAATATACGTGAATATTTGAAGATTCGCGAATAATTGAATTTTAATGAATAATTGAAAGAATTTTCAATTAACCTTTCAATTTTCGAATAAGAGAATATACCTGAATAATTTAGTATTTATAAATAATTGAAGATTCACGAATAACTGAATATTCGTGAATAATTGAAGATTCACGAATAACTGAATATTCGTGAATAATTGAATATTCATGAATAATTGAGTATTGACGAGTAATTGAATATTAACGAATAAAATCACTGACTAACCCGTATCTAGGCTTGTGTGTTGTGAATGTTTTATATATTTAAATATGTAGTTAAGAAACATTTAATTATTATTATTTAACTATTATTAATTAACACGCAACGAATTACCTGATATATTCAATTATCCCAATTTTTTTTATCGAGACAAGTATAACTAGCAAATATTATATTGTTAAACATCTTAATATATTTATAGTATGTAGATTACTAAAATGGCATAGCTTTAACTAACTTATCTTTGTAATGGTTTATACATTAGAAAATTGCATATTTATGCTGTTGTATAAAGTAGTTAGTTAAATGAACTAATGTAGTTGGTAACGCTAAGGGAGGCCGCACACTGGGCTACTATCGCAGCGACTTGGTTGCTGAAGCGACCATCGTATCTGTCTGTCGCTAGAGCGATCAAAGACCACCTGCGTTTTAAACCATAATATAAGAATATTTTAAAATTTTCATAGATCAAAAAGGTCTAAAAAGATACTTACATTTCTTCTAATAAGATACTTAATTCGTTTAATAAGATTATAGTAGAAATATCTACATAGTATTATGAATGAAAGTTAGTCTTTTAGTTAATAAATGTAAATAATATAGTTTATAGTAGGCACCGTTTTCTTGATTGTTTTGCTTCCCAGCATAGGCCTCTCCAAGTGTTCTTCCATAACTATGGAGGTTGCATAAACATTGTTTGATTTCTCTCATAGAATCAGTCACACACGCGTCTGTGCAGTTGCTAAGATATCGCAAGAAACAATATGAAAGCCAAATAGCCTAGTAGCTAAGTACAAATCCTTCAAGCAACTACACTGAACCGCAAGGAAAAAGGGTCGGTTAGAAAATCTTCAATATCTTCAAAAGTACCTGATCTAAAGAATATTTTAATGTGCTTAAATAAAAAAATTATTTATTTAGTTTAGCCTTCATTTAGTCTTTATTTCATAAATGCTAAGTCAGGTACTTTTAAACATATTGAAGATTTTCTAAACGACCCTTTTTCTTTGCGATCCAGTGTTCCTATTTGCTCGCGCGATATTCGCCAATGTGCGGCCTGCCTTATATAGTTTGTAGTTGAAACTGGTACAAAGTGTAATTATTATAACATTTTTTTTTTTATATAATAACCCACAAAGTAGTTTGTGAGGTATAATAAGTTAATTAATATATTATTTTAAATAGAATTCTCATATCTATTGTACAATACAACCATACAATTTAATCAAAATCACAATATTTATTTATCAAAATTTCCTTTTAAATAATAAACAATCTTTGAAATTATGAAATAATAACAATGATATATAATTATTTCAAGTATGTATATAGAATAAATACTAAACAAAACATAGTATGAGCTCAGGATCGCTTAGATCCAATTATGGAAATCTGCTATCATTGTTCTTGCTATATACAGGCTGTTTCTTTTTTAAAAAATATATAATTATATATATAAAAATATATGATGTATTTGTTATAGTGTTAATAAATTATTTATAAACATTACAACATATATGTTTATAAAATGGTGTTTATTAAAATACCAGTAGCAAAAGAATATGTAACAAAGTCATACATAGATTTTTTTAAATATACACATAAATTTATTAATGTATTTTAAAAAAGTGGTTGTATTGTGCATGTATTTTTGAAGTGAAACTTCTTTGCGGGCGATGTGAGTGATTGTGTGACGTATCAGTGTAACGATCACGTGACGCTTCTCGTAACGTAACGTTTCTGCATGACATCTTCCGCTTACAATTTTTTTCTTTATATTTTTTGATTTTAATCGATTTTTTTATATTATACAGCCAAAAAGTTTCACCTCTGACACGCGTACTCTGTACACGCGCACGTTTTTTTTAAATTATTTTTTTAGTTTGGGCTTGCATTTTTACTATAGCTTCTATATCTATAGACTATAATTAGTGGGACGCTCATGGCTTTGAATGAAAACGGCTTTTTTTTATAACGCTTTCACATTAATATTTATTTTTTTATTATATAAAATACACCATTTTGTTATATTGTATGTTTACATTTGTGTGACAATAAGTTTTGATAATTCATAGAATTATATTAATATTTTTTTATGGCAAGGTCGTTAGACAGGTTGATGGTAGGTGGGTACAGTAGGAACACTCACCGAAACACAACAGCACAAATGCTGTTATTATAATATATTTTTTTAAAAATTAGATTTATAATTATGATTGTAGGTATATTTTATAATTGGTATACGTTAAAAATCTAACTCTTAGGGCCTCTTTCACCATCTCTGAGTAAAGTGTCAAGTAGGCTAACCGCCATTTTAAAGTCACCGGTAAGAAAGCATACGAGTTTCACAATTGTCACAAGACTCGCCAGTCAGCGTTATGTTATTTTTATGCAACTCTTGAAATTTTGATTTTAAATGTTAACATACAATCTTAAATATTAATCGCACAGTAGTTAGAAATGGTTAAAATATTGTGGGCTGTGAACGTCCTTAATTAAAATTATATATTATATTAATAAATTCGATAAATATTTGATATAGATAGATGTGTTAAATGAACGCCATAATTTGTAAGAATTTTAAAAAAATTCCAAAAATATAAAATAAGTGTTAATTTTGGATATGAATAATTTGTTAGTTGTTAAAATGAAAAAGGTTCTTTAAAAGAATTATTTTAGTAAAAATGCAATAAATAAAGTTGTTGATATTTAAAAAAATACGAAAAAAGTAATCTTGTATTCAAATTAACAATAATATATTTTTAGTTCATTTTAATTTTAAATAATAAAAATTATATACGTAATTAAAACAGTAACACATTGAAATAAATAAATTGTCTTTTGTAATTATTCCGTTTTATTTTAATATTTAACTGATTTTTAAAAGTTCTCGTTATAACATGTAAGTTTTTTTTTAATACAGGGCGTCCCAAGACTATGCGACATAAAGGGAAAGTACCTTAAATATCGTAAATAGGATATTTTGCTGAAAGAAGACTTTATGTTATATTTAAAAGTTAGTAATACTGCATTCAAAGATTTTCTAAAAATTACTTGCTTCGTCTGGGAATCGAACCGAATTAAATATGAAAAAAATATCGCCCCGTATTTTTATGATGCCAATGGACAAAAAATAATATTTTTTCTTAAGTAACATAGTATCTTTAAAAAAAAGGAATAACGTAAAATGTTTGATACAAATTTTAAGAATACTATTTATTGCCGACGACAACGTAGTTTTTAGAAAAATCTTTGAACGCAGTATTACTAAGTTTTAAAAATTACATAAAATTTCTTTCAGCAAAATATCCTATTTACGACATTTAAGGTATTTTCCCTTCATGTCGCATAGTCTAGGGACACCCTGTATATCCTTTTTTGGTGTGGTAATTGCTGGTTGTAGTACTTGTAGTATTAATGTTTTATAAGTAGTTAGTTATTGTTTTGTATGTGGCATGCGGAAATATATTAATTGATTTTATACTGGGTTTATAATTATAAAAAATATATATATGACAATGGAAACAGGCTGTTAGTAGTTGCAGAAATTTTTAATAATAATATTAATATTGTGATTAAATATTAAGTATTTCGTAGGTTTTGTTTTTGGTGTTTAGTATCAAGACTTACTTATACAGGATGAATTTATAAAAAAAAAAAGTCAAAATTTTATAATAAAAAAGACTTATACGTAACGTGTGGACACTAACTTTTTTAAAAATAAATTTTGATTTGCCATACAAAAGTTTGTAATTAAATTTACATTAGGAGTAAAATGAATAGGGAAATACAATTTTTCTTATTGGCTCATTTTTATATGTATTTTTTTACAGATTTTTGACAACGACGCCACGAAGGAAATCATAAGTAATGTTTAGTTACCAATTACCATAATTAGTATTATGTATTTTACTGTACTTAATATAAAATAATATAATTGTTAAAAAAAAGCACCGAACAATTAATTTATAAGAGCAATTTTCATTATAATTATGAATACTTTTTATATACTTCCAAACAGTTCTAGTCTCGTGTCACAGTTTTAAAAATAAGTTATTCTCACAAATCTACTTAATTAAATAATTAATATTTCTTTTTTAATTTTACCTTGTAAATATAAATGACTAATTTATACATGCTGTATATTAATGCACTATTGTAAAACGGGCGTTTTTTGTACGCTCCGCGTCCTATTTGCTCACTTTCACAAAAACGGAAGCTTTACTCTTGGACTTACTTTATTCTTTTTTAGTATTTGTATTTTAACTTCGTTTAGGTACCAACTGTTTTAAACATTAGGGTCAATTCACACTGAAGCGCGACGCGAAGCGAATATGCTAGACAATGCGTATCACGTTAGGGCCAGCTCACACCGGAAGCACGATGGTTGTTATTTGTTATACCCCGATTACCTACATATTATGGCCATTGTATTGCCGCTCGCGTTGCCGTATATTTCCCCAAATACTACTGTGACAACGTCAAGGGCAATGAGTGTTTACATAATAATATAGCCATTGACATTGCTGCTCGCATTGCCGCATTTATTTCCCCAAATACTACTGTGACAACGTCAAGGGCAATGAGTGTTTACATAATAATATAGCCATTGACATTGCTGCTCGCATTGCCGCATTTATTTCCCCAAATACTACTGTGACAACGTCAAGGGCAATGAGTGTTTACATAATAATATAGCCATTGACATTGCTGCTCGCATTGCCGCATTTATTTCCCCAAATACTACTGTGGCAACGTCAAAGGAAATGAGTGTTTACATATGGCCATTAACATTGCCGTTCGCGTTGCAATCCGTTGCCGTAAAAAATCCAAAAAAGACGTCGCCGTCAAAGGCGATGATGGATGATACCTACTCATCGTAACAGAATAATGTAAGTACCTAGATAATTAGGGAATTAATTAGATAATTTTGCGCGTTCGAGAGCAATAAGTGAGCGAGAGCATGTAAACACTCCGTTTTTGATCAACGCGAGCGTCAACGGCATTTTATTTCCCATGTCCCTGCTTATTGCCATTGGAAATGGGCTATCTTTACTCATCATCATCATCATCATCATCTCAGCCGTAGGACGTCCACTGCTGGACATAGGCCTCCCCCAAAATTTTCCAATAGGACAGTCAGAAGCAGCCTGGATCCACCGTTGACACGCGGCCCTTATTAGGTCGTCTGTCCACCTTGTGGGTGGACGTCCTACGCTGCGCTTGCTGGTCCGTGGCCTCCACTCGAGAACCTTCCGGCCCCAGCGGCCGTCGGCTCTTCGTACTATGTGCCCTGCCCACTGCCACTTCAACTTACTGATCCGACGACTTATGTCGGTAACTTTCGTACGTCTACGGATCTCCTCATTTCTGATCCGATCTCGCAGTGTAACCCCGAGCATAGCCCTTTCCATAGCTCATAAACGGGGTATTAAGATAGCATAGTATTGCGACGTCGAGCTGCGTATCGCGCGCGAACGTTCTCACTGGACTGTGTACCTTTAAATTTAGTAGATAAGTACTAGTAGTAGATAAGTCTATTGTTTTATAGTCGATCGACGATTGCTATCTAAAAAAGGGCGCGCGTGTGAACTGACCCTTACGCATGGCGTACTCGCTCAATATTATACCTTTTTGTGTACTAAATAAGGTCCATATTGTATTGCTACCTTAAAACATACACTTCACATTTCGCTGTGAACTGACGTTTAGATTTTAAAATGCCCCAAAAATACTCCGATACACGTAACACTATTAATCTGATATATTCTTTATTAGCAGATATTACCTATTATCAAACATTAATTTTAATTCATTAACTTTCCTGTTTCCTTGTTGAAATTTTTATTGTTATTTGTCAAAGGATAATTTGTCTTACCTTTAATTAATTTTTTTCTTAATGCGATTTTTTTTTTGGGTAATTAATTATAATAATTATTGTAATTTAAGTCCACATCATCAAATTGTTATTAATATTAGCAATGAAGCTGCTCCTTACTTTAAAAAAAATACATTAATAATAATTTTAATTAAGCCAAAAATAAGTTACGTTTTAAAACATTAAAATAGTTCTTTTAACTTTTAATTATGTTTACTTAGAATATTATTATTTTTTTTGTATTATTAAAGTAGTGTGGTACTTACATTTTTATATGTCACTAGCTGTTGCACGCGACTTCGTCCGCGTGACTTTATAAAATAAAATACATTCGTGTCTGTGAAACCATTATGGAAATACACATACTAAATTTCAACCCAATCGGTCAAGCCGTTTAGTAGTTGACATACCGACAGCAGCGCCACCTACCGGGTCCAATTGTATTTTTAAATCATCCAGGAAATCATTGAAATAGCCACATAAAATTTCAACCCAAATGGTTAAGCCGTTTAGAAGTTATGTGAAAAAGATAAGTATATGGAAGGACAATTCTTGCTACCCGTTGTCCTATTACCCGTTTTCCCGTACGAATGAAGCATTTTACCGCGGTAAAAAGTATACTATGTTCATCACCGATAATGTCGGCTTCTAATGGTAAAAGAATTTTTCAAATCGGTCCACTAGTTTCGGAGCCTATTCAATACAAACAAACAAACAAACGAATCTTTCCTCTTTATAATATTAGTATAGATACTTAACTACCTATTGAAGACCATTCCGTCCATTTACGTAATTACTCTTACAAAATGTATTATAATATCTATATTTACCTATTTAAATGTATATTTAAAATATTAAGGACCTCTTTCACCAACTACAATTAAAGTGTTGAGTAGTTACTTTTCAAGTAACGCTAATTGGCGAGTAAATGTTACGAGTATCTTGTGTCAATTAATTTCATTGAAATTACCCTCGAGTAAATGCTACTCGTCATTTTTTACCGGTGACTTTAATTGGTGGTTAGCCTACTTGACACTTTACTCATAGATGGTGAAAGAGGCCTTAAGTTTATTTTAAAAATGACATTCAAAATAATTGTTATTTTGAATTTGTACAATTCCTGTACATATATAATTATTATATCTTATTATTTAATTTGTTTAGAATTTAATTATTATTATAATTAAAAATACTTAATATATATAATTAATATATATAAATTTACGGTACCTAAGATTATATTGAAAATTAAACACAATATAAATTAAATAATAATATTTTATATAGTTTTATTTAAAAAATCCCTGTATCCATTTTTTTTTTTAAATATAACCCAACCAACTTTTAAAATATATATTTTTTTTATTACATTTATAAATTACATTTGACTCCTTTGACGAGTTTTGAACGTAAGCGCCACTGGTCCTTAAAAAGATAATTATTATTTTAAAAATACAATCTATAATCATCTTTACTTTACTAATATTATAAATGCGAAAGTAACTCTGTCTGTCTGTCTCGCTTTCACGCCAAAACTACTGAACCGATCACCATTAAATTTTGCATACACGTTGCCTGGGAAACCAGAAAGGACATAGGATACCTTTCATCCGAGAAAAAAGTAATATTCCCGAGGGATTATCTAAAATATAAAACTGTAACTGACGCCCGGCCAATGTGTTATAGCAACAAGTTGTCAAGCTTTATAATTGCTTTTATATTTTTAATTTATCATCGCGTACGAAGTCGCGGGCACAAGCTAGTCATCTATATTATACTTATCTACTAATATTATAAATGCGAAGTGTGTCGGAGCTGAAATTACACACAATTATTTTTTATATATGAAACTAGCTGGTGGCCGCGACTTCGTACGCGATTTTAAATTAAAAATATAAAAGCAATTATAAAGCTTGACAACTTGTTGCTATAACACAATGGCCAGGCGTCAGTTACAGTTTTATATTTTAGATAATCCCTCGGGAACATTACTTTTTTCTTGGATAAAAAGTATTCTATGTCCTTCCTGGTGTGTCTGACAACGTGTATGCAAAATTTCATGGTGATCGGTTCAGTAGTTTTTGTGTGAAAACGTAACAAACAAACACACTCACATTCACATTTATAATATTGGTAAGGAAGTAAGGATAGTAGGGATTGACAGTAGGTAAAATAAGAATAAAAACTCACAACAAAGCTAACATCGAACCCGCGACCCTTGGCCAGTTGTTCCACTGACCTCGCAATGTGGTCTTGGACCCCATTGTACACGTCCACGTATTCGCATTCGCTGTTCGCGTAGTGGCACGATATTGATTTGCGATAGCGCTGAAACGATATCCACTCTTCAACACCAGCACTAATCTCAGACCGAACACAATTTTTACCAAAGTGACCGCAACCTAATATACTTAGAAATAAGGTGCAATATTGCGCAACAAGTTTTTGTAGCTCTTCGGAGATAACCGAACAGATTGAAAATTGGAAGGTTTTTCTTAAATATGAAAAAGGTATTGACTGTAGCCGATTCAAAGTTTAGTTTAGAACGTAAGTTAATAAAATTATTAATAAGCCTAAAAACAAAAGTAGTGTCACGGAAAATTTGTACACTGGATCACCTTCAAAGTTGTATTAAAACTTGTGTTAAAATATGGATTTTTCAAGGATCATATCTTTTAAATTATTACTTTTTTTAAAGTTTTTTTTAACGAACCTATTTAACGACAAGATAAATTGGTATCGTGCTTACTTTTATAAATTAAACACATAAAACAGCGAAGTAATATTAACTGTAAATTAAACGTTTGTATGGACGAAAACTGACTTGTGTCACCTTAATATTCATTTGTGGTACGTGACTAAGCAACTAATGCTTGTATTATGGATACCAAACAGTTGATATACTGCATAGATTACCTTTTTTTGCAAATACATACATACATACACATCATATTGTATAGGTATACCTTGGTGACGTTAGCTTCGGATCCGTGCATAAGCAAAGAATGCATTAAGAGAGTGTCTCCAGGACTCATTTCCAAGTGGACCCTCTGGTCTTCGGGAGCCACTAAGTCCTCGTCGACCACTCCGTGGTACAAGGCCTTCGGATCCTTCAAATAGAACAACCATTTCTATTTTATACAACGGTCACCCTCAGAGTGACAGCGACAACTCCCTAAAATGACTAAGTATACTTGCGAAACGACAATTTCCGAAAATGAGTACTTCCTAAAACATCTTTTCCAAAATAGACAATTTAAGAAAACGACAACTTCCTAAAACGAAAATTTCCAAAAATTACAACTTAGGTGCTATAAAAATAACGATTTCTAAGGTTGTACACTAAAAATATCGCCACAAAATAATCTCATCAAGTCAGATGAATGTCTAGTACAAAAATGACTACTAGTATTACTTTAAGAATTAATTTACTTTAAGAATCTAGAATGAATTTAAGAATTTATCGTTTTAGGACGTTGACATTTTATAAAGTTGTCGTTTTAGAACGTTTATATTCTAAAAAGTTGTCAATTTAGGAAGTTGTCGTTGTCACCCTGAGGGATTGGTCAATCTATTAGAAAATGAGTATATATAAAGGTTTCGCCGAGAAACTCTTATGATAGTCATTAAAAATTTAAATTGACTAGGGTTTTGGAAAAAAAGATCCTGAGGAGAAACCCTGAAAGAAACTTGGGATACCATCCTTTTTGTCATATTTAGAATAATAAAATAATAGCAATTACAATCAATTTCAATAAATTATACACAAAATCAAAGTACATTATACAATACTAATAATCATAGTGGAGCTCTAAAATCAGGGCTTTATTGTCGCTTAAATAATCAGAGATTTCATATTATCTTGTTATTAAATATAGAGTCAAAGCCTGTCTGCCACAGTTCCCTATATAAAAAAAAATATAAAAAAAAACAATACACTCACATTGGAATCGATATGTGGAAATATGTTGTCGTGTTTGTGAGATCCCGGTATTACGTACATGCATCCATTCTCGTACGTAATGTGATCAATTGCCGTCCAAGCAGCAATTATTTTGTCGGCCGGACGAAAAGGAAAATAGTACATGTCCTGTGTGAATGTTGTGAATGTTCACAACTAATGTTATTACATATTCATTTTATACAATTTTTCGGTCTATTTCAACATTTTTCCAAGCAAATTCAACATTTTCCAAGCAAATTGCTTAGGAAAATGTTGAAATTGCTTGGAAAAATGTTGAAATTGCTTGGAAAAATGTTGAAATTGCTTGGGAAAATGTTGAAATTGTGGGAATATGTTGAATTTGCTTGCGAAAATGTTGAATTTGCTTGGGAAAATGTTGAATAGGCTTGGAAAAATGTTGAAATTGCTTAGGAAAATGTTGAAATTGACCGAAAAATTATATTATCCACTAGCTAGTGCCCGCGACTTTGTTCGCGTTGAAAAAACAAAATGAAAGCAGGCATTTGTTTTTATTTTATTTTAGATAAATTTTAGATAAAATAAAAAAGTGTTTGTGTGTGAAAGAGAGAGAGAGAGAGAGAGAGAGAGAGAGTGAGAGAGATAGTGAGTGTGTATATGTGTGAGTGTGAGAGAGAGAGATAGTGAGTGAGGGTGTGTGTGTGTGCGTGCGTGCGTGTGAGAGAGAGATAGTGAGTGTGGGTGTGTATGAATGTGTGTGTGTGTGCGTGTTTTTAGAGCCATACTCACTTGATGCGTGGGATGTCTCCCGGTGCCGGGTGGTTTGTTGATGAACATGCTGTGCATAGCTGTCAGATTGTCGCCGACGAACTGAGACACGACGTTCATGAGACGAGGATTCTCCGTGTACGTGATGAAAACATCATCGTACAGTATATCCTGAATCTGAAATGTTTATGTAACAAGTTGCAACAAATTTTACAAAATTACAACGGATTTTACAATGTTACAACGGATTTTACAAAATTACAACGGATTTTACAATATTACAACAGCTCTTACAAAGTTACAACAGATTTTACAAAGTTACAGCAACTTTTGCAAAGTTACAACAGATTATATTGTATATTACAAAGTTACACCAGCCATTACAAAGTTACAACCGGTTTTACAAACATACAAAAACTTACTCAATGTAACTACAGCTTTTACAAAGTTACAAAAGTTTTTACAAAAGCTAAAGAGTAACTATAGTTATGGAATTAAGTAGTATGGAATCGGTAAGCGGTTCCCATTGAGAACTGACAAGTGAACTCTTATTGATAAGTATTTTCAAGTTATCAAAGTTATCAAGTGAGTTTATCAAAGAAACTAATCGAGGAGGCAGTCATGAGGACTGCCGACAGAAGTGAAAACTTAAAACTGAGCGTCCAACGCACACACATACAATCGGGTATAATAATATGCAATGTGTTGGCGCGATTGCGTACGTGGACAGCTGCGCGCGCGCATAACTGTGAGCATTAGCATGTTGCTGACGCGAACCGATACATATTTTCCCTACCCAAAGTCGTATAAATATGCATGTATGTATAACAAATATGTATTAAAAAAACCTCATTATTACCATCTACCATATAAATAAGATAATAGCAGGATATGGTTGACAATTGACATCTCAATCAAGCATTGTGTTTTGAAATTGAATATAAAATATATGAAAGTGGGAGTATCAATCTGTCAGTATTTAAATAACAAATTAGACTGCATTCAAAATATGGATGTCACGCTTTATAGGAGGGGAAAAAATAAACGAAAAATTAGGTTTTTATTAAATGTATTATAAGGTTTACCTTATTAATAGCATCTTCACCGGTTAATCCCTTTTTGAAGAGTTCCGGTTCTCTAACAACAACTGAATTACCGGGTTTCAAAATTCCTTTAGCATATTGAGTGAAACGCTGCCTGTCGAAATCAACAACATTCACTTAACTGTATATATAAAACACTAGCTGTTGCACGCGACTTCGTCCGCGTAACTTTATAAAATATAATACATTCGTGACTGTGAAACCATTATGGAAATACACATACAAAATTTCAACACAATCGGTCAAACCGTTTAGTAGTTGACATACCGACAGCAGCGCCACCTACCGGGTCCAATTGTATTTTTAAATCATCCAGGAAATCATCGAATGGCCATATAAAATTTCAACCCAATCGGTCAAGCCGTTTAGAAGTTATGTGAAAAAGATAAGTACAGAAGGACAATTCTTACTATCCGTTGTCCTATTACCCGTTTTCCCTTAGGAATGAAGCATTTTTCCGCGGTAAAATGTAGCCTATGTTCATCACTGATAATGTCGGCTTCTAATGGTAAAAGAATTTTTCAAATCGGTCCACTAGTTTCGGAGCCTATTCAATACAAACAAAGAAACAATCAAATCTTTCCTCTTTATAATATTAGTGTAGACTAGTGCAATTCATATATCCTAACTTTTAAGTTGGACCAAATTACACATAGTTACAATATTTTATCAAAATCGGTGCAGTAGTTTACGAGTTCATCGCGAACAAATATGTGACACGTAATTTTTATATCTATACTAATATTATAAAGAGGAAAGATTTGATTGATTGTTTGTATTGAATAGGCTCCGAAACTAGTGGACCGATTTGAAAAATTCTTTTACCATTAGAAGCCGACATTATCTGTGATGAACATAGGCTACTTTTTAGATTTTTTGTTTGTTTGTATTGAATAGGCTCCGAAACTACTGGACCGATTTGAAAAATTCTTTTACCATTAGAAGCCGACATTATCCGTGATGAGCATAGGCTACTTTTTAGATTTTTTGTTTGTTTGTATTGAATAGGCTCCGAAACTACTGGACCGATTTGAAAAATTCTTTTACCATTAGAAGCCGACATTATCTGTGATGAACATAGGCTACTTTTTACCATGGGAAAATGCTTCATTCCTACAGGAAAACGGGTAATAGGACAACGGGTAGTAAGAATTATCCTTCCATACTTATCTTTTTCATAACTTCTATAACGGCTGAACTGATTGGGTTGAAATTTTATATTATATATATTATTAATATTATTATTATTATATATTATACAATATATATGAACTCCTAAACTACTAAATAATAACTACTGAATATACTTAGATAAAACTTCGTAACTATGTGTAATTTTGTCCAACTTAAAAGATAGTTTATATTTTGAACCCGGGCGAAGCCGGGAGCTTGTAGCTAGTATTAATATAGATTATATAAACAGTTTACCCACTTGCAGCTGTAGACAGTTGCAAAATCAATAAGTTCCTTTATCACCAAGTATCCATTTTCCCAATAGAATTTATATTGTTCCGGAGACACCTTGTATGTCTCTGGTATTTCTGCAAACACACTGGAAAGAAATGACTTATTACATCTTATCTTATTTATTTTCTAGCTGTTGCCCGCGACTTCTCCGAGTTAAAAAAGTAGCCTATCATGTGTCCCATACTTCTAAATGTTTATCTACCAAGTTTTATGAAAATCAGTTAATTAGTTTAAGAGTTATGGACGAACATACATACATACACACAGAAAAAATTGTAAAAATGGTCAATTTAGTTTCAGTATCATGTATAGAGCCTATATACACGATATTTCTGAAAACAAAGTAAATTACTCCATGACCGACCCCTACACATTTATTATTAGTATTGATAACCACGCGGACTTCGCCCGCGTAGTCCTTATCTTTACATATTATTACAAAGTCCTCTGCCGTGTCTGCCTGTCTGTTCGCGATAAACTCAAAAACTGGCACACCGATTTTCATGTTGTTTTCACCAATGGATAGAGTGGTTCTCGAGGAAGGTTTTAGTATATAATTTACAAAGCAGCTAGCAATAAATAAAATAAAATAAAGTAATAATTAAATTAGATTTCTACTTACGGTACTGGCATTATCTTCGTATGTTTGGTTGTGACCTCCATTTGTAATGACAATAAATATCAGTTCATATATCTAGTGCTTGTAATAATTAATGGTACCTATATAGTCTAGGTACGTTATAGGTAATTTGCGATCAAATAGATTGTGTAGTGAAATCCTGACGTAAGTAAAATATTTAGGTAAATACTTTGAAATTATTAATATGATTTCACATTTACACTATCGCAATTATTTTTTGTAGATATTTAAAAAATAAAAATAAAAGTCCGCACTGTTGGAGTAAACTAAATATACTGTGGAGTGGAACGATACGATACGATAGATATGAACCACAGATACGAACTGTCTAACTAAAACAATACACGTAGCAATTAAATACTGATATTATGATGTACATATTTCATAATATTCATAAAATCAATCACAAACAACTTCCACAAGAAAAATCATGTTTGACAATGACATGTTATTTATTATATGTTTGTTTACATAATTTTACAAACAATTGTTGCGTCACTGTCAAGTGTCAATTATGTGAGACCTCCCTCCTTAATCAGAACCACAGATTATTATGTACATAGAATAATATTTTATTATTGGTCCTGATCTTTCAAATCTGACATTTAAAAAGGCTCTGCCCATCATAGATGCAGCCCATGCAAGAGCCCATGCTCTGGGCTCTGCCCTGGGCGCTGGGCTCTGAAAATTGTTGATTTTTTTTAAATTCAATATAGCTTGGTTTCTAATATTTAGAATAGGATAGGAATCCTAGTCACGTGACTAATTTTCTATTTGACTGACAAGTACTATAGCAAATAGCATTTTTAAAAGCTCATAAATGAATTTTAGTTCTGCTTTTGTGCAGATTAACACTACATTTATTAAACCGCCGAAAAAACTGAAAAGCAAAAAATAATTTTATTAAACTTTAATAACTGAAGTTCTTAAACTAATATCCTAAGTAATTTTTGCTTGTTTTCAGTTTTTTCGGCGGTTTAATTTTTTGTGTTTTTTCGTTTTCGTCGGTTGAAAAATCAGTATCAAGTAAATGTATTTCTTGCAGCGGACAAACTTAAAACAATATCTAGTCATTAAAATAAAATAATAAGGAGCCCCACCATACCTCCCTTATCCCTTATCCTTAATCCTTCTATGGTCGCCAGCACACTTGTAGTATTTATGGCGTTGCTTGTGTTATAGGTGACGGTAGCCACCTACCATCACATGGACCGCCTGTCTGTCGACCTTATCATAAAAGAGAAGCTATTTGTTGGAACATGATAAATTAGAATGGCATTTCGAATTACACAGAATATTGTTTATTCGACAGCGGCATTTGCGTGTTCCACATTTTGTCTCGCATCCATTGAAACATTATTAGCCGTTTCGTTTCGGTTAATGTGCACATTAGCCGGCTAAAGATGGAAATTCATGACTCAAACTAACATGATATCGAACATTAGCCGCTTCTCGAAGATAAACTTAAGATTAGCCGGCTAAACTTAAGTTTATGTTCACACCTATCTTTAGCCGTAACATACGGTACATAAATATCATTGACACAAGATAAGCTTTATTTTATTTTATAATGAAATCTTATTAAATTACATTTAATTAACAATTATAATATTATTAAATAGCGTCTTCGATCACACTCGGCTTAGAATAAGCACCAATGAAGATGGGTAGCTGTGCATTTTTCTCGACAATCATATATAAAAATGGTTTATTGACGATAAATTCTTCAGGTAACATCCGGCTTTCGAATTCTGCCGCAGAAGCAGCACTGGCTACTGTACCTTCTTCGGTTACACGAATATGAGCTTTCTGGACTAAGTTCGAGATGTATAGATAATTATCAGAAATGCCCGGGAACCGAGCGAGCGTACTATCAAACATTGTCTTCAATCCCATATCACCCAGTAACTCTTTCATATTACTTAGGTCCGAACTGATTACGAATCTCGGTATTTGTAAACTCACAATTTCTGCCCTCTTATGCTTAAATGAATTGAATATAGCGTTGAGAGATATGCTTTTCAAATTTTGAATAACATTGGTCAGAGTTGTACCTTCATGAGGAAGGAAAATGAGCATAGAGAATTTGTTATTTCCCGTTTTCCCGTTGGTGTAAGGTAATTCAGCTACTCTAACACCAATTCTGTCAATAGTAGTTACATTAAATGTATCCATTACAAACATTGAATTGACGTCTCCAATTTGTTTGTTATCTTCATCATAGAAAGCACTAATCTCTGTGTTTTCCAGCGGGAATGGTATCTCCCATTTTCCCTCAAAATAAATCGCATCTATCAACGTTAGATATACACCTTCCAAATCTGAGGCAGAGACAATATTCCGTATGTGACCGTGAGTTACTTTTTGAACATTACCATTAATGAAGTCGGCTGCGTTATCTGAGTCAGAGAATTTAACTATTTTAGCTTCGGTTACACCTGAACTTTGGAATTTCTCTTTAAGATCCGGCTTTACTACTAAATCTTCATCTATGTACATTGTAGAGCAACGTTCCAGAAATGTACCAACAGAATTTGCTCCATTGGTTGCTGTGATCGTTTTAATAATAGCATAAAATTTTTCATTAAAACATTTATTTGGCTTGATGTTCAACACGTGGTTGATTTCTGACCTCGTCTCTCCTTCCGACACTGTCGTCAATGGTGATATGAGGGTCCAAATTGACATAGGCGACGAAACAAAATGATTTTCCGTTTCCTCAGAAATCCGTGAAACTAAATCCACTGAAAAATCGTACAGAGATTTTTTCAAAGTATATTTAGCTCTCTCTATAGTGCACTGTCCCGAACACTGGTTAATAATAGCACCCAGTAGTATTAAAGAGATTAATTTTGTCATAGTAATTGAAAGAAACACAACGCTGCTTATGACGAGTAATGAAGTAATGTGATGAATATAATTATTTTTGCCGTATCAAATGACCTGTTTAAGATAGGAGGGTCAACGTTTGGTGACGCCGGGTTTTACCTAATGGTAAGAGAGCCCACGATACTAAATGTGGAGTCACTCGAGCGTCGTGGGGACGTCGAAAAAAAGGTGATATTATTTTTTGTTTTCAGCGGTGGGTGAGCAACTACAGGTGTTAAAATTTTTGTAGACGCTGTATTAATAAAATCCTCCATATAATTGTCAGATTAAGAATCAACACGATCAGGAATTCAGGCTGAACCGTCTTTACGAAAATCTGACGCGCTCGAGTATTACAAAATGGCAATCGCCAAAATTTTTTTTTGCATTTTCAAAAAGCTGCTACGAGCTTGCGTTATATCCGAATCGACTGTATTTTGAATGGTAGTTTACTTAGTTTGAATTCACTTCACATCCCCTCTGAAAAATCTGACGAGTTCGAGTTGTATTTTAATTTCTACCCCACCAACCAAATCGGCAGATTAATACATATCCGTTATCGGAGACATGTGGAGAATATACATTGGCAATATCTGACGCCCTCGAGGCAATCAAAAAATCCCCTCTTGGGCTCTCCTACTATAACGTGTTATTTATAATTATTATATTATGACTTAACATTGAAATTATTATTGCATTATATTTTAACACTTTAACGAATGTGTGTTAATTGAAAGTGATTGTAATTAAGTCTATTTCAAGCTCATTAAATAGTTTCATTAATATTATTAGAATAGCTATTTCCATAGTAAATAATTTATGTGTTAAGGTCACATTTATTTATCAATATTTACGCCAAGTAATATTATAAAGAAAAAATAAATAAATAATGAAAAAAAAAACGGAGGCAGTCATGAGGACTGCCGACAGAAGTGAAAAACTTAAAACTGTGCGTCCAACACATACAATCGGGTATATGCAATGTGTTGGCGTGATCGCGTACGTAGACAGCTGCGCGCGCATAACTGTGAGCATTAGCATGTTGCTGACGCGAACCTATACATTTTCAACCGACGAAAACGAAAAAACAAAAACGTAGGAGGTACTCAATTCGACTCGTATATATATATATTATTTTTATTTTTATATATAAGATCACGCATAACTTTTGACAGGGTGGTCCGATTTTGATAATTCTTTTTTTATTTGAAAGGGTGCGCCCCCAAGGGGGTCCCATTTTAATTTGGAAAGAAAACTCCAACCCTAAGGGTAGGAAAACAGGGGATGATTGATTGTTCACTCACCGATAACCACGTATAACCACGTATAACCACGCATAACTTTTTACAGAGTAGTTCGATTTTGATAATTCTTTTTTTAATGGATAGGGTATACCTCGAAGTTGGTTTCGTATAAATTTGGAAAAAAAATTCCTACCCTAAGAGTGTGAAAATGGGGATGGGAAAATTAAAAATTAAACATGTAGTAAATATTAGATTATAGCCACAAAAAAATATAAAATAAAACTTTTTAACAAAAAATAAAACCGCCGAAAAAACTGAAAAGCATAAAATAATCTTATTATTTTACCTAAGTAATTTTGAGTCGGCCCCAAACAAGCAAAAATTACATAAAGAGTGATGCGCTCGGCGACTCAAAATTACTTAGGTAAAATAATAAGATCATTTTATGCTGTTAACCTTCATTACAACTTTGTGCAACTAATTTGAAATATTACCCCGAGCTGTGAGTGCGGTGATATTCTACTATGCCACTTTTAGTGAAGCAACCGAGAACCTAGTGTATCCTTTATGCGGGCCGTATTGATATGACTTGAGGGCCGTATGCGGCCAGCGGGCCGTATCTTTGACATGACTGAGCTAGGCGAATAAACAGCGTTAGCAAAAACTATTACCTACTTGCTGATTGGATTGGAGATCAACCTCAGTATAATCGGAACGACGCAAGCGCGTGTTTGTCGAATTAGGATGTGTTTATGAAAACGCGTGTGCCATAGTTTGGCCTAAGTATGCGAGTTAAATTTCTGACTTAAAACTGTCTCAAAATAAAACGAAATTTCGACATTGAGGAGTACTGAAATGGTTGTTGATTGACTTGAAATGCTACTAAGAAAACAAACATTAGAAGGTTCATAATAGAAAACCAGTTGCGTGTGTGTGTTTATGTGTAAAAAGTGATATTATTTATATAGTTTATACTATATACATAGACAATGTTGGACTTGTAAAAAAAAACGAGAAATTCAGTGAATTTTTTATGCAAAAAAACTTTCATAAATAAAATCATAATTTCGTGACAAAAAGCATAAAAGGGATGTATATTTTCATAAACACATTTCTATTTCTATTCTATTCAATTTAGTTTATTAGAGACATTGAAAACCTAAAAAAATGTCGACAATTTCATTAATAATTAAAACATTAATTATTCTGTTAACATGCCTAGGAATAAATGGATACAAATATCCATGCTCAGATAGATCAGTTATGCAAATCTTTAGAAAATCCTCGTACGAATTTTCCGTAAAGATTTTGGATAGAGTCCATTTGGACAAGCATGAAGGTCATTTCGTGTTTTCACCTTTATCAACATGGATCCAATTGATGATGCTGGCTGAACGATCGCAGAGATCGACATCTCAGGAGATTTGGAAAGCGGCGAAGTTTCATCTGCATCAATGTTTCAGAAGAAGATTGAAAAGACTGCTCATCAACATAGCTACGGACGTGAAGACTTTTCCGGGAAGTGGTCTGAGCGGTATCATAGCTTTCGACAAGAAATATGACGTCAATTTTTGGTATAGACGCAGAATAAGGCAAACACAGTTGAATATCCGCGGTTTAAACTATAGAATTATACCTCTACCTTATGACGATCCTACGACTGTAACTGAAATAAACAATATAATTGCTTCTGATATAAATGAAGATTCAGCAGACGTATTTGGTGCTGATGATTTCGTTGATGCCTCTCTACTAGTCACCGATGTTGCTAAGTTTAAGCCTACATTTAGTGTTCCATTTGACGCCCTAAATACTAAAATTGAGGCTTTCAATTCTGAATCAGGTAATCAAATAGGTAGCGTACATATGATGGAGGTGATTGCTAATTTTAATTTTACCGAATTACCCATAATAAATGCCAAAGTTTTAGAATTGCCTTGTGATAGGTTTAACAAAATTTCAATGTTAATATTTTTACCGATCAAGGGATCGATAGAGGAGATATTCTTCAAACTGAGAAGACTAAGACTCATGACTATTTTCAATAGGTTTTCTTTTGCAGGATTGAAACGTGTACACGTCAAATTGCCTAGGTTCAAATTGAGTACTGATTTTGATAATTTAGCAGAAGTGTTAGGCGATATAGGTATTAATAGGATTTTTGATAGAAATCTAGCAGAGTTTAGGGGTCTCAGTGATCATTCTATGTTTGTGTCACTTATGTCACAATTGAGTGTTATAGAAGTGAAAGAGGGCGATAAAAAATCACCTGTAAATTCTACTAATGACGAAATCTTGAGATTCACAGCGAACAGACCTTTTGCATTTATGGTAGTACATAGAAAATTAAGAATTATATTGCAATCGGGATTATATTCGAAGCCATCATTAGATCTTTAGGCTTTAGCACTTTCATTGCCACATAACGCGACGTCGCGTGAAGCGGCCTATTTATGATGTGAGGGAAATACTAGGAGTTGATTGAGGTTTTATTAAAACGAACCTTTAATAAAATCTGTATGAACCTTATGTGAAAAATTATCTAGCTGATGGTGAAAACTGCATTAAAATTCTTTGCGCGGTTAATTCTTCAAAATTCTTAAAGATAAACTTCGAGAGGCCAAAGTTGTTACTTAATTCTTTACTTGTTCAGACTATAGGGCCTCTTTCACCAACTACAAGTAAAGTGTTGATTAGTTATTTTCAAATAACGCTAATAAACGAGTAAATGTTACGAGTATCTTGTGTCAATTTCATTGAAATTACCCTCGAGTAATGCTACTCAAAGATGGTGAAACTCGTACGCTTTCTTACCGGTGACTTTAAATTGTGGTTAGCCTACTTGACACTTTAGTGACAGATGGTGAAAGAGGCCCTTATGTCTAATATATTGTGTAGGTATTTAGTGGAACTTAATTAGTAATTATGTAAGTTTTATGTTATTATTTACTGTATGTATAAATACAATGTAACGTGTTCATGTCAGTATTATAAATTATATCCAAAAATAAAACTCAACACTGTATCAGCGCAAAATATTTATTTAAAACAATACTTTTAAGAAAATATTATGACTAGTATCACAATAACAGCCTCTGTATTTAGACATTTGCTTACGTATATTATTACTAATACAAAAATTAAAATATTAATAATAATTTTTAAAAATAATATCTTGTTTATACTTCCTTAGTTTGTAAATTTTATACACTTTGCAATGCTTCCTAGAAGTGTATGTTAAATCTCTACTGTACAGTCGCGAGCGAAAGTGTTAGGTACAAAAATACATATAGCCGACCAGAAAAGTGCTTTAACAGTTTCGATAACAAATTCCATTCATTTCAAAATTCGCTAAGGCTTAGATTTGAAATAGACATTGATTACTGATTGACATAATTGTCACTTTGAATAATCAAAGGAAAACAGACCTTATCATTCTACAAAATACAAAGAATGTTCAATCTTAGGGTGATAAAGCACTTTATTTGTTGAGTTTACCTATACAATTACACATCCTTGTGTAATAGTTAAAAAATAATTTTAAAGAAGTGTTTTAAATAATAAATGGCATGTGCACTCAAAAAATTGTCGAAGAAAAAGCTGCCCCAATGGGTATTTGAAAAATATTTTTTACAACCTTAATATTTCAGTGACAAGTCAAAGTAACTCAGTAAAAATTTATGAATTGGTAGTCATTTAATATGTTATAATTAATTTGTAAAAATTTAATATATCATATAAGTATTATTAATATATTAAATTGTACATTTATGTAGCTACCAATAAATTTAATCATGCATTTTTAATGAATTTAATCGTATATGTTCTGTATGTAAGCATTCATTCAGCAAATAAACAATTATTTTCGTTATTATTACATATTAATTATTTTTTTAAATTGTAATAAATTCTTTTGTCAGTGACTGTACTTTCAGTAATTTATTTCTGTTCGCAATTCAGTATTTTTCCGTTCGGTTTATGCGTATATTGATCCAGTAAAGCGATACACAAACCGGGGGCCATGTGTATGAATTTTTTATACCTGTCCAATTTTAGATGCTGACAAAATCTCCAATTCGAACATGATTCGTATATTTTAGACCAAAGTTTCATCATTCGCAGGGTTGCCACAGCAAGCATTTTTAGAATACGATCACAGCTGTCGGATGGAAGTTTTGAGACAGGAAAAATGTGCAGACTAATGGAACTGGGCTAGGGTTGTCACAAACTTGTTTTTCTTTTTTATTTTGAATGATGGAGACGTAAGTTTAACCGTTACTATTTTACTGTTTATGTTATTATTATATGTATTATTGAACATGTCTCATGTTATTAATTTTCTATGATGATAAACAAAAAATAGAAAATAACATTTAAAATTTTGCCGAAAGATCAAAAATAGATTACAGTTATATATTACATACATTAAAAAAAACATCCTATAGTGTAAACTCCGCAAATTGATTTCGCCTGTCCGCCATTTTGGTGACGTCATTTCGTGACACACTCATCTCTATCGGTTTTGTTAGCTGTATTGTTTATTTGCGGATGACGTCACGTGGAAGTTAAAATCCTAGCAAAGATATTATAACAGCAATTAAAATGTTATATTGCTCATACAAGTATATTTTTTCAACACGGATGAATTTTTGGGCACCAGTTAGTAATTTGTACGTAGTTGTTAGGTACATGATTAGGTACATGAGAAAATCGGATAAAACATAAGAATTATTTTTGTTAATGTGATATTAAGTTTCAGCGCATTAGTAATTTACTTATTGATCTTTAGTCTTGTCTTCACTAAAAAAATTTTTTCATTGTAATGATATAAAATGTAGACTTATTAAAAATAATATCTTAAAAAAGATTATGTACAATTTATTTTTTATGTATAAATTCTATACGAGGCAACCCTATACTGTTGCTATACGTCTCGTCTGTGCGAACAAAATAGAGTCAATATTTGCCAAGTCAATAATTGAATGTTACTTCGATGACTTCATCATAGTTGAAGGTAAAAAGACTTTAATTGACAATGACTTCTACCGACTGTATAATAATTAATTATTTTTGGTATTTTATTATATGTAGAAGCCCGTGGTATGAAAAATTATGGGAGTAAAATCAAAATTGTCACACGAATGCGTTATGTTATGCGTTATAATTATTTTCTATTTTTTTTGTGACGCTCATTTTAGAATATCTTCTTTCGGCGTATTCAAATTTATTGTAAAAATTTAAATTTTATAATCGTTACACTTTTTTAAAATAATTTATAGATTGTTAAAACATCATAATTTCACAAGAAAAACCTTATACTAGGCACTTATACTTACTAAAAAAGTAATTATTCACAACCTTTGTTAAAAAAACACAAAAATAGTTATTCAATACTAAACCTTATGACTAAGATAATTGAGTCGTCTTCAAATTTCCTTGTAATATTGGCGATAGAAAATTTGTATAAAAATATATTAAGTTTTCATTTCATAATATTTTAGGGCTTCTTTCACCATCTAAACTAGGCTAAACGTCAAGTAGGCTAAACGTCATTTAAAGTCACCAGTCACCGGGGATAATGGAGCTGATACTACAGACAATAGATAATTTTCTTCTGCACTAAATTATTACTCTTATTTTTTTAAATATGTTCAGTATCATAATAGTGACCCTAAATGCACAAAATACCTACAAATTAGGTGGGCGGAAGTGCCGCCATTTTGACAAAAACCGTTTCGGCCTATATCTCCGTAACCGTGTACTTGAGGCCAAAAATGGTAATAACCTTTATTGTAGATAAATAAATTTCCTATCTTTTTTGTGCAATAACTTTTTTCTATCACTTACCGTTTACGACTTATTATGATTCGTTTAATGGCCATAAAGAAAGGACAAGTTTGTACGGTAAAAGTCCCAAACATTAAAAAGAATAATAAAAAAAAAACGCCTAAATCGAGTGCAAAATTTAATACAACATAAAATTATTTCCAAAAGTAACTAATCAACATTTTACTTGTAGTTGGTGAAAGAGGCCCTTAATGAAATATGTTATTCTAGTAAGTGTTGGGCACGTTCCGAAAAAATTCTCAATTCAAAAGTGCCTAAATGCTGTAACTTGAAGGATATCATTGAAAAGCGAAGATTAATATGAAAACGGGAACAGCAAGTACACATATCATATAAACAGAAGTTCTTGGCTCACATTCAGATATGATAACGAATTGTTCGTTCCAAAGTGAGTCGTTGTCGCGCAGAGGCACCTCCAATACGACCTGTAAAAATATTCCGAGTAAAAAAAAAAATAGAGTTAAACCCTTTAAGGTGACACAAGTCAGTATTTCGCCATACAAACGTTTAAAGTTTATTATTGCAAGCATGATACCTATTTATCTTGTCGTTAACTAGGTTCCTATGCATACAAACTTAAAAAAAAGTATTAATTTTAAAGATAATATGATCCTGAAAAATCCATATTTTAACACAAGTTTTAATGCAACTTTGAGGGACTTTTAATTTTTAAATAAATAATAAGTGCTATCGAAAAAATTATTATCAAAGTGTCTGTATTAAAAATTCTATTTATAATGTTATTTAAATATAACTTTGAGGGTGAATAAGTCACTCTAGTATACAAAAACTCCAAAATACTTTGCATACAAACATTTATTGGTTATTCAAGAGTTCAAATAACTTTACACGAAATAGATATATGCAGTAGTTTTGTCAAAAAGAGTATACGTCCAAGGGTCTGTTTATGATTGAATCATTGTGTATCTGAGTCGACTGCTCTTTCCGCGCATTTTGCTGTGTGAGACAGAATGAATTTTAGCTACACGCACCGATGAGTTCGAGCTGCCGACTAGTTCTGCCTTAACCGCTTGATTTTGTATAGCGCCTTACTCGTAAAGTTTTGGAGTTTATTCATAATAATATACATACATACATACATAAATATAAGGCCGGTGTATGAAAATTTATGGGAGTAAAATCAAATGTCACATGTCACACGTTACGCGTTACGTCTGTATGCTTATGCGTTATGTCTGTATGCTGTTACAATATGCTTCATTTATTAATATACTTAATACATATTATGTTTTAATTATATTTATTAAATTATTTATTAATCATTCGTAAGGAGTAAACTCAGTTAATACGCGAAGTTTGGTAACGATCGAACACCGTTGAATCCGTGAGCGAGTCGCTAGTCGTCGTTACGTTATACCTCAATGTTACGAGTAGATTTATTTAATTTGTCAAACAAATTTCTATGAAGCGGTCAACGACTTTTGAGTACATACAAGAATGTATCAACAAAAAATACTATTCCGTTACGACATAGAGTAAATAGTTACTTAACCAGTAATAGAGGGGCGAGCTCCGTTTTAAACATGAAACTTCCGGCTCTATTTTCTTTATGGCTCACTTGATTTCGCTAGTAATGTCGAATTTGATTTTAAATGATGTTATTCCTATTGACACCATTTTTACTTTCTTTATGGATCACTAGATGTCGTCATATAACAATAAAATATTTATAGAATCCGTGCGGTTTCTTTTTTTTCCTCACTAGATGTCGCCATATAACATGTGCATGATACGAATACCTTTGAGTTGGACGGATTTTTAATGGCAACTCATAATCGTAATCTACATAGGGGCCATCTACATTTTATCGACTTTTTCGACATTTTTTGTGTCTCTACGTGTCTGTCCCTCTATTACTGGTTAAGTAACTATTTACTCTATGGTTACGATGACGCAACAGATGGTACTCATCTCATAGTCAGTACTCTGCACAATGAGAGCACAATGTCAGTACACTGCGAGAGGCGTCTGATCCAATTGTCTGAAGTCAGTTCGCGGAACCAATTGCATATTGTGTATACTTTGTGCATGAATAGCTATTCGGTTTAATTCCACGATTCCATGGGAATAAATAAGTATCATCATCAATGCTAATAATAAATCTGTATGGGTCGGTCATAGAGTAAGTAACTTTGGTTTTAGAGATATCCTGTTTATAGGCTCTATACATGATACTGAAACTAAATTTACCATTTTTAGAATTTATTTCTGTAAGTATGTATGTATGTTCGTCGATCACTCTTAAACTAATTGACTGATTTTCATGAAACTTGGTAGATAAACATTTAGACGTACAGGACACAGGAAAGACTACTTTTTTAGTTCATTATAAACATACAAAAATTCAATGTCAATAATAGTTTGATAAGTGGTATACCTTTTGGCTAGTGAAGATATCCAATGGGAGGTCGCATCGATCGGTGCTATTTCGACACTCCCTGAGGGCTGTTCTGGTGACGTCGTATCTCGTCTTCTGAAGGTCGAACTTCGCTCGGATGTAGTTCCTCTGAACCTCGTTCTCAGAGTTGAATACGAAGAAGTAGTAGCCGTTAGCCGGAACCCTAAGAAGGACGATTATAAGGACGATACTATCAACTTTTAAAGGACGATTCAAATTCAGTAGCACTACCATGAGTTTATGACTACCGAAATCGCTAGCGAGAGATGAACTAGAACGTAAAATATTTGTATGAAAAATTGTACAGCGCCTCTAGCGGTCACTCAAAGAACTAAAACCAGTAACATGAGTTGCATAAGTAAAAAACCTATCGAATGTAGTCGCTAGCGACCATTAGCGACTGACGTTTAACTTGACATTTCTATACAAAATCGGTACCATGAGTTACAAATTTGACTGATGCTCTCGAGAAATACCGTAACGTTAGTAGTTAAATCATTCACTAGCACATTGAAGGGTGAAAGGTTCGTTATCGACAGAAGTAAACTAACGTAAGATTTCGATAGCAACTCATGGTAGTGCTACAGAGCAGTTTAATTTGGGTACGTCAATCTTGGTAACTTTGCCTGGTCATCAAACTTTGCCTATTGAGGTGACTTGTTGAGAAAACAATATTATTCCGAAACTATGGATAAAATATTTATCCATAAATTATCATAATATCATCATATATATTTATGATAATATTATCAGGTATTTAGTCACAATATCTGACATAGTTTTGGAATAATATTGTTTTCTCCAACAAGTCACCTCAATAGGCAAAGTTTGTTGACCAGGCAAAGTTACCAACATTGACCGGTAACTAAACAAAATGGATTTCAATTTCATACAAAACTTTTTAACAAAAAATAAAACCGCCGAAAAAACTGAAAAGCATAAAATAATCTTATTATCATTTTACTTAAGTAATTTTGAGTCGCCGCCGCGCATCACTCTTTACGTAATTTTTGCTTGTTTGGCGCCGACTCAAAATTACTTAGGTAAAATAATAAGATTATTTTATGCTTTTTTCGGCGGTTTTATTTTTTTGTTAAAAAGTTTTATTTTATGTTTTTTTGTGGCTATAATCTAATATTTACTACATGCTTAATTTTTAATATTCCCAACCCCATTTTCCCACCCTTAGGGTAGGAATTTTTTTTCAAAATTTATACGAGATCAACTTCGAGGTATACTCTATCCATTAAAATTTTTTTATCAAAATCGGACTACTCTATAAAAAGTTATGCCAAACAAGCAAAAATTACGTAAAGAGTGATGCGCGGCGCCGACTCAAAATTACTTAGGTAAAATGATAATAAGATTATTTTATGCTTTTCAGTTTTTTCGGCGGTTTTATTTTTTGTTAAAAAGTTTTATCTTTTCAATGTTTATGACTTTTACCGTACAAACAAAATTAAATGTATATCAGCTCCATTATCCCCGGTTACCCCAGTGACTCTAAATGACGGTTAGCCTACTTGACAGATGGTGAAAGTGGCCCTAAGAATAATATATTATGAAATTCATTTCAAACTTAATATACTTTTATACAAATTTTCTATCGCCGATATTACAAGGAAATTTGAACACGACTCAATTATCTTAGTCGTAAGGTTTAGTATTGAATAACTATTTTTGTATGGTGAAAGAGGCGCTCAGCTATCTGAAAGTTAGTTACCTGTAAGTCAACGCGTTAGATCTGGCAGCGGTGGCCGAGTCCTTGGCGGTGGCTCCGCGCGAGCATTTGCTGTGAGGAGTGAGAGGCAGATTGAGGATGAGGCCTTCGCACTCGAGCAGAGCCTCTTCGCTGCTCGAGAACGAGGACCAGAACTCTGAATTGCTCATGTCTAAGGCTGTCGTCTCGTTCACTTGCTGATGGTGTTCTGCGAAGCCGTCTGGCTGCAGACCCTAAGCACATTTGACAAGAATTAAAATATACTTACTACAATGCCGCAGGGTCCATTTTCGACCGACGAAAACGAAAAAACAAAAAAGAGGAGGTACTCAATTCGACGCGTATATATAATATTATATATATATTTTATGTATGATCACGCATAACTTTTGACAGGGTGGTCCGATTTTGAAAATTCTTTTTTTATTTGAAAGTGTGCACCCCCGAGGGAGTCCCATTTTAATTTGAAAAAGAAATTCCAACCCTAAGGGTAGGAAAACAGGGGATGATTGATTGTTCACTCACCGATTGTAGCGTATAACCACGCATAACTTTTTACAGAGTAGTCCGATTTTGATAATTCTTTCTTTAATGGATACGGTATACCTCGAAGTTATATCTCTTGTATAAATTTAGAAAAAAATTCCTACCCTAAGGGTGGGAAAATGGGGGTGGGAAAATTAAAAATTAAGCATGTAGTAAATATTAGATTATAGCCACAAAAAAACATAAAATAAAACTTTTTAACAAAAAATTTCGGCGGTTTTATTTTTTGTAAAAAAGTTTTTTATATTGATTTTTAGTTTTAGGTAAGTATTTAGTGTACATATTGTTTAATATTTAAATTTCAGTATACTTAGTTCGTTTAATTTATGTATTTTCCATACTAATATTATAAATGCGAAAGTAACTCTGTCTGTCTGTCTGTCTCGCTTTCACGCAAAAACTACTGAACCGATCACGATGAAATTTTGCATACACGTTGTCTGGGACACCAGAAAGGACATAGGGTACCTTTCGTCCAGAAAAAAAGGACTTAGTATTCCCGAGGGATCATATAAAAACATAAATAATTGGGCGCTACTGTCGCATGGGGGCGCCATCGTCGTCACAGCGATATAAGATGACATGAGATGACATTATTTTGTCTAAAATTGTCCCTTTGGTTGTCAAATATTTATAGGTGCGTTCAGAATTTTGTTGTAGTATGAGGTCCGATCTCTAAGACCGATTTTTAAGTATTTTTTTTCGGTAATAAGTAGGTAAGTGATAGTTGCAAAATAACGTTTGCCCGGGTCAAGCTAGCATATATTTTTTCTTTTTCAACGCGAACGAAGTCGCTAGTGCGAACCCACTAGTGAAAAATAAAATATACTACTTACTACAAACAATTGAATTAAAATTAAAATTAAAGGAATTGACATAATACTAAAAATTGTGGATATCCTATTAGAAAATAGAGTAAAAAAACATATAAAATGTCACTTTATTTTAAGCGAAATTATGTATATTTTTTGCAAATTAAATGAAATTAAAAAAAAAAAAATTTGAAATTTTATCTTGCCGCCGAAACGTCGTGACAAGTTGCAGCAACTCTGATGACGTCATAAGCCAGTAAACATATCAGACACTAATAGCTGGTGCTCGCGACTTCGTCCGCGTAGAAAAGTATAAAACGCCATCTACCGTATTTTGGATAGATGGCGCTATCTCTCGGGCCAAGCCGCTAGTATTTGCTTTTATTTTAGATTTCCCGTAGGAATGAAACATTTTCCCGCGGTAAAAAGTAGCCTATGTTCATCGCGGATAATGTCGGCTTCTAATGGTAAAAGAATTTTTCAAATCGGTCCACTAGTTTCGGAGCCTATTCAATACAAACAAACAAACAATCAATCAAATATTTCCTCTTTATAATATTATTATAGATTTAGATACCTCTTCGGCTGCGTAGTCTCTGGCTTCGTCATCTTCGTTTAACTCCTTCTGTAATTCAATTTGGCTCAACATTAGCTCTCTCTTGGCTCTGGCTGCTTCTGTTGCTTCTCGACGTTTCTCTGTGAATATATTTACATATTTCGCTATAATAATAATTTTTTTTTATGTTAAGGTCGACAGACAGGCTGACGGTCCACTTGATGGTAGGTGGCGACCGTCGCCTATAACACAAGCAACGCCATAAGTGCTACAAGTGCGCTGCCGACCATAGAAAGATTAAGGATAAGGGATAAGGGAGGGATGGGGTAATGGGCTCTGTCATCCCTTACTCACTCACCGAAACACAACAGCACATATGCTGTTATTTCACGGTGGTATTCTGTAAGGGAGTGGTTACTGCCGCCAGACGGGCTGCCCAAATGACTGCGAAACGCAATGTGCCCTACCACTAATATATTATTAATAGTACGTGAAACGATCTTAAATCATGATCCGAAAATAATTATTTAAAATTTTGACATTGTTGATAAACATTTTTTTATTCACAACTAGCGACCCGCTCCCGGCTTCGCCCGGGGTGCATTTGTTTACGTAAAAACCTTCCCTGATTATCCCTCTATCTTTGAGTGAAGACAGAATTAAAATCGGTCCAGCAGTTCTCGAGTTTTGCGCTTAGCAACACATTTAGGAATTCATTTTCTATACTAACATTATAAAGAGGAAAGATTTGATTGTTTGTTTGTTTGTTTGTATTGAATAGGCTCCGAAAATACTGGACCGATTTGAAAAATTCTTTTACCATTAGAAGCCGACATTATCCTTGATGAACATAGGATACTTTTTACCGCGGGAAAATGCTTCATTCCTAAGGGAAAACGGGTAATAGGACAACGGGTAGTAAGAATTGTCCTTCTGTACTTATCTTTTTCACATAACTTCTAAACCGCTGAACCGATTGGGTTTAAATTTTGGCTATTTCGATGGTTTCCTGGATGATTTAAAAATACAATTGGACCCGCTAGATGGCGCTGCTGTCGGCATGTCAACTACTAAACGGCTTGACCGATTGGGTTATAATTTTGTATGTGTATTTCCATTGTACGGTTTCACAGACACGAATGTCTATATATTTTATAAAGGACGAAGTCGCGTGCAGCAGCTAGTTATTCATATATATATTATACTTTGTTACTCACGTTGCCTCGAAGCTTTTGTTTTGTCCTCTTCAATGGCTTCCTCCAAAGCTCGTCTCCAGCGATCTAAGCTTTCTGCTCTAACACTTCCGGATGTCAAATCTTTTTCATCTCTCATACTCTCTTGTAATCTAACCAAAATCCTTTTTCCTCTGTCCCCTAATGATTGCAGTTTCATTAACACGTCTTCGTATATCTCTTTCGAATTGGGCTCTTGTGGATTTGGCTGAATATTAAGCAGCTCAACATTAATATATTTAAGAAGAAAATTAAAGAATTACTAGTTCATAAATGTTACTACGATTTAAAAGACTATATGTGTGATAACTTAGTGGATAGTGGTGATTAATGGCTTATTTTGTTATGTAGTGTTCTCAGTGTTCTCAAAATATTTGCACACCCCAAAGGGTAGAATGTAGTGAGCCTTATACATTATAATAAAACCATTGTAAATTATGGACCTATATTCAGCAAATAAATTATTATTATTAAAATTGAATTTATTACCATTTGCTTCTATTATATATTAGTTACACGCCCTTAAAACTATACCACCCTTAAAGTTGGACCAAAGTACACATAGTTACGAAGTTTTATCAAAGTCGGTTCATTAGTTTAGGAGTACATCGGCGACAAACAACGTGACACGTAATTTTTGTCATATTATAAAACTAGCTGGTGCCCGCGACTTCGTCCGCGTTGAACGATGAAAGGTACCCTATGTCCTTTCTGGTGTACCAGACAACGTGTATGCAAAATTTAATGGTGATCGGTTCAGTAGTTTTTGCGTGAAAGCTTAACAAACAAACAAATTCACATTTATAATATTAAGTAAGGATAAGGATGGATAAAATGCAGATAATATGAATATGTAGACTAAGACTTACTTCATTGATTGCAAATTGAAGTATAGACTAATTTAAAGATTTCTAGAATACTGGGTATTTACTCTGCTGCTTTAATGTGACATCTATACTTACTAATATTATAAAGAGGAAAGATTTGATTGTTTATTTGTATTGAATAGGCTCCGAAACTAGTGGACCTATTTGAAAAATTCTTTTACCATTAGAAGCCGACATTATCAGTGATGAACATAGGCTACTTTTTACCGCGGGAAAATGTTTCATTCCTACGGGAAATGGCTTGGCCCGGGGCATAGCGCCATCTAACCAAAATACGGTAGATGGCGTTTTATACTTTTCTACGCGGACGATGTCGCTAGCACCAGCTAGTTGATTATATTTTAATGGTTTAATCTAGGTTTAACTTCATCAGTTAAACCTAGGTTATCAGAAAATAAGATTTTTAAAGCAACAATTATTACCTCACTACTACTAGTTTCTTCAAATGCAACTATAGTATCCTTTTCATCATCAATATCTTCATTAAGGGGAGTTTCTTTTGCTGTACCGTTTCCAGGGTTTCCTTCTCTTGTAATATTTCTTATTGTTTCTGTCACTACAGATATATTTAATTCGTCTTTCTCTGTGTTTGTAGTACTGTCACTTGTAAAGTCGCTTGCACTTTTGTTATCCACTTTAGCTTGTTCGCTATTGTTTCCATCAATATCTGAAATCAGACGATATTGGTTCAAATTGGAAACAATTTTTTTAAATAAATGAGTATAGACATAGTGTTAGTAACATTTGGCAGTAATATTCTTCTTACGCAAGAAGCACTGCCCTGAATTTTAATCTCAAATTCACACATGAAATTGATAATACTCAGAAACTTATGACCTGTGCTAATTTGAGTCTAATTGAGTTTGTTTTCAAACAAACAAATTAATAAAGTTTTGAAACTTGGGTCTACCGATCGAAACCCATAACTCTCCCCCCCCTTCCACTTTCCGCTTCACCCCCCACATCGTGAAATTTGTCCCTGTAATGGTTTTTTAATTAGGTATAGATGAATTATTATATTAAGGTTTTGAAGGCGGGAATCGAGATGCGCGATCGAAGTGCGGGAGGGGAAGAGCGACTGAGTCTACCAATAACGTGTGCCGACACGTTATTGGTAGACTCAGCCGCTCACGCTCCTCTGCCCCCTCAAACACCTAAAAATAGAGTTCTGCGCACATTTGTCGAGAAGTCTTTATTCGCTGCACGACCTATATTTTGCGAAAACTTTAATAGATAGAAAAAAGTCTCAAAGGCAAAGATTATCCTCATTAAAATTTTAAACAAAATAATGTTCTATTTATCCATTAGCTTGATTAGCTTGATTTTTTTTAAATTTCTTGATGTGGGCGGGGGGGGGGGGGTGAAGCGGCAAGTGGAAAGGGGGGGAGAGTTGTGGGTTTTGTTCAGCAGACCCAAAGGTTATAATTTTAATTATACAATGATTTTTAAGTACCCACACAATATTAGTTTGTTTTCCTTATACATTGCTTACATAGAATTTTATTATAATACATGCATACCCCATCCCTCCCTTATCCCTTATGCTCAATCGTTCTATGGTCGGCAGCGCACTTGTTGCCTGTGCTATAGGCGACGGTAGCCACGTACCATCAAGTGGACTGTCAGCCTGTCTGTCGACCTAAACATGGATTAGCAACTGATTAGACCTTTGAAAGAGATCCACCGGCGTTCGTCCCTGTCGACGTTGGCATCTCTATGGCGATGTAGAGCCGGCAAAGCCATAAGGTGAGCCGGCGGACGGTAGTACTTCAAAGACTCTTGCTTCGCCGCTTCCCTAAGCGCATGGAGACGCTCCAAAATTTCGCGGAGCTCCTGTTATTCAAATTCTGATTCATATATTCAAATTCACATTTAATTTCTTTTTAACCGACGAAAAAAACGGAGGACGTTCTCAATTCGACCGTATATATGATTTTTTTTTAATGTTTTTTCGTTTATGAACCGATTTTGATGATTCTCTTTTTATTGGAAATTTATATGGGACCCCGAGGGTGGTCCCATATAAATTTGGAAAAAAAATTCCAACCCTAAGGGTGGGATATTGGGGCTGATTTATTGTTTACTCACAGATTTTAATGCTGAGATGAATATTACAAATAAAAAAAAGTAATCAAAAATTAAAAGCATGTATTAAAGTAAATAGTAAATTATGTATTGTAGTCACAAAAAAAATTATAAAATAAAAATTTATTAACAAAAAAATTTAACCGCCAAAAAAACTGAAAAGCAAAAAATAATTTTATTAAAACAAAATAACTAAAGTTCTTAAACTAATTACCTACCTAAGTAATTTTGAGTAGACTCAAAACTTAATTTTGTTATTAAGGTTTAATAAAATTATCTTTTGCTTTTCAGATTTTTCGGCGATTTAATTTTTTGTTAAAAAGTTTTATTTTAGACATACTACCTTCGGATCATGGTCTGTGACGTCAACGGTCGGAACGCTGTTGGCTTCTGAATCCGTTTCGTTGTTCTTAATGCTGGGGTCGTGGAATTCAACACCGGCCTTGTGACGTTTCATTGTCCCTGAAATCAGCATCAATCAATATCAATACTAATAATAAATCTGTAGGGGTCGGTCATGGGGTAATTTACTTTGTTCAGAAATATCGTGTATATAGGCTCTATACATGATACTGAAACTAAATTTACCATTTTTACAATTTTTTTCTGTATGTATGTATGTATGTATGTATGTATGTATGTTCAACTGTTTTGCACCTTTGAATGTGTTAATCGACTTATACGGCCGACTGTACACACACACATACATATTTATTATATTTATATTTTTTTATGACTGACTACACTTACATATTTATTATTAGTATTGATGATTGATATTTGATGATTTGAGTTAAGTTAATTTAACTTAAGTTACAAAGTTAACTTAAGTTTAACTTAAGTTATAAAGTTAACTTAAGTTATAAAGTTAACTTAAGTTATAAAGTTAACTTAAATCATAAAGTTAACTTAAATTATAATAAGTTAAGTTTAACTTAAGTTATATAGTTAACTTAAGCTTAACTTAAGTTATAAAGTTAACTTAAGTTTAACTTAAGCTTAACTTAAGTTATAGTTAACTTAAGTTAGGTTAAACTTAAGTTATAAAGTTAACTTAAGTTTAACTTAATTTTAAATTCTTACCGGGATCATTGGCCTTCCCATCTTCCTTCTTCAACACTCTAAGCTTCTCCATGAGACTAGCGTTCGAGATGAGTCCCAGTTTGTTAGCTTCAAGCAGTTCGTCCAGTTCCTCGGACGAGTCGTCGCCTATGTAGGCACATTCCTGCAAGTGCTTGTAACCTTTGATCATGATCAGAGAGGCACCAGGCCACCTAGAAACAGGCCACAAATACACTAGTCACTTTGTGTATTATTTATTACAGAAATTCAAAAAACTATAAGTGACAGTACCTAAATATAATTAACTATAGGTTATTAAAATTCCTATTATTATGATTATATTGTTAGGGTTATTAATTATATATATACAAATAATAAAAAATAAAACCGCCGATAAAACTGTTTTATTTTTAGTTAAAAAGTTATATTTTATATTTTTTTGTGGCTATAATCTAATATTTACTACATGCTTAATTTTTAATTTTCCCACCCCCATTTTCCCACCCTTAGGGTAGGAATTTTTTTTCCAAATTTATACGAGACCAACTTCGAGGTATACCCTATCCATTAAAAGAAGAATTATCAAAATGGGACTACTCTGTAAAAAGTTATGCGTGGTTATACGCTACAATCGGTGAGTGAACAATCAATCATCCCCTGTTTTCCTACCCTTAGGGTTGGAATTATTTTTCCAAATTAAAATGGGACTCCCGTGGGGGTGCACCCTTTCAAGTAAAAAATGAATTATCAAAATCAGACCACCCTGTCAAAAGTTATGCGTGATCATACATAAAAAAAAAAAAAAAAAAAAAAATATATGCGTCGAATTGAGTACCTGCTCCGTTTTTGTTTTTTTGTTTTCTTATAAAACATTATAAGTCACTTTGTTCGTTTGTTACGCTTTCACACTTCAACTAGGTATATTTGAAAAATTCTTTTACCATTAGAAGCCGACATTATCCGTGATGAACATAGGCTACTTTTTACCGCGGGAAAATGCTTCATTCCTACGGGAAATCTAAAATAAAAGTAAATACTAGCCGCTTGGCCCGGGAGATAGATCGCGAGCACAAGCTAGTATTTTATAAAGTTAAGCGGATGAAGTCGCGTGCAACAGCTAGTACCTATTCATACAATTATTATGAATTTAGGCGACATGTCCCTAAGGGAAAAGCCTTAAATAAAGATTAAAAAAAAATTATGAATTTGAATAAACGGATCAACAAAGCGGGTAGGTATTTCCAAAAATATGCATTTTGATTTTCAAATGAAATAAATTTTAATCCAAATTTAAATCCAAACAACACCAATTAAATACCTGACACACGTAGACACTGTCACCGAGGATCCCTTCAGGAGGTAGAACCCCCAATATTCCTTCATGTCATCTTCCAGCTCCAGCTCTCTCGTCATGGACACCGGCACCAGGTCATCTGTCAGCTCTGGAGGACCTGGCACTACGAACGCGTTGAACGTAGCGTTAGATTTTACTACTTGTCTCTGAAAAATGTTAAAAAATACACATAAATATGTTTTCTCTCAGCTTTCAATATTAATATGTACTCTGTAGTCTTGTAACTTATTATATGTTTTAGTAATTTAGTGGAAACTTTGTTGATTTATGTTTTACTTGTGTGTATGTGTATAATGTGTATCGAGATATTGTATGTTTCCCAAATATAAATAAATATATAAATAAATATATACAGGGTGTGGCCTATAATAAGAGTGATAGTTCCTCACAGCCTATATACAAAAAATCTGTCACTGATCTGATATTATCTTTCGCCATTTTAAATAATATACACATGTGTACACCTTAAAAGCAATAAATTAGACTGTAGACTGTAAATTTAAATGTAGACCCTATAACGAATCAGTAATTAATTCCAAACGGTTTCAAATTAAATAAAAGAAAGGGAAAAAAAAAATTGTGATTTTCTAACAAAATTATATGAGCCAGCAATGTACTACCAACATAATGTTTCCAGTCGGAGTACCTTTACATTGACATTCACGATCGTTCTCGCCCCAGTACCCTGTACCAAGACATCTAACGACTGATAACCGACAATTTAGCGGATCATGAAATTCATTGATTATGTATTGTTAACTTTGGATTGCTAATATCTCTGAATATACTTACTTTGGAGCATTATTATTAGGTTAAGATAACTGCGTGTAATCTATAGAATCATCGTTTCAATTTATTGTTAAAAAAAAACAGTGGAGTGCTCAAAATTTGAACAATTAATGTATCGTAACGTAAAGTGTCGGTTACGGTAACAGTGTCGCGAGTTCAATGGTTTCTTCCCATCTCAAAAATGCCCAACGCGCCTATAGAAGTTTTCACTTTAAAAGTAAAATAAATAAATAGATAATTAAACATAAATTAAGGCTCCTTATTACTTTCTTTAAGGGTGATATACTAAATATACCTTCCCATTAAATTAATTTATTATTAGTATTGATTAAATAAATAAATCTAAAAAAAATTTCATTACACATGTATTCAACATTGACGTAATTCTATCAGATAAACAAATAGACTTTATCATCTTTAATAGCGTTATATAACGGTAAAATATATAAAGATTATTGAATGATAAAGTTATCATCACAATCATATTCTTTTATTACACTCGAGACGATAATAATAACCACTGATCTCTATAAAACCTCTGGATTGGTTATCCCACACAAATTACAGATACTTTCGTGTACCATTTTGAAGCGCCGCCGTACGTAAGTATACTGGAACTAATTTTGACGTTTGCGTATTTTTAATTAATCCATATAATAGTGTCCGTTTTATTCTATTTGTTGATGTCTTAGGTGTTGGAAGTTTCTTTTAATGGAATTTAATACTGGTAATTTTTATAAAAAAAAAAAAAAAAGAATGTAAATGTTAAAGATTTGAGATACATAGTAGAAGAAAAATATGTGGGCAATGAGTTGTTTTTGTTGAAAGTTGTATTAAAAAATTGTTGTATATGTTTTGCTTTTAAGATGTTTGTTTTGTGTTTATTAAATGTATATATTTGTTTATATACATTTTAATCCATTTTATATATTTGTTAAATATTAAATGCTGTAAGGTTAGCTATTAAATAAATAAAAAAATATTTGTACCATGGAATTTAAAGAGGAATAAATTGAGAAAGTACATAACATAAGAGTTACAATTATTCACCATTGAACATACAAGAAGCATTGATCTCCAAGATTGGCTGCCTATAACATTAGGGACTGTTTAAGTTTATTTATTTAATTTTGCGTCCGCTTGAGTTTTGAAACATGTGTAAATGTCCTCTCAATCCTATCATGCGGACATCACTAGTTTCAGTTCCATGTACTCACACTCCATAGCGTACAGCGCCAAAATGGCGATTTTCAAAATAGACATATAAAATAATTTGACAGCAGCCGATCCAGCGGTATATTAGAGATCAGTGGTCACAAGTTACAATGCAGTCTGAGAGTCTAACAAAATTGATAGGTAGCTGCTCATAGATAAGTTGATAGATGATTGCATATAAATTCTTTGTTATTATACGCCTTTTATTTAGAGCTAAGCAGAAATCCTATTTGCAAGCTATGATTTCTTGTGTATTTAAGTTTAGCAGTATAAATTTTCCTTGTACTATCTATCTATCTATGTACAGTCGGGGTAAGAAAAAATTCGTCACCTTAAAGTCGATATTTGCTTGCACCAGGGCAATTGTCAGTCATACCAAAATTTCATTTCAAACGTCTGTCAGTTAGCTGTTTAGTGATTTAGTTTCAAAAGGTACTAAGAGTCTACGACTTTGATAAAGGAATGAATTTGAAAACTGACGAAGGTTTTCGTACCCCGACTTTACTTTACTCTTTCTGTGAGCGAACATTTTCTTCTTTGAATCTAATAATTCAAAGAATACCAAAAATCCTCTGAACGTAATCTACTGCTTTCACGAAAGACATTTGGAATTTAGTTGTCCATATTTTAACTAAATGGAGTCTTAAAATTTTTACTAATATTATAAACAGGAAAGATTTAATTGTTTTTTTGTATTGAATAGGCTCCGAAACTAGTGGACCGATTTGAAAAATTCTTTTACCATTAGAAGCCGACATTATCTGTGATGAACATAGGCTACTTTTTACCGCGGGAAAATGCTTCATTCCTACGGGAAATCTAAAATAAAAGTAAATACTAGCGGCTTGGCCCGGAATACACTTGACAGCGCCATCTATCCAGAATCAGGCGAATCGACTAACATGACAACTGCTTGGTGATATTTAAAGCGATCGATAGTAGATGGCGTTTTATACTTTTCAATGTGGACGAAGTCGCGAGCACCAGCTAGTATTTAATATTTGGATGAACTCACCTGACACCATGTGGGTGATATTTTGCTGTCTATGAGTCTCATGTCGGTCATACTCATCGGGTACATTTGACCGGAATATACACGATACCTGAAATCGAGTGAAATTCCTTACTAATATTATTATAAAATGTGAATGTGAGTTTGTTTGTTACGCTTATGTACGATGCGATATCGCAAGAACAAATTTAAAAAAGCAGTTGCTATTCGCGCCATCTGATGGTTGAAAATAAGACCTGTCTGCCAGATAATATAATGTCACTTTTCACTGACAACGTGAGCTAATGACGAAAATCTAAATTATATTAAAATCCCTTCAGGAACAGTACTTTTTTTCTAGATGAAAGGTACCCTATGTTGTTTCTGGTAACCCAGACAACGTGTTACAGACATCCCAGTTACAGACATTAATTTAAAAGATTTGATCCTTGAAAAATACATATTTAAACACAAGTTTTAATGCAACTTTGAGGGTGATTAGGTCAGTGCAGTGTACAAAAACTCCAAAATACTTTGCATACAAACATTGATTAGTTATTCAAGAGTTCAAATAACTTTACACGAAATAGATATATGCAGTAGTTTTGTCAAAAAAAGCGTTGGCCCAAGGGTCTGTTTGTGATTTTATTTTTTGTATGAATCATTGTGCATCTCAGTCGAGTGCTCTTCCCGCGCTTTGTGCTGCGTGAGACAGAACGCATTTTAGCCATGAGACCGATGAGTTCGGGCCACCGACTTGTTTCACCTTAAAGCGCTTAGTCCGAAAAAGAGGGTATTAAAAATGCTGTCTCACCTCAAGTATAATGGCACAAATAGAAACAGGAAAGGCAACGTAATCAGTAATGCCAACAGTCTGCAAAGTCTGAGCGGTGCATGGTGGCAAGTCCTTGAGGGTAGACGACTGTACTGTCGACTTATATGGATCCTATGTGGCACAAATACTCCAGCTGAAAAAATTTCAAGCCGTAAATTAAAAACTACTAGCTGGTGCTCGCGACTTCGTCCGCGTTGAAAAGTATAAAACGCAATCTACCGTGGAATGGATCGCTAAAAATATCACCAAGCAGCTGTCATGTTAGTCGCTTCACCGATTCTGGATAGATGGCGCTGTCAAGTGTATCCCGGGCTAAGCTGCTAGTAATTACTTTTATTTTAGATTTCCCGTAGGAATGAAGCATTTTCCCGCGGTAAAAAGTAGCCATTGTTCATCAGGGCTAATGTCAGCTTCTAATGGTAAAAGAATTTTACAAATCGGTCTAGTTCTTTCGGAGCCCATTCAATACAAACAAACAAACAAACAAATCTTTCCTCTTTATAATATTAGTATAGAAAACCTTCGATGTCTTAGTACTTTCTATCCACACCAGCAGCTAAACTTATATAGTAAAGACTACTTACATTCAAGAGGTATCAACTCCTGTGGATCTATGTTGTACCTTGCCTCCTCTTGTCTTTCCATTTTCTATTTTACTATTGAAGTTTCTAACTGTTGAAAATGATCAGTTCTGAAAAAGAAATGAGGCATGTTTTCAATAACTTCACAAAGTATAACTACCTATGTTAGAAAAATAGAATAAATAAATAATAAATAAATAAATATGATACACATTCCACACAGCGCCATCTAGTTCCACATCAAGCCACTACTTGATGCTTGTATTAGAAATATGTTCGGATTTTGGATTAAGCAGTATTCAACATTATTTTGTGGAATTTCCAGATAACAGTTAATGATATTGTTAACAGGTTAACAGAGTAGTTAAAGAAGTTATTTGTATTTTGTACCTTTTTGTTTATTCAAAATTTTATTAGATTTGAGACACAGTTCAACCCGCATATATATACATACGTAACTATATGTCTGTCATCATGAAATACAAGAATGGGTTGTCTTTCATTTAGTAAAAAGTACTGGTCCCAATCATCTATACTTAATATTATAAAGAAGAAAGATTTGATTGTTTGTTTGTTTGTATAGAATAGGCTCCGAAACTACTGGACCGATTTGAAAAATTCTTTTACCATTAGAAGCCGACATTATCCGTGATGAACATAGGATACTTTTTACCGCAGGAAAATGCTTTATTCCTACGGAAATCTAAAATGAAAGTAAATACTAGCGGCTTGGCCCGGGAGACCGCGCCATCTATCCAAAATACGGTAGATGGCGTTTTATACATTTCTACGCGGATGAAGTCGCGAGCACCAGCCAGTATACAATATTTATGGTCTATCCACTGCCACTTCTACATTTTACCATTTTTATGTTTTCCTATAGCTTATATGTGTTGCAGGTAACTGCGAGTATTTCAACCTTGACCCAACGAGGTCATTATTTACGGGTCATTTTTGTTTTCAAAGTATATTCATGTCATCGAACCAATGGAAATATCTGTCATGAGAGATTTGGCCTCAATTTGTGAAGGCAACTGTCTCGCCTTGATAGCATACAATATACAATGTTTATTCAAACAAACTATGTAATAAGTAGTATATGTTGTCTAATTCATTAAAAGTATTGTAAACTATATAGGTAATCCATATTTAATATGAATACAGTGTGATTTTCGCATTTTTCGCCTGTCGCTCAGAAGACGCATTTTTATACTAATATTATAAAGAGGAAAGATTTGTTTGTTTGTTTGTAAAGAATAGGCTCCGAAAGTACTGGACCCATTTGAAAAATTCTTTTATCATTAGAAGCCGACATTATCCGTAATGAACATAGGATACTTTTTACCGCGGGAAAATGCTTCATTCCTACGGGAAATCTAAAATAAAAGCAAATACTAGCGGCTTGGCCCGGGAGATAGCGCCATCTATCCAAATTAGGTGAATCGCAGAGATATATTATTTCGATGGGTGAAACGTTTAACATGACAACTGCTTGGTGATATTCCACGGTAGATGGCGTTTTATACTTTTAAGTCGCGAATACCAGCTATAGATAATAAACCTACCGAACTGCCAAAGTGCGCCATGCCTCTAAGGATGAAGCGGGCGGTAGAGTCTTCACTCCTGGATAGAGGGATGATGAGGGAAGGTTTGTACGTAAAAAAAATGCACCCCGGACGAAGCCGGGAGCGGGCCTATAGTTCTTAATAATCTTCGAAGCTTTTGATAGTAGCTGTCAACTCTGTCAGCAAGCAAATTATCAGCGTAATATAATCAGTGACAATTTTAACATAAATTGCGGACACTTGGAAGTGTCTGTCTGCATTTGAAGTGCTTGCTGTTCATTATTGAGTGTTGTTTAATTATCAGGGACATTGTCCTGTGAGACTTATGTGAGACTCAGACTTATGTATGTTATACATTTCCAGACTGCCCTTATCTGTCTTCCATACTAATTTATAAATGCGAAAGTAACTCTGTCTGTCTCGCTTTCACGACAAAACTACTGAACCAATCACCATGAAATTTTGCATACACGTTGTCCGGGACACCAGAAAGGAAATAGGATACCTTTCATCCAAGAAAAAGTAATGTTCCCGAGGGATTATCTAAAATATAAAACTGTAACTAACACCTGGCCAATGTGTTATAGCAACAAGTTGTCAAGCGTTGTAATTGCTTTTAGATTTTTAATTTATCATAGCGTACGAAGCCGCGGGCACCAGCTAGTTATAAATAAATAAATAAATATCTACACATTCTACACAGCGCCATCTAGTTCTACAATAAGCAACTAATGCTTGTATTATGGATATCAGACACTTGATATTCTACATACATAGATTACTTTTTTTTGTAAATACATACATATTATAAATACAAAACATCCTCAGGTACAAAATTAAAATGTAAACATTTGCGAGTGGGATTCGAACCCGCGGCCGTTTGGTTATTGGTTAACAGCTAGGGTTATTAGCCACTAGACCAAACGTGTCGTTAACCAAATTATAAATGCGAAAGTTTCAGAGGATATTTAAGGACGTGTGTTACATATACACAGATGGTTTATTGGCTTGAAATTAGCATATGGGGTGGTACTTTTTATCCTGGAAAAGTGTTAAGTTCCCGACGGATCGTCTAAAAATATAAAAAATGGGCGAAACCAACTTATTTCTCATTTGTCGCATTTGTTTTTTGCATGCATTTTTCGAAAGAATTTATTTTTGCAATAGGAAATTATTATTATACTATAACTAACTGAGATACCTACATATATAATCCCTACAATGTTATCAAAAGGCGGCGCAGAGGCATAAGTATATGAATTTTATCTTCTAAATTGTTATAAGATAAAATTAGATATATGATAAATGTCTATTAAAAGTATATACTTACGATGCAAATATACTTTTAAAATTTACTTTTCCTTTTCTTGTAGTGTTTTCCTTTTCTGCGTAGTATATTAACTGTCTGGTATTCATAATACAAGCATTAGTTGCTTAGTGTGAAACTAGATGGCGCTGTGTGGAATGTGTAAAAAATGTGAACATTTTCCTGTTAGTTCGATTTGAGAATCGAACCCCGTGGTTCGACTTTTATAGACTCGGTTTTATTTTCACACTAGCTGGCACCCGCGACTTCGTCCGCGTAGAAAAGTATAAAACGCCATCTACCGTATTTTGTATGGCGCTATCTCCCGGGCCAAGCCGCTAGTATTTACTTTTATTTTAGATTTCCCGTAGGAATGAAGCATTTTCCCGCTGTAAAAAGTATCCTATGTTCATCACGGGTAATGTCGGCTTGTAATGGTAAAATAATTTATCAAATCGGTCCAGTAGTTTCGGAGCCTATTCTATACAAACAAACAAACAAACAATCAAATCTTTCCTCTTTATAATATTAGTATAGACTAGCTGGCACCCGCGACATCGTCCGCGTTGAAAAAGAAAAAGTAGCCTACCCCATGCCCTGTACTTTACATACATACATACATACAATACAGATTTATTATTAGTACGGATATGGTATATTGTAAGATAAGATTTAAGCTCAATTGAAAGTTAATTTTAAAGAAATTATTCTTATCTAATTAGTCAACAAATCCAGACGTTAAAAAAACATAATGACATGTGTTTTAAGGGCCTCAAATTAGTTCCATAAATATGTAACAGTATGTACTTACATAAATAAATACGAGTAGCGATAACTCTGTTAGTCAATACTTAGTGATAAGTATAAATTGGGGTTAAACATGATAGATTCCTGTGATAATATCAATAATACTACGATTATAACGTGGCTGGACTTGTTTGAACTTTGAGTCGAGCTAACGATAAGCCATTCTTAATGGAATCATTAGTGACAATATATGCACCATTTTTTGTATTTTATTAAGGTCAATAGACATGCTGAAAATCCATTTATTAGTATAGTTATGTGAAAAAGAAGTTAAGTACGGAAGGATAATTCTTACTACCCGTTGTCCTTTTACCCGTTTTCCCGTAGGAATGAAGCATTTCCCCGCGGTAAAAAGTATCCTATGTTCATCACGGATAATGTCGGCTTCTAATGGTAAAAGAATTTTTCTAATCGGTCCAGTATTTTCGGAGCCTATTCTATACAAACAAACAATGAAATCTTTCCTCTTTATACACTTACTGATTTATTATAGTATTTGATTGGTTAGATTGAAATCCGGAAACTAATGCGCAATTCTTATATTAATGAATATTAAATAAATAATACAATAATTAATAAGTATACGTGTAACAAGTTACTAAAATCCAGTATCAAATAGGTGCCTGCCAAATCAACATTTAAAATATATTTAAACTGTTTATATTAATGTATAAATAAAAACCAATTAACATACTTTAAATGATCGCCGTAGTATTTATAAAAATAACATATTACACGTGCCGTTGCTTTGTTATAAAACAACTAAACGGGAAAGACAATTTAAATAGCAATAAAATAACAATAAAACTGACCTTTTAAATTTGCCGGATTTCCATTAAAAGTTTATTCACAATATAACTCAGGCGTACTCATAGCTTATTATCTTTGCCTACAATCACACACAAATTAAAAAACAAAAAAGAAAATAAGATGTAGTAGCCTATACTATACTGCACTTATTAAAAAAGTTTAATTCAAATAGTATTCTATTTTTTATGAAAACAAAACAGTTCCGTCAAATCTGTTTGTAAACAATTTGAATTTGGAAAACGAATTGACGTTTGCGTATTGTTTTTTTTTTTAAATTCACGTCGGCAACGACAGTCAACGTTCGTACGTTTTGAGGCGTTCTTTGACACTGTATTTTGTTATCTCATCGCCGTTCGAAGCCATTAGTTAGATGTATAATTATATTATCTCGGAATGTATACAAACGAGATATTATTATATTATTTGTTTTAAGTATTGTTCTTGTATTTGTTGAACGTTTTACAACTTAATGGCGATGTCTTTATAGCATTGTACAAAATGTATTTACCTAATTAGAGTTAGATAGAGTATTTTGAAATATTTAAAATTTTAAAATAATCCTATAATATTTTAGGAAATATCTAAATAAAAAATATTCTAAAATATTCAAAAATAGAACTTAACGTATGAGTATTTTGATTTTACTTCCATAAATTTTCATACCCCGTGCTTATAATATAGGTACTTAATGTATATGAAATCGATTTTTAAGGAGTCAACTCTAAATTCAAATTGCACTAGTCTAGGCTATAGAGAACGCGTACGAAGTCGCGAGCACCAGCTAGTCTATACTAATATTATAAAGAGGAAAGATAAAGTTTGTTTGTTTGTTTGTTTGTATAGAATAGGCTCCGAAACTACTGGACTGATTTGAAAAATTCTTTTACCATTAGAAGCCGACATTATCCGTGATGAACATAGGCTACTTTTTACCGCGGGAAAATGCTTCATTCCTACGGGAAATCCAAAATAAAAGTAAATACTATCCAAAATACGGTAGATGGCGTTTTATACTTTTCTACGCGGACGAAGTCGCGAGCACCAGTAGAATTGAGTTCTACTGTCATCTTTTATCTTTAGTAGATAATTAGGTAAGTATGTTTTGTTATGATTAGGTATACATTTAAAATGTTATCTTCAAATTTGTCTAAAAATTACACGAACGTATCATTTGCGATAACAAGTAAGTACCTAGGTATATTAGTCCAATAAAATAGGCCTCTAAATAGAGATTTGAGGTAAATACTTCAATTTTTGATAGTATAAGTTTCCTTGAATGATTAAAAAACGAACTGTGATTTTTTTTAAAATGAGATTTTTAAATTTTGGACAAACCATAAGGACTGGAAAAAAAGTTTAAATGAAAGCTGTAGAGCACCAAATTTTATAAAGAAATAAATGATTTCTTTATGTTTTTAGCTAAAATTAAAATTATCCGAGATAAAATATATATTTAAAACAATTTAATATGAATTTCATTAAGATTTTTTTTTTCTTCCCAAATTGATTTGACTATTTTCACTCGTCAAAATTGAAAGAAAACGTAGGTATTAAAATTAAATTAAAATTGTTAAAATTAAAATATTATTTAAATTTGAATTAATTAAAAAAATTAAAAGTAACATACCTAAGTAGGTATAACGTGTTACAAATTTTTTTTTTAAGTTCATTTAATTCTACGACACGACTTAAAAAAAAAAAAAAGAATTTCGAACAATATTTTTACTTAATTGCGGAAAATACTTACATATAAGAAAATACTTTAGGGATGTTTCTGTGGTTTTTTTTAATGAATAAGTAAGTAATGTTCGACAGTCAACTTGACAGACAGGTTCTCTTGAAGTTGACGGACATCAAGTTGTCTATATATTTTTTTAATAAGACTTAGGACTTCTTTCACCATCTGTTAAGTAGGCCAACTGTCATTTAAAGTCACCGGTAACCGGGGATAATGGAGCTGATATCTTACCTTTGTTTGTACGTTAAAAGTCCCAAACATTGAAAAGAAAATAATGAAAAAAAAAAATCGCCTAATAAAATTTTGAACCCGAGCGAAGCCAAGAGCGTGTAGCTAGTTTCTTATACATTTAACTAGCTGTTTCGTCCGCGTAACTTTATAATGAGCCGTTTAGTAGTTGACATACACACCTACCGGGTCCAATTGTATTTTTAAATCATCGAAACACCCATATAAATTTTCAACCCAATCGGTTCAGCCGTTTAGAAGTTATGTGAAAAAGATAAGTACGGAAGGATAATTCTTACTACCCATTGGATAATGTCGACTTCTAATGGTAAAACAATTTTTCAAATCGGTCCACTAGTTTCGGAGCCTATTCAATACAAACAAACAAACAATCAAATCTTTCCTCTTTATAATAATTATTAGTATAGGAAACAAATCTACAAAAAACCTAATAGATATGAAAAAAACTAGACTATTACTTGGGAACAATAGTTTTCACACAAACCGCTCGCAATTGGACCTAACATTGAGTGGAAAATCAATGAAACAGAAAATAAACAAGGGAAGTACTCTGCACTCCGCCCATTCCGCGATTCTATTGGCTAATGCGATTTCAGCACTGACCAATGAGGACGCCGCTACGCAACCCCCGTTCGAAATTCGAGTTACATTTTTTTTCAGTCTCCATTAGCATTTTGACAGTGTTTGACGTATATTTCTTTGTTGTATTTTAATTAGCAAGTTAAAAGAGTTGTTTTTATGCCAACTGTGACGGACATTACGGGGTTCAAAGGTGTGTTTAGTTAAGTCTTTATATACCTACTTACATATCTCTGCTTAAAAACTAAAGAGACACAAATCAAAATTACACTTTTTACAGGAGAGCTAATCGAAAAAATAAATTAATTAATTTTTTCTCATTAGATTATATCATAGAGTAAATAGTTACTTAACCAGTAATAAATGGTTAAGTAACTATTTACTCTATGATTATATGAAATATATATTATGCATATTACCTATACATCATTAGAAGCGTATTTTTAGGTAGCATTAAAATGTTTTAAGTACGTTTATAATAAACTGAATACTAGAAGAGATTGTAGACATACTTACCGAGAACTTTGAGTAGCCATTATTAATAATTCCTTCTCAGATAATATTTTTTTAAGTGAGTGGCGCTAGTGTGCCTTTATAACAAATGTGATACGAATGGAGGAGCAGACTTCTTTGTTGAAGTAAGTCTATTTAACGGACCAGCTATGGTAGAAAATTTTGGTACTTCCAAACCTACGGCACCAAGTAGCTGTACCAAGGTAATGTTTAAGATCTCTCCTATTTTTAGGTGTAGGAAAATTACTAATCAAAATAATGTCATCTAAGTATCCGAATTTTAGGTTGTTTACACAACTTTGCATAATAATTTGGTGCATAATAATTTTTTGTTAAAAAGTTTTATTTTATATTTTTTTGTGGCTATAATCTAACATTTACTACATGTTTAATATTTAATTTTCCCATCCCCATTTTCCCACCCTTAGGGTAGGATTTTTTTTCCAAATTTATACGAGACCAACTTCGAGGTATACCCTATCCATTAAAAAAAAAATTATCAAAATCGGACTACTTTGTAAAAAGTTATGCGTAGTTATACGCTACAATCGGTGAGTGAACAATCAATCATCCCCTGTTTTCCTACCCTTAGGGTTGGAATTCTTTTTTCCAAATTAAAATGGGACCCCCTTGGGGGTGCACCCTTTCAAATAATTTTTTTTTTATCAAAATCGGACCACCTTGTCAAAAGTTATACATAATATATATATATATATATATATATACGCGTCGAATTTAGTACCTATTCCGTTTTTGTTTTTTCGTTTTCGTCGGTTGAAAATCAGTTCCGTGGCGACTTATCTCAAAAATTCAAAGTAAAACTTTAACCTCGATTTATTCAAAATTGGAATTATGCGAAATACCACCTTCATCCACTCACGTCTTCTCCATTTATCGATTAAGGCTTAGGCTATATACAGGGTGGAATTTTGTAATGCCACCTGGAGGGAAAGTACTCTTAATACTGTAGATAGAAAGTTTTACTCAAAGAGAACATTCCTTTATTTTTGAATAGAAAGAAAACTGCATTCAAAGAAATTTCAATTCAAAAATTCAATTCAAATGTTTTCTTTGAGTAAAACTTTCTATCAACAGTATTAAGAGTACTTTCCCTCCAGGTGGCAATTACAAAATTCCATCCTGTATAACATTTTGAAATGAACGCGAACGAAGTCGCGGGCACCAGCCAGTAAATAATAATGCTAGCAAATTAGTGTTATTTCTTTAAAAAAAAATATATTTATGGAAACTATGTATACTTACAATAACTTCTTCATACGACATACTATTATAAGGCCGGATATTTTTATCACCGGATGCGTTATAAATATACAGTAACAAATGCAATTAGGTATGAAGTACATTTTTACATATTTTATTCCCATTTTAAAGAACACATAAATATATTACTGTTTCAATGAGTCATTGACAATAGATGGCCTGTGTTTATGAAGTTTGTTTATGTTTTGAATTCAAAGAGAAAGGACGAGTATCATTTAGTCAATCAAAATCATTATGTACTAACTAGCTGGTGCTCGCGACTTCGTCCGCCTAGAAAAGTATAAACCGCCATCTACCGTATTTTGGATAGATGGCGCTATCTCCTGGGCCAAGCCGCTAGTATTTACTTTTATTTTAGATTTCCCGTAGGAATGAAGCATTTTCCCGCGGTAAAAAGTAGCCTATGTTCATCACGGATAATGTCGGCTTCTAATGGTAAAAGAATTTTTCAAATCAGTCCAGTAGTTTCGGAGCCTATTCAATACAAACAAACAATCAAATTTTTCCTCTTTATATTATCAGTATCAGTATCAGTATCAGTATCAGTATCAGTATCAGTATCAGTATCAGTATCAGTATCAGTATCAGTATAGTATCAATACTAATAATAAATCTGTAAGTGTAGGTATTGTATGTATGTATGTTCCTCCATCACTCTTAAACGAATTAACCGATTTTTATGAAACTTGGTAGATAAACATTTAGAAGTACGGGACACGTGATAGGGTACTTTTTATCATTTTTAACGCGAACGAAGTCGCGGGCACCAGCTAGTGCTCCAATATATCTTTATGAAACTTAAAAGAATAAAATAATTTCTTTAAAAAGCAATACATGTTGTTCCCTTTGCTGTCAAATATAATATCCATTTTATTGCTAAACTAGACATTTTGGGACAATAGACATTCTATGAGACACTATACATTTTGATAGAAAATAAAAAAGCAACCGCATCACTCTTTAAGATTAATTAATTTGCTTGTTTGGCGCCAACTCAAAATTACTTAGGGTACTTACATTAATTTAACATAGTTATTATAATTTTTTATTAAAAAGTTTTATTTTATAATTTTTTGTGGCTATAATCTACTATTTACTACATGCTTAATTTTTGATTACTTTTTTAAATTGTAATATTGTTTTCAAATTTATATGGGACCAAATTCGACGTATACCCTATTGTTAGGGGAACACTACCACACAGATTATATACACTGATTTCTATAAATAAAACATTGCACTGATCTTGACTAGAAGAAGTTTATTAATTTCCATTGTAAAAATACATTAATTTCCATTGTAAAAATACTTACTTGTAAAAATACGTTCTAACTTAAAGGATCTAGTGAACAGTTTTGGTATTATTTCGACAATGCATCTAACACCTATCCATTAAAGAAAGAATTATCAAAATCGGATTACTCTGTAAAAAGTTATGCGTGGTCATACACTACAATCAGTGAGTGAACAATCAATCATTCCCTGTTTTTCTACCCTTAGGGTTGGAATTATTTTTCCAAATTTAAATGGAACCCCCTTAGGGGTACACCCTTTCAAATAGAAAAAGAATTATCAAAATCGGACTACTCTATAAAAAGTAATGCGTGATCATACATTCCGTTTTGTCTTTTCTTTTTCGTCGGTTGAAAAATAAAAACAAACTTCACGCCGTCTGTCCCTCTGTATGCACGCTTAAATCTTTTAAACTACGCAATGGATTTTTCCATTTCAGCTTTCTAGACTTAGTTGTTCTGGATAGGACTAAAGATTTCAAATTTATTTTGTACCCAGTAAACGCATCGATGGCTTCTGACCAAGAGTCATGTTCTGACGAAGAACCGGACAGTGAAATGTTGAGCGATGATCTCTGTCTGCCAGACAGTGATGACGATAGACAAGTTACCACAAGTTTACAGGTAAAGGTAAAAGAACCCCCACCCTTCTTACAAAACTCTTCTATTATTATTAGGGAAGATACATCTATATCTTCTATACTAATATTATAAAGAGGAAAGATTTTTTTGTTTGTTTGTTTGTTTGTATAGAATAGGCTCCGAAACTACTGGACCGATTTGAAAAATTCTTTTACCATTACAAGCCGACATTATCCGTGATGAACATAGGCCACTTTTTACCGCGGGAAAATGCTTCATTCCTACGGGAAATTTAAAATAAAAGTAAATACTAGCGCCTTGGCCCGGGAGATAGCGCCATCTATCCAAAATACGGTAGATGGCGTTTTATACTTTTCAACACGGACGAAGTCGCGAGCACCAGTAGCACTACCATGAGTTGCTATCGAAATCTTACGTTAGTTTACTTCTGTCGATAACGAACCTTTCACCCTTCAATGTGCTAGTGAATGATTTTACTACTAACGTTACGGTATTTCTCGAGAGCATCAGTCAAATTTGTAACTCATGGTACCGATTTTGTATAGAAATGTCAAGTTAACTAACTACTTAACTACATTCGATAGGTTATTTACTTATGCAACTCATGTTACTGGTTTTAGTTCTTTAGTGACCGCTAGAGGCGCTGTACAATTTTTCATACAAATATTTTACGTTCTCGTTTATCTCTCGCTAGCGATTTCGGTAGTAATAAACTCATGGTAGTGCTACAGATAGTTGTTTATAATAATTTGTCGCGCCGACTAATACAATATTATTGGCCTGTCAGCGCTGACGGTCAGCGCGACACGAAAACCTGCCTAGGACCTTAGAATGACCTTAAAAAATTAAGACGATAAATTTTTCTTAGAGTCTACCAGAAGGCCTAAACTCCTGTCTTCTGCGAGCACCTCGGAAGCTATTCACCAACTGTCGCGAGCGATGGAGGCAGCAGAACGTGAGCGGTGCCTTCGCCGAATTGAGAAGATTGGTTCCAACGCATCCACCGGATAAGAAGTTGTCCAAGAATGAGATATTGCGAATGGCTATTAGGTTTGTAACGTTCTCGCGACATTAATGCAATGTCAGTTCTCTAAATCATATCATATCAATCGTCATCAATCAATCAATCATATCAATACTAATAATAAATCTGTAAGTGTAGGTATTGTCTACGTTCCATCATAACTTTTAAACGAATTAACTGATTTTCATGAAACTTGGTAGATAAACATTTAGATGTACGGGACATAGGATAGACTACTGTTTTCTTTTTCAACGCGGACGAAGTCGCAGGCACCAGCTAGTAGTAATAATAAACCTGTAAGTGTTGGTCATGGAGTAATTTACTTTGTTTTCAGAGATATCGTGTTTATAGGCTCTATACATGATACTGAAACCAAATTGACGATTTTTGAATTTTTTACATAGGTAAAATGTTAAACACATAAAAACACCCCTAGCGGGATTCGAACCCGCGACCGCAAACGTGTCGTCAAACTTATCGTGTGTTTTCCCAAATTTGAAGATATATTACTTACTAGCTGGTGCCCGCGACTTCGTCCGCGTTGAACCATGAAATTTACCCTATGTCCTTTCTGGTGTCCCAGACAACGTGTATGCAAAATTTCATGGTGATCGTAACATCCATACAAACTTTCACAATATTATTACGGACGGATATTCTTTCGCCGAAATCAAATATGTTTCTTTCGCAGATACATTGGACTTTTGTGCGAAGTTCTCGAATGGCAGAAGACCAATGGTCTCTCAATGAATAAGGAGAACTCTGCCAGTCTTGCTATAAAATGCGAATCTCCCTCCAGCCCACAATCCAGAAGACTTCGTCTGAAAAGACCTTACTTACATGAAGATGACGGACCGAGAGCCAAGTTATTTAACGACAGCGACTTCCTAAGATATGGGAACGAGGAAAATGACGATACTTCCGGAAGAAGTTACCAGAGAATCAATGGGTGTGGGAAGAATGAGTTCTACTTTGGCAAAGACCACCTTCGGGTGTTGAGGAACCATTATTACTTGCAAACGAAATGGCGACAAAACATACCGTTCAGAAATTTGTCTGGTGAAAGAAATGGCAATTTGCTGATGATAGCACCAGCTAAAGACGACGGTAAGAACGGTCACAAGGACAAGGGTGACAGTAAAGACGGAAATAAGTAGATTTGTGTATATTAAAGTTTGGGTTAACTTTTGGAGTTTATTCATTTAGAATCGATTTCATATATTCGGGGTTTGAAAATTTATTTGAGTAAAATCAAATGTCACATGTCACACGTTACACGTTACAATATGTTTTAATTATATTTATTAAATTATTTATTTATCGTTCACAAGGAGTAAAATCCATGGTAGTATAATTATCCAAAATATATAATTCAGCCTTCCTAAAATGACGTAAGTTAGCTTAAGTTTTTTTTCTACCTTGATACCTGGCAACTGGCAACCTATAAAACGGCCCCGCTTTCAGCTTAGCGAGTATCCATTCCTTTCTAAGTTTATGTTATAACGGTAGTATACTATCGATCCTGAAAATTTCAGCTTTCCTAAAATGACGTATGTCTGGGGCGACTGGGATCTTGGTCCATATAAGCTCCCATTTAAAATACAGACGATTCAGATGTAACGCAGGCTCGTGGCAGATTTTTGAAAATGCAAAAAAGGTTTCAATAAATTTTGGAAATACTTGGACACAATTGTTCACTCAATTTGTTATATTTTTCTGTAGATATTATTTAATATTAGTTTTTAAATTTTATATTAATTTCAAGTAAACGTAACCTTCAAGTAACCTAATATGTTTTATTTATTAAAATAAGACACCAAACTAAAATTGTTTAGAATTATTTGTAATTTTTAATTATACTTTAAACATCAAAAATTTTATGTAAGTTAAGATTTCAAAGCTTTTAGGAATCTATACTAATATTATAAAGAGGAAAGATTTGATTGTTTGTTTGTTTGTATAGAATAGGCTCCGAAACTAGTGGACCGATTTGAAAAATTCTTTTACCATTAGAAGCCGACATCATCCGTGATGAACATAGGCTACATTTTACCGCGGGAAAATGCTTCATTCCTACGGGAAAACGGGTAAAAGGACAACGGGTAGTAAGAATTATCCTTCGATACTTATCTTTTTCACATAACTTCTAAACGGTTGAACCGATTGGGTTGAAATTGTATATGGGTATTTCGATGATTTCCAGGATGATTTAAAAATACAATTGGACCCGGTAGGTGGCGCTGCTGTCGGTATGTCAACTACTAAACGGCTTGACCGATTGGGTTGAAATTTTGTATGTGTATTTCCATAGTTTCACAGACGCATTATATTTTATAAAGTTACGCGGACTTCTTACTTCTTAAGTCACAGTAAGTTTTTAAGGCTAGAATATTCGAATTCAACCTATTTTTGACTCAGTGGGTAAACTATTAAAAATTCCTGATTTTGCTTGGATAAAATTGTAGTATGTTATTTATATATGAAATGAAAACATATATATATAAAATTCTAGTACCTAAGTATAATAAATATCCTGGATCATTTTACGGTTCAAAAAATAATATATTTACAACTTCACCCGATAGTATTTTTTTTAATGTTAAGGCCTCTTTCACCTACTACAAGTAAAGTGCAGTTGACTAGTTACTTTTATGTTTCATTAAATTATGCACTCGGTTTACTGCATCATATGATAGGCGAATTTTTTTATCATTTTCTTTTCAATGTTTGGGACTTTTACCGTACAAACAAAGTATATCAATCAGCTCCACTATCCCCGGTTACCGGTGACTTTAAATGACGGTTAGCCTATTTGACAGATGGTGAAAGAGACCCTCAATGATTGACTTGACCCTGACTGCTTTGGACTTGACGAATCATGTTTGACATGTTATTTACTTCTTCTTCTCTTTTAATGTCTTGGCTCCATCAGATTTTCTCCGATGATTTTGCCAGTGTCAAAAAATCAAAAATAGCAGATCCCAAGACTAGTCAGTCAAGTCAAAGTCAAGTCAAGTCTATAATTTTTCTTAGTTCTCCAAAACAGGTCCGTCAACTCCAAAGCAGTCAAGTCAAGTCCTACATGTTATTTATATGTTTGTTTACATAATTTTACAAACAATTGTCGCGTCACTGTCAAGTGTCAATTATGTCAGACCTCCCTCCTTAGTCAGATCCACAGATTATTATGTGTTGACTTGACCCAAAGAGTATAGTAATATATATACTTGACCTGACTGCTTTGGACTTTGGATAACTAAGAAAAATTTAGACTTTTGACTTGACTTGACTGACTAGTCTCGGGATCTGCTATTTTTGATTTTTAATTACAATTTTGCCTCTTTTTTAAAAAAGAGGCTATTACAAATTGCTATTTTTACTAATGACACTGGCAAAATCATCGGAGAAGATCTGACGGAGCCAAGACATTAAAAGAGAAGAGACCCTCAATGTTTTAATGTTAATGAGACAGGTTGACAGTCCTATAACACGACACGTGACCGCTCGTGGGTCGAAAAACCCACCCCGCAATAAGGGGCGATAACGCATATTTATTTGCACTAAAGAATATTATTATTGGATTAAAATTAATCATAATATCCTCATGGGAACAGGCAAACTAGTGATATTTTATGGGGTGGCAACAATATCGTTGCAATATTTTTTATTTATTTTTTACTAACTATTACCCGTTTTCCCGTAGGAATGAAGCATTTTCCCGCGGTAAAAAGTAGCCTATGTTCATAAGGGATAATGTCGGCTTCTAATGGTAAAAGAATTTTTCAAATCGGTACACTAGTTTCGGAGCCTATTCTATACAAACAAACAAACAAATCTTTCCTCTTTATAATATTAGTATAGACTAGCTGTCTAAAAGTTATGCGACTTCGTCCGCATAACTTAAAAAATACTAGCTGGTGCCCGCGACTTCGTCCGCGTTCTGAATGAAAGGTACCCTTGTCCCAGACAACGTGTATGCAACATTTCATGGTGATCTGTTCAGTAGTTTTTGCGTGAAATCGTAACAAACAAAACTCACATTCACATTTATAATATTAGCAGTTATAGCCTATGAGTATCATAGGCCTATTTTCTATAGGTGAAAGAATTTTTAAAATCGGCCCAGTAGTTTTTTTTGAGTTTATTTCATTACAACATACAAACCTTCTGTCTTTAGAATATTAAGTACTAGCTACACGCTCCCGGCTTCGCCCGGGTTCAAAATAAAAACTACCCCATCTTTTAAGTTGGACCAAATTACACTGTTCATTAGTTTAGGAGTTCATTGGCCTCAAACATGTGACACGAAATTTTTAAATATATATTTTTTATATATATATAGATAGATATAGTATAGATATTCAGCCAATATCCGAGTCAGTTGCGCCCGCTCAACCACACAAAAGTCTAGACACGTTGATCGAGTAAAAAACTGTAGGAATCCGGGTAAATAACTACCGCAAAACAGTTTGTAACATAAATGTCACAAATATATATATTTTTTCAACAATAAAGTCATTGAATTAATAACAAAAAATTTAAATTTAAAATAAATCATTTGGTCTTCTTGTAAGTTTTATCATAGCTCAGTCTTAGTTTTCAATGCGGCTATCCTTCTGAACTCCTTGACGGCTTTCAAGACGTCTTCGGCGAAGACTTGGGGCATTTCGAAGGCAAGGAAATGCCCTCCGTCGTCCAGGGTCACGACGTTCACCAAGTTGGCATACTTGAGTTTTAGTATGGCTGGTGGTAAGTAGACCAGCTCGTTTTTAGCTTCGATGACCCACGTTGGGACTTCAGTTGGGATCCTAGCATGGAAAAATATTGATCAGTATTAGCTAATATTATAGTCCAGACGATCTGTTTTTGGTCACAAGAAATGTTTCTATTTATTTTTTTAATAACTAGCTATTGCACGCGACTTCGCCCACGTAACTTTATAAAATACTAGCTGTTGCACGCGACTTCGTCCGCGTAACTTTATAAAATATAATACATTCGTGTCTGTGAAACCATTATGGAAATACACATACAAGATTTCAACCCAATCGGTCAAGCCGTTTAGTAGTTGACATACCGACAGCAGCGCCACCTACCGGGTCCAATTGTATTTTTAAATCATCCAGGAAACCATCGAAATAGCCATATAAAATTTCAACCTAATCGGTTCAGCCGTTTAGAAGTTATGTGTAAAAGATAAGTACGGAAGGATAATTCTTACTACCCGATGTCCTTTTACCCGTTTTCCCGTAGGAACGAAGCATTTTCCCGCGGTAAAAAGTATCCTATGTTCATCACAAATAATGTCGGCTTCTAATGGTAAAAGAATTTTTCAAATCGGTCCAGTAGTTTCGGAGCCTATTCTATACAAACAAACAATCAAATCTTTCCTCTTTATAATATTAAGTAGTATAGATAGCCCATGTTACTCGCTGATAATGTAGCTCTCTATAGATGAATGAATTTTCAAAATCGGTCCAGTAGTTTTTGAGTTTATTCATTACATACTCTTTCACCATCTGTCAAGTAGGCTAACCGTCATTTAAAGTCACCGGTAACCGGGGATAATGGAGCTGATATACCTTTCTTTTTACGGTAAAAGTACCAAACATTAAAAAGAGAATAATGAAAAAATCGCCTATCAAAGGATGGACTGAACCGAGTGCATCATTTAATAAAACATAACACTGTTTCTATTAAATTAACTAATCAACATTTTACTTGTAGTTGGTGAAAGAGGACCTAAGCCAAATATACTTACTCATCTAACTTCAGACCATAGTATCTCTTGTTGAATGTCTCTGAGTAGAGTCTCATAGATGTAGTAATGGAACTTGTACTCCAATACACCATCAGATTGTCAATCAGCTGTTCCCTGGAGAATTTCTTCCCCAAACCACCATCGGCAAGGAAACGGTATTCCGCGTTGGTCCAGGTGGAGAACTTCTCCAGTATGTAGGCCAGAAGACCAGCGGGCGAATCGGACAGGGCTACACCTGTGAAACAGCATTGACGGAATGAAATCGGTTGTTGTCAACAAAAGATAAGAAATTTAGAACAAGTAATAGATTAGATAATTATGTTCTATCCGGCGAGGGCCCTCATGGTGACAACGACAACTTCTTAGGACATGCAAATATAGCAAGAATTGATAAATGACATTGTAAAACTATAAATATATGAATTGTTTTTAACCAAAATAATTTTTATTTATGATACTAGCTGGCGCCCGCGACTTCGCCCGCGTAACTTTGTAAGAACTCATTCCATTGATGAAAACCGCATCAAAATCCGTTGCGTAGTTTTAAAGATCTAAGCATACATAGGGACAGACAGACTGGAAGCGACTTTGTTTTATACTAAGTATGTAGTGGTTACCACTAATGGAAAGAGCGTTAAACGAGGGAGGTTTTTATATATCATTTTCAGAAAAAAATAGAAAATACTGTTTCTTGAGAATAAATTCACTTCTGTCAGCAGTCATGACTGCCGACAACTTAAAACTGAGCGTCCAACGAATACACATACAATCGGGTGTATGCAATGTGTTGGCGTGATCGCGTACGTAGACAGCTGTGCGCGCATAATTGTGAGCATTAGCATGTTGCTGACGCGAACTGATACATTTTTTCCCTACCCAAAGTCGTATAAAGCGGCTATAGAAGTTTTCATTTCAAAAATTACGTCCTCTGAAGGATTTCTTGCTAAAGAGTCTACCATATTGGATTCAGTACTCACCAACTGTATCTGGTTTAGTAGACTGTATATGCATATATCCGGTTTCTTCCACAGTTTTGCTGTAAATAGCGCTCAGGGGGTACATGCGGTCAGCCAAATGATCCTCAACCACGAGTGGCGGGAACACAGAACCAAGAAGAGTGATAAGGTTGGATTTTGGTGTCATTACGAATGCTATGTTTGTATGGTACCCTAGCACTTCCTGGAAAGTAGATAAATGACAAATATTAAGTGGCGTTTCGCAGTAATTTAGGCAGCCCGTCTAAATTAGCCCCTAAAAGCACAGCAATGGACGAAGTGATACTGGTTCTCTAGCAGACAGACAGAAATAGCCACTAGCAGATGATAATAATAATAATAATAATAGTACTTTCTGGAAAGTAGATAAGTCTATACTAATATTATAAAGAGGAAAGATTTGTTTGTTTGTATAGAAGAGGCTCCGAAACTACTGGACCGATTTGAAAAATTCTTTTACCATTAGAAGCCGACATTATCCGTGATGAACAGAGGGTATTTTTTACTGCGGAAAAATGCTTCATTTCTAAGGGAAATCTAAAATAAAAGTAAATGCCGTTGCTTGTGTTATAGGCGACGGTAGCCACCTACCATCAAGTGGACTGTCAGCCTGCCTGTCGACCTTAACATAAAAAAAAAATACTAGCGGCTTGGCCCGGGAGATAGCGCCATCTATCCAAATCAGGTGAAGCGACTAACATGACAACTGGACTAACATGAAAATTGTTTTTTGTTTGGATTTTTTTTCTATTTTATCATTTCGAATTTTTAAAAATTATTTATAGTTTGTGTACCAAACTGAATTACCTATGTGTGTTCAGCTTTAATTGGGTTGCACACTGGACCTAAGTAGACGTTGAGCGATAGGGTTAGATAGGGCTAGACCGTTGTTAAAAATAACAACAGTCTAGCCCTATCTAAATGTTTAAAAATAATAAATAAATTACCTTAGGAAATAATGTAATAATATTAGATCCTATTAAAGCTCCCCAATCGCCACCTTGGACGTAGTACTGTTTGAAACCCAGTCTATGCATTAAATTCCTCATTACAACTGCCACTTGATCAGCTCCGAGTCCTGGTCGAACTGCTGCCTGGAATGTAATTATAAAATCTATAGGTATAAATAATTTGTCCTCTATGGTCCTCTATGGTCTCTCTAAATCGCTCGACCTATTTAATTTCTGTTTTATTTAATGTCGTGGCTCCACCAGATCTTCTCTGATGATTTTGCCAGAGTCGTTTCAAACGCCTGTCAGTTATGTGCTTGGTACTTTAATTTCAAAAGGTACTAACAGTCTGCCACGACTTTGATAAAGAATTGAAATGAATTTGAAAACTGACGAAGGTTTTCTTACCCTGACTTTACATCGATATTTCAGAGATGCAAGTGAAAATACTTACATCGGAGAATCCATAGCCAGGTAAGCTTGGGATAATGAGCTCAAGAGCGAAATCTCTATCCACGCCGACTTTAGTAAGATGGGGAATTGCTTCGTAAAACTCTCTCACTGACCCTGGCCATCCGTGAAGGAGCAGAACAGGTACCACATTAATTCCTTCAGGAACCTGGATGTAAAGATGGCAGTTTTATTAATTGAATAAGACTTATTTTGAATAAAGTTGTTCAGGTGTACGCTAGAAACTTAACCGAGTTTATAGTGCACCTTATCTGTATACCATTTATTGTTTTGTGTAAATAAATAAATAAAAAAAAAAAAAAAAATGCATAAATTTTAAATCATTAATTCTTAATATTAAAATGTAGGGGCATCATTTTATCAGTAGATTTAAAAACCGCTGAACTCGCGTGACTGTTACGCTTTGATATAAATATAGATGTGTGTGTTTGTGCGTGGTCATCTGGGGTAAGAAATAATAGAAAACCATTTAGAAATAATGATGAAGAATCTTATTGCGACATGCTTATTGCCTGATATGTTGTTACTGAACCACATTCCACAATTTCTTACTAACACTTTTCTTTGGATAATCTATAAAATTTGATATAAAGATACTTTAACCCTAGGAAAAGACATAGATCTTTCTAAACTTTTTAAGTGCAGGTAGTTGCTGTGCTGCCAAAATACAGATTAGGATTCACCTCAGGTTTCACTCTTAGGAAATGTATGTCAAGCCCTTGAATATTGGTTTTAAATTGTGGATATTTATTGAACAGTTCCTCTCTTTTAGCGAACGGGTATTCCTCTGACCAGTATTTCAACCACGTGTCCATTTGCTTCGAGTTGAATCCATATTCGAAGTTGACTCCTTCCAGGGGAGGAGTGAATTCACGATGATTTTTGATGCGAGTTTTAAGGTCTTGGATCATCTGCAAATAATCATTATGCGATCATTATTATTATTATGCTTTTTTTCTACACTAATATTATAAAGAGGAAAAATTTGATTGTTTGTTTGTTTGTTTGTATAGAATAGGCTCCGAAACTACTGGACCGATTTGAAAAATTCTTTACCATTAGAAGCCGACATTATCCGTGATGAACATAGGCTACTTTTTATCGCGGAAAAATGCTTCATTCCTACGGGAAAACGGGTAATAGGACAACGGGTAGTAAGAATTGTCCTTCCATATACTTATCTTTTTCACATAACTTCTAAACGGCTGAATCGATTGGGTTGAAATTTTATATGGCTATTTCGATGGTTTCCTGGATGATTTAAAAATACAATTGGACCCGCTAGGCGGCGCTGCTGTCGGTATGTCAACTACTAAACGGCTTGACCGATTGGGTTGAAATTTTGTATTTGTATTTCCATAATGGTTTCACAGACACGAATGTATTATATTTTATAAAGTTACGCAGACGAAGTCGCGTGCAAAAGCTATGTTATATGAGGTGGAAGTCTGACGGCTGACGGCCAATTGATGGTAGGTGGCTACGGTCGCTTAAGGACACAAGCAACACTAACGGGGAAGTACATACAGGTGGCGTCTCTTCAGGACTTTGCTTACTGGAATAACACTTTTACTTTGGATGTTAAGGTCAAAGTCTAATTGCAGCGTACTATGGTCCAAAAAGACTAACCTGGTCTTCGAATTTGACTTTGAACGGTCTGATGCTTGTGTCCTGTTTCTCTTTTAACTTATCCGGTCCCCACCATGCTTTCAAATCTATTTCTGGTAAAGGCGGTGGACTTTGCAAGTAAAAGAAATATCCGAACCAACCAACTGTCACCAGCAGTGGTGTAAGCAGAAGGACCCGAAGCATCTGAAAATGTATAGACTATAGCTATAATAACACACACACACATACACGCGCGCGTGCGCAACACACACGCGCGCGTGCGCAACGCACGCAACAGACGCGCATTCTTTTATTCTTTTATCTTGTTAAAAATTAAAAAATATATATATTTAGCTTTTATGGAAAAGCGAAGACTCCTGGCACAGGCTTTCGCTTAAAAGGAGTCTTCAATCACTATTGTTATTGTAAACGATTTTTCTGATTGTTAATAAATAATTTCTTTATTTTTTTATTTAATAATTATAAATGCAAAAATTAATGAATTTTTTCTTGTATGTTAAGGTCGACAGACAGGCTGACGGTCCACTTGATGGTAGGTGGCTACCGTCGCCTATAACACAAGCAACGCCATAAGTGCTACAAGTGCGCTGCTGACCATACAAGGATTAAGGATAAGGGATAAGGAAGGGGTGGTACTTAAATTTATTGTGCCAATATCGAAATACACTGAACAACTTAAGGTATTAAGGTATAATGGCAACATTCATTTATAATTATGGAAAAAGACCGCAATAGAGATAACCTTTGAGAGTTACTCAATATTTATTGTTACGTATTGTCATGCATCAAGTAATTAATTAACAGATACCTTTGAGTTATTGAAAATGGAAAGTTTAGTACAGATAAAATAATATAAATATTCCGAAACTGCTTTCGGTGTATGCAAACAAATGTTTAAGACAGGATTTTAGGTATAAATAACTTTGGAAGTACCTAATTGCTTTTGTATTGTTAATATATATTTGTTTGGAGTTTATGAAAATTTATGGGATTAAAATCCAAAATTGTTAGGTACACGAATATTAGGTTAGGTTAGGTTCTATTTTTTTAAACATTTTACAATATATCTAAATTAAATATTTTTATGATAGAAAAAGAGGGATTTCGATATTATTATTTTTGTTTATTTATTTTTTAATTAATTAATTTTATTTTATTTTAGGGAAATTTACAGGTATAGTTACTTACCTGGTGGTGAGTAAACAAACTTAACCTAATGAAAAAAAATCCACTTATAGATATCAAAAACTGATTTTTTTAATTTTTTTTTTTACAGGCCACTGAAAATTGTTTTTTTTTTTTTTTTTTTTTTTTTTTTTTTTTTTTTTTTTTAAATAAATAAATTGTAAAGTCAGATATAGGTTTTATCTATTAGTTACACAAAAATTTACAAATCTAAGACAATTTTGTAGATTTCGCTTGCTACAAAATATACGCTATAAAATTGTAACCATATACTTATATGAGGAAAAATACGCCACTCACCTTTTTAGGTAATAATGTGTTATCTTATAAAAGAAATAGATTACTATATTATCAATTATGGCCGTTTATCTCTTTACAAACAGACACACATCCGTCCCAAAGGCCGTTCTACGAATGACCGGCTACAATAACAAAATTATTACATACATTTTTTTATCATGCTAGCGCCTTGGCCTTGAACCGAGTTATTAGTATAATAGTCAGTCAGTCATAATGACTTAACATTTTTATCTATAGCTACCTATTATATAAGGTACATTTTGTTGTTTTTTTATAACCAGTTCTTTTATTTGAGAAACTACCTATTGGTAGTTTCTCAAATAAAAGAACTTGAGAAACTACATTTATTATTACTTATTATGAGAAACTACTTTTATTATTACTTATTATGAGAAACTACTTTTATTATTACTTATTATGAGAAACTACTTTTATTTGAGAAACTACCTATTGGTAGTTTCTCAAATAAAAGAACTGGTTAAAACGAAAATTATTTATTAAAAGTCTATTTCACTCTAGCATAGTATGAAACAAAGTCGCTTCCCGCTGTCTGTTTGTCCCTATGTATGCTTAGAACTACGCAACGGATTTTCATGCATCTTTTTTTAATAGATAGACTGATTCAAAAGGAAGGTACATAGGGTACCTTTCATCGAGAACGTGGACGAAGTCGCGGGCACCAGATCCTTACTTTAATATTATAAATGCGAAAGTAACTCTGTCTGTCTGTCTCGCTTTCACGCCAAAACTACTGAACCGATTTAAATGAATTTTGGTATACAGGTAGTCTAGAGCCTGGGAAAGGACATAAGGTACTTTTCATCCAGAAAAGTAGGTACTGTTCCCAAGGGATCAAGAATAGTAAAATAAAAAAACTAACGCCTGGCGAAAGCGTTATAGCAACAATACATCAAGCGTTTATATTGCTTTCGCTGACGAAAGGGGTCATCTAAAAATATTATAAAATAATTACACCGTATTACGTGGACGAAGTCGCGGGCACCAGATAGTATTATAAATACGAAAGTTTGTATAGATGGATGTAACTCTTTCAAGCAAAAACTACTGAACCGATCACCGTGAAATTTTGCATACACTTTGTCCGGGACACCAGAAAGGACATTAGGGTACCTTTCATCCAGAACGTGGACGAAGTCGCAGGCACCAGCTAGTACTATATGAATAGGCATTATACTGTCCGTGTCGACAGAGGAACTGTGTGAGTGTCCAGTCTTCCATTATGGAAGAAAATTTGAATTTTTGCCACCTCAAAAAAACAATTCTCGTTTAATTTGAGTGTCAATTAAATTGAGTTTAATTGAGTGTATCTAATTCTCGTTTTCTTCTTATTCTTTTTAGGTTAAATGGCAATGCGGCTCATTTTAAAATGGCCATTATCTGCCAGTGACAAGTTAAAATAGCAATTTGTAATAGCCTCTAATTGAAATCAATATCAAAAGTAGCAGACTCAACTCTACTCAGTCAGGTCAAGTCAGTCAAGTCTATAATTTTCTCTTGTTAGTATTCCAAAACAGGTCCGTCAAGTCAGAATACCTTACAGAATACCACCGTGAAATAACAGCATTATGTGCTGTTGTGTTTCGGTGAGTGAGTAAGGGATGCCAGAGCCCATTACCCCATCCCTCCCTTATCCCTTATCCTTAATCCTTCTATGGTCGGCAGCACACTTGTAGCACTTATGGCGTTGCTTGTGTTATAGGCGACGGTAGCCACCTAACATCAAGTGGACCGTAAGCCTGTCTGTCGACCTTAACATAAAAAAAAAGTCCAAAGCAGTCAGGTCAAGTTCCTCGTTTTCTTGAAACAGTTTTAATTCTGTGTTGTTATTATAATGATCTAGAGTACAACGTCTGCGCAGTCGCCGTGTCGCTAACCGGTAGCCGGTAGATCATTGTAAACAGTCCACTCAATAATGATTTCCATATTCACACTTGAACATAGCGATGTGTGGGTATTTGATTTGGTCAGTCTGTGATTAAACTCCGTGAGGAGTGCACGCGTTTTATCTTCCTCAAAACATTTTGTTATGTAAGTATTGTTATGTTTAAACCTTTTTAATATGTGGTTAAAACGTTTGTCTAAATATATATTTAAGTAAGTGAGTTTTTGTTGGTTTGTTTAAAATTTTGTAAAGCATATTTTGTCAATGTTTAGATTGTGATAAATAGTTTTAACGGAGCTCGACACTAGAGCTGTCTCAGCAATGTGATAACGGTATTACTTATTTATCCACATCGACGTTTTATCCAGGCATTTTTACATAGTCTATATACAGGGTGGAATTTTGTAATGCCACTTGGAGGGAAAGTACTCTTAATAGTGTAGATAGAAAATTTTACTTAAAGAAAACATCCCTTTATTTTTGAATGGAAAGAAAACTGCATTCAAAGATTTTCGAAAATACGCTTGCCACACCCGGGAATCGAACCGACTAAAGTCTATTAATCCAGATTTCATGGTTTTCCTTTCATTTAATTTATCAAGTTTGTTAGAGAGATTTCATCCTTATAATTTACCCTAACGATCGATGCAATAAAAGTAAAGGGTGTAATTTTTTACAGATTTTAGCCGGTTCGATTCCCGGGCGTGGCAAGCGAATTTTAGAAAATCTTTGAATGCAGTTTTCTTTCCATTCAAAAATAAATGAATGTTTTCTTTGAGTAAAAATTTCTATCTACAGTATTAAGAGTACTTTCCCTCCAGGTGGCATTACAAAATTCCATCCTGTATATACTAATACCAGTACTAATACTAATATTATAAAGAGGAAATATTTGTTTGTATGTTTGTTAGCATTGAATAGGCTCCGAAACTACTGGACCGATTTGAAAGATTCTTTCACTTTTGGGAAGCGGATGAAGTCGCGTGAAACAGCTAGTATAATAAAAAATTAATGAAAATATGTAAAACCAAGCAATGGATTAAAATAAGAGTGAGAATGGGTGCAAAGAAATCGCACTAGTGCGAAGTTGGTAGCGGGTCGCTATAATAGTGTGATATATTTTGATATATATGTAGATATATAATGTCTTTGAAGTTGATTGTCTTGTTATTGAAGGAGGCCATATACATTTATATTATGTAAGAATTAACCCATTATATACTGTCGCTAGTTCAATTAGATTAATAACTTAATTTATGTTCAAAACTAGCTGGTGCTAGCGACTTCGTCCGCGTAGAAAAGTGTAAAACTCCATCTACCGTATTTTGGATATTTACTTTTATTTTAGATTTCCCGTAGGAATGAAGCATTTTCCCGCGATAAAAAGTAGCCTATGTTCATCACAGATAATGTCGGCTTCTAATGGTAAAAGAACTTTTCAAATCGGTCCAGTAGTTTCGGAGCCTATTATATACAAACAAACAAACAAATCTTTACTCTTTACCGCGGGAAAATGCTTCATTCCTACGGGAAAACGAATAATAGGACAGCGGGTAGTAAGAATTATCCTTCCGTACTTATCTTTTTCACATAACTTCTAAACGGCTGAACCGATTGGGTTGAAATTTTATATCGCTATTTCGATGGTTTCCTGGATGATTTAAAAATACAATTAGACCCGGTAGGTGGCGCTGCTGTCGGTATGTAAACTGCTAAACGGCTTGACCGATTGGGTTGAGATTTTGTATGTGTATTTCCATGGTTTCACAGACACGAATGTATTGTATTTTATAAAGTTACGCGGACGAAGTCGCGTGCAGCAGCTAGTTATCTATATGATCAACGAGTATCTGCACTACTTGTTAGTTAAAATTTAGACTACTTACATTTAATTTTTAATTCTGTTTTCATTTCAGACTAAAATGGGTAGAATACTTACTGCCTTATTTGTGGGGGCATTGGGTGTTGGTCTTTGGTACACATTTCGCTGCTGCAATCAGTCTGAACCACCATTTTTGAATCCCGAAGAATGGTGGGGGCCTAAAGATTTGAAAGGAAGACAAGATACCAGCATTAAACCTTTCAAAATCAAGTTCTCTGAACAGGTTAGCCAATTTGTGTACACTGTAGTACTAAAAACTTAAGACATTTTGATGACACGTTTGGTCTAGCGGCTAGTAACCCTAGTACTAGTAGTAAACTCAAAAACTACTGCACCGATTAATGGATAGAGAGATTCTCGAGGAAAATTTTCTATACTAATATTATAAAGAGGAAAGATTTGATTGTTTGTTTGTTTGTTTGTATAGAATAGGCTCCGAAACTAGTGGACCGATTTGAAAAATTATTTTACAATTAGTAGCCGACATTATCCGTGATGAACATAGGCTACTTTTTACCGCGGGAAAATGCTTCATTCCTACGGGAAATCTAAAATAAAAGTAAATACTAGCGGCTTGGCCCGGGAGATAGTGCCATCTATCCAAAATACGGTAGATGGCGTTTTATACTTTTCTACGCGGACGAAGTCGCGGACGAAGCGTGGCAATAAATTGTTAAGTCCATCCTTCCTTTTGCACTATACTTTTCCTATACTTCCTTTTGCAGATGATTCAAGACTTGAAATCTCGTCTCAAGAAAGTTCGCCAATTCACTCCGCCTCTAGAAGGCGTTGCTTTCGAATATGGCTTTAACAGTTTTCAATTGGATCCATGGCTTAAATATTGGGTTGAGAAATACCCGTTCTCCGAGAGAGAGGCGTTTTTGAATAAATACCCTCAATTCAAGACCAACATCCAAGGTTTGGATATCCACTTTATCAGAGTGAAACCACAAGTAAGTGAATTTATATTGTGTAATCTACTAAGTAATAGGAAAAGTACCTTGATATTACTAAAAGCTTTGTAAAGTGTAAAAGCTTTGTAAAGTGAGTTAACACAGCCATTACTATTGGCTATTTCGTAGAAAGAAAAAAATTCTTTGTACGTAACTGGTTTCGTAGCAAGAAAAACAATTCTCGTCACGTAACTGGTTACGTAGCGTTGGTTTCGTAGGCGGCCGAAGTGCGCCTGACATCGTTATCTCTGTTGCGACGGTGGCGCCGCCACGCCACAGTAGCGTCCAATTATTTATATTTTAAGACGATCACTCGGGAACAGTACTTTTTTCTGGATGAAAGGTACCCTGTATCCTTTCTTGTATCCCTGGCGATGTGTATTCAAAATTTTTTGATGATCGGTTGTGTAATTAAGGCGTGAAAAGGTGACAGACAAACAGACAGTTACTTTCGCAATTATAATATTAGTATGGATCATATTTTGGTCCACTTCTGACAATGGCATCCATGAGAAAACGGTTTAAAGTCCGTTTTTTTTTGTTAAAATGAGTTATTCATACATAAGTTCTTAATTTAGGTGGCGTCAAATATTCAAGTGGTTCCCATACTCCTAATGCACGGTTGGCCAGGATCAGTGAGGGAATTCTACGAAGCAATACCTCTGCTCACAACTGCAAGACCCGGTTATGACTTTGCATTTGAAGTCATAGTTCCAAGTCTACCTGGATACGGATTCTCTGGTGTAAGTAATAGTTTTATTTCATATAAAAAAAAAATTGTACACAGTTGTAATGGTAAAAAGTGCATAGTTTAATAAAACATGAAATTATTTCTAAAAGTGACTACACAACACTTTACTTGTAGTTGGTGAAAGAGGCCCTAATTGTATTTATCACTTGACAGGATGCTGTGAGACCTGGGCTTGGAGTAGCACAAGTGGCAGTCGTCATGAGAAACTTGATGCAACGTCTTGGATTCAAAAAGTACTACATCCAAGGTGGCGATTGGGGAGCAGGTGTCGCTGCGATAATGTCCACTCTCTATCAGGATGAAATATTGGGACATCATACTAACATGGCTTTCGTACAGGTATGAACATTATCTATACTAATATTATAAAGAAGAAAGATTTGATTGTTTGTTTGAATTGAATAGGCTGCGAAACTACTGAATGGATTTGAAAAATTTTTTCACTTTTGGGAAGCTATCAGCGAGTAACATAGGCTATATTTTATAAAGTTACGCGGACGAAGTCGCGTGCAACAGATTCGTAATACAGAACTGAATATTAAATAGATTTTTTTTTGTTATATAGACCAGCTGTGCAACTCTAAAGACAATTCTTGGAGCTTTCATCCCATCGCTGGTAGTGGAAAGTCATTTAGTTGATAGGATGTATCCGCTTTCGTCCTGGTTTTCCTTTGTGCTTGAGGAGTTTGGATATATGCACTTGCAAGCTACAAAACCCGATACTATTGGTAAGGAAAAACAAATTTTCCTACTTTCCTTTCATTGCAAATGAGCAATAAGAATAGAGAGCAAAGAAGAGGCATTGGACTAAACAAATTATTTTTTATTTCTGGGAGAATTCAACTGATTATGATAGCATAATCAGTTATTAGTTACTATATATATAAACATGTAATAAAATGTCACACTATTAAGGAAAAAAGCCATAATATAGAAATGTTCGACTACACGTTTGGTCTAGTAACCCTAGCTGTTAACCAAATGGTCGCGGGTTCGAATTCTGCTAGGGGCGCAAATGTTTGTGTTAACATTTACCTTTGTACCTGAGCCATGGATGTTTGTATTTATAATATGTATTGTCACATATTACAAAAAAATTTAATCTATTTAGTATATTAACTGTTTGGTATCCATAATCAAGCATTAGTTGCTTAGCGTGGAACTAGATGGTGCTGCGTGGAATGTGTGAAGATATCTATCTATTTATTATTAACTCGGACCATGTTGTTTATTAACAGGTGTAGGTTTAAACGACTCGCCTGCCGGCCTACTGGCATACATTCTGGAGAAGTTCTCCACGTGGACGGTGAGAAACAACCGTGCGCTATCCGATGGCGGTATCACACAACACTATTCGAGGGAACAACTCATCGACAACCTCATGATTTACTGGTCCACCAGTTCCATCACTACTTCCATGAGGCTGTATGCTGAGTCGATGAGCTCAAAAGCTAGGGAGTTGGATATTGACAGGTAAGTTTTTACGTCTTAAAATTCGCTTCAGAATTCAATTCAATTCAGAACTCAATCCAGAATTCAATTCAGAATTCAATTCAGAATTCAAATCAGAATTCAATCCAGAATTCAATTCAGAATTTAATTCCGAATTCGATTCGATTCAGAATTCAATTTAGAATTCAATTCAGAATTCAATCCAGAATTCAATCCAGAATTCAATCCAGAATTCAATCCAAAAGTCAATTCAATTCAAATTAATTAATTTTGGTTTAGAATTAACTATTAAAAAAACGAATAATAATGATAAATATATACATACAACATTTACATTTACATTTACAGACACAAGTCACGAGTTCCTGTGTGGGCCATACAAGCGAAACATGAGTTGTTCTATCAACCGCCCAACTTCCTAAGAACCAAATATCCAAATCTACTGAACGTGACTGTTTTGGACGACGGTGGGCACTTCTTGGCCTTACAACTGCCCAAAATCTTCACCGAAGACGTGTTCAAGGCTGTGAAGTCATTTAGGGAATGGCATTTGAAAAATCAGAAGACTGAGCTGTGATTTACAGGGTTTTTTTTTATTATAACGGGGGCTTTTGTCTAGTTTTTTAAAAAACTAAAACGGGTTAGATGAGTTGTTTTTGCATTTTTTAATTATATACATTTTTTTTGCGTTTTTTATAATTTTCAATACTTTTTATTAAAAAATTTGAAAATATCATAAATAAAAACTTCTTTATATTACGTATCTTCTCTTTTATGTTAATTAATTCTCTTGTTATGTTAATTAATTTTTTATACTTACTATTATTATGCAATGATTTGAACAAATCCGAAAAAAAGTTATATTGAAAAGTGAATTGTTATTAAAAAATAAAGAAATCATTAAATAAAATTACTTTTTGTATTCTTTTTTCTTAATTAAAGATTTCAGAAGAAAATTTTGAGTCCCGGTCAGTCCTACATCCAGTATCGTGTCTAGGGTTTCCTTTAGGGGCAAGGTCGACAATTTATACGATAATTTACTATTAGTTTGTTCCTAACTTGATTTTTGGAACAAATGTTAGTGTATATTTTTAGAAGGGAGAAAACTAATGAGTGAAAAACGCAGTCTATCAGTTTAAAGATAGTTGTTAACAAATTGGAAAATAACATAGGTAAAAGTTTAAAAAACCTAACAAGGATAATAAATATAATACCAATAATAAATCTGTGGGTTGGTCATGGAGTAAGTAACTTTGTTTTCAGAGATATCGTGTTTATAGGCTCTATACATGATACTGAAACTAAATAGACCAATTTTAGGATTTTTTTTACTGTATGTATGTATGTTCAAACTCAAACGAATTAACTGATTTTCATCCATGACTCATATACAAAATTAAATGTTAAAAGGGCTACCACACCATACAATTTGAACGTATCCAATTTAGGAAATCGAAAGGTGTGATCGCAGTTAGAACAGATTGGATTCAATTGAGAGTTTATCCATTTTCAACTCTATGTCTTCGATTTAGAAACCAATTTAGTGTAGTGTGATCACGAGCTCTCTACTTATATTCCTAAATAGGAAACGTTCAAATTGTATGGTGTGATTGCCGTTTAACACATGAACATTTTCTCCTAGAGGGATTCGAACCCGCCACCATTTGGTTAACAGCCACTAGACCAAACGTGTCGTCAAATAATAATGAAGGTATACATTAAAGATAGAAATATATCTTAAATCTGTAATTTTTATGTGTCGAGATAAAAAGCCATGAAAACCAATAGCGCCACGTGACCTAAGGACAATCCGCACGTGACCTCTGCGCATAGAATCTCTATTAGGGATTAGGGCAAATAAAGGAAGTTATATTTGTATTAATTTTAATACTAATTGAATATTTATATGGGCACACACCGAGTTTTTAGATAACATACGAGTTGGGGATAATTTTTGGCTGAACTTGCATATTAAATTGCCGAAAGAAAAAATCATTGTACGTAACTGGTTTCGTAGCAAGACAAACAATTTTATTCTTGTCACGTAACTGGTTACGTAGCGTTGTGGTTTCGTAGGCGACCGAAGGAGATGTGATCGGGATGGTTCTTACTTAACTATAATTTATTTCCTAGTTACTAATAGTTGACTAACTTCCACAGGTTTCTTTTTATATTTTAAAGGGCGAGAGACAGGCTAACGGTCCACTTGATGGTAAGTGGTTACCTATAAGGCCTCAAGCAACACGTGGAGGGTGCTGGTTGTTATAAAACAGAGCACTCCGCCGCGTCTGTTTGTTTGTCTGTTCGCGATAAACTCAAAAACTACTGCATCGATTTTCATGTCGTTTTCATTTTACCAATGGATAGAGTGGTTTTCGAGGAAGATTTTACTATATAATTTATCAGTAATAATTAAATAAAGGTACCTAATTTTAAATTTTATTAGAATACATAATATGTAGGTACTAGATCATAAATATTACCGCTCGCATTGAGACCGTACCTCATTCGTGTTATCACTCCCGCACACGCCTGCTCATTCACTGTATTATTATGTAGGTTCTCTGCGGGTACAACAGTACCTCAGCTTTATGAGAAACATGAGAAACTAGATGGTGCTCGCGACTTCGCCTGCGTTGAAAAATAAATAAATATATATATATTAGGGTGTGTTCTTGGCCAACATCCAGCTGTGTAATAAGCTCTCTCGAGCTCACCCAGAAAATGTCTATTCATTGGAATTTTGAAAATATTTTGGTCCGAAAAGGAGGGATTTCGACAAGATGAGGATAGTAATCATTTCGCACCTTCAGCAAGACAAGGGCATAACTGCACTTTTTGTAATTTTACAGGAGAGCCATTTAAAGTTAATTTTTTTGAATTCAATATCGTATTCTTTTGTTTAAATATTGCTTTTAAACAATTCTTCATCAAATAAGCCCCATAGTCTTGTGAATATTTTTTAATTAAATAATGTTTTAAGACATTTCTGCATATGTTTAAAGTTTAACTCATTTAAAAAAATATATTGTAAGTTATGCCCTTGTCTTACCGAAGGTGCGATTTGTACTTCTGGATTAAAGGATGAAGATGGAAGAGGAAGGTGGTATTAGCTCATTTTCCTATTATATTATAAGTTACTCTATGGAACACATGTAGTTCCTGACCACACTCTCTTAAGTACACCTTATAAAAGACACATACATTGGCAATTTTGCGTCTATGTGCCAGGGTCTGCATATTAGTTTTTAAATATATAAGAAACTAGCTACACGCTCCCGGCTTCGCCCGGGTTCCAAATAAAAACTATCCTATCTTTTAAGTTGGATCAAATTACACATAATTACGAAGTTTTATCAATATCGGTTGTCACTTTTTGAGTTTAATCATTACTAAACAATAATACAAATCTTAGTTTGTATTAGTTTTATAATATTTTCTTTATAATATTAGTATACCTATAAGGTTTTCACAGAATAAAAGAGCTCCGTAAAATTAAAAACAAATCTTCAACGAACTTATTTTTACGAAGATTAGAAATTTTGTAAGGCGATTAAAGAATTAATTAAATGACAATCACCAGCCCCGTAACTTTTTCTTTCAGCCCTTCACTCTTTGTATTATCAGATAACATTTAAAAGGAAGCTTAATTACTACCCTCCTACGTACAATAACTCTATACATGGAAATATAGAATAGAATGGAATGGAATGAAAAGGGCATAACTGCACTTTTTGTAATTTTACAGAAGAGCCATGTCGTATTCTTCTGCTTATATTGCTTTTAAACAATTCTTCATCAAATAAGCCTCACAGTCTTGTAAATATTTTTTTAATTTATTAATATTTTCTAAGGCATATATTTTAAGTTTAACTCATTTAAAAAAAAATTGTAAGTTATGCCCTTGTCTTACCGAAGGTGCGATATTATAAAAAGAAGGTAACTTGTATTTTATTTTATGTTTGTAATGATAAACTCAAAAACTATATAGTGGACCGAATTTAAAAATTCTTTCACATATAGAAATGTACATATGTATGTCGTCGGCACATCGTAGAATTGGGCATATCATGATATTCCTGGTCAGATCATATTTCTGTTAAAACTGAAAGGGTCGCCTCACTCCGCTCCGCTGCGCTCGGTTCCCCAAATTATTTCCACGTAAACCTAACACGCTCCTCCTCGCTTTGCTTCGCTCCGCTCCTCGTAGGACCTATTTTTGACTTTACGGTGAAAGATTTTTGATTTCATACTTTACGATCTGCCCAATTCTACGATCTGCCCACGACATGTATAATTATGAACGAGTTACATAGGCTATATTTTGTAAAGTTACACGAGCGAAGTCGCGTGCAACAGCTAGTATTATTATATATGTGGTCAAGTGTGTTTATTTGTATTAGGTAATCTTCGAAACTACTCATTAGATTTGTAAAATTATTTCATTTATTTTTAGAATACGTCTATTAATCGAACCAACAGGAAAAAAGTCGGACAAATCTAAAAAAATCTAATCTATACTTATATATAATGTAATATAATCTATCTAAGTATACTAATATTATAAAGAGGAAAGATTTGTTTGTTTGATAGTTTGTTTGTTTGTTTGTATAGAATAGGCTCCGAAACTACTGGACCGATTTGAAAAATTCTTTTACCATTAGAAGCCGACATTATCCGTGATGAACATAGGATACTTTTTACCGCGGGAAAATATTTCATTCCTACGGGAAATCTAAAATAAAAGTAAATACTAGTGGCTTGGCCCGGGAGATAGCGCCATCTGTCCAAAATCAGGTGAAACGACTAACATGACAACTGCTTGGTGATATTTTTAGCAATCCGCTCCATAGTTAGATGGCGTTTTATACTTTTCAACGCGGACGAAGTCGCGAGCAATAGCTAGTCTAAAATATAAATCTATAAATAAAAATCCAACGCTTAGCAAAATTATAATGTCAGGGATTATGTAATTTATTTTTCAACGCGAACGAAGTCGCGGGCACCAGCTAGTTGTCAATAAAAATTGCAATAAAAATATGACCCGTAATGAAACCTCAGACAAACAATATGGAAAGATTAAAGTGGCACTAAGTAATAAATAAAATTATTAAATATAATCGGCACGTGGCCCATTTGCCCCTAATATCATCTTATACTTGACTTCACATCAGATCTCGTCATCCCCTCAATTTATTCACCCGTAAGCACCCCATTTACACCCCCTGTGAATGCAGAGTTGTCGATAAGCGTATATCTTCTAAATATTATTGGAATTATTTTATATTGCTACAAAAATATTTCTTTATTTGTTCATACTTTAGGCAATTATAAGGTAGGTAATTAATTAAGGTAATAGGTAACGGCGGATGCGTTTGGTTTGTTTGTTACCTCATTACTTTTGACTGGGTGAAACGATTTTGATGAAATGTTAATACTAAAAACCACTGAGGTTTAGTCTCGTGTTATCATTACATTAATAGATACTAATATTAATTACAATTTAAAAAATATTGCTTTATTTTTAATTGATATATTGTTACATAGATCTGAAGGTAGGCTGTTGATAAGATGTGGGACGATGTAAGCGGTAGTTCTTTCGCCATATGTATTATTGGCGCGCTGTGTACGTAACCGCTTTTTTGAAATAGCTCTAGTGTGTACAGGGTGAAAGCTTGGTGCTTCCCGTGTGGTCCCATTTCAATTTGGTCCAGTTCTGACAATGGTATCCATGAGAAAAGAACATGAGACGGTTTGAATTATGCAAAGTGCAATGCTGCCTAATGTATGCATGCGACATCTAGTAATCAGAATAATAAACGCTCTTAAATTGCCAACGATAAACGCTTAGTTTGAATACAAAGTAGTACACCTAAATTTGGACAGATGGCGCTAACGGTATTATTCATACAAATTAATTACAGATAAATATTCTTATACATAAATTAATAAATATAACAATGATAATCTATATTAGTTTTCAGGTATCGCTGTTTTTGTTTGTAAAAGTATTATTATTTTGACATTTCGTTGTATTAACGTTTTCGATCTTGCTATCTAAAAATACGAGATAGTACTTCTAAATTCTGACAGATGGCGCCAAAGATATAATTCATGAAATTTGCATGAGATGGCGCTAGCAAACGGAATAAGGTGTAAACATTATATAATCTATCTACAGGGGGCGTTAATATATACACACCTACCTAACGATAGCGACCAGCCCCTGAGTTGAAATTTCCAGAAATCCTTTAAGGTTATAATAAAGCTATATTTCAAAATTTAGATTTTAATACTTACTTAGTAGTTTTTACTGTGCGTTGATTGACAGTAGATTGAAAAACGCATGGAGTAATAGATATTATGTGTGAATTTTTCAAATACCTAGGCGTAATAATTTAGATATCGGCTTTGAAAGTGGAGGTACGCCGGCCATTTTGGGGGACCTTATGACGACCTTATGTCCACATCTGGGGGCCTTGGGATCTTACACTATTAGTGAACTCCATAATTATACCATGTTACAAATGTTATTCTGAATAAATGTGTCTGTAAATTCTCGAAGAAAAATCAGCTCGAAAGAAGTGAGGGAGATAAAATAAAACAATGCTTAACAAATCAATCTAAACTAGGTATATTTAGGCATTTTAGCATTACATTGGATCAGCTATATATGTAGATGTATTGTATCAGTAGAATAGAGTATATTCTTACACAATAATAATAATAATAATTGTTTATAATAATTATTATAATCAGTTTTCTTTATTATTGTCATTTTCTAAAATTTTATGTTTATTAGGTATTGTCATTTTTTTCACAGAACACTCTGTTGTTTTAGGTTATTTAAATTAGGTAGATACTATCTAGGTATTCATCAAGTTAATACTGAAAAGGCAGTTTTTATTCTGCGTTAAATAAATGATTAAAAACAATTTACATTGTAGGGAAATTGAACAAATAATAAATTAAATAATTCAAAGGCGAATCCCGTTTTTGGGCAATAACTAACCGAATGTATCTTTAAAAATCTCCTTTTTTAAATTGTTTACCCAAAGTTAACACTAGCAATTTTTTTAAAACAAATCCACAAACTATGTCAAAGTTAAAAAAAAAAAAAAGTTTTCTTGGACCAAATTGCTAATGCGCTTGGCGGCCATTTTGATGACATAATCTCGTGATACACTCAGTATCATTAGCAACACTTGACAGCGAGTTTTGAGTTGCGGATGACGTCACGCGTGTGTATTATTACAATAATGATGGTGACCTTATCCGTCACTTAGATAAATGATTGGTCTCGCTGCGCTCGACTAGATACCCCACTATTAGGTAAAAAACAACAGTTCTGTGAATGCGGCAACTCATTATTGTAGTGTGTGCAAGACATCGTCACTTTTTATACAGTTTCCTACACAAACTGGCATTTTATTACGCCTAAAATTTAATAAAGCATTCGGCACTTACACGTCATAGACAGCTTGCAATGTGACTGGCTCGGGTACGCCAACTTCGGCGTAGTATTTGTTGCCGCATTTGACAAGTACTCCGGCTCTATCTAGTCGAGCTCATCAGACCAATTATTAATCTAAGATCCGTCATTTAATTAAAGTTGTCACTTCGACAATGAAACATAATTTTGTTAACATTAATTTGTACACTCTAAAGTCTTCATAGGAAACACTAAGCTAAATTAAAGCCTTGCTATCTTAAATCTAAGTTATGGTGAACTACTTATAATTACAAAGGTACCTACTAAAAGTACTAGAGAAAATATTTATTGTCAATACAAAGAGTGGCTTCCTTTAAGACGATAGTAAAATAAATTTTCTATAGGTAAATAAACAAATTTAGATTTTAACATAAAAAAATATTTAGTATAATTAGTACCTATTACAAAAAATAAATCTAATATGACAATTAATAACAGTGGAAAGTTAAAATCTTTTATTAATACTTAACTGTAATCGGATAGAAGTTTATTTGCAAACAAAAATATTGTAATAAAATATGCATATAATTATAACAATCTATAAATAGTCAAATAAATTATTATTATTTATTTATAAAATTAAACAATATTAGTGTTATAATAAATTTTGAACACTAAATCTAATTCGTAGAGTTATCGAGTAGTGTAATCGCTCGGCGCTAGATGGCGTTAGCTGTATTATAAGCGGTATTAATTTTGTAACCGTTCCATTAAAAAAAAACTATAGCTTCAAAAAATTCACGAAGACCATGACAGATCGATTTCGGGGTATTCGGTCCAAATGTCATCTGTTACCTAATAGTGCTATTAAGTAGAAAAAAGTATCAAGTTCGTTAAATCACCGCTAGATGGCGTTAGCTGTATTTTTTTTTTTTATTAGAGATGGGTTTGCTCTTGGCCAACAACTAGCTGGGTAACAAGCAAGGGTAGCTCGGAGAGGCCTAAGATGGAGCGAGCTCACCCAGAAGATGCCTATAAGCAGTATTAATTTTTTAACCGAATTTTCTCGAAGACAAGATCCTGTCAGATCAATTTCTAGGCCTAAAAAGCCCCTAACCCTAGATTTTCATCAAAATCGTTAGAGCCGTTTGAGAGATCGTCGTGGCATACAATATAAGATTTAGCTTTCACTCTTACGATACAAAATTTAGAGTTCATTTTTTATTATTTCACAATTATTGAGATGACTTTAAGGCATAAATTAAGTATATAATTAATAATTATAAATTCCCCACCCATCCATTATTGTTTTTAGTTTATATATATTATAATAATATGGCAATGACATTATATATATACGTATTTTTTATTTCAATTCCTTCCAAACGCAATAGGCAGAGAACTCTATTTGTAATAATATTGTGTTCTAAGGTAATTATGGGATTTAATTCTTAATAAACTACAAGCTAAGCAAGCAAGCAAAATACGTTACAATAAGCATTTTTTTATATATTTTTCAATTTATACGTTGTTTTATTTTATAAAAATCTAGAAAATGTATAAATTCACAACCTATTAATTTGTCTATTTAATTTTATAATCCGCGTTAATTGATAATTTCATAATTTTCGTTAGTATTTTAATGATTTATAATTATAAAATAATATTCTAATGCAAATAATAATACATATATATAAAGTTTTATAATAATTATTATTTATTAATAATAGCAGGGGTTTAGGCCTTCTAATGTTACACGAATAGGTATTTTCTTTATTCAATAAGTAGGTATACATTTTCGTTAATATTAAAAAAATAATCACAAATTTTAAAAAACACAATTTCCTGAATTAATAATTGTACTATTTAATATTAAATAAGATTAAGACAAATAATGATAACGATATAAATTTAAAGATATAAGACAAAATATGGTAAGACATATTTTCATATACTTAGTATTCTTCTCAGTTTATTTTAATATATTTATATACTATTTAATCTTAATCGAGAAGACAAATAATAATAACAATATAAAATAATAACAATGTATTATTTTAATAAGAAAATAATAACAAAAAACACGCATTTTTAACATAGATTTGAAATGAGTAAGTAATTTTCAATACGTACGTTTTCTTTACTTAAAGGCCATTAATATTTTCTTTAGAATACTAATGTTCATGATAATGAAACATATATTTTTTTAATTAATAATAATAATTATTTTTATACATCCTCAACAATAATAGGCTAAAATTGTGGCAGGCATAAGCTAAGAAAGGCAATTTTCTAATTTGGACAAACGATTTATTGTTTAGAACGATAATGTATTTAAAATTAGAACGAATATATTAAACTAAAAACAGCCATACGAAATTATAATAATATAGTTCGTGTAGCGAATAAAGACTTCTCGGCAAATGTGCGCAGAACTCTATTTTAAGTGTTTGAGGGGGCAGAGGAAAGTGAGGGGCGGGTACGCGTCGGTGTGCTGACACGTTATTGGTAGACTCAGTCGCTCTTCCCCTCCCGCACTTCGTTCGCGCGTCTCGAGTCTCTTGGGTACTGTTGTGTACAGATTGTTTTATCGTATTAGTAAATACGTCATGGTGAATAAATGCCTAAAAAAACGTTGTCCTTGGACATCGCACGATGATTTTATGGAAGGAATATCAACACTGCCTGTAATGTTAAGTTAGTGAGGTGAAAAATTACGAAATAAGAAAAGAAATGTCATTTTCCTTAGCAATTTTATGCGCAATTGTACACATGCGCCGATTGCCCCACAAGTGTCGTCTTCAAACCTTAATATAATAATTCACCTATACTAGGTGAGCCCAACCACGCTTCGCTGTGGTTTTCATTGACGTTCAACGGTCGGCGGCCGCCATGACAACGGCTAACTGCCACTTTAAATGTGACGGCGCTCTTCGATGGCGAGTTAGTTCTTCTAGCTTTCGACAGATGGCGATCGAGATTGTAGTCATTATTACGCAAAATATAGATGTTACCAATCCTTACATATTGTGTGAAAATTTCAAGTCAACCTGTCAGCTAAGAGTTTTCGAGTTTTTGCGTTATACACAAACCAACACAACGAAATTATATACATAGATAGTATATCATTATATATAAGTATAGATATAGCATTTGTTATAAAACTTAACTGCATAGTATAAAACAAAGTCGCTTCCAGCTGTCTGTCTGTCCCTATGTATGCTTAGATCTTTAAAACTATGCAATGGATTTTGATGCGGTTTTTAATAGATAGAGTGATTCAAGAGGAAAGTTTTGGTATATAATTTACACGCGGGCGAAGTCGCGGGCACCAGCTATCTACTGAAAATAAAGATGCAACCCCTGAAAATTTTGTAACAGCAAAGATGTCAGGCGTTATATTGCCTTACACATTTAGTCAGGCGCTACACATCCCTTACTTTTAACGCGGGCGAAGTCGCGGGCAGCGGCTAGTAGATGTATATTTTTTATGTTAGGTTGGTGGACAGATTGATTGTCCATTTGGTGGTAAGTGGTTACCGTCGCCCATTACACAAGCAAAATAAAAAATATATTAATCACAATATCGTTCAAAACAATAAATCCTTACGAACATATACATCTTTTTTTATTTACTAAAGACATAATAAATGTTGTCACTTGTATTTTTGAAAATAGTAAAATTTTCAAAAAATAATGTTATTTTTGGAAATAATAATATCGCGTATTTTTTTTTAATTAATTTCAACAAATATAGTTTTTTTTTAGTGAAATGTATATAATTATGTCGTCGGCACATCGTAGAATTGGGCATATCATGATATTCCTGGTCAGATCATATTTCTGTTAAAACTGAAAGGGTCGCCTCACTCCGCTCCGCTGCGCTCGGCTCCCCAAATTATTTCCATGTAAACCTAACACGCTCCTCCTCGCTTTGCTTCGCTCCGCTCCTCGTAGGACCTATTTTTGACTTTACGGTGAAAGATTTTTGATTTCATACTTTACGATCTGCCCAATTCTACGATCTGCCCACGACATATGTAAATATAAATCCGTATATTATAAATGTGAAAGTTTGTGTGTTTGTATGTTTGTTACTCAATCACGCAAAAAAAGTCTGAACGGATTTAGATGTAATTTAGCTCACAGATAGACCTGGTTTAACATATACTTACGATTGGACGTTTCCCCATATACAAATATTTTTGCAAGCTATTTCTTATGTAATATTAACAGATACACTGAGAAAATAATCTTAACAAAGAATGACAACTTTTATTATGTTTACAAATTTATCTAATTACACATTACAATAATCTAAAAGTTCTATTATTCACTTGAATAACGAAAAAGTTCAAGAATAGAAAAAGTATTTAGCCATTTTTTACTTACATTTTTGATGTGTTATATTTTAATAAGGTCTTATAATATTTTTATAAGACATCTGCAAAGTAAATACATTTTCTAGGGTAGTTTCATCAAAGAAAATATACCTTATCTTTATATTTTAAGGGTAAAGATAAATCAGGGTCATAATTAAGCCAACATTATATAACTATATAACTTTGGAAAGACATCTGCAGGTTATGAGTATAGACATTTTTCTAAATATGGCAGGGTAGTCTTAAATCGCAAAGGAATAATATGGAAGATAGGAAAGAGTCTTAAAATTAATGTCATGAAAATGTAGTAAGTTGAATCTGTATAAAGATGTGTCCAAATTAAATAACACGTTGTAAAACTTTGTTATATAACATGTCCATATTATATAACATTGTTTACACAAGACTGTAAACCTATAATAACAGTGCAGTATAAGTGTTATCCATCAATGTACTACAACTTTGGATTTCGCACGCCATATAAAACACTTCTTCTTCTTCTCTTTTAATGTCTTGGTTGCTTCAGATCTTCTCCGATGATTTTGCCAGTGTCATTAGTAAATTGTACAATTTGTAATAGCCTTTTTTAAAATAAAAAAGGCAAAATTGAAATTAAAAATCAAAAATAGCAGATCCCGAGACTAGTCAGTCAAGTCAAGTCAAGTCTATAATTTTTCTTAGTTTTCCAAAACAGGTCCGTCAAGTCCAAAGCAGTCAGGTCAATTCCTACTACGAAGTTCTTCTTCTTCTTCTTCTTTTTTAATGTCTTGGCTCCATCAGATCTTCTCCGATGATTTTGCTAGTGTCATTAGTAAAAATAGCAATTTGTAATAGCCTTTTTTTAAACAAAAAAAGGCAAAATTGAAATTAAAAAATCAAAAATAGCAGATCCCGAGACTAGTCAGTCAAGTCCCACTACGAAGTTTATGGAACATTTAAAAGTGACATGTGCTTAGGGCTTAGAGCATGACCTCTGTCATCTGTCATTTAAAACCAACCAAACATCTGTCTGTCATTTCAAGAAAATGTGACTTTACGTCAACACAATGGAGTTTAAAATGAATTGTAGAAATTGGTAATTACTACCATTTACCATTGACTCCGCCATGATTCAGTTTTAGGCGTACGTAACATGTGCCGCTTTGGCATTTGTGACGCAAATTCCATACTTGTGGTATTTCAATGGTGTTATCTAACAAATGTCTCGGTCGCATTAATAGTACACAAATGATGACATGACTCATGCGCAAATGTTATATAACTTTGTTTTAATAACACATATTACATATAAAACATGCTATATAACAATGTTTTATAACATACTTTGTTATATAGTCTGGACTCACATTAACCGTTTTGTAAAATAGTAACGTATTTTAGGTTAAATAACTACATACCTAGTTTGATACCTAGGATACACAATAATTACTGTATAATGACTGGATAACCTAGTCGCTCACTCATCTAATATAATTAGTTCTTATAAATATTGATATCGAATATTATTGTCATAAATTTATTGTCTTTGAGTAAAGGTAGGGAAGCTCGTTAAAAATGTTACAATCGATAATAGTTTTAGATTATAAATCGACAATTTTCTAATCGGAAAGAGAATTTTATCTAATTACAATAATTATAAGAAATGTAAGGGTACACACTTTCGAGAGGTAAGAAATGGACCACAGCAATCTTAAAATATGAAACTAATTCATTAAAAATGTAAAGATATGGTTAGGGATATGTGATGAAAGAAAGTTTTGTGGTGTAAATAAGTTTTTGGAGTTTACTCCTTAAGAATCGATTATCATATAAGGAAAATTTATGAAAGTAAAATCAAATGGCATATGTCACACTTTACGCGTTACAGGCCACAATATGCTTCAATATATAATAATATAATATAATATAATATGATATGATATGATATGATATGATATGATATGATGTGATGTGATGTGATGTGATGTGATGTGATGTGATATGATATGATATGATATGATATGATATGATATGATATGATATGATATGATATGATATGATATGATATGATATGATATGATATGATATGATATGATATGATATGATATGATATGATATGATATGATATGATATGATATGATATGATATGATATGATATTATATGATATTATATGATATGATATGATATAATGTAATATTCGTAAGTTCGTAAGGAGTAAACTTCAGTCGTGCGTCGGAGTTGCCACACATTTTTTTTTTAATATTTAAAAAACATTTCAATTAGCACAGCCGAAATTTCACGGTGGAATCGATAAATTTTTGTATCAATTTAGTTTTCAATGTCGCATTTGCTACGTCTAGTATAATATTATATAATAATGCTAATATAATATACCGTCGTGTTCTCACCATTAAATATTCCCGGTTCTCTATTCCAACACTTTCACAATCCTATAAAAAACTCACCTAAAACTATTACAGATCCATTCTAGGGGATGTTAAGGCTCACTACGTACGAAGTACATTTGCGTAATTTTAACTCCTCATATACATATCAAAACTATTCAAGCTCAGACCGTAACACATCTTGAACTAGATTCTACATAACCGACGTCTACAAAAATAACCTTGAATTCAATAAGAAGTATCATAAGCACTTTTACCTCTTAGGCGAGAGACTCTGAACATAATTTGGGTCCATTTCATCCAGATCCTTCCCTTTCGTTTCCGGTACACAACAAACCACAAAACACAATCCTCCCACACTTATGGACGCGTACAGCCAAAAGGCTCCATGAAGGCCTAAAGTTTGTTGGAAATCTACAAAAGTTTTAACACCAACGAACGCGCAAAGGTAGCTAAAAGCCGTTGCCATTGCACTTCCAAACGCCCTATACTCTAAAGGAAACAATTCGCCAATCAACAGCCAGGATATAGGACTCATTCCCAGAGAAAAAGCTATGGTAAATACAAGGACGCAGAGCAAAGGTATCCAATCGTTTTGACCAACAGTCTGGTGGAACATTACATTCTGAATCCTTTGATTCCTATGAACTTCCTCGTAATACGCGTAGCTTCCAAAGCCGGCTAAAGCCATAGACATCAAAACCGAGCTGACAATAAGCAGTGGTAATCTTCCAACAGTATCGATTAGAAGACCAGAAAGACAGGAGGCCAATAGTTGTACGAAGGACACAGCTATAGCTGCTCCGTGTGGATTCATGCCACCAAATGTTTTCCTGAAAATTGGGACAGCATAGAAGGAAAACGCATGAGCTCCCGAAAATCTTTGAAACATCATCAGACCACAAGTCACCAAAATTGGACCTAGAAGTCGATTCATTGTTCTAACATCCAACGAGTTAATAAACTGACTGCCGGACATTTGACTTTGTCGTTGGCTGAAATTTTTACTTGCCAAAACATTTGTCCTTATTGTAGCTAATTCCTGAGCTACATCTGAATTTGGACCCCGTAACCAGAGAAGGCTTTTATACGCTTCCTCGTCTTTACCTATGAGCACGAGATAGCTTGGAGTTTCTGGTATGTAAAGAACGGTGCAAAACAGTAGTAATGGAGCAGCGGATATACAAAGTGCAAGTTGTTGCCAATCGAGGTACGCTCCTATGGTGAAACTGAAGAGTACTCCAAGGTGACCGACGATTTTGAGCACAGCACTGAGACAGCCTCGAATATCAGGTACTGATATTTCGCTGATATAAACCTGAAATTCAAAAAAGGAACAATTTAGTTTTGTAGTTAAACTTAGGGATACAGCTAGTAATTCCTAATCCTTATCATGAATCCTACTATAGTCGGAAGAGCACTAGCCACCTACCATCAATTTAGTAAACCGTCATCCTGTCTGTCGACCTTAACATAACAAAACTTGATATATAGATTAAATTGACTCAATTGTTCTCCATGTTGATAAAACTCCATGTTTGGTTACTGTGGTTTCAACTGTTGTATTAAATAATTATGATTATGACACAGTATTAAAAGCTGAACAAACAAGTTGTCGCTCATTTCATTCCCGGAGAATAATAAATAACAATTTTATCGTTAGCGCAAAACTTTTCCTTTGTAAGCAAATTCGGAAAATTACTTGGGACCGAGACGCAGAGTCACGTTAAAAGTAAATGAACAGGAGGTATATTCGTGTGAATAAAATTAAATAAAAACGCATGCACACATTCAAAATAAAACTATTATTTGATAATATTTTCTTGATAACATTTTATCCTGATTTCTAAATTATTATAATATAGTCCAGTGGCTTAACTCGCCCTAGAAGGACCATTTATCAAATTTTGTCGAGAGGACTGACCTAAACTAACAAAAAAAAAACATAGGTAAGTCGTTGTACTGCATGTCATAAGTGAAAACTCACCTTTAAAAAAGTTAATTTTTGCAGCGGAGATTGTAACGCGCTATCGTTTCGTTCCTCAAAGCGAACTACACTTTACATAATAAGATTTTTTATAAGCGAGACGCTCACCGACCCAACCAATGTCGCGTGTCGCATATTGGTCCGAATTTACTGATTTATTACCTCCGACCAAATTCCCAATTTGAAACAAGTGTTTGAACAATCAGTTGGCACTATCCAATGGCTTGATCAAACTGACTTGAATCAAGCCAAACATTCAACCACACACGGTCAGTTTTACTTAATCAAGCCAGTTTGATCAAGCTATTGGATCATGCCAAGGCCAACTGATGGTGAGTGGCGGCCATAAGAATAAGGAAGTTTTCACTCCAAAAAAACCAGAAAAAAGAATTCTACGAAGCTTGTACCGAGTTAGCATACTGTGACGTACCGAGCAAACGTCGTTATTTGAAGGAGAGATCGCAACTTCAACGAAGTTTCAGACTTTATCAATTATAAATAGGGTAACCTTTATTCATTCATTTTGTGAGACTATTCTCATTAATAAGATCGACAGACTGGCTGCTCGTTCACTTGATGGTAGGAGGCTACCGTCGCCATTTGTGCTCAAGCAAGGCCATTTGTGTTGCCAACCTTTTTTATAAGATAAAGAGCAAAAGTTGTATGTTTGAATGTTTGTATTTTGTATGATTGTCCCTTAATAATGGCTGATCGGGTTTGGGTGAAATTTGGCACACAGGTTACCTGTGTTACCTGGATTAACATACAAGATCATGATACTTTTTATATAGATTTTTTTATGTTCATAAGGGATTGTCTAATAATCTAAAAAAAAATAACAGTGGCGGCAGCGTCTCCGTTATCACAGCGTTATATTACTCATATATTTTCTCGGACGAAGTCATGGACACCAGCTAGTCATATTACTATTGCATGGTTTAAGATTTGTTCTAAAACCTAGGTTTAATTTGTGTCAAGGTTAGATAGAAATTGAAATAATTACTAAATATTTTTAAAATCCAAAATTTAATTTTTTAACCTACATTTGCAAAAATCATGGACACCCTACCACGTCGGCGTAATATGCGGGCAACTTGAAAATTAGTTTCTTCTGAATGCCGATTAAGGCATAATTCCTCTAAGCCTTAATAACAATGCGGTAGGATCTGTTTTCCTGTAAATATTAATTACGAAGATAAACCACAGACCCGTCTGTAAGTTCATTCAATGATTTAGACTTTAGATTATCTCATCTCAAGTTATGTTTGATTTAATTAAGCTTTATGCTAATATCTCCCGAATCTTAACTTACGACAAGTTAATTGGCATTCAATTAAAATGTTTACAGGAGTTTCAGTTAGGAAAAAGACATTGAAAAAATTGCGAGATTTCGCTTTTGATTTCTTGAAGTGAACACTTTTTTAGGCGAGTTGGGCACTTTTTTATGGGTACAAATCACTGAACTCCAAAATATTTGAATACAAGAATTGATTAGTTATTCAAGAGTTCAAATAACTTTACACGAAGTAGATATATGCAGTAGTTTTGTCAAAAAGATGTCAAAATTATGATTTCTTTTTTGGTGCGAATCATTGCGCATCTCAGTCGACTGCTCTTCCCGCGCATTGTGCTGTGTGAGACAGAATGAATTTTAGTTACACACACCGATGAGTTCGAGTCGCCGACTAGTTCTGCCTTAAGGTGGCGCTGGACGAGCGTGGGAACTCAGTAATAGGTATTTGGGAGATATTGTTGTCTCAACTTACTGTAATGCTAATAATCTAAGACAGAATGCGAACCAACACATTCGCGCACATATTCAACTAGCGAAACATGCGCCAGCTATTCCAATATTTTAGAAAAACCTTTATAGATGGTAACTATTGACACACCAATTTTTAATGTACACTAAAGCTAGGATGTTTTCATTGGAAAACATTATTGGCTTACAATCAACAATTACGTGATCTCAACCAGCGAAAATGTGACAATTTCTGCACGTTTTAAAAATTAATTATACTAGATATAAAATAAATTTCAGTTTTTTGTTTCGATGCAAACCTTCATATTATGTCTCAGAAAAATCATGATTTTTCATGTGTTACTACGACGAATAACTAATGAGTAATCATGGAATTACGTTGTATGGAATTGGTAAGCCGCTAGAGTTGGAAAGTGGCCTCTTAATAATAAAACTCACTTGAGACAGCATAGTCAGTATGGAACAGCAGAATCCACCGAGAAAGGCGGTGATGCACATCATTCTGACAGAGGTGGCTAAGACTGTGAGCAACCAAGACAAACTGCAGGGCGCCGCTGCAAGAGATAACACGCGGCGACGGCCATGACGCATTGCAGCACCGCCTGCCATGCCACCGAATAGAGCTCCTGAAACCGTTTTATACTGTATAAAATACTCATTATAAGAGGAACATACATACATACATATATATTACAGACTAGCTGTTGCACGCGACTTCGTCCGCGTAACTTTATAAAAAATAATACATTCGTTTCTGTGAAACCATGAAACATACAAAATTTCAACACAATCGGTTCAGCCGTTTAGAAGTTATATGTGATTAACAAAAAATAAAACCGCCGAAAAAAAGCAAAAATTACTTAAAGAGTGATCTCAAAATTACTTAGGTAAAATGATAATAAGATTATTTTATGCTTTTCAGTTTATTCGGCGGTTTTATTTTTTGTTAAAAAGTTTTATTTTATATTTTTTTATGGCTATAATCTAACATTTACTACATGCTTAATTTTTAATTTTCCCACCCCCATTTTCCCACCCTTAGGGTAGGATTTTTTTTTCCAAATTTATACAAGACCAACTTCGAGGTATGGGTATACCCTATCCATTAAAAAAAGAATTATCAAAATCGGACTACTCTGTAAAAAATTATGCGTGGTTATACGCTACAATCGGTGAGTGAACAATCAATCATCCCCCGTTTTCCTACCCTTAGGGTTGGAATTATTTTTCCAAATTTATATGGGACCACCTTTGGGATGCACCCTTTCAAATAAAAAAAGAATTATCAAAATCGGACCACCCTGTCAAAAGTTATCATACATAAAAAAAGAAACAAAAAAATATATATATACGCGTCGAATTGAGTACCTCCTCCGTTTTTATTTTTCGTTTTCGTCGGTCGATGAGCGTTAACAAAAGTTGTTTCAATTCTAAAAATAAATTGGATCAATGGTGACATCAAATTGTTAAAAAGTTACTTCCAATTCCGTCTAATGCGAGTTTGTCGTGACTTGTAACCGGCTTAACGTTTTACGGTAATTAACGGTTTTTACGGTCCCACCATTAAATTTAAGTTGTTTTACGGACATTGATTGATGTTGATCGGTACTGATGTTTTTATTAAGTCGTCTAATATTTTAATGAGTGCAAAATTAAATGTATCATTAATTTTTCTTTTATCATAAAAAATATATAATTATATTAAGGCTAGCTGGTGCCCGCGACTTCGTACGCGATGATAAATTAAAAATGTAAAAGCAATTACAACGCTTGACAACTTGTTGCTATAATAACACATTGGCCAGGCGTTAATTACAGTTTTATATTTTAGATAATCCCTCGGGAACATTACTTTTTTCTCGGATGAAATGTATCCTATGTCCTTTCTGGTGTCCCAGACAACGTGTATGCAAAATTTAATGGTGATCGGTTCAGTAGTTTTGGCGTGAAAGCGAGATAGACACACAGAGTTACTTTCGCATTTATAATATTAGTAAGGACGAGAATTTTGTATGAGAATTCTTAAGAAACCTTTCATAAGAGTCCATAACTAAAGTAATAAACGCACTTGGTTAAAAACAGTGAACGATGACCTTTTAAATAAATCTGCAAATTACATTTAAAAAAAAAAATAAAAAAAAAAAATACAAGATAACTTTGTACATAGAAAAAGCCTTATATTATAAGAAGCACACATAATTATTATTTATTTATTAAAATTAAATTTACATTACATGAATATTAAAAATAACATTCTTCTGACATAAAATTATCAAATACTAGTTGGTGCTCGCGACTTCGTCCGCGTTGAAAAGTATAAAACGCCATCTACCGTGGAATATCACCAAGCAGTTGTCATGTTAGTCGTTTCATGCATCGAAATAATATATCTCTGCGAGGTTTCACCTTATTTGGATAGATTGCGCTTTCTCCCGGGCTGAGCCGCTAGTATTTACTTTTCTTTTATATTTCCCTTAGGAACGAAGTATTTTCCCGCGGTAAAAAGTATCCTATGTTCATCACAGATAATGTCGGCTTCTAATGGTAAAAGAATTTTTCAAATCGGTACAGTAGTTTCGGAGCCTATTCAATACAAACAAACAATCAAATCTTTCCTCTTTATAATATTAGTATAGATAAAAAGCTACTTTAATATCGTGTATTTAGGCTCTATACATGATACTGAAAGTAAATTGACCATTTTTAGATTTTTTTTCTGTATGTATGTATGTCTCCATAACTCTTAAACGAATTAACTGATTTTCATGTAACTTGGTAGATAAACATTTAGACGTACAGGACACAGGATAGGCTACTTTTTTCCTTTTCAACGCGGACGACGTCGCGGGTACCAGCTATAGTCTACAAATAAAATGAAAATTGCGTACCAAGAAAGGAGAGAGATGCGAGCCAAGAAGCTTGCTGATCAGTCAGCTGGAAATCTCGACGAGTGGCATTAGCTCCTGGACCTTGAAGTGAAGCAATCGCTGGAGAGCTGTAACCTTTGCCCAGACCTGCAGAAAACGGTGCTAACGACACAGCTAACGCTGCAATCACCTGGAACAAAGTATAGGTAATAAACAGATCTCGTAAGTCTAAGTCATAGGTTCAGATTCAGATTTGACGACACGTTTGGTCTAGTGGCTAGTAACATTTTACGTTTGTATTGTACCTGAGTTATGAATGTTTTGTATTTATAATACCTATATTGTATTTACTGTAGGTATTATCAACTGTCTGATATCCTGATCCTGGTAACTGATGGTGCTGTGTGGAATGTGGAAGATAAGTTGTCTGTTCTAACTGACTTTTAAGGCTGCTAAGTCTAAAAAGCTAATTATTGAAGTGCTGAGCAAGAATTTTTGAAAATTTCAACAACGTGCGAGGCCGTAGTTGCTTCTGCACATCTTATAGTTGAAATTGTAGTTCTGAAATCTATACTACTTAATATTATAAAGAGGAAAGATTTGATTGTTTGTTTGTTTGTATTGAATAGGCTCCGAAACTACTGGACCGATTTGAAAAATTCTTTTACCATTAGAAGCCGACATTATCTGTGATGAACATTGGATACTTTTTACCGCGGGAAGATACTTCATTCCTACGGGAAATATAAAAGAAAAGTAAATACTAGCGGCTTGGCCCGGGATACACTTGAAGTATCTTCAGGAAGTATCGGATATGTTGGTAGAACGATAACAGTATTTGGACTAAAAATAAAGTGGTTTAATTAATGTACCCGAAGTAGAGGGTGCTAACAATGCTATAAAACTAATCTTGAATATTACGAAACATGTTCTGATTAGAAAAACCAAGCATTGGAATGAACAATGCGATCTATTTACGCTCTTATTACCACCGCATACAGTTGCTATTGAACAACGGGAAATTAATTCACGCATCAGATAAATTGAAAGGGAATGCTTGTTTTATTGCTGACATGACGTTTGTTTTCCTTTTTTTTTTCACAATAAAAAAAATGTAAGACTGAAATACTCTTTAGTTTAATTTCTCAGCCGTATTAAATACTTTTGTTAAAACAAATTTCATTTTATTTTTATCATCATTGTACTACTTACAACTATGGATTTCGCACGCCACACAAAAAATCTCTACGAACTTTATGGACCATGAACACTTGTCATCTGTCAGTTAAAGAAAATGTGACTCTACTTCAACAAATTGGAGTTTAAAATCAATAGTATGTAGACCGCATTTACTCGTGTGATGTAGATCTTGGTCGTTACTACCTTTTATACCATTGATTCCGCCATGATTTAGTTTTAGGCGTACTTTTTATGTGCCGCTTTGGCATTTGTATGCAACGCTTTCATAGTAGTAGTTCATACTTCGATGGTTTTTATAAATATTAATCCTTATCCTTAATCCTTCTATGGTCGGCAGCGCACTTGTAGCACTTATGGCGCTGCTTGTGTTATAGGCGACGGTAGCCACCTACCATCAAGTGGATCGTCAGCCTGTCTGTCGACCTTAACATAAAATAAATAAATATTTTGTTCCTCCTATACTTTACCTAATAGGTTTACAATGTAAGCGGACGAGTTAATGAAGAATCTATCAAAATCAAATTGAAAAGATTAAGTTTTCCTATAGTATGTTAAGTCACCTTCACAAGGGTCCTGTAAACGCCTGTCTTTTATTAGGGTTGTGTACGGCACATACCTATACCTACGTATATTATGTGAAGGATCAGGGCTATAATACCAACCCGCTTGCCTCGTTTTAAGCCCCTCTAATGAGCCCTCAAATCCTTAATTTACCTTATAAATGAATTGTGGATACGGTATTATTTCATTTACTATAGTTTATTCAGATTTTTTCCCTATTTCAAAAATTACAATTTGTATTTTATTTACAAAAATACACACACTGTTTGTATTTTTGTATGTTTCTATGTAATAGATAGATTTTAAAATTCATTACTTAAGCTTATAGAAGGCGCTCACTATGAAATTTAATCTTTAAAGTTAGGGATACATATTGGAACATTGGGTATTTTTTATCCACAAAAATCTACTAAAATACAAACAACAAATGCAAAAATATTAAGCAACAAAGTTTGAATGAATGATAGAAAAACTAAGAAAAGTAAACGCGGACGAAGTCGCGAGCAAATGCTAATAAAAAATTAAACATAGTGACAAAAATATGTCGTCCTATCCCATAAGTGTTCGTGGCTCGTCATAAGATTTAATGGACGCATGACGTCAACATCGTAAGACCATGAACAACATACGACATGATTAAATTCAGAACACAATGTATAACCTAAGGCTACATTAACAATTTACTCGCCAAAACAAGCAAAAATTACGTAAAGAGTGATGCGCAGCGGCGACTCAAAATTATTTAGGATTTTTTTTATGTTAAGGTTGACAGACAGGCTGACAGTCCACTTGATGGTAGGTGGCTACCGTCGCCTATAACACAAGCAACGCCATAAGTACTACAAGTGCTCTGCCGACCATAGAAGGATTAAGGATAAGGGTTATAAAGGAGGGATGGGGTAATGGGCTCTGGCATCGCTTACTCACTCACCGAAACACAACAGCACATAATGCTGTTATTTCACGGTGGTGTTCTGTAAGGTGGTGGTTACTGCCGCCAGACGGGCTGCCCAAATGACTGTGAAACGCAGTGTTGCCCTGCCACTACTTTCAAATCCAGACCAGAGTCAATTTTGAAAATTATATTAAAACTTCCAAAGTTGACCCCGCCGGGAATCGAACCCGGGGCCCCTGAAACGTTAGGCAAGCACCCTTGCCACTCGTGCAACGGGTCGTCAGCTCGTCAGGTAAAATAATAAGACTATTTTATGCTTTTCAGTTTTTTCGGCGGTATTAGAATGGCTAGAAGGCTATCACGTCTACGCCGAGCTTAAATGTAACAATAATGTTATTAGGAAGGGTATCATTTCGTCAAGTCAATTATTATAATAAGTAACCTTCATAAGGCCTTCTTAGTTGTGAGGCTTCTTTGACCAGGTAACCCAGATTTTAGAAAGTATTTAAATCCAATTACTGAGAAATACTTGGCGGAGGAACACTCAGTTGTTTCAAATGTGGTTAAACTTAACCTAACCAGTCCTATATCTATACTTAAGTAATATTATAAAGACTTGTAATATTGTAATGAATAAACTTAAAAATTACTGGACTGATTTTAATTATTAATTAAGACAGGCTTTATTTTATAAAGTTACGCGGACTAATATAATATAATATAATATAATATAATATAATATAATATAATATAATATAATATAATATAATATAATATAATATAATATAATATAATATAATATAATATAATATAATATAATATAATATAATATAATATAATATAATATAATATAATATAATATAATATAATATAATATAATATAATATAATATAATATAATATAATATAATATAATATAATATAATATAATATAATATAATATAATATAATATAATATAATATAATATAATATTTGTTTGTTTGTATTGAATAGGCTCCGAAACTACTGGACCGATTTGAAAAATTCTTTTACCATTAGAAGCCGACATTATCTGTGATGAACATAGGCTACTTTTTACCGCGGGAAAATGTTTCATTCTTACGGGAAATCTATAATAAAAGTAAATACTAGCAGCTTGGCCCGGGAGATAGCGCCATCTATCCAAAATACGGTAGATGGCGTTTTATACTTTTCTACGCAGACGAAGTCGCGAGCACCAGCTAGTATAATATTATTATATAATCACTGGACCGCAAAGAAAAAGAGTATTAAGATTGAAATTAAAACTTCATATATAACCTTTATTTTCTCTTACCATACAACGACGACGCTCGAGTGACTCTACATTTAGCATCGTGGGCTCTCCTTCTATAGGTAATCAGAATTCAGAATAATCTGGAGAACAAGGTCAAACTCTCCGCGACAAAAATAATGCTGCCAATTAGCACTTCATATTTCCAACACAAGCTAATGGAAATGTTACACTAGCATGTCTGAGAGGACGCATTCTAATTACCGGGTCATTCCTAATTGCCACGTAAGACTTCACCGAAAGTGGCATGGTCATTTATTTATTTAAGACTAGCCGGTGCCTGCGAATTTGTTTGTGTTGACAAATCGACGGCAACAAAGAACAAGCGGCTATCTACAAAATCAATAGTTTCCAGGATAGCGTTTTTGACGCGAAAGTTTGATAACTTTTATAAGAACAAAGCTAGCATCTTCAAATTTGAAATAGTTAATTAATATGGCATTCTGAACAAAATGATAAAGATCATTTAATAGATTTTTATTATGAGCTGAAGATCTTCAAACGCCTGAATAGAACTCTCTAAATTATAACTAAGAACTATCTCTATCATTTCAGCTTTCAAATAAAGAAAACAGAATCGAAATCGGACCATCCGTTTAGGAGTTACTATGCCACACACAGACACAAAGTCACGCAGACACATAGTCACACAGACACAAAATCACACAGACACAAAGTCACACAGACACAAAATCACACAGACACAAAATCACACAGACACAAAGTCACACAGACACAAAATCACACAGACACAAAGTCACACAGACACAAAGTCACACAGACACAAAGACACACAGACACAAAGTCACACAGACACAAAGCCACACAGACACAAAGTCACACAGACACAAAGTCACACAGACACAAAGTCACACAGACACAAAATCACACAGACACAAAGTCACACAGACGCAAAGTCACCCAGACATACAGGTCAAACTTAAAACACCACTCTCTTGCAACTGCTTTTGAATCCGCTCGTATCCTGTGACTTGTGACTAATTGAGCGCTCGTAATTAATAGGCCGCCAACAGCAGACTGAATTAATCATAAAATTACCTACAGTTTGTTGCTAACTCACTTAATATACTATTGCTCTGATACACAAGGCCGTATCAGCTCCAATCCCGCTCCACGGGAAATGGGATATAACGAAAATTTATGCTCAAAATTAGCCAAGTTGAGACTTTAAATAATCTATACAAATATATTACTAGCTGACGCCCGCGACTCCGTACGCGATGATAAATTAAAAATATAAAAGCAATTATAACGCTTGACGCCTTGTTGCTATAACACATTGGCCAGGCGTTAGTTATAATTTTATATTTTAGATAATCCCTCAGGAACAGTACTATTTACCTGGATGAAAGGTACCCTATGTCCTTTCTGGTTTTGCAAAAAACGTGTATGCAAATTTTATTTTATTTCCAGTCCTGGCCATAGGCTAGTATAACAAGATTACACTTATTCATACATTTGTTAAATGAATTCACAATAAAAAGTCATGCGTTGGCCGGGAATCGAACCCGGATCAACTGCTTGGAAGGCAACTATGCTGACCATTACACCACCAACGCCTGTGAGAGACTTCGTGATATTTAACTAGTATTAAAAATATATATTGTTAAGTTAAACCTTTTATGTACACAGATGTTACTAAACAAATCTTTCTATATTATGACACGTGTAAACTCACCTGCGGCAGATGTCTAGTTTTCCGTGGCACCGGCTTTTCCTTTCCTATACCCGATAAGCATTTCCCGTTTGGCAACGCCGCCTTCGCTGCCTCTTCCTTTACAACGTTGCCAACTTTCATATGCTTTGATATGGGTATATTATGCTTCTCGAAATAACCGTTTAGTATCATTTGGTCTAAGGACACTTCCAACTCCCTCACTGGTACAACTTTTCTCCCGCAGACTGGATCATCAACAACAATCTTCCTATTGCAACCGGAGACTTCTGAGAATTTCACATTCTTTTTCGGTTCTTCGGACTTCTTCGGTCGCACTCGGTCTTTCTCGGGTGGATCCGTGGTCCAATAGCGTGCGTTCTTTTCGCTGATTCGCAGCGGCTTGCAGACAGCCACGTTCTTTGGAGTTTTCCTTTCAAATCTAATGTTTTCTTTCAATATTTCACTCCTATACGGCACGTTTACGGGCCTACGCCTCTCTGTCTCGATTCTAAAGTCGTAATAGTCTTTCTTGTATTTTTGTGTATACCTATCTTCGTAATAATAGTTCCTCGGTAAAGAGTTATATTTATTGTCATAAGAACTCGGTAAATTGAGATATTCGGGCCTTATTGGTCTGAACAGGGACAGCCGGCCCTGGGCTTCGTCGAAATCTGAATATATGTCTTCATATACGTATCCATTTTTCCTTCTAGGCCTTTCATATCTTTCGGAGTGCCTGGTAGACTCGGCGGTAGACCGCTCGTACCTATTTTCAGTCCTATCGTAGCGACTTTCGAACCTTCTCTCGTATCCGTAGTCATAATGGGTTCGTCTTTCGTAGAGTAATCTCTCCCTAGAGCCGGCCATTCTTCAGCTATTAGATTTTTCCCGCCTGCAAAGGAGAATTGAATATTAATGAGGCATTTGAATGGCAAAAAGATATAAGTGGGATTTGTCAGAGGTGGCTGGCGTTTTTGATATTTTGATTTATATTATAAAATCTTAAAAATTCAAATTTTTTGTCTGTTAATGGGTATTATCCAGTTCTAATATTATCAGACATAATAGAATCTAGACTGATTTTCAAAATTCCTTCATCTATAGAAAGCTACATCATCAACGAATAACATATTATATATTTTACTAGCTGGTGCTCGCGACTTCGTCCGCGTAGAAAAGTATAAACGCCATCAACCGTATTTTGGATAGACGGCGCTATCTCGCGGGCCAAGCCGCTAATATTTACTTTTATTTTAGATTTCCCGTATTTTCCCGCATTTCCCGCATTTTCCCGCGGTAAAAAGTAGCCTATGTTCATCACGGATAATGTCGACTTCTAATGGTAAAAGAATTTTTCAAATCGGTCCAGTAGTTTCGGAGCCTATTCTATACAAACAAACAATCAAATCTTTCTTCTTTATAATATTAGTACAGAAGCAACAGAAGCTAATTGCGATCAGTGTTAGTGTAGAAAAATATACATTAAAAAACAATAAAAAAAAGCTCTAAACTTGTCTGCCTGATAAACAATATCGATGTCAAAGCTATCGGAAGCTCGGACTCGCATAAATTTGCATACACAATCACATTATACATGTAACGAAGAGTCTTACAGTCAAATTAAGAGAGTAGCAGAATTTAGATTGGCATTTCCACGAGACTTTAACAAGAATTAATCTCGAAACGAAATTAAAAGCGAAGTTGAATTAGCATGGCGTTAATTAATTGGGTAGCAGAGAAGTGAGATATTTTTTTGTATTTTTCTCGATACCTGTTGTGTGAAAGAAAAAAAATCTGGCACTTGATGGTAGGTTACCATCGCCTATAAGAAAGACACGCAACAAAAAAGGAGGAGGTTGTCAATTCGACTGTATTTATTTTCCAAAACATTTGTTCCGCACAAAAGTGTGGAAATATATAATAATTATTTCATAATAATAATTATTATTATTTCAAATAATTATAATGTGTGGTCCTATGGTCTTCATAAAAGTGTGAATCCCATATCTACTTAGGTACTAACTAAACACTCCTTATCCTATATCATTCATACCATCAATTCTATCATTTAGTGTTAACAACTAAATATTGAAAATGTCTTTAAAATCAACACGTAAACATTAAAAACCTCTTCAAAAAAATTGTGAATTTGAATAATTTTGAAACGTGAGGAATAATGGCGCATTGCGGTTCTCCGGTGCGCTACAAGTTTCCGAGTCTATCGGGGCATCCAATGCCTAGTAAAGTATGATAGAGTAAATAGTACTTAAGGTGGCGCTGGACGAGCGTGGGAACCCAGTAAATAGGTATTTGGGAGATATTGTTGTCTCAACTTACTGTAATGCTAATAACCTAAGACAGAATGCAAAGCAACACATTCGCGCGCATATTCAACTAGCGAAACATACGCCAGCAATTCCAATATTTTAGAAAAACCTTTATAGATGGTAACTATTGACATCCCAATTTTTAATGTACACTATATCTAGGTTGTTTTCATTGGAAAACATTATTGGCTTTCAATCAATAATTACGAGATCTCAACCAGCGAAAATGTGACAATTTCTGCACATTTTAAAAATTAATTATATTAGAAATAAAATAAATTTCAGATTTTTGTTTCAATGCAAACCTTCATATTATGTCTTAGAAAAGTCATGTTTTTTCATGTGTTACTACGACCAATAACTAATGAGTAATCATGGAATTACGTAGTATGGAATTGGTAAGCCGCTCGAGTTGGAAAGTGGCCTCTTAAACCAGTATATATTTACTCTATGGTAGGTATAGTACCTAAGTTTAGCTGTTTAACTGCTAAAGCTTATCTTATGAAGACAAGTCGCCTCTGCAAATTCGCTTGCGGCGAAATATCGGACTGGTCAATCTTCAACTCAAACGGACTTCCGCAGAAACGGAATATCTACAAATAGAAACTAACATAGAACGATAAGTATCTACTTTTATGTAAATTTATAGACAGGCTGACGGTCAACTTCGATCTATTATACAGGGTGTAATTTTGTAATGCCACCTGGAGGGAAAGTACTCTTAATACTGTAGATAGAAATTTTTACTCAAAGAAAACATTCCTTTATTTTTGAATGGAAAGAAAACTGCATTCAAAAATTTTTGAAAATTCGCTTGCTACGCCCGGGAATCGAACCGGCTAAAATCTGTAAAAGTTACACCCTTTACTTTTATTGCGTAGATCGTTAGGATAAATTATAAGAATGAAATCTCTCTAACAAATTTGATAAATTAAATGAAAGGAAAACCATTAAATCTGGAATAGATTTTAATCGGTTCGATTCCTGGGTGTGGCAAGCGAATTTTCGAAAATCTTTAAATGCAGTTTTCTTTCCATTCAAAAATAAAGGGATGTTTTCTTTGAGTAAAACTTTCTATCTACAGTATTAAGAGTATTTTCCCTCCAGGTGGCATTACAAAATTCCACCCTGTATAATAGATCAAAGATCAAATAGATCAAATCAAGAAAAAACGTGTATATGTCACGGCTTATAAAATATACGAGTATGTTCTTTTGAAGGATTTGAATATTATTTTTTCAAATGTTATAATTTTATACTTGTCAACGCGGACGAAGTCGCGAGCACCAGCTAGTATGAAATAATGATAATATTAGGTAAGGTAATATCTTTTCATTTTGCCTGTTCATTTCATTAATTCATTAAAATTAACTTTTAGCTTTTGGAATAATGCCAGAGATGAAAATCATTGACACCAGCCAACGCCAAAAACCTAAAGAATTGTATAGTTTTCGTATTAAAATATTTTATACGTAAAATTTGGTCCAGAAAGCTTTACTTAAGCATAACAATAGCTTAAAATAGTAATTGGTCATGTGAAGATAACAAAAGCTCTTCATCTAAACTTCTATTATATCTATCTATTATAAAAAGGAAATATTTGTTTGTTTGTTTATATTGAATAGGCTCCGAAACTACTGGACCGATTTGAAAAATTCTTTTACCATTAGAAGCCGACATTATCCGTGATGAACATAGGCTACTTTTTACCGCGGGAAAATGCTTCATTCCTACAGGAAATTTAAAATAAAAGTAAATACTAGCGGCTTGACCCGGGATACACTTGACAGCGCCAACGCAATATTGACTCTACCTATCTATATAATATAGATAGGTAGTCAATATTTTGAAAAAAAAAATTTTAACAAAAAATAAACCGACTTCAAACCGTCTCATGGTCTTTTTTCATAGATACCAATGTCAGAACTGGACCAAATTGAGATGGGACCACACGGGAAGCACACGCTTTCAAATAAAAAAAGAATCATCAAAATCGTGTCACCCAGTCGAGAGTTATGAGGTAACAAACATTAAAAAAAAATACATACTCTCGAATTGAGAGTTAAGGCTTCTTTTTTGGAAGTCGCTTGAAAATATAGCAAAATACAGGTAAAGACGTTCGCTTATCTCGCTAATCGATAAAGTCGTTTCCCATCCCTAGAGCTGTGCGCCCTTGGGCCACTTGGGCGTCAGCCTGCTACAATATCATCGTAGGCCTCGTTTCATTTCCTCCACATTAAACTACGAGTGAATTTCGGACCCATGTTACCAACGTCACTCTCCGTGTACTGTAGCCAAATTATCCTTACTAATATATATTATCAACTTGCTGGTGCTCGCGACTTCGTCTGCGTTGAAAAGTATAAAACGCACGTCCGTAAAGCTGGCGGTGTCAAATGGGCGGAATCGGAAAATTTTTAGCTTAAAATTTAGTGCTCATTTAGTGCTAATTTAGTGCTGTATTCGCAAATTTAGTGCTTTTCAAAATAATAAAAAAAAAATGCAAACAATGCTAGCTTTTAATAAAGACAGCATTGTATTGTCAAAATATCATAATTATTAATGATAAATAATTAATGTTAATGTACTATCAATTAGTGCTATTAGAATAACAATGAAACAATAGTCTAAACTAAATGGTATAACCCGGGCCAAGCCGCTAGTATTTACCTTTATTTTAGATTTCCCGTTCCTACGAAGCATTCCTATGAAGCATTTTCCCGCGGTAAAAAGTAGCCTATGTTCATCACGGATAATGTCGGGTTCTAATGGTAAAAGAATTTTTCAAATCGATCCGGTAGTTTCGGAGCCTATTCTATACAAACAAACAATCATATCTTTCCTAGTATAGATGTGAATGTGAGTTTGTTTGTTACACTTTCACGCAAAATGTACTGAACCGATCACCATGAAATTTTGCATACACGTTGTCTGGGACACCAAAAAGGACATAGGTTCAATGCGGACGAAGTCGCGAGCACCAGCTAGTATACATATAAAGCTGGTGAGTTTGTTTGTTTGGTTTTACGCGCTAATCTCAGAGATTCGAATTGACTTCTACTTCTACTTGATAAGAGAGGCTCTAAGTGTGTATTTGTATTTAAGTTGTATTTGTATTAGGGCCTCTTTCACCAACGTCAAGTAAAGTGTTGATTGGTTACCTTTAGAAATAATTTTCTGTTTTATTGAATTATGCACTCTGTTTACTGCATCATTCGATAGGCGATTTTTTATTATTATTTTCTATTCAATGTTTGGGACTTTTATCGTACAAAGAAAGGTAGGTATATCAGCTCCATTATCCCAGGTTACCGGAGACTTTAAATGACAGTTAGCCTACTTGACAGATGGTGAAAGAGGCGCTTAAAGTTGTATTTGTATTGTGAGACAGAACGGAACAATAGAACGCAATATAATTTGGTGCAATGCGGCTCAAACCGTATCTCGCTGCCAAACACAATTTCAACAAGCCTCCTTCATTAATTGAAACAAGCCTTACCTCACTACATATTATAAAACATGGTGCACCGCCGCGTCTGTCTGTTTGTTCGTGATAAACTCGAACACTTCTGCATCGATTTTCATGCTGTTTTCACCAATGGATAGAGTGGTTCTCGAGGAAGGTTTTAGTATATCTATACTATACTAATATTATAAAGAGGAAAGATTTGATTGTTTGTTTGTTTGTATAGAATAGGCTCCGAAACTACTGGACCGATTTGAAAAATTCTTTTACCATTAGAAGCCGACATTATCTGTGATGAACATAGGCTACTTTTTACCGCGAAAAAATGCTTCATTCCTACGGGAAATCTAAAATAAAAGTAAATACTAGCGGCTTGGCCCGGGAGATAGCGCCATCTATCCAAAATACGGTAAATGGCGTTTTATACTTTCCTACGCGGGCGAAGTCGCGAGCACCAGGAGTAGGTACATGTATATTAGTATATTTACTAAAATTCGTCTGCATACAGTAAGAAGCTTAAAATATGAAAAATTAAAACATGCAGTAACTAGCTGGTGCCGCGACTTCGTCCGCGTTCTGGATGAAAGGTACCCTATGTCCTTTCTGGTGTCCCAGGTTCAGTGCTTTTTGCGTGAAGCGTAACAAACAAACTCACATTCACATCTATACTATAATATTATAAAGAGGAAAGATTTGATTGTTTGTTTGTATAGAATAGGCTCCGAAACTACCGGATCGATTTGAAAAATTCGATTGATTTGACATTTCCAATGTCCAAAATTCAAGTATTTGAATTTTTTATACGGAACCCATAAGACACGAGTCTCAGTCACGCTTATCCCGCCATATAACAATACAGCTTGCTTTTAACAAACTAACGCATATGACCTACTTGCGAGTTGTACATATATTTTAATCTAGATCAACCTGAGCTTTGTTATATAAAATAAATAAAAATTATAAATACTTACTGAAGTTTTTTTATTATTATTATGGGCTGCTCACAAAGAAAATGCCTATTCACTCGAACTTTGAAAATATTTGGGTTTGTCTGTCTGCTGTCTGTTTGTTCCCGAAAAACTCAAAAACTACTGTAGTGATTTTCATGCTGTTTTGACCAGTGGATAGAGTGGTTCTCGAGGAAGGTTTTAGTATATTATATAAGTGAAATTCTATAGCCTCGTTATGCGACTTTGGATAGGGAAAAAAATGTATCGGTTCGCGTCAGCAACATGCTAATGCTCACAGTTATGCGCGCGCAGCTGTCTACGTACGCGATCGCGCCAACACATTGCATATTATACCCGATTGTATGTGTGTGCGTTGGACGCTCATTTTTTTAAAATATTAATATATTTTTTAAATTCCTTAGATTAAGTAAATAAAAAGTCTGTGTATTCTATAAGACGTGTATTCTAGTTCGGGCACTAGTATTCCCCATTTTTCTGTACGCCGCAGAAACGTGGACCCTGCGGGAAGTCGAGAAGAAGACGATAGACTCCTTAGAGATGTGGTGCTGGATTAAAATGCTCGGAGTATCGTCGACTGAATTCCGTACCAACGAGTCTATACTTCGAGAACTCGGCATCAAGCAGCGTCTGTCATCTTTGGTACAGTCCCGTATCCTCACCTTCTTTGGCCACGTCTGCCGCCGGGGGGAGGTGGCTATCGAGCGACTTGTGGTCCAAGGAAAGGTTGAGGGTACCAGGCCACGAGGAAGATCGCCCATGAGATGGACAGACCAAAAAAAAACTGCAGTGAGTGGCTCGTCATCACTGCAAGAATGTACAAGAAAGGCGGCCATCAGGGAGGAGTGGCGGCGTGTTGTTAAGCTTGCCACCAACACCTGAATTGATGACCACGATCACTCTGTCAAGAGTGTAAGACGACAAAGAAGAAGAAAGAAGAATTCTATAAGATGTACCGCCTTCTCCTTTCTTCAATCGGACATTCAGAGCATCTTTATACCATCCTCATTTTTGGAACAGGATTTTTAGGAACTGCTAAGGATTTGAACTCCCAATCTGTTATTTCCGAGCTCATATAACCCAAATCTTCTCAAATTTCAAGTGAATAAGCATCTTCTGGTTGAGCTCGCTCCCTCATAGGCCTCAAGTGGCATTCAAATTAACACTTCGCTTATGAAATAAGTGTCACATACAAGTAGGCACGTGAAAGGGACAAATTTAGTTAGAGGTGACAATGGAATTTTATTTTACAACTAGATGATTGGGTGCCAAACATGGAGGTAAGAAGATTTCTATATAGGCCGTCCCAAGATATGCGACATGAACGTACCTTAAATATCGTAAATCTATACTAATATTATAAAGAGGAAGAATTGATTGTTTGTTTGTTTGTATTGAATAGGCTCCGAAACTGCTGGACCGATTTGAAAAATTCTTTTACCATTAGAAGCCGACATTATCTGTGATGAACATAGGATACTTTTTACAGCGGGAAAATGCTTCTTTCCTACGGGAAATCTAAATTAAAAGTAAATACCTACTAGCGGCTTGGGCCGGGAGATAGCGCCCATCTATCCAAATCAGGTGAAACCTCGCACAGATATATTATTTTCAATTATTTCAATGGGTGAAACGACTAACATGACAACTGCTTGGTGATATTCCACGGTAGATGGCGTTTTATACTTTTCAACGCGAACGAAGTCGCGAGCACCAGCTAGTAGGATATATTGCTGGAAGAAGACTTTATGTTATTTTTAAAAGTTAGCAATCTTAAAAGAAAGGAATAACGTAAAATGTTTGATTCAAATATAAAGAATATTATTAATTGCCGACGACGACGTATTTTTTAGAAAATCTTTGAAAGCAGTATTAAGTACCTACTAATTTTTAAAATAACATAAAGTCTAGTTTCAGCAAAATATCCTATCTACTATATTTAAGGTACTTTCCCTTCATGTCGCATAGTTTTGGGACAGTTATACATATTTCTAATGCCGTATCTTGTACTATACAATTTTCTTATGAAGTCCGTGTAAAATGTATAATGTGCACGATAAAATGCCATGAGAAAGTTGCAGTGCAACTCAAAAAAGCGTCTTCTTCACACTTGCCTATTAATTAAATGAATAAACCTTTTGACGGACCTTTAAAACAATAACTCAAATTGACACACACTTTCCCTAAAAGGGTTTTGACAGTTAACATGCTGGGTGTTAACAATTCACACTTTGACATAATTCTTAGTTCGTATACTCCATTGAAAAGTTACATTTGGGATTGCGTTTGTCAGAGGACGCAATTTTATTTTTTAGATATGAAGGGGGGGTTGGTGTAAAGTTAAATCCAAATTTGTGGGGTTGCAACCCTTGTCCCCCGCTGTAAAACCATAACTAATGAATAAATTTAAAAAAAATTATAATGAAATTTGTTCCTTAAAACACCATATATAAAAATGGTCTGATGTCATTTTTTTGTAAAATGATTAGAAAAAAGTTATATCGACAAATAGAAATTTTTATTTTTGTGGACTTTCGCTTATAACTTTTTTATTTATGGTTCTACGACTAAAAGTTACTGGACAAAAGTTGTAGATAATTTTATTTGCAACAAAAAATGTTACATATTTTTTTTTGTGAGACCTATAGTTTGGTAGATAAACCGTAAAAACCATTTAACCATTTTTTCCAAGATGGCGGCCGTGAGACAAGGGTTGCAACCCCACAATTTGAATTTAACTTTACACCAACCCCCCCTTCATATCTAAAACATAAAATTGCGTCCTCTGACAAACGCAAGGTAAGCCCCTAAAAAATGTAACATTTCAATGGATCAGTAGTACTATTTTTTACACAGATATAAAACTAAGTTCGTAACGGATTTTAATGGAAAACTCACTAATGGAAAGTGCGTTAAACAAGGAAGACTTTTATATGTAACTATCAGGTGCCCGCGACTTCGTTCGCCTTGAAAAGGACATATGAGCCTGACATGGTTGTCGCTGTAACGACGGTGGCGCTGCTACGCAACAGTGGCGCCCAATACTAATATTATAAAGAGGAAAGACATGATTGTTTGTTTGTTTGTATCGAATAGGCTCCGAAACTACTTGACCGATTTGAAAAAATCTTTTACGATTAGAAGCCGACATTATCCGTGATGAACATAGGCTACTTTTTACCGCGGGAAATGCTTCATTCCTACGGGAAATCTAAATTAAAAGTAAATACTAGCGGCTTGGCCCGGGATACACTTGACAGCGCCATTTATCCAGAATCAGGTGAAGCGACTAACAAGACAACTGCTAGGTGATATTTTTAGAGATCCATTCCACGGTAGATGGCGTTTTATACTTTTCAACGCGGATGAAGTTTATATTTTAGACGATCACTTGGGAAAAGTATCCCTGATTAACGTGTATGCAAAATTTTATGATGATCGGTTGAGCAGTTAAAGCCTGAAAAGGTGGCAGACAAACAGAGTTACTTTAGCATTTATAATATTACTAGATGATGCCCGCGACTTCGTCCGCGTTGAAAAAGAAAAAAGTAGTCTATCCTGTGTCCTGTACGTCTAAATGTTTATCTACCAAGTTTTATAAGAATCAGTTAATTCGTTTAAGAGTTATGGAGAAACATACAACATACAGAAAAAATTCTAAAAATGGTCAATTTAGTTTGAGTATTACGTATAGAGCCTAACACGATATCTCTGAAAACAAAGTATAACTTCAACCCTTACAGATTATTATTATTAGTATTAATGATATCTAATGAAATAGCGGAATGTATTTATTTATTTTACTTATTTTCCGTTTATATAAAAGCGATTCGGTTCGGCATTACAAAATCTGTACAAACAATATTTCTAAACAAGATTTGCATCCCATTACGGGCAAATATTGACAATCCAATTTCCATAAGTTAGAGCGGGACGCAGATAGGATTACTTTGGCGTGCGAGTGAGACAGAAAACGCTATTGTGTCTCGAAAGATTTACTTACAAATCGAATGAAATATACCGATGTGTGTTCATGAATTTCATTTCTCATTTGTGTTACTTCGATTTGAATGGATGGGGGATATGCTCTCGTGTACCCGGGGATTTATTTAGAGTTGAAGCTTATGGAACACAAAAATAATAGGTATAAAAAGTTTGAGTGAATACTTGGGTGAGCTCGCTCCATAATAGGTCTAGGCCTGATACTTGCTACACAGCTGGTTGTTGGCCAAGAGCAAACCCATCTCTGGTAAAAAAAATCACAGACTTCGTGCCTCACACGACTATCGAGCACATTGGAAATGAATCTACGGAATTTGAAATTATGTTGTTCTGACTTGTTGACTTCTTTCAAAAAGGTTAAGCTACAGGGCAAACCCTTAACCCGATCGTCTTTATTTTAGGCTCAAATTGTAGCTGACTAAATTGTCCAGAGGAGGTTTTCACGAATTTTCGATATCATTCTTCGTTTCCAAAATATCGAGCGGCAAAATCAAAAACTCTACGGTCAATACTTTAGGATCTACAGGCTGTGTAAGATACTGTTGCTGTAAATACGTCAGTTTTCAAATTCATTCCTTAATCGAAATCGTAGACTCATTTTTGGCATGACTGAAAATTCGACTGGTGATCAATGTGACTAAGCTTTTCTTACCCCGACTGTACATGTATGTAAAAGCGATGCTGATTATTATTAAATCACAATTCAGTCCGGTGGTAATCCGATTAAAACCGACTGACGAATAGTGAAATAAGCGGCCCGACGGACGAGCCTCGCAAATGGCATTACGTCCCAGCGATTCCTGTAAAGCCATTAGCCGATCCAGAAATTCAGCCTATTACCAGGCCGGGTATTAGTTTTGACTTTCCTGTAATGGCATCGAAATTCATATTTCATTGTTTACTACTCAATTTAACGAGAAAAGGTTACCAAACATGACATAAGTTGGTTTGCAATTGGTTTGGTGTGGTGCAGTTCTGACAATGGCATCCATGAGAAAAAGTTTTGAAGTCGTTGAAAAAATCAGTCATTTTAAGAGATATTTTAATTTTGAATACACCATAATAAAGATAAATTTTTAATTCGAATTATTGATCTGAAAACCCAAAAAAGTCAATTTGTTGGATACGATAGTTTACGTAGCTGCCATCGATATTATAAAGAGGAAAGATTTGATTGTTTGTTTATTTGTATAGAATAGGCCCCAAAACTACTGGACCGAATTGAAATTTTTTTTTACCATTAAAAGCCGACATTATCCGTGATGAACATAGGATACTTTTTACCGCGGGAAAATGCTTCATTCCTACGGGAAAACGGGTAAAAGGACAAAGGGTAGTAAGAATTGTTCTTCCATATACTTACTTATCTTTTTCACATAACTTCTAAACGGCTGAACCGATTGGGTTGAAATTTTATATGGCCATTTCGATGATTTCCTGGATGATTTAAAAATACAATTGGACCCGGTAGGTGGCGCTGCTGTCGGCATGTCAACTACTAAACGGCTTGACCGATTGGGTTGAAATTTTGTATGTGTATTTCCATAATGGTTTCACAGACACGAATGTATTATATTTTATAAAATTACGCGGACGAAGTCGCGTGCAAAGGCTAGTTTCATATATATCGGCGCCCCGATCCCGCCCGGGGGAATCCGGGAGAAGCCGGGTTTCAGGCAAATGTACAGAATGAGGGCGAACAAATAATGAAGTAAATAAAGCTTCTGGAACTATTGGGCTCGCGATGAGTCAAACTTTCAGAGGCCTAAAAGTTTTCAGTGACCTCGTGTCACAAATTAGTTCTGCGTAAATTCTACAAAAGTCTAAAATCTATACTAATAAATGGGAGCATGGGCAAATTAGTATGGAGTCTGGACCAATGCTCAACAGTGATAAAACTCATGCCATTTGAAAGCTTTTGGAGTTTTATTTAATTTATATTAAGGCAGCCAAGTCAAAATCTAGCGCGAGTATTGTGTTTTGGAGCTCTCAATAATATAAAAGTACTTTGGGAGTTAGTAGCATATTGTGTTTTATATAAAAAAAAACATATTTATTTTGATACATTCATTTATCATTATTGATTTTGATGTACATAGAGATCTTTTAAACATTTTTTACTTCAATACTCATAACTACAATAACATTTTTAATAATATACAAACCGTAACTTCATCCAGATAAACAATTGATAAAAATCAATGTGAACATAAAAAAATAACTGTTACATTTGTTTTACTATCTATATAAATAAAAAATCAATAGGCGAATGTATGTACACAAAGATAGGGTCAAACACTTGATTTTTTTTTATTACTATGAATGATTTCAATTTTTTTTAGTTTTAAAATCTACGAAAACACTATGTTCGCGCTTGATTTCAACTTAGCTGCCATACTATAAAATGAATTATAGCCTAAAAGCAATCATTTGACATAGGTTCCATCACTGTTGAGAAGTTGGTCCAAAATGTCCCATTGTCCTTTAAATGTCTGTTTTTTAATGTTAAAATATCTGATTTCTACTAAATGTATATCAAAGTATAATATCACGATATGCCCAATTCTACGCTATGCCGACGACACATACAAACTTTCGCATTTATAATACTAGCTGGTGCCCGCGACTTCGTCTGCGTTGAACGATGAAAGCTACCCTATGTCCTTTCTCTTATCCCTAACAATGTGTATGCAAAATTTCGTGGTGATCGGTTCAGTAGTTAAGGCGTGAAAGTGTAATAACATCCATACAAACTTTCGCATTTATAATACTAGCTGGTGCCTGCGACTTCGTCTGCGTTGAACGATGAAAGCTACCCTATGTCCTTTCTTGTATCCCTAACAACGTGTATGCAAAATTTCATGGTGATCGGTTCAGTAGTTAAGGCGTGAATGAGTAATAAAAATACATCCATACAAACTTTCGCATTTATTTACAATATTTGTACGGATTAGTAAGGATTTATAATATTAGTATGGATTACATTTAAGTACCTATTTATAATGTTGATAGAAAAAGCTAAGTATACACGAAATGCTCATCATCATGTTACGTTTTGAGAGTGTATTCCGAACCTTATTGTGATGTCGTTTGACAAATGCGTTTCGGGTCCACCTTAATATTATGAAGGCTCTTCTCCTAGGGTCGCAGGAAACTTTATGGGAATCAGATTTTTATTACATCAATCCGTCATTATGTGAAAAGAGCTTTTCATGTAGACGACTTATTCAAAATCTAAAAGCTGTGTTGCCATTACAAACTTTGGTGGGTTTTCTGTCGTAATTATTGCTTCATTTCCATTCGTTTATTGTTGTTAAAGTGTCATATTCGGAATTGAGACATCAGTAGCACTACCATGAGTTGCTATCGAAATCTTACGTTAGTTTACTTCTGTCGATAACGAACCTTTCACCCTTCAATGTGCTAGTGAATGATTTTACTACTAACGTTACGGTATTTCTCGAGAGCATCAGTCAAATTTGTAACTCATGGTACCGATTTTGTATAGAAATGTCAAGTTAAACGTTAGTCGGTAATGGTCGCTAGCGACTACATTCGATAGGTTATTTACTTATGCAACTCATGTTACTGGTTTTAGTTCTTTAGTGACCGCTAGAGGCGCTGTACAATTTTTCATACAAATATTTTACGTTCTCGTTTATCTGTCGCTAGCGATTTCGGTAGTAATAAACTCATGGTAGTGCTACAGTCTATAATGACAACTATAGCTGACCCAGTAAACGTTGTTTTGCCAAAAAATTGGCGTGGGCCACCCTTATCACTTAGGGGTGTCTATACTATTATAGTCTATACTAATTTTATAAAGAGGAAAGATTTGATTGTTTGTTTGTTTGTATAGAATAGGCTCCGAAACTACTGGACTGATTTGAAAAATTCTTTTACCATTAGAAGCCGACATTATCCGTGATGAACATAGGCTACTTTTTGCCGCGGGAAAATGCTTCATTCCTACGGCAAATCTAAAATAAAAGTAAATACTAGCGGCTTGGCCCGGGAGATAGCGCCATCTATCCAAAATACGGCAGATGGCGTTTTATACTTTTCTACGCGGACGAAGTCGCGAGCACCAGCTAGTATTATATAGAGATGATAAATATTACTTTTAGCTAGTTGGAAATCAAGTGTGACATGTCATTTTTGCTTGATTTAATACATTTTCTATACCTATACACTATACAATGATATAATTTTAATACCATTAAAATTGTATTCGCAGTAGGTAACAATAGAAGTGTTTCTGGACACAAACAATAACTTTCTTGTTTGAAATGTAATTCATTAGCCCTCATTCAATGGAACTACGTGACGGAACCTGAATTCTATTAACGGATACATTTGACAAATTGTTTATCGATTTAATTATTTTCACGTAACATTTCGTGTACCCATGGTTTTTGTAGATATACTAGTTACACGCTGACGGCTTCGCCCGGATTCAAAATAAAAACTACCTTACCTATCTTTTAAGTGAGACCACATTACACATATACTTAGTTACGAAATTATCAAAATCGATTTAGTATAGTTTAGGAGTTAATCCCGAAGATACAGAGTGACACGTAATTTTTATATTAGAGACTATAGCTGGTAAACGCGACTTCGCCCGCGTTAAAAATTATATACTAAAACCTTCCTCGAGAACTACTCTGTCCATTGGTTAAAACAGCATGAAAATCGGTGCAGTAGTTTTTGAGTTTATCGCGAACAGACAGACAGATAGACTTTGTTTTATAATATGTAGTGATATAGTACATAGTTATAGACCACAACATACACACACTCATATAAATACACATATATACATATATTATTTGTTAAATAATAATACTTTTGCCAGTAACTTCACATTTATAATATTATAGTAAATAGTAAAAATAGTAAAGAGTAATATAAGTAATATATAGTAATATAGTAATATTATAGTAATAGTAAAATAGTAATATAATATAGTAAGGAGTAACGAAATAAGGATAAGGATTATTTATTTAGACACACAAACAAACACACAATCGCACAAAGTATACATATGTATTTACTCTTATATTATTGTATATGAGTGACAGCATATGAGTGCTGTGTGACTATGTTTCAATAATAAAAAAAAAAATTATCTTGCTATATTCTAGGCACTATATCAACAGTTTCGAGCCTCCAAATTAAACAGCGCTGTCAGCGCTTGCAAATAAAACTGTTCCATTTTGCTGAGATGCTGAACTTCCAAAATTTCCCATTATATAGGTCAAAGTGTCAGACGCGACGTTGCATTATACAATTTTTATTTTGGGAGTTTATGTTTGTTTGCAGCTCAAACCCATCGAAATAATAGAATGGAATTTGCGTCACAAATGCCAAAAAAGGCAAATAAAAAGAACGCCTTTGACAGAATCATGGCGGACTCTTGTGCTCTTGCCTTCGCCCTTCAATGGTAAAAGGTAGTAACGACCAAGCTCTATTAAGTATTCATTTTAAACTCCAATGTGTTGTAGTAAAGTCACATTTTCTTTGAATGACATATTTTATTTTATTTTGGTTGTTTGGTTATACATATTATTATGTTTGGTTGGTTTTAAATGACAGTTCATATGTCACTTTTAAATTAAATCCGTACGAAAATTCGTATGTACGTATGGATGGATGTATGGATGTTCGTTACTCTTTCACGCAAAAACTACTGAACCATGAAATTTTGCATACACGTTGTCTGGGACACGCGTTCAACGCGAACAAAGTCGCGGGCACCAGCTAGTGTTTTATAAAGTTCGTAGTGTTTTGTATGGCACGCGGATTCCATATAGCAGTAGTTCGATGTGCAAACCACTCATCTCATCTCAATAGATATCTGATTAGTTTGATGATTGATTAAAAATTTGAAATACTACAACAAATAAATAATATATGTATATATCTTTACACATTCCACACAGCACCATCTAGTACCACACTAAGCAACTAATGCTTGTATTATGGATATACTACTTAGATTTCCATTTTTTTTAAATACATAAATATTATAAATAGAAAACCACCATGACTCCGGTATAAAGGTCGACAAAACATGTTAACACAAAAAACATTTGCTCCTAGCGGGATTCGAACCCGTGACCGTTTGGTTAACAGCTAGCTAGGGTCACTAACCACTAGACCAAACGTGTCGTCATACTGACTTAGCTTTCCGCTGTCAAAAACTGTGCAAGCTGTCGACAAAAGGGGGTTCCCCGTGATAGAGCACTATTACCCTAGACTTACCCTAGACAAGTTTTACTTTTACCCTAGACAAGTTTTACTTTTACCCTAGACAAGTTTTACTTTTACCCTAGACAAGCTGATTTGAGGGCTAACATGAAACTTAATAGATAAACACTTAGACGTACAGTACAGGACACACGATAGGCTATTTATATTTTTCTGTTTCACCGCGGACGAAGTCGCGGGCATCAGCTAGTAATATAATAAGTAACTAGAAATTTATAGGAAAATTGACTTCAATGTCCCTAATTTACTAACTGAAACACAGCAGCACTTGTGATGTTGTTTCACGGTGGTCTTCTGTCTCAATTCTATAAGACTGTGGACTAAAACTGTGGATCTATAAAACAAGTTATGTAAATACAAAAGAAAAAGTGAAGTATTCTTTTTCTTAAATCTATTCAATCGATAAGACTTTATAAAAAAAGAAAGAAATACTCACTTGACAGCCATTCATAATCCACGAGACATCTCCGAATGAAAACAATTGATTCTTCAATGAAAAGAGAAACACAGCACAATGAAATTGTATAAAGAAAATTATTTTTCCGAAAGAACGCAAAATAAATTGTGGAAAATTTGAAATAGGAAGGAAGCCTTCAGACCAAGGAGTTTTGGTGTGAGATGCGACAAAAAAAAACTGCTCACGTTGGAAATTCGTATTCGAATTTCGAACGTGACAGTGTTCTGTTTAAAAAAAAAGATATGTGGTTTCTTGTGGAGGTTCGTTTGTGATTGTGAATTTAAAAAAATAATGAGTAAAATGTGAAAGCAAAATACATTTGGGGGTTGTTGAGTAGAGGCGTGTGAAACGCCTATGCGCGTCCGAGCCGCGGCACTTTGCCGCGTCGACTGACTACCCCAAGTCCAAATCCACCCCCTGGGCAAAGGGGATGGGGGTAGACGTACTCTATACTTATGTGTTTACATCTTAAATGTGGTTCGCACAGAACACTTTTGGTACAGATGATACAGTTGCAATTATTCCCATAACTATGCTACTAAGTATATTGCTATAAATACTAAAGTTTTTGGGGATGTAGGGATGTTTGTTAGTCTTTCACGCAAAAACTACTGAGCGTATTTTGACGAAACTTTCAGTAAATCAATCATCATCAATCAATACTATTATAAATAAATCTGTAAACGTAGGTATCGTATGTATGTATTACTTATACACCTAACATTTGATTCGCTTTCGCATATGCGTTGGTGGTGTAATGGTCAGCATAGTTGCCTTCCAAGCAGTTGATCCGGGTTCGATTCCCGGCCAACGCAATTGTTTTGTATCTCCTTTTATATGTTCCTTCATAACTTTTAAACGAATTAACTGATTTTCATGAAAATTGGTAGATAAACATTTAGACGTACGGGACACAGATACACAGGTACGACGAAGTCGCGGGCGCCAGCTAGTAAATAAATAAATCAAAGGCATGCAAATAATTATCTCTATTACGCTTCTATTATTGCAATTTCTATTATATTTTTTTTTAATTTTATATTGATTAATGTGATTAAAAAAATTGTATGTCATTGTATGAATAAAGTAAAGAACTAATGGCACTTATTTTCTTATGATGAACAGACAAGCTGATAGCTGATAGAAACAGAATGACATGAAAAGGAGATATAAAGCGAAAAGGAGATACAAAAACAATTGCGTTGGCCGGGAATCGAACCCGGATCAACTGCTTGGAAGGCAACTATGCTGACCATTACACCACCAACGCATATGCGGAAGCGAATCAAATGTTAGTAATAGTTATTAAATTAAGTAGAATATTATATTATTTGCTCAGGTGTTTAAAACATCGATCTTTTAAAACTTAGTTACGTACGCGGACGAAGGGTTGCCAAGCAAACAAAAATTAATAATAATAATTAATGAAATTCACAGTTTTTTTTTACTTTTTTCTATACTTCTAATAAATATTTGAGTTTTGGTTTAAATTGAATAGGCTCCGAAACTACTTGACCGATTTGAAAAATCCTTTCACTGTTGGGAAGCATATACTTGTTTAGCAAGTAACATAGGCTATCAATCAATCAATCAATATTACTAATAATAAATCTGTAAGTGTAGGTATTGTATGTATGTATGTTCCTCCATAACTCTTAAACGAATTAAATGATTTTCATGAAACTTGGTAGATAAACATTTAAAAGTTAGGGGGACGAAGTCGCGGGCACCAGCCAGTATAAATTGACAATTGGAATAATGAGCTGACACTCTCTGAATTTCTATTCTACCCTGTACAGAAGGACCTCTGTTTGTTATTTACGTACTTTGGGGTACATATAGCGAGTTTGCTTGGAGGATGTTATTAGTACAACCGACGATTTGTCGGCTTATTAACTGTCAGACTTACCGCATCACTTGACACATTACCCACTAACCTAATTAAAATTCGCCTTTATTGCAATAGCGGGAAGGTTCAATGCTAAAGCATTGAAACCGCGAAATTAATGTCAAAGAACTGATTTTCAACCGACTCGACTCCCAAATTAACAAAAATTAAATCGAGTTCAAACCGTCTCATGGTCTTTTCTCATGGATGCCATTGTCAAAACTGGACCAAATTTAAATTATACCTGATTTTTAACTGTATACCTGTTAAAATTAACAGGAAAACCGAAACACATGAATTTTAATGTTTGAAATTTCCATCTCATCCAACAAATTCAGGTTGGATGAACACTGAAATAGGTTATTGCAAGACAAAATTAAGGGATGTTTTAACGGAGTCCTGAAAGTAAAGTATTTATTTGAAAGGCGACACTACGAGTGTTTAGATTAATTCTAAACAGACCCTTAAAGAAGTTTACATTAAAGGGACAAACGATCTCTTCTATTGGTTGAACCATTCAACTATCCTACTTGGTCGTTACCAGCTTTCAAATGAAAAAAGAATCATCTAATTTACCCAGTCGAAACTTCTGAGGTAACAAACATAAAAAAAATACAGTCGAATTGATAACCTCCTTTTTTTCAAACGACTTCCAAAGTAGGAGCAGGTTCTCAATTCGACGCGTATGTTTTTTGACATTGGAAATGTATTTTCGTTCGCTTCAGTATAGGCCCCGATTTCACGAAAAAGTGCGATTCCCTTATATCTCGGACAGTTGTGAAGATAGGATATTCAAAAAAGATAGGCTTAAAAGACGCGTATTCATGAGAGCTGTAAGGTGCAAAAAGAATTTTTCAAAAAAGTCAAAAACGAAATAAGTTATGGCCGAAATAGTGAAAAAATTTGAATTTTTTTCCGAATTTTTGTTTTTGGCGCTCGATGTTTTGGAAACGAAGAATGATATCAAAAATTTGAGAAAACATCCTCTGGACAATTTAGTCAGCTACAATTTGAGCCTAAAGTAAAGACGATCGGGTTAAGGGTTTGCCTTGTAGCTTAACCTTTTTGAAAGAAGTCTACAAGTCAGAACAACACAATTTCGAATTCTGTAGATTCATTTCCAATGTACTCGATAGTCGTGTGAGGCACGAAATCTATGATTATTTTTTAACTTTCGACTGGGTGAAACGATTTTGATGATCCTTTTTTTATTTGAAAGCAGGTGCTTCCCGTGTGGTCCCATTTAAATTTGGTCCAGTTATGACAATTACATCAACGAGAAAATGGTTTGAAGTCGTTTTTTTTTTGTTAAAAAGAGTTAATGTTTAGTCCCAATACTTTTAATGTCCTACCGATATAATATGATGAGAAATATTATAAGTACAATGCCGATTATAAGATATGCGGAAATTTACGACAACAACCTCTCTTTAACTTTTTAATATCATGCCGCAGAGTACTTTATATTATAACGTCACAGAGCGCTTTATACTATACTTTCTGCCTTAATAATTAACTAGCTGTTGGCCGCGACTTCGTCCGCGTTAAAAAAGATAAAAAGTAGCCTATCACGTGTCCCGTACTTCTAAATGTTTATCTACCAAGTTTCATGAAAATCAGTCAATTCGTTTAAGAGTTATGGAGGAACATACATACATACAGAAAAAAATTGTAAAAATGGTAAATTTAGTTTCAGTATCATGTATAGAGACTATATACACGATATTTCTGAAAACAAAGTAAATTACTCCATGACCGACCCCTACAGATTTATTATTAGTATTGATTGATTGATTGATTGATTAACTTCAGCCATGTCAGCCATATAATAAATAGCAGACGCTAACATAACAAAAAAATACTGCCTAAGTAGGTATAAAATCTAGAGAACTGTGACTGAAGCAAATTTTATAAGTAACCACGTAATGTGGCGATTCGTGACTAATCTTCATTCTAAAATAACAGCGACGTGTTTCTCTACAGTTTATTACAATATTTTTAACATTTCGTTTCGCATCATCAGTAGAAACAATGGGTTCACATTTTTACACTGTACAAGACAAAAAAAACCAGATTTTTTTTTGCTAGCGTCATGCTGTAATACATCACTGCAAACGGGCAGAAGTGGCAGGTCGATAGCAAGTAATAAATGGACTGAAAAAAATGTGAAAAAAGTTACTCGACGTTTTTCAGACTTGCCTACATTCTCAACAAGAGATTTTTTTTTTAATGTTAAGGTCAACAGACAGGCTGACGGTCCACTTGATGGTAGGTGGCTACCGTCGCCTATAACACAAGCAACGCCATAAGTTCTACAAGTGCGCTGCCGACCATAGAAGGATTAAGGATAAGGGTTATAAGGGAGGGATGGGGCAGGGAGGGATGAAGTATGGGACACGTGATAGGCTACTTTGTATCTTTTTAACGCGGACGAAGTCGCAGGCAACAGCTAGTAGTTGTATAAGTGAAAATAAGAAAGAGGGTGATAATGACGACACGTTTGGTCTAGTGGTTAGTAACCCTAGCTGTTAATCAAACGGTCGCGGGTTCGAATCCCGCTAGGGTCAAATGTTTATGTGTTAACATTTACCTATGTACTTGAGTTATGGATGTTTTGTATTTATAATTACTAGCTAGTGCTATAAACAAAGATATATCAGCTCCATTATCCCCGGTTACTGGTGACTTTAAAATAACAGTTAGCCTACTTGACAGATGGTGAAAGAGGCGCTTAGACTAAGATTATACCTATATATAAATTTTAGGATTTTGCCTGTACTTAAAAATCAATTCAATATATAGTAAATGAAATACATATGTTCCAAAAATAATAGTATTCATAGGAATTGATTAATTAATTTTGTTTGCTTGGCAACAACTAAAACTAGGAAAGAACTTATTGTAGCAACTGAACAAATATTTTCAATTTAGTTTTATGAACGATTACTTTATTTCGTAGGTCTCAACAGATGCGTTGGTGGTGTAATGGTCAGCATAGTTGCCTTCCAAGCAGTTGATCCGGGTTCGATTCCCGGCCAACGCAAGTCTTTTTGTGTTTTTTTTTTTCTATTGCAAATTTTTTTGGAAAAAATTCTAATAAATAACTATCGGTGATGTAATAAATAACTAATGGAAACTTATTTTTCTATGATCAACGGTAGCAGACAAGCCGATAGTCCAGTTGAAAACAAAAGAACAAAAATAAAAAATTAAACCGCCAAAAAAACTGAAAAGCAAAAAATAATTTTATTTAACTTTGTAGATAATAACTAGTTCTTAAACTAATGTATATACCTAAGTAATTTTGAGTCGCCGCCGCGCATCACTCTTTAAGTAATTAATTAATTTCCTTCTTTGGAATTATTATAAGGTTAAATGAAATTATTTTTTGCTTTTCAGTTTTCTCGGCGGTTTAATTATTTGTCAAAAAGTTTTATTTTATAATATTTTCGTGCCTATAATCTCCTATTTACTCAGCTCAGCATTAATATCTATCAGTAAACAATAAATCACCCCTATTTTCCCACCCTTAGGGTAGATTTTTTTTTCTATATTTATATGAGTCCAACTTCGACGTATACCCTATCCATTAAAGAAAGAATTATCAAAATCGGACTACTCTGTAAAAAGTTATGCGTAGCAATTAATACACTACAATCAGTGAGTGAACAATCAATCATCCCCTGTTTTCCTACCCTTAGGGTTGGAATCTGTTTTCCAAATTTATATGGGACCACCTTGGGGTAACACCCTTTCAAATAAAAAAATAATTATCAAAATCCGACTACTCTGTAAAAAGTTATGCGCGATCATACATAAAAAATAATAATATACGCGTCGAATTGAGAGCCTCTTTTTTCGTTTTCGTCGGCTGAAAAAGAATGTCATCAACAAATTTATCAAAATAAAACAAAATAATCAAAATAAAAAAGCAAAATAGAAAAAGAAATCAAATGCGTTGGCCGGGAATCGAACCCGGATCAACTGCTTGGAAGGCAACTATGCTGACCATTACACCACCAACGCCATTGCGAAGTCTTACGATAAAGTTGTTCAATAGCTATGCATATTAATAAATAATTTTATGAGCACATAATTTATTATTACATATTATTATGTTTAAAGCAAGTAATAAAAACATGTCAGTTTTTATTCGATATTACCTGCCGCCCCGGGTTTTGCTTGGATCTTTTTGCAAATTAGAAATAAGTAAAAATCCCCCCTCGTTCTCGAACCCCTGAGGGATTCGAATTTTGATTTGTTATTAAATTTTCTAAGGACCTCTTTAATTAACCATCCGTCAAGTAGGCTAACCGAAGGAAAAATCGCCTATCGAAGGATGCACTAAAACGTGTAATATTATAAAGAGGAAAGATTTGATTGATTGTTTGTTTGTATAGGCTCCGAAACTACTGGACCGATTTGAAAAATTCTTTTACCATTAGAAGCCGACATTACCGACATAAGCCGAAAATGCTTCATTACTACAGAAAACGGGTAGTAAGAATTATTATCCTTCCGTACTTATCTTTTTCACATATAATAAACACAAAATTATTTCTAAAATAACTAATAATCAACATTTTACTTATAGCTGGTGAACGAGGCCCTAAGACCTATTAAGTAATCTTCTACTTGGTTAGAGTTTGGCATATATCTAAATACTGCTTATGAAAAATATGGAAAAATAGTAGCTGACACTACTTTCTATAACTACTAAACTAAATTGGTAATTTTAAAACACAGTATACATACAGCAAACTGTAATATTTACTTATAGAAAGAGATGTTTAACAGTAAAACCGACGTGTCGCTTGTTGGAAAGCCTCAAGAGAGCGCGTGGCGATTGTCTCTATACCCGTCTCACTTCCTCACGCCAAATCGATATATATCTATCTCACCTGTTGAGTCGCATTGCTGTAATCTATCGATTGACTGGATACAAACACTGATGTGGTTCAATTTTTAAAGATATGTACTTTGTAAAATTTAGTTATATCAATATAAAATGCTGAAGAGTTTGTTTGGTTGTACGCGCTAACCTCAGGAACTATTAGTTCTAATTGAAAAATTATTTTTGTGTTGGTTAGTCCATTTATCGAGGAAGGCTATAGGTTATAGAGAACGCCGACGAAGACGCGCTAGTAAATACATATTGCACCTTCGGCAAGACAAGGGCTTAACTGCATTAGACAGACAGACGGAGTTTTTTCGCATTTATAATATTAGTATGGAAGTATGGATATTGCGTTGAAACGCCTGTGTAGCCATGTAATTGCAAAAATATTTTCTTTAAGTGTCTTTGCTAATATAATCTGCCAGGCGTTAATGAGTTATATGTAGAACTGAAAGGTTGTCTTGAAATAATTTGGTTTACAATTTACCTATACTATATGCTATATACTATCTATATGCTATGCTAGATATCATCATCATCATCTCAGCCGCAGGACGTCCACTGCTGGACATAGGCCTCCCCCAAAATTTTCCAATTGGACCGGTCAGAAGCAACCTGGATCCACCGTCGACCCGCGGCCCTTATTAGGTCGTCTGTCCACCTTGTGGGTGGACGTCCTACGCTGCGCTTGCTGGTCCGTGGCCTCCACTCGAGAACCTTCCGGCCCCAGCGGCCGTCGGCTCTTCGTACTATGTGCCCTGCCCACTGCCAATTCAACTTACTGATCCGACGGCTTATGTCTGTAACTTTCGTACGTCTACGGATCTCCTCATTTCTGATTCGATCTCGCAGTGTAACCCCGAGCATAGCCCTTTCCATAGCTCGTTGAGCGACATTGAGCTTCCTTACGAGGCCCATGGTGTTTGTTACCAAAATTCCTCAGTGTCTTAAGACACTGAGGAATTTTGGTAACAAACACTGTAACAAGTACAGCATACAAAATGTTTGATAAGCAGGAAAATTTTGGAGGTTTTTCTTCATCACCCATCTGTTTATCAAATGAGAAGTACTTTCCTACTTAAAGTTACTTAAAGTTACTTACCTATATTTTATCAACTTTATTCCTATCTGTGAGAAAATAAAATATGCTCATGGATACCTTAAATTTGAAAAAAAAAACTGCAACATAGTCTTTAACATACTTACATCAAATATAGACTCCATTGAATTCCAAGAAATTTTTCTTAAAAAATAAATAAAAGGAAAATGTACTTTTAAATTGTTTATTTTAAACCACATTTAATTCGTTAATTTTAAGTACAATATAATTAATAAACTACTGAAGTATTCCATGATGCATGGCAACACGTTATTTATTATTAATAATACATTTAATTAATAATAAATTATATAGAGTGGACACTGTTAACAAAATTCAAACCGATGACGATTTTGATTGAATTTGGATTTATGTAAATTCCAAATTTAATTTAATTTAATATTCAATAAATATAAATAAATCATATAAATCATAAAAAATATAACCCTTCTACGAAATAATGTAATTATAATATAATTTTATAAAGTGCAATTAAAAAACAAAGATAAATAGATATAGTTAAAATCCCTATATAGGCCATCTATACTAATATTATAAAGAGGAAAGATTTGATTGTTTGTTTGTTTGTATTGAATAGGCTCCGAAACTACTGGACCGATTTGAAAAATTATTTTACCATTAGTAGCCGACATTATCCGTGATGAACATAGGCTACTTTTTACCGCGGGAAAATGCTTCATTGCTATGGGAAATCTATAATAAAAGTAAATACTAGCGGCTTGGCCCGGGAGATAGCGCCATTTATCCAAAATACGGTAGATGGCGTTTTATACTTTTCTACGCGGACGAAGTCTCGAGCACCAGCTAGTATTTTATAAAGTTACGCGGACGAAGTCGCGTGCAACAGCCTAGTTTTATATATTTTCCTTTTCTTTTATAAATTTCGATGAAAATTTTGTTGAAAGTGTCCACATGAAATCAGTACATTACATCAACAGATGTCTCTTATAAATAATTATAATATACTTACTTAAAACTATTAAAATAGGTAAATTAAACATTTTTATTTAAACATTTTCAATTAAACATATTTTTTCTAATTACGCAAAATTTTTTTTTTTATAAAATGTTATATAATTTTGAAAAAAAATCAAAAGACAGTCTTACTTCAGTTTCTATTACAGAATCACATTGGCACTTTTATTGACGAAATGAAAAAATGCTTTATTTGAGCTAGAAAGGCTTTGTGAACACTAAAAATGAGAATTTCATTTATTTTTTCATTTATTTTTATTTATATTGATTAATTAATTTTGTATTAAAGGCACTTTCATATCGAGAATGTGTCTAAATGTGTCTAATGTCAAAATGTATCTGAAATATGAAAAAAATATAAAATATATATCTTTATATTTTATTTCTCAAAAAACTACATAAAATATGCAATTAATCTTTGACTAAGAAAACATTGAAATACTATTAAAATATTTTTTTTAATTAAAATATAATTCTATACCTACACAAAACATAGGCTTTTAGTATACAAATTATGGTCTAGGATTTTTAGTTAAGGCACCATTACTTAGCACCAATCTTCATTTGAATCTTCACTGAAGGCACTATTTGGAAAAGGTTATTTTTTTTAATTTTTAATAATTACAAAATATACCAATTTATAACTTTTTATATAAACATGTACCTAATAATATAAATTTTGTATAAAATATTGAAAATTTTGAATTTTTCGATGTAATTCTCAGTAGACAATGAAGATACTTTAGTAGGTAGGTATATTGTTTTAGTACAATTATTTTTAGCACTAATTTTAGCACTAAGCAAATACCTAATTCACAAACAAGTGTAATACGTTTGTTATATTACAAAAACGAATGACAAAAAAATATTTTCGTTGTCATTATGGAAGACATTTTTGTGCCTAACTTGAAAATACAAAAAAGGGCGGACATAGTCAAAATTAGGGGAAAAAAAGTGTCAAATCCGACCCTTAAGAGTTTACTCCTTACGAACGATTATAATATTTTCACAATTCGAACACGCCGAAATTAATATTGTGTTGATGGCGCAATCCTTACTTCCTTTACTAATATTATAAATGCGAAAGTAACTCTGTCTGTCTGTCTCGTTTTCACGCAAAAACTACTGAACCGATCACCATGAAATTTTGCATACACGTTGTCTGGGAAACCAGAAAGGACATAGGATACCTTTCATCTAAGAAAAAAGTAATGTTCCCGAGGGATTATCTAAAATATAAAACTGTAACTAATGCCTGGCCAATGTGTTATAGCAACAAGTTGTCAAGCGTTGTAATTGCTTTTGTAGTTTTAATTTATCATCGCGTACGAAGTCGCCGGCACCAGCTAGTATCTATATAAAACTTCAGATATAACTATAACGCATTCGTGTGACAATTTTGATTTTACTCCCATAAATTTACATACCACGAGCTTTATATCAATCAATCAATACTAATAAATACTAATAATAAATCTGTAGGGGTCGGTCATTGAGTAATTTACTTTGTATTCAGAAATATCGTGTATATAGGCTCTATACATGATACTGAAACTAAATTGACCATTTTTACAATTTTTTTTTGTATGTATGTATGTTCCTCCATCACTCCTAAACGAATTTACTGATTTTCATGAAACTTGGTAGTTAAACATTTAGACTTACAGGACACAAGATAGGATTCATTCATTCATTTCATAGGAATAAACTCCAAAAGTAGATTCTAATAAGTCATATATTGTATGACATGGAAACGTATTGAGGTGACATTTATTGCCTAACGTTACTACGTCAGCCCCTTTTTCTTTTTCACAATTTCTTAGGTCAAGTTTTTGTACCCGTAAATGGCTATTAAGCCCGCTCTCCACTCTACACTAATTCCGCTAAGAAATTAGTCGCTTGGCCATTCAAAACAAAAAAATCGTATTGAAAAAAAAAACTTAATTCTATATTTACAATTAATACATTATAACAATAAATGCGTAAATTGATTTTTAAGTGATCAGATCTTTAATTTGATTCTCAAATATTTCCGTACTCTAATATATTAATTCATTGTTTATATATTTTTATATTTTTTTTAATATAGTATACCTACAGATTTTTTTTAATAATTAGTTTATTTTTTATATTTTAAATTATCTTTTATTTTAAAAATTATAAAATATTTACAACAGATGTCGTTATTTATAAAAATATTAAATGATGCAATTTAATATAAGTCTGTTTTTTTTTTAATCAAAATTACATAAAAACCACTAGGAAATAACAGCACATATGCTGTTGTGTTGAACTGTCAGCCTGTCTACTGAGTTTTAAATATGATATTCTCAATAAGACAATCAATGCTATTATAGTCATTGAGAATCTTCAATTCCAGATAAAGACAGTCATTTTAAATGTGTTGTTATAGTATTTAAAAAATAGTCATAATCAAAATGGCTATACTTAAAAATCAATTTACACAATTTTAAATTTAACTATAGTGTGTGGTACACTCGATGTGTACTTAAAAGACCAGTACTAATTTGTACTCAAATGGATTTGACTAGTTATTCACTGTTTGAAGAACTTTTGTACATCATTTGATTTGATTTATTTGTTTAAAAAGATTTGTACGGTACAAAATATTTCGTTTGGTAGGTGTTCATCAAGATTTGCGCTAAAAATGCGCACAAAATTTTTTTTTTTCATTAAAAAAATCAAAAAAAATTTTTTTTACGACACCAATTCTAATATCCAATAATAGGAATTTCACAAATACGATGATAATGAAAATATAACAATATTTGATGAGGAAAAAATTCAATAAGCAAAATCGCTACAGTTTTTCTTCAGTCATAAATTTAATCGTCATAAATCCGACTCGTGTAAATCCAGCTTAATATTTTTAAGAAATTCAAAATTTTATATATTTTTTTTCCACGGATACGTGGTATATAATATATATAATTATTATATTGTATCATTATCTTAAATATAAATATTAATTCATATCGGATACAAGATAAGAATATTATAATTTAATGCATAGTAAAATGCTGATACAAAGAAAAAGTTATACCACTTCGAGTGTACCTAAGTCTTAGAGTCGCAACAGGAAAGGAACTTTTTACATAAGGCACTTAGGAAGGAAATTTAATATAAATTAAAAGAATACTGACTAATCCATCACTTTCCAACTACAATATAAAATTGACACTATTCATTTCGTTGGAAAACTCTTACTTTTCAGGTAAGTGTATCAGACTTATTTGATTCTACAATAATCTCTCAAAATTTTGTTGTATTTTATCGCCGAATTATTTCAGCTAAAAATTCACACACATTACACTAGATCTAGTACAGACTACTATCGATTTATACAAAGCGACTCGACATATTTTGGATCCATTTCATCTATTTCACGACCTTTCGTCTCTGGTACGAACAATATGACGAATAGTAAACACAATACTGAGAGTCCCGAATACATCCAAAAGAGACCGTACAAACCTATGCTCTCCTGGAAATCCGTCGCTGTTTTCACGTTAACAAAGCCACACAAGTGACTGAAACTAACAGCTAACGCGCTCCCCGTACTCCTGTATTCCAGGGGGAACAGCTCTCCAACCAGTAACGATGATATTGGACTTATACCTAAAGAAAAGGCTATTGTAAACGACAGTACACAAATAAGTGGTATCCAGTCGTGAGCTGTCGGTTCCTGTTGCAACAATTCAGCAGAGGCTTTGGACACATCGTAATAATAAGCGTAGGTACCGAAGCCCCCTAAAGCTATAGACATCATTACTCCACTGAATAAGAGCAATGGTAGTCTGCCCAGATGGTCTATGAGCATTCCTGATAAACAAGAGGCAAGAAGTTGCACGACGCTTGTGGCTATAGCGCCCCCGTGTGGATTCATCATCCTAAACGTCTTCTTGAACATGGAGACTGCGTAAAAATTGAACGCGTGAGCACCGGTGAACTTTTGAAAGAACATGAGTCCACAAGTGATTAGAATAGGACGAGCCAGTCTTTTGGAGAAGAAGACCTTAATTTTTCCAGTCTTCCCTTCGTGGTATTGCTTACTGGCTAAAATGTTAGTACGAATCGTTGCCAATTCCTGTCTAATGTCAGCATTTGGGCCTCTTAGCCACTGCAAGGAATCCGCGGCTTCCTCTTCCTTACCTCTCAGTAACAGAGAGGAGGGAGTTTCTGGGATGAATTGTAAAGCGAAGAATAGAAGTATAGGAGCCGTAGCTACTACAAGAGCTAGCCGAGGCCAGTCCAGGTACGCTCCGACCAAGTAAGATATGAGAATACCGATCTGATTCAGGATTTTCAGTACTGAACTTAGGCATCCACGGATTTCTGGCACTGCTATTTCTGTGATATATACCTGTGAACAAAGATAAAAGAAGATTATAATAGGTAATCCTAAATTTCTGAATATTTTTTATACGTTAAGGTGAAGACAGGCTGTAGGTCCATTATTTGACTCTAGGTAGCTAACCTCGCCTATAATTAACACAAGCAATGCCACAGGTGTTCTCAACTCTCTCAAACACAACAGCACATATGCTGTAATTTCACGGTGGTCTTCTGCAAAGTGGTGACTATTGCCGTCAAACGGGTTGCCTAAATGTTTGCGAAACGCTATGACTACTTATCAGATCTAGACTAAAGCAAACTACGAAAAGTTCACGTGCGTCCCCTCCTGGTGTTGCTTGTGTCCATACGCGATGGTAAGCATAAGTGCTTACCATCGCGTAAGCCATCAAGTGGACCGTCAGCCTATTTGCCACCCTTTATTATAAAAACAAAATCCATTTCCAAATTTTTCCAGGCCGTTAATAAAACTCGGGACCACTGAGACAGAGATTTAAAGCAAACACCTTAACCACTCAACTAAGGGGCACGTTAAATTTTTTGGAAATATTTTTTCATATAGAATTTAATTTTAGGATTTTCCCTCTTATCTGATGGATTATTTATATACTTTTGTAATATTTTTTCTTACCATCACTGTTTCCCTAATTTCTTGGAACATATCTATACTAATATTATAAAGAGGAAAAATTTTATTGTTTGTTTGTATAGAATAAGCTCCGAAACTACTGGACCGATTTTAAAAATTCTTTTACCATTAGAAGCCGACATTATCCGTGATGAACATAGGCTACTTTTTACCGCGGGAAAATACTTCATTCGTACGGGAAATCTAAAATAAAAGTACTTAAATACTAGCGGCTTGCCCCGGGAGATAGCGCCATCTATCCAAAATACGTTTTCTATGGCGTTTTATACTTTTCTACGCGGACGAAGTCGCGAGCACCAGCTAGTATTAGATAAATAGGGAAAATCTTAGTTAATTAAACACTATAAACTTTGGTACCGTTAACTCGTGTTAGTGGTAACAAACAGATCTAAAAACCGTTTAGAAATCTAAGCTCGCTTCACATGATCCAAATAAAAACAAGACGGATCCAATGCGGAACCATGGAAGCAGATGTTGTTAATTACAGCTATTAGGTTAACTGTACAGACGGTTACTTAACTGAGAAAAAAGCTAGGAAGTGTGTGTAAGGTGTATAGGCAATAATGGCAAGCACCAGTTAAAAAGTTACAACATAAATCCTAAACTATTGTTTGTTATAATAGTAGTATTTTGTTGAGAAAATTTCCATTTTGACATTGGGAATGTCTTTTCGTTCGCTTCAGTATAGGCCACGGTTTCACGAAAAAGTGCGATCCCCTTATATCTCGGAGAGTTGTGAAGATATGATATTCAAAAAGGACTCAAAACACGCGTATTCAAGAGAGCTTTAAGGTGCTAGAAGTATTTTTCAAAAAAGTCAAAAACGAAAAATGTTATGGCTGAAATAGTGAAAAATAAAATCAATTTTATTCCGAATTTTTTGATTTTGATGCTCGATATTTTGGAAACGAAGAATGATATCAAAAATTTGAGAAAATATCCTCTGGACAATTTAGTCAGCTACAATTTGAGCCTAAAATAAAGACGATCGGGTTAAGGGTTTGCCCTGTAGCTTAAACTTTTTGAAAGAAGTCAAAAAGTCAGAACAATACATTACATTTCCAATGTGCTCGATAGTCGTGTGAGGCACGAAATCTGTGTATTTTTTTATAACGAATAAACTCATGGACCAATTATGAAAATTCTTTCGCGCTTAGAAAGCTATATTATCAGCGAGTAACGCGGACGAAGTCGCGTGCAACAGCTAGTTATTATTATAAACAGAAAAAAATTGAATTATTAATTATTAATTATAATTAATAATTCAAATTTTCAATTTATTTTTTTTCTATAATGTTTCATAGACTTTCTTTCTTAGATGTAAAAAACTTTAAACCTCTCTTTATCACTCAGTATCTAACTATTACAGTTAAAGTCACAATAATAGAACTAATACTTTTACATAGTACATAAAAATATATAAAAGGTACAAAAACGGGCGAAAACGTAATAGCATAAGTGCGTATTTAATAAACATAATAAAAGGACATTTACTCTAAACTTTCCCATTATTATTCCACAGTTTATTATTGTTATAAAACAATAAAACAGTAATGGTTGGTTTACATACGTTCCGTGAACAATTCATTTCCATAACGCTTTACAATAAACAAGCGAGACATTATTGTTCTTGCCACAGATTAAGTTATTAACGCAGACGTGACATTGCCTTATAAGGCATTATAATAATAATAAATAATAATAATAAGCCTTTATTTAAACCATGAATTAATTAACAATCATATAAATTAAAAGAAAAAGGCATTACATAAGGCATTACATAAGGCATTACATATTTAAATTCGCCTTTATTACTGTTAAAATACCTACCAGCTTTTTTTACCTACAACATTGTCTGTGTAATTAAGCGCCTGTTTCACCAACGTCAAGTAAAGTGTTGATTAGTTACTTTTAGAAATCATTTTCTGTTTTATTGAATTATGCACTCGTTTTACTGCATTATTCGATAGGCGATTTTTTTAAATTTTCTATTTAATGTTTGGGACGTTTACCGTACAAAAAAAGATATATCAGCTAAATTATGCCCGGTTACCGGTGACTTTAAATGACAGTTACGTCAAGTAGGCCTAAAATGCGAAATTTTAGTATTGAGTATTGATATTCAATTTTTTTACAGAAATTGAGTATTTTATATGTTATTGCATGGGATGTCGTTTTTTTTTAAATCCCACATTTTTACAGGATAAAAAGTATGTTATTATGTCTATTGGTTGTTCTAGCGTTTAGTGTGTTCAATCAAACAAACTCTCTATATAAGCATACCTAGATATAAATTGTATCCAGTAGTTTTTGCGTAAAAGAGTATAGTAATTTTATTTCAAATAAAAGAAATTCCAAAAAGATCCCTCATAATTTCCAAAAAGAGTGCATAGTTCCATAAAATTACTATGATGACTAAGTTTCATATATTTTACACAAGTTTCCTATAGACTATATTTCCTATGGTTTCAAGTTCCTATGGTCCACGAGTTTCCTATGGTCTATAGACCATAACAAGCAGAACTTTTTTATCTTCTCTGTGTTTAAGATAGAAATTTTAATCTGTGAAGAAGCGTGTACTAGTTTTAGAGTGTAGGGTTTTTGTCATTCCATCGCTAGAATAGGGTGCGAAATATTGCAAACCATGTTTTACAAGAGAGTTACTGCAAAACTGTGAAGATACAGTTAATGGGCGGCAGCTATATGATACACACGGGCCCTGAGTTTGATCAAGCCTTTAAAAAAATGATTTTAGTTTAAAAAAATAAGTAGGTAACAGTAACAGTTCGTAACTCTATGTAAATTCGTATTGTAAAAAAAATGTGGTAGTAAAAAGATAATGAGGACGAAGTCCCGCACACCAGTTAGTTATAATAATACTTATAATAATGAGATATTTTCTCTTTTAAATAGTTACTCTTTCATTTCATGCCTTAATAAATAAGTAAGTCAGTAAGACTGACTAAGGGCCTCCTTCGCCATCTGTCAAGTAGGCTAACCGCCATTTAAAGTCACCGGTAAGAAAGCGTACGTCGAGTTTCACCATATTTGAGTAGCATTGCTCAAGTGTAATTTCAATGAAATTGACACAAGATACTCGTAACATTTAATCGCCAATGAGCCAATCATGACAAGTAACTAATCAACACTTTACTTGTAGTTGGTGAAAGAGGCCCTTAAAATAATAAATTTACTGAAAGGACACTTAGGTTTTAACTAGGACGGAATTAGTAAAATACTAATTAGTAAAATACTAAAAAAGTAAAGTATAAAACGCTATCTACCGTATTTTGGATAGATGGCGCTATCTCCCGGGCCAAGCTGCTAGTATTTACTTTTATTTTAGATTTCCCGTAGGAATGAAGCATTTTCCCGCGGTAAAAAGTATCCTATGTCCATCAAGGATAATGTCGGCTTCTAATGGTAAAACAATTTTTCAAATCGTTCCAGTAGTTTCGGAGCTTATTGTATACAAACAAACAATCAAATCTTTCCTCTTTATAATATTAGTATAGATAAGAAATATTCATACAGAAATTGAGTTATTTCATAGACCGGCACACAACTTAATGAACATAAATAGGGTTTCAATGGAAATTTCAAAGTTTTGATAAACAAAACGGTAGCCGTCAAATGGACCGTCAAATCAGATAGACTGATGACCTTAACATTAAAAAAAACTGCTAAAAATTACACTAAGAGAGTTTTATATAAGTAATTAAAAAACACCATTGTTCAATGTCTACAAAATGAGCGCTAGTCCAATCCAATATACTCGTGAGTATGTTGGATGAACTTAGCATCTGTGTGTATCAGTAACATGAGAATTTTGCTCAAATAACTGTTCCCTAATTACCATTCTTTGTTGTTGGATTATGTGTGCGACATTTTTTTTTTATTTAACATGTCAGATCAGATGAATGAGCATTGCTGCTCAATATGTGGCATAGAAACTGTGGGAAGAATCGAAAGTTAATTAAGTATCACTGGCAGCTTACAGTGAATAGTAAGTACTTAAATACATTTATGATATCATCTACCATGATGATACCATAAGTATAATGGGATTATAACTATTTATGTTATCAAACTTCATGTTTGAGAAGGCTTCGCAAACGACTAGAACGTTTCCAAATATGGACATACTATCTAAATAATTATGACGACACGTTTAGTCTAGCTAGTAGCCCTAGCTATTAACCAAACGGTAGCGGGATCGAATCCCGCTAGGGGCAAATATTTAATGTGTTAACATGCACCTGAGACATGGATGTTTGTATTTATTTATATCCATAATACAAACATTAGTTGCTTAGTGTGGAACTAGATGGTGCTGTGTGTTAGTATTTATCTATACTAATATTATAAAGAGGAAAGATTTGATTGTTTGTTTGTTTGTATAGAATAGGCTCCGAAACTACTGGACTGATTTGAAAAATTATTTTACCATTAGAAGCCGACATTATCCGTGATGAACATAGGCTACTTTTTACCGCGGGAAAATGCTTCATTCCTACGGGAAAATGGGTAATAGGACAACGGGTAGTAATAATTATCATTCCGTACTTATCTTTTTCGCATAACTTCTGAACGGCTCAACCGATTGGGTTGAAATTTTATATTCTATTTCGATGGTTTCTTGGATGATTTAAAAATACAATTGGACCCGCTAGGTGGCGCTGCTGTCGGTATGTCAACTACTAAACGGTGGTTGAAATTTTTGAATTGAATTTGAAATTTCCGTTTTCAATGGTTTCACAGACACGAATGTATAAAGTTACGCGGACGAAGTCGCGAGCACCAGCTAGTAAAATATAAAATGCTTGGACACGTTTTTTTAAACTAGGCAAGTTAGGTCAGTAGGTCATTGGAACGAAGGGGGCACGATGTAACCCTCAACCATTAACCGTCAAGATTTCAATCTACTGTCTACTAACATGTACTAACTACCCTATTACAGTGTCATAAAGGAACATTGTATCCAGCCAGATATTATATGGCTACTGGTAATGTAATGACTCTACTGTGACGTCTAGATAACCATAGTTACCTTTTCACCTGAGCACAACCTGAGTCATGAATGTTTGTATTTATTTATAACTAGCGGCTCGCTCCCGGCTTCGCCCGGGGTGCATTTTTTTTATTTAGAAAGAAATTATGCTCTCAGTTTAGTAGCATCCTTCGATAGGCGATTTTTTTTTATTTTCTCTTTAACGTTTGTGACTTTTACAGTACAAAGGTATAATTATTATATCAGCTCCATCATCCCCGGTTACCGGTGACTTTAAATGACGGTTAGCCTAATTGACAGATAGTGAAAGAGGCCCTTAGTCAGTCTGACTTACTTATTAGGGCATGAAATGAAAGAGTAACTATTTGAAAGAGAAAATATCTCATTATTTTAAGTATTATTATAACTAACTGGTGTCCGCGACTTCGTCCTCATTTTCTTTTAACTACCACATTTTTTTTAAACTCAAAAATGGAGTAACACAAAATGTACTTAAAATTCCGAAAAATTAAGACTTAATAAATATATTAGCCTACTTGACAGATGTGAAAGACACATTTGGTCTAGAGTCTAGTGACAGTAACCCTAGCTGTTAACCAAACGGTCGCGGGTTCGAATCCCGCTAAGTTCAAATGTTTACCTTTGTACCTGAGTCATGGATGTTTTGTATTTATAATATGTATTTACATAGTAATCTATATAGTATATCAACTGTCTGCTATCCATAATACAAGCATTAGTTGCTTAGTGTGGTACTAGATGGTGCTGTGTGGAATGTGTGTTACCCCGGCGCCAGATACAGTCAAATGTTTGTACAAAGACTTTGAGCTACTTTGCTCACACCTTTGAACACTTGTTTGTTGTACTTGCCAGACATGCTTTGCAACACGTTCGCTTCACAGTATTCAAATAGATAATACACAAGATGGACGTCGACTTTATCTCTATTATTATATTTCTATTTTTTAAGTCTACAAAAAATTATAGTACTTATGTACTAAAAAATTACTTTATTATTATTATGTATTATTATGTCTTTATTTTTTAATTTATGTAGTAAAAATTACTTGTAGCACTTATGGCGTTGCTTGTGTTATAGGCGACGGTAGCCACCTTCCATCAAGTGGACCGTCAGCCTGTCTGTCGACCTTAACATAAAAAAAAAAAAAAAAAAAAAAATTAGGCTAAAAAGTCTCTATTTTTTATTATTAAGCTAAGTAAGCTAAGCTAAGTCGATATTTTTTTTTATTATTAAGCTAAAAAAGAGTTATTATGAAAATAACTTTGGGACTTTGCGCAAGTGTAGGCACTGTTTGAACTTTGAACGCTTTGATGTGCGCTCCAAAAACCGACACCGAATGGCAAAGTGCAAAGATGTGATCAAACTTTGAATAAATACCCAAATACCTGTGCCTTACAAGTGTTCAAATAAGTGATCACATAAGTGTACAAATGTTGTTGCTATGTCTGGCGCCGTTTTTTTTTTTTTGTTTTTTTTTTTTATGTAATCAAGGCAGCGCTTGGCCGCGATCTCACTTGATGTTAGGTGCAGATGCGGCCAAAGATGGACCACGCTTACCTAGTAAGTGCCCATTTACCCTAGACTTGAAGACCCGGAGGTTGTAATTTTGAGGATTAATATTAAAAAAAAAGGCCCTTAAAAATACAATTAAAATAGAATTAGTTACTTGTGTAATCATGGCGATGCAGCATAGCAGTACTCCGGCGCAGAACGAAGTGATGGCTAACATTTCGAAACTGCTCGATAGAGATGTGGCGATCCAGGCCATCGTGTAAGGCAGTGCTGCAGCCATGAGGACTCGTCTTCTGCCCAAACGCATCGTCACTCCACCGAGGATACCTCCTATTAATGCACCTGTAAATAGAAAATAAGACTTTAAATAAAGGCCTAATAAATTATTAAAATAGGATAGCATAGGATAGAAATAGAGTCTAAACAAACACAGAAGAAATGACACAGAAATGCATACATAATTATAATTTTAGTATGGCGAGGAACACTTTATTTCAGCAATAGTTAAAGAAGATCATAATGAAATAATAGCAAGTGTGATGTCGTGTTTCAATGATCTATTCTTAATCTTTCATCCTTATAAATCGTGGTATTTTATTTGTAGTGAATAAACTAAAAAATTACTAGACCAATTTTAAAAATTCTATCACTCATAGAAAGCTAAATTATCAATGTTTTACATGAATCAATCAACCCTTACTAATATTATAAATGCGAAAGTAACTCTGTCTGTCTGTCTCGCTTTCACGCCAAAACTACTGAACCGATCACCATTAAATTTTGCATACACGTTGTCTGGGACACCAGAAAGGACATAGGATACCTTTCATCCGAGAAAAAAGTAATGTTCCCGAGGGATTATCTAAATTAAAATATAAAACTGTAACTAACGCCTGGCCAATGTGTTATAGCAACAAGGCGTCAATCGTTATAATTGCTTTTATATTTTTAATTTATCATCGCGTACGAAGTCGCGAGCACCAGCTAGTACTAATAATAAATCTGAAACGATTTAACTGATTTTCATGAAACTTGGTAGATAAATATTTAGACGTACAAGACACATGATAGGCTAATTTTTCAACGTGGACGAAGTCGTGGGCGCCAGCTAGTATTACATAAAAACCGCTAACCACGTGGATTTTTTTATTGATTAAATTAAATATCGTCAATATAGCTTCTAAATAAAAAATACATAAAAAATAGATGCATATCTGTTCGGTGATAAATAAAAGTCTTAATATAACTTTTAACTATATGTATGTGTATTTATATTACAGCGATTTTAGAATTATCATTTTACATTTTATATATCTGCATTTAAACGCATTTTATTGTCAATTTATTGTGAATTAAGCCATTTGTCATACTGTCTGCGACAAAAGTATAGCCCACCCCCTAATTTTTTCATATCTGATAGCGTATTATAGTTATATACTAATATATTACTAATGAACAAAATTCGGGTGTTAGTAAGTTTATTTATACTATTAATACATTATTTATTAAATGCATAATCCAAATACAAATGATATTGAGTTTTGCGGTGCGACAAAAGTATAACCCAGGTAATCAAATTTTAATAAAAATTCAAAAGAAATATAACAAACAATAATTATTCATATAATTTAATATTTAGTAGATCCACCACTTTTACTTATCACCTCAATCATTCGGTCCGGTAAACTGTCATATAGCTTTTTAATTGTTTCTTGATTTATATTTTGCCACTCCTCAACTATCACCTTCTTTAATTCTTCAACAGAAGTAAATTGTCTTGATCCACGATAGACAGCTCGTGATAAAATTCCCCAACAATTTTCAATTATGTTTAAGTCAGGGGAATACGCTGGCCATTCAAGAACTTGAATATTTTTTTCAGTAAAATAGTCTTTAACTACTTTTGCTCGATGAATACTGGCATTATCTTGTTGAAAAATAAAATTAGGACCAGCAATTCGCATTGCATGAGAGGTAATCTGTTCGTTTATTACTTCTATATATCGTTTACTATTTATTTTTCCAGAACAAAACTTAATATCCATTTTACCTGAGTATCCAATACCAGACCATATCATTACACTACCACCTCCGGCTTGCCGACGACTCAATAAAAAATTATCTTTTCTTAAATCGTGAAAATAATAATTAAAACCATCAGGTCCATCTAAATTAAACTTTTTTTCGTCAGAAAAAATAACTTTTCGCCATTTTTTTTTCCATTGAACATGATCTTTGGCAAATTTTAATCTAACTAGTTTATGTTTATCAGACAACGGCGGCTTTTTTCGTAATTTCTTACGTTTTAAATGTTCACAGTCGTGTATAATACGTTGAACATTTCTTAAATTAGTACTAACACCAGCCTCCGCTGCGATTTGTCTTGCAGTAAGCGTAGAATTGGACGCAACTCTTAGAATTGACCTTCTTTCTCGTGGTGTAGTTGCTCTTGGTCGACCTGTCCTTTTTTTCTTCCCATAGTTTTCGGGGTCTTTCAAAAAATTTCGCACAACACGATGACTTCTGTTAATGATTTTTGCAATTTTGGCCTTAGAATAATTTTCAGTATGCAATTTTTTAATTATATTAATTTCAGTTTCGTTTAAATGTTTTCCCCGTGGCATTTTGAAGAAAAAATAGACAGATATTAACTAAAACAATTTACTTATGCGTAATAACTTACAAGTTACACAAAACAAGTATAAACATGAATTGACATGTCCACTGCACCGAGCCGCTTGAGCCAATGAGACGAATGGGTTATACTTTTGTCGCGATATCAAACCAACAATCTAGCCGCTGCGTTAAAGGGCTATCACACCTTACAATTTGAACATTTCCTATTTAGGAATCTGAGTAGAGAGCTCGTGATCACACTACGCTAAACAGATTTCTAAATCGAAGAGTGTTGCCAGAATACGGATTTCTCGGTATACATTACAGATTTTTAGCATGCATGTCATACCTATAAATGACTAAATGATAAATAAGCCTTGTTATGAATTAAATTTTGATTTTGATTTTATATCTAAGATGAATAAAGACATTTACAAATAGTTATTGATTTTATTTTTTTAAGTTTAAACCAAATATTATATTACTAGCTGGTGCCCGCGACTTCGTCCGCGTTGAAAAAGAAAATATATGAGTAATAACGCCTGACATCGTTATTACTGTGACGACGGTAGCGCCCTATTATTTATATTTTTAGACGATTACTCAGGAACAGTACTTTTTTTTGAAGAAAGGTACCCTATGTCCTTTCCTGTATCCCTGACAACGTGTATTGTGTATGCAAAATTCGGTTGAGTAGTTAAGGCGTGAAAAGGTTTCGCATTTATAATATTAGTAAGTATGGATAGTATGGATTATACAAATTTTTGATATCTACAAATCGATATACGATTTATAAGTAATACTTCACTCGGTATAATTAAATTCTAAAGAATTTCAAACAAATTTTGCTCTTGTAGTTTCATATATTTTAGAAAATATTAAAAAACTTTATAACTTTTATTGTGGCATTTCTATTTAATTGAATTAGTACAAAGTATATTGAATAGGTAGAGTTCAGAGCTGCCGCTTCCGCAACAGTCATAAAACTTCGATGTTACAGTTTAGTAAATCGAAAGGTGTGATCGCAGTTAGAACAGATTGGATTCAATTTAGAGTTTATCCATTTTCAACTTTAAATCTTCGATTTAGAAATCAATTTAGCGTAGTGTGATCACGAGCTCTCTACTTAGATTCCTAAATAGAAAACGTTCAAATTGAATAGTGCGATAAGCATTTCCTACATCGAATTCAATTTAGGAAACAGTGAAAGGCGGTACGGATTTTTGCCTCCACAAATGTGGCAACACTTGTGAACGCAGTAGGGATGCCCGATACTTCGCTTTGTATCGATATATCGTATTAAATATGTATGTAGTTACTGTAACTAAGTTAGCTTTATTTATAAGTCAGAGATAGTTCATTGTATTATTTATAAAAATCATAAACCTGTAACAATGAATGAATTGGTATTTGAAATGTTTCCGTACAGAAAGCTCACTCTTTTGATCTTGACTAATGACGGCTTTTTATATACCTACATAATATTTATTAGTAAAATAGCAGCGCAAGCAAGCAACATTGAACACTATTGCTGCGCACAAAGGTCGGTATTAGAATCTTCATTTATTTACAAAACTAGCTGGTGTCCTGTACGTCTAAATGTTTATCTACCAAAGTTTCGTGAAAGTCAGTTAATTCGTTTAAGAGTTATGGAGGAACATACATACATACATACATACAAACACACACACACACACACACATACATACATACATACATACATATATACATACATACATACATACATACTACGACTTAAGGTCTAAATTCATTTGCACTGTCATAAGGCGGCAACGTTTGTCGGTTCTCTTTCTAGATTCTACAAATAAAATTGACAACTTTATGAACAATAAAACTTTAGGAAATTACTAGTTAGGTATATAACGAGTTACTGGTATTTTAACGAAATCAATTGCAATCAAGAATCTTGATTGTGTTACCTATTTATTTAGTATATTATTTTATTACCTATTTCATTTAAATAGGTATTTCTTCATTTAAGTAGTTATTTTAGTGCCCGACTTCGTCCTCGTAACGTTATAAAATATAAATAACCTATGTTATTTATGTTTCAATTTTTATTTTAAAAAGGTAACGAAATAATTAACCATTTTGCATATTAACGTGTCACGCGTTACGTGGGCGAAGACGCGGGCAGCAGCTAGTGTACTCGATTTTGAGAAAACATCAATGTTTCTAACCGATGCATAGCCTCTTTGTATCGCATCGACAAAAAAACATCGATGTATTTTTTAAGTGGACACCCCTAAACTTTCTAAATTGAAACGCCGCGATCACAGTATTCAATTTAAGGAAACAGAGAGTTAGAACTCTCTAAATTGAATCCGATCTGTTCTTTCTGCGATCACACCTTTCGATTTCCTAAATTGGATACGTTCAAATTGTAAGGTGTGATAGCCCTTTAACAAAGCAACATCGGAACATAACTATATATATACCATAGTACAAGAATCAAGTGAACAATGCTGGTGCGTTAGTAATATATTTATTTATATTTAGTTTTACATTGTAAGTATGTAAGTAATCGATAAGACACTCTATAAAATATTATCTACTGAATACAGAATTTCTATTGAAAATTTAATAGGAAAGATAATCTCGAAAACCCATCTGTGATAAGATTAAGAAAAAATAAAAGAATTATATTGTTATAAGATTATCAAATAATAATTCATTAGTGACTGAAGTCAACGCCCTCTGTTGTGTATTTTGAAGTTATGAAATAATATAAGATTTTTTTTATTATATATATATATATTTTTATTTAGAGACTAGCTGGTGCTCGCGACTTCATCCGTGTAGAAAAGTATAAAACGCCATCTACCGCATTTTGGTCTGGCACTATCTCCCGTGCCAAGCCGCTAGTATTTACATTTATTTTAGATTTAACGTAGGAATGAAGCATTTTCCCGCGGTAAAAAGTAGCCTATGTTCATCACGGATAATGTCGGCTTCTAATGGTAAAAGAATTTTTCAAATCGGTCCACTAGTTTCGGAGCCTATTCAATACAAACAAACAAACAAATCTTTCCTCTTTATAATATTAGTATAGACTAGCTGCTGCCCGCGACTTCGTCCGCATAATTTTGTAAATTATACATACTAAAATTAAATCAGTACATAATTATTGTCTGTCTGTTTGTCTGTTCGCTATTAACACAAAAACTAATGCACCGATTTTCATGCTGTTTTCACCAATGGATAAAGTCTTTCTCGAGGAAGGTTTTAATATATAATTTACAAAGTTACGCGGGCGAAGTCGCGGGCAGCAGCTAGTAGTATATAATACGTAGGTATACACCCAGTATGGAAGTATGGATCTATACCTAGTTACCTACTAATATTATAAAGAGGAAAGATTTGATTGTTTGTTTATTTGTTTGTTTGTTTGTTTGTATAGAATAGGCTCCGAAACTACTGGATCGATTTGAAAAATTCTTTTACCATTAGAAGCCGACATTATCCGTGATGAACATAGGCTACTTTTTACCGCGGGAAAATGCTTCATTCCTACGGGAAAACGGGTAAAAGGACAACGGGTAGTAAGAATTATTCTTCCGTACTTATCTTTTTCACATAACTTCTAAACGGCTGAACCGATTGGGTTGAAATGTTATATGGCTATTTCGATGATTTCCTGGATGATTTAAAAATACAATTGCACCCGGTAGGTGGCGCTGCTGTCGGTATGTCAACTGCTAATTGGCTGGACCGATTGGTTTGACATTTTGTATGTGTACTTCAATGGTTTCACAGATACGAATGTATTTATTTTATAAAGTTACGCGAACGAAGTCGCGTGCAACAGCTAGTATTATATATAGACAATATTTAATGTCATTTTCCAACAGTTAGTGTCTTACAAAATCGAGAAACTATTAAACGGTGCCACTCTCGATACAAGTTTTATGATTTACAGTGCATTTCCCTTTTACAGTTTAAGTGCTTCATATTTTATTTATTACTCAGCCCGGGAGGCATCTCGGGCCCATTTCACGGTGTTATTACGGTATTACAATAACACATAATAATATAATACCATAATACGTACGTACGTACGTTTGCGTTCAAAATCCTTATCTATACTAATATTATAAAGAGGAAAGATTTGATTTGTTTGTTTGTATTGAATAGGCTCCGAAACTAGTGGACCGATTTGAAAAATTCTTTTACCATTAGAAGCCGACATTATCCGTGATGAACATAGGCTACTTTTTACCGCGGGAAAATGCGTCATTGCAACGGGAAATCTAAAATAAAAATAAATACTAGCGGCTTGGCCCGGGAGATAGCGCCGTCTATCCAAATCAGGACTTTTTTTCAACCATCCGGTAATTTTTTATTTTATGATAGATTGACTGAACTACATACATACATACACTTTTACAGATTTATTATTAGTAAGTATTGATGATCCCTAGGGAACAGTACAATGCCTGCCTATTTCACGTTGGACAGAAGTCCAATCTGTAAGGGAATATCTATCCTTTCACTATTAAACGCCACTTGGCTTAGTCAAAGCACCATTATTTTATGATTGAAATTATTTAACCAAGGAGGAAGTTAAATATAATTTCCATTTTCTAATATATATATTGCGTAATAAACAGTTTTATATTTTGTAGTCTCAAGTTGCGTTTCCTGTCTTTATATTATTTGTAACCAGATATTAGAATTTTACGATCATAATTAATATAGAATAAGTATACGCAATTAAAATAAGTTACATCTATACTAATATTATAAAGAGTAAAGATTTGATTGTTTGTTTGTATTGAATAGGCTCCGAAACTAGTGGACCGATTTGAAAAATTCTTTTACCATTAGAAGCCGACATTATCCGTGATGAACATAGGATACTTTTTATGGCGGGAAAATGCTTCATTCCTACGGGAAAACGGGTAAAAGGACAAAGGGTAGTAAGAATTATCCCTCCGTACTTATCTTTTTCACATATAACTTCTAAACGGCTGGACCGATTGGGTTGAAATTTTGTATGTGTATTTCCATGGTTTCACAGACACGAATGTGTTATATTTTATAAAGTTACGCGGACGAAGTCGCGTGCAACAGCTAGTATAGAATAAGTACGTACAATTAAAATAAGTTACATCTTGAATAAAGTGACAAAATAAAGTTTCCTACTTTATTTTTAACTATCTTCTGTACAAGACTTCTTCGGCGATAATACGTAATTATTAAGTCTTAATTTTTCGGAATTTTAAGTCCATTTTGTGTAACTCCATTTTTGAGTTTAAAGTTATTTTCTCTTTATTTTATTAGTATTGATAGTTAACTTTATAATTTAATTATAAAAATTATAATAAGAAAATTTGTAAAAAAAAGAACAAAAAAAATAAGCGATTGCTTTTTGAAAATATTTAATAAATAATGGATTAACATAATATGTGCTGAGAATAATTAATTAAGTAAAAGATATGTGTAAGTATATTTTTCGCTAATATATTTTTTAAATATATCAATAATTTCATTTTAATTTTAACTTTATTGAAGACTAATTTCACTTTTTTTTAAATTACTCGTAATTTATTGAACTCCAATAAAATGTTAGTTAGAAGGCGAACGTATTCGTATTATTTGATTGGTTCAAATCTGCGCAAACTAATAACATAATGATTTGCAGCCTGACTACTGGCCTGCAATCAGCCTTGATCTGAAAACGTACCTTGTGTATGTACAGTCGGCTACGAAAGTCGATTGAAACATTCAAAAGTACAAAACAACTGAACACTCAAAGCGCCATAAGTCGTTGTCACGACTAGAAAACAAACGTACAAGCGATCGTAAAAAGCTTCAGTAAGTAACTAAAGTAAGAAAGTTGAGTGTTCAGTTGTTTTGCACTTTTGAATGTGTTAATCGACTTATGCGGCCGACTGTACATGTACAATCAGACACAGTAAAACACAGCCAACTGGCGCTGGGCCGTGCGCTGTATGAGCGAAACGTGACAAATTGCTTCTCTCGTACACAACACGCCAATTACAACATTTATTTTCTCTTCGGTACAATGAGCTACAAAAGTGTTTTATGAAAATTTTATTTTAACTCAAACTTCTACAAGTTTGAGTTGTTAAAGTTGAGTTAACACTTAAAATAATTTAAAATTAACATCAAAAATTTAATACTAATAATAAATCTCTAAGTGTAGGTATTGTATGTATGTATGAATATTCCTCCATAACTCGTTATTTCTCCATAACTCTTAAACGAATTAACCGATTTTCATGAAACTTGGTAGATAAACATTTAGAAGTACAGGACACAGGATAGGCTACTTTTTAATTTTTAACGCGGACGTAAATTAATATAACTTCAAAGTATTTTAAGTCCTATACACAATGACACCCTATAATTCAAAATGGTAATACTGTATCTATTCTATGTTATTTTGTTTATTTTTTAATGTTAAGGTCGACAGACAGGCTGACGGTGTTTACCGGCTGTCGGTGTTGATGGTAGGCGGCTACCGTCGCCTATAACACAAGCAACGCCATAAGTGCTACAAGTGCGCTGCCGACCATGGAGGGATTAAGGATAAGGGATAAGGGAGGGATGGGGTAATGGGCTTTGGCATCCCTTACTCACTCACCGAAACACAACAGCACATATGCTGTTATTTCACGGTGGTATTCTGTAAGGTGGTGGTTACTGCCGCCAGACGGGCTGCCCAAATGACTGAATTTGTTGTATTGAATTGTTGAATTGAATTACAAATGAATTTGTTGTAGGATTAATGTTAAAATAAAATAAAATAAATAAATAAAGAAATTGGGACCGTTATTAATTAGGCTCAAAAACGTAAGAAAAAGGAGTTATGAAGCCGACTGTATCCATTGGTACGAACGTTATGATTTTGAAGAAGGACTTTGCAGACAACATAATTGTTGAGGTTTGTTGAATTGTTGCGCCTGGGTTTTGTATGTTTGTTGTTGTAAGACGATAATAGATAGCATTTTGTATTTGATTTACGACGTTAAGACGATTAATTTAAGTGTTGCTTTATATTAACAAACGTCATTTAAAATAACTGGTTCGTTTTATGACTTATTAAGGTTATAAGATAGTTGTCCAATTCGTACAGAATATTACCTTCGAAAATAGATACAAGAGTTTTTTCTTTAGTTGCAATTTATACATACTTCTATACTAATATTATAAAGAGGAAAGATTTGATTGTTTGTTTGTATAGAATAGGCTCCGAAACTACTGGACCGATTTGAAAAATTCTTTTACCATTAGAAGCCGACATTATCCGTGATGAACATAGTCTACTTTTTACCGCGGGAAAATGCTTCATTCCTACGGGAAATCTAAAATAAAAGTAAATACTAGCGGCTTGGCCCGGGAGATAGCGCCATCTATCCAAAATACGGTAGATGGCGTTTTATACTTTTCAACGCGGACGAAGTCGCGAGCACCAGCTAGTATATTATAAAGAGAGAAGTATTTTTGTATTTTTGTATGTTTATTTTATACTAGCGACCGGCCCCGGGTTCGCCCCGCACTTTTTGAATGAAGTGTTAGGCACTTATAGTAATTATGGGAAAATACAATAAACACGTCTGTGTCACGTTCCGTGAGCGACACCCTCAGTGATGTTTGATTGTATGAAATAAGCTCCATCTACCCGATTCAGTAAGTACTTGTTGGTTCATAATAAGCTTAACCTAGTCAATAGTTTATTAAGATGTTAACAGATGGCGTAGTTTTATCTCCTCACGTACAGTCCGACTGACACTTTTTTCTCCAAATTATTCACATAAACTTTCCGCGTTTATCGCTCTTTCCATTAGTGAAAACTGTATCAAAATCAGTTTTTTATACAGTTTCCTTTTTATTATTGTATAATTTTTTTATTATTTTTATTCCTTTTATATTATTTTTATTATTGCTTCCTTTTTATTTACAGATTTAGTTATAAGGAAAAATGTATTGCATATAATAATGATGTACAAGTACCTACATAGTACCTAATATGTTGTTCGGAATTTTTTATCTTGACTACACTTAATTTCTATACCCTCTTGACTAAGTAATTATCTAACTTTTTAATGTTATACGCCGTTACTGTCACGTACAGTTAGAAACCGATCGACAGATTTAGATAATACAACAGCCAATGGGTCCATTATTTGACCATTCACGAGGTGTTGTGCGAGTGGTAGCACGTACTTCGTAGAAAAGTAGGTTCAATGAAATATGTCTTGTGAGACGCGGTGTGTTTTATAAGTCAATACATTAAATACTAGTGACTCGCTCCCGGCTTCGCCCGGGATGCAATTTTTTTATATACACAAACATTCCTCTTTTATCCCTCTTTCCATATGTGAAAACCCAATCAAAATCTGATTGGTTTAGAAGTAGTTAGAGAGAAACATAAAACGGCGGATTTTAATGAAAAAGAAATGGTTCATTTTTCAGCGACTTGATTGCAAAAATCATTTTTTTTTATTTAAAAATAGAAATGCTTCATTCCTACGGGAAATCTAAAATAAAAGTAAATACTACCGGCTTGGCCCGGGAGATAGCGCCATCTATCCAAAATACGGTAGATGGCGTTTTATACTTTTCTACGCGGACGAAGTCGCAGGCGCCAGCTAGTATAAAATAAATTTATTAAATTTACCTCATAAAAATAGAACTGTGGTTTCGCTACACATATTTTTTTCTGTGACGAATCAACAATGTGGCAAAACAACAACAAGCCATTGAACCATAATTATGAGACGTGACATAAATATTGTAAAGTCAACTCACCTAATAAACTCAAACTCGCTATCCAGCTGGCTTGCTGATCCGTTATACTGAAGGCTCCGTTCATCCTGGTTTCCTGCATGGACGCTATAGCCGGCGACATGTATCCCTTGCTGAGACCCGCAGAAAACGGACCCAGGGAGACAGCGAGGGCAGCAAGGATCTGCACGAGAAATACCACATAAGTAGGTCTAACAAGCTTATCCTTACTAATATTATAAATGTGAATGTGTGAGTTTTTGAAGTGAAAACTTCTATAGCGTTATACGACTTTGGCTAGGGAAAAATGTATGGGTTCGCGTCAGCAACATGCCAATGCTCACGGTTATCCGCGCGCAGCTCTACGTACGCGATCATCCACGCCAACACATTGCATATGTGTACGTTGGACGCTCAGTTTTAAGTTTTCACTTCTATCGGCAGTCCTCATGACTGCCTCCATTGTTTTTTGTTTGTTTGTTTGTTACGCTTTCACGCAAAAACTACAGAAACGGTCGCCATGAAATTTTGCGTATACGTTGTCTGGGACACCAGAAAGGACATAGGGTACCTTTTATCCAGAAAAAAGTACTGTTCCCGAGGGGATCGTATAAAGTAAAATATATTACTAGCTAAAGCAACAATGCATCAATCGTTATATTGCTTTCAAAGATGACGAAAAGGGTCATCTAAAAATGTCCCATCATTCAACATTCATCGTACAACGCGGACGAAGTCGCGGGCACCAGATAGTATTAATATGTGTATTGAAGCATATTATTATTGTAGCCTGTAACGCGTAACGTGTGACATGGGACATTTGATTTTAGTCTCACTTAAAGAAATCTTATTTCTATTGAGCCCAAACACGCTAAGTGTATCTGCTGTAAGTTGCTCTACTTGGTGCTGCAGCATCAGGTCAAGGTTACAACGTCACGGATATACTACCGAAGTAACTAAGTAGTTCTTTGGTATGTAACAACGACTTTAAAAAAAATCCTAGTAAAAAATGAAGCGCATGTAACACGAAAATGTAATAAAAAAGTGTAAACGACATTTGAAAAAGTACAATAAGAAAAAAAAATACATGTCGCGTACAGGTCTCACAAAAGATATATTGCCGGTACACGCTAGTAAAAGGTGTACTTTAGTACACAGTATATGTTCCGAAAATCGATCGCTCAAACACCATGTACTCGTAGGTACCCGGCGAGTGTGAATGGGGGATAGTGTTGTGAATCACCCGAATTTATCGATATAAGTAAACTAGCATCGACTATACAATTATTTGAACGCAATGGGCTTTTTTCATAACATTTTCTTGAACATGTATGTTTTCGTGTTGTATGGCATGTATTGTACATTAAATTAATATGAATATATTATACATATATTATATCATAAGAAAGACAAAAATAGGTATGTATTTATAAAGAAGCCAATTGAAATCTAATTAATTAATTAATTTTGTAATAAAAAAATATTTCAAAAAAATAAAAAATATTTAGACCTTTGCAATGTGCAATGAAGAAATTAAAAAAAACTAGCCAAGAAGGAATAGAGAAAGAAATAGAAAAATAGATAAAAGGTCCTATGCTATATCCCTTACAACGAGTTTGCAAAATTTTATGACGATCTATCAAGTTAAGGCATTAAAGCGTAACACTACAAACAAACAAATTTACTTTCGCACTTATAATATTATTATTTAGGATTTTTATTATAATTACAACAAATAATTTGATTAGAGACAATATTTACTGTAAAAATATCACTTTATTCAAATATTAGCATTGCAAAATGCCACGATCACAAGCATTTTTTAATGCATAGAAATCATAGTTTCCATGAGAATCTATTAAAAATTACAATTAATATTTATAATCACAGTTAAGTTATATTTTAATTTTAACAAAATACAATAAGTGGAGTACTTATACAATGTTATAAAAGATTGTTTAAGTGTATGGATTTTTGTATACTGTGTTGGCTTTCTAATAAATGAAATAAATAAATAAATAAATTTGTCGACAGTCGATAAAAAATAAATGATCTCACGTTCGCATCACTAATCACTTTATCTGAACGCGTCCGCTAGATTGTATAGAGCATTTCGGCGGGGTTAACGACCGACACACTGCCACATATTACTATTACAAATTGTTATGTAAAAATCAGCCCTATTCGAATGCAGTTAGAATGGGAGACTAGTGTTTATTTTTTTCTACGAATACAAAGCTCAATGACATCATTTTCCATTGTGCAGATAATGTGATGTGACGGATTGTGAAACATTACGCTAATTGATTGTAAGAGTAATTTTTTGTTTGATTAATTATAATTTAATTATGTTTTCTGCTACTAATAAAGAGATATACTCGTGTAACTTAAAAAAATAATAACAGATAAATCCTGTTGCGAATAAATATCTGAAACTTTAGGTACAGAGGTTACCCAACAAGGAGATTTTAGGTTTACCAACAGAATGTATCAAAAATAATTTGAGAACTCGACAATAATTATTAATATTCATTATATATTTTTTGGTACGACCAAAAAAACTACAAAAAACGAGTCTTGTTAATAAAACACATACAATTAACTAGATGGTGCCCGCGACTTCGTCCGCATTCTCTATAAATGGACTAAGTATATCCAAAACAAAAATAATTTCTCAATTCGAACCAATAGTTTCTGAGATATAGTTTCAGTTTTATATATTGGTATTAGATTTGTAGTTCTAATAAAAGTGCAAAGTGAAATCTAAGCAATTAAGGTAATATATAATTTCACATATATGAGGCTCAAAATTCAGTGAAAACTTTGAATTCACTTTCATTGCTTTCACAATTAACCTCTGAACTGTCAATAAAGAGAACTATCTTTATTGACAGACAGACAGTTTAATAATAAATCTGTAAGGTTTGGTCATGGAATAAATTATTGTTTTGAGAGATATCGTGTTTATATAGATAGGCTCTATATATGATACTGAAATTAAATTGACTATACGTAGTCTATACTAATATTATAAAGAGGAATGATTTGATTGTTTGTTTGTTTGTATAGAATAGGCTCCGAAACTACTGGACCGATTTGAAAAATTCTTTTACCATTAGGAGCCGACATTATTTGTGACATAGGATACTTTTTACCGCGGGAAAATGCTTCATTCCTACGGGAAATCTAAAATAAAAGTAAATACTAGCAGCTTGGTCCGGGATACACTTGACAGCGCCGTCTATCCAGAATCATGTGAAGCGACTAACATGACAACTGCTTGGTTATATTTTTAGCGATCCGCTCCACGGTAGATGGCGTTTTATACTTTTCAACGCGGACGAAGTCGCGGGCAAAAGCTAAGTAGTATATAGAAAAAATTACCTGTCTCCTATAACTGTTTCTTCCATCGCTGGGCCTCATCATCATGATCCTCGTTTCGGGAGAAATGTTCGTCATTTTAACACTCAACACTGTTTTATCACACATTAAGCACTAGTGTAGTTCAATAAATTCGATCAACAAAATGTCGTTTCACGTGCGTTCACTCATTTTCGTTTTTGAATCTGTAACAATAGAAAAACAATTTGAATTATACATTTAAGATGGCGCTGGACGAGCGTGGGAACTCAGTAATAGGTATTTGGGAGATATTGTTGTCTCAACTTACTGTAATGCTAATAATCTAAGACAGAATGCGAACCAACACATTCGCGCACATATTCAACTAGCGAAACATGCGCCAGCTATTCCAATATTTTAGAAAAACCTTTATAGATGGTAACTATTGACACACCAATTTTTAATGTACACTATAGCTAGGATGTTTCCATTGGAAAACATTATTGGCTTTCAATCAATAATTACGAGATCTCAACCAGCGAAAATTCACATTGCGAAAATTGTCACCAATTTCTGCACATTTTAAAAATTAATTGTACTAGATATAAAATAAATTTCAGTTTTTTGTTTCGATGCAAACCTTCATATTATGTCTCAGAAAAGTCATGTTTTTTCATGTGTTACTACGACCAATAACTCATGAGTAATCATGGAATTACGTAGTATGGAATTGGTAAGCCGCTCAAGTTGAAAAGTGGCCTCTTAAGTTGTGGGACGAATGCTCGGTTGGCGACATTGTAAACGCAGATTCAAATCCCGGTCAGGTTTGAGTCTGAATTCATCATAATCATGTCGATCCTTCTGGCTCAGTGCAAAGCGGATGGTTTTGCGCGAATGCATGATCGAGTTTTTTTTAACAATGTTATAAATAATAAACACGAGTGAAAAACATGTCAGTATATCATATGAAACTATTCTCCACACAATAGCGCAGTTGGTTTTCTTCTAAGACTTTTTACATTCATTGAATAATACCAAATCTCTGGAGCTTGATGTAAAAGGTTACTTTTCGTGTACACTCGTTTAAATTGGTTTTTAGAAGACTACTGAATTTGCGAATATTTTCTGAGGCACGGCCTTAAATGTCCAATATAATTTGTTAGCGGAGTTTTATGGACTGCATAAAATTATAAGAGACGAGGGGCTTAAGTTTAAAATTCATATTCAATTTAGGAGAAGAAATACAGAGCAGTAACTAGGTCAAAAATATTTCACTTTTATTTTTTTATCTACGTACATACAAGAGTTGTTTTTTACATATAAAAATTCAAGGTACGTTGAAAATTTTGCATACACGTTGTCAGGAACATAAAATAGGACATAACATGTCTAAGGACTAGGCTCTCATCTAGAAAAAAAATAGTGCTCCCGAGGGATCTTGTAAAATTTAAAAATTCAATGTCAAAAAGCACACCTAAGAATAATTTTTATAATTTATTTATAATATTATGTACTGACTTATATTTTTATTTATTTTTTATATTTATTGTCTTTATGTAATAAAAAAAAATCAATTAAGAAAAGAAAATAAATATATAAATAATTCAAAAAATATTTTCATAATATTTCATAAAAAAAAAAAAATTACTTACAAAAAAACTTATTTTTAACAATAAAGGCACTTAGTAACCAACAGAGAATTCCATGTTCACTTCACATTCTTAACCATAAACTAACTGTCAATGTTCTTAACAAAATAGTTTAGCATTGAGATATATTATTTATTATTAGTATTGATAACTAATACGTTTTCCATGGGCTGAAGCAAAGACGTTACTGAGATGACATCAACGCACTACACACGACACGACAATCAATTGTCTTCTAGACAATGACCTACAAGAGAAAAACAATGATCCCATTTTCAGAAAAGGAAATGGGTTATGTAGGTATAGGTGAATTATTATATTAAGGTTTGAATGCGACACTTGTGGGGGCAATCGGCGCAAGTGTACAATTGCGCACAAAATTGCTAAGAAAAATGTCATTTTTCTTTCTTATTTAGTAATTTTTCACCTCACTGACTTAACATTACAGGCAGTGTTGATATTCCTTCCATAAAATCACCGTGCGATGTCGAAGGACAACGTTTTTTTAGGCATTTATTCACCATGACGTATTTACTAATACGATAAAACAATCTGTACGCAACAGTACCCAAGAGACTCGAGACGCGCGAACGAAGTGCGGGAGCACACCGACGCGTACCCGCCCCTCACTTTCCTCTGCCCCCTCAAAGACCTAAAAATAGGATTCTGCGCACATTTGCCGAGAAGTCTTTATTCGCTGCACGACCTATACTTTTAGGGCCTCTTTCAACAACTACAAAACAAATAAAGTGTTGATTAGCTTTTACAAGTAATTTTATGTTTTATTAAATTAGGTACTAGCTGACGCCCGCGACTTCGTCCGCGTTAAAAAAGATAAAAATTAGCCTATCACGTGTCCCGTACTTCTAAATTTTTATCTACCAAGTTTCATGAAAATCGGTTAATTCGTTTAAGAGTTATGGAGGAACATACATACATACAGAAAAAAATTGTAAAAATGGTAAATTTAGTTTCAGTATCATGTATAGAGCCTATATACACGATATTTCTGAAACCAAAGTAAATTACTCCATGACCCCTACAGATTTATTATTATTATTGATTGATGTGCTTCTATCTATAATTAATGAAAAAGAAAGAAAATTTTGAAACTAAATTTAGTTGTTTTATTATATATAGGGTACCTATATTTAATTATATTTAGTTTTACATTTATATACGGTATCAATATTTCATGTCAAAATTTTATTCATGTTAGTATTAATTAGTATCGATTAAATTATGCACTCAGTTTAGTTAGCATTATTCTCTTTTTAATGTTTGAGACTTTTATCGTACGAACAAAGGTACTTCTCTTCTTCTTTTAATGTCTTGGCTCCAACAGATCTTCTCCGATGATTTTGCCAGTGTCATTAGTAAAAATAGCAAGCCTTTTTTAAAATAAAAAAGGCAAAATTGAAATTAAAAATCAATAAAACTTTTTTAACAAAAAATAAAACCGCCGAAAAAACTGAAAAGCATAAAATAATCTTATCATTTTACCTAAGTAATTTTGAGTCGCCGCCGCGCATTACTCTTTACGTAATGTTTGCTTGTTTGGCGCCGACTCAAAATTACTTAGGTAAAATAATAAGATTATTTTTAATGCTTTACAGTTTTTTCGGCGGTTTTATTTTTTGTTAAAAAAGTTTTATTTTATAGTATTTTGTGGCTATAATCTAATATTTACTACATGCTTAATTTTTAATTCCCCCCCCCCCCCATTTTCCCACCCTTAGGGTAGGAATTTTTTTTCCAAATTTATACGAGACCAACTTCGAGGTATACCCTATCCATTAAAAGAAGAATTATCAAAATGGGACTACTCTGTAAAAAGTTATGCGTGGTTATACGCTACAATCGGTGAGTGAACAATCAATCATCCCCTATTTTCCTACAATTAGGGTTGGAATTTTTTTCCTAAATTAAAATCGGACCCCCTTGGGGGTGCACCCTTTCAAATAAAAAAAGAATTTTCAAAATCGGACCACCCTGTCAAAAGTTATGCGTGATCATACATAAAAAATAAAATATATATATATACGCGTCGAATTGTGTACCTCCTCCGTTTTTGTTTTGTCGTTTTGGTCGGTCAAAAATAGTAGATCCCGAGACTAGTCAGTCAAGTCAAAGTCAAAAGTCAAGTCTATAATTTTTCTTAGTTTTCCAAAACGTCCGTCAAGTCCAAAGCAGTCAGGTCAAGTCCCAAACAAAGGTAAGTATATCAGCTCCATTATCCCCGCAGTGACCGGTGACTTTGAATGACGGTTAGCCTACTTGACAGATGGTGAAAGAGGCCCTAAAAGAATTTGTTTACATACCATATATAAGATTAAATGACGTCGTTTTGGTAAAGACATTTCAAAATTTCCGCATTCAATACTAAAATGAACTATAAAATTCCTATTTGGTGTATTTCAACTCAGCATAACAATAAAATGCGCCTCTTTATGTCTCTCTTAAACTTGACAAAGTTATTCTGATTTTATTAAAAGTGTGTGGCAAACATTCAACTCAAGTGACGTCAATCAGAGAACTACATAGAAATAAATCCATCCTAATTAAAATGTTTAAACTAGCCGCTGCCCGCGACTTCGCCCGCGTGACTTTGTAAATTATAATGCATTCATGTCTGTGAAACCATGGAAATACACATACTAAATTTCAACCAAATAGGTCAAGCCGTTTAGTAGTTGACATACCGATAGCAGCGCCACCTACCGGGTCCAATTGTATTTTTAAATCATCCAGGAAACCATCGAAATAGCCATATAAAATTTCAACCCAAACAAACACACAATCAAATCTTTCCTCTTTATAATATTAGTATAGATAGTATACATTTGGATGTTTATTTGGACAAAGAAACATGTGAAAACAAGATACCAGACAAGCAAATCAAAGTAGCTAGACAATACGTGGACGTTTCCTCAAAGCAAAAAAAATATGATCAAAGCAAGTAACTGGGGCAATATTAAGAGGCAGTTACAAGTAAAATCTATTTATTACAACAATATTAACTTTTTCAAAGGAAAAGTATAAGTTCCAAAAAGAGCTCATTAGTATTTTAGTGCCCGTAAAATAGATCGGGCGTGTCATGTGTCTATTGTGACGAAAAAAATATTCTAAAAATAAATTCGTGTCACAGTATAAAACAGGTGGTCAGTAAAGATACTCCAAATAATGCACCTTGTCACCAATAAATGTCAATAAACGATGTTTAAACGTCTAAGGGCCTCTTTCACCATTTGTCAAATAGGCTAACCGCCATTTAAAGTCACCGGTTGTTTGTATGGTAAAAGTGCCAAACATTAAAAAGAAAATAATTTAAAAAAAAATGGAGGCAGTCATGAAGACTGCCGACAGAAGTGAAAACTTAAAGCATCCAACGCACAGACAGCTACACAGCTAACACAGATGTGTTAGCGCGTATGTATTACAAGTCACAATTTAAATTAAATATTTTGACATAAAATATAAAATTGAAATGAATATCATGTCGTGTGTGACATAGAAATTGTTTAGAAAGAATCATCAAATAATGTTGTAACCCTAAATATAAATTAATTTGATTCTGATATCATTCAGTTACTGCTATGTGTGATCTCCTTCTAACTTTAAATTCAATTTGAAATTCAAATTTCAATGGTATTACCTATTTTGAACAACCCTGAGACCCAATGTTATATAAGAGTTGCGGCTCTGTTATCTTTCTTCTTTATACTATGGCCGCTTGTGCCAAATCTCTAATAGGACAGTTTAAAAATAAAACTGTAACTAGTTCTATTTTAAATATCAAAGTGCGTCGACTTATTGTCGTATAACGAAACAGATTATTCGTTTGTTGACATCGATTGCGAATGTTACGTAGGAGGTAAAGATTGCCTACTTAACAACGTGTTGACTGTGGAGGAAGCCGTCGAAAAATAAATTGCTCAGTTAATTGGTATCTTATATATTACCTACTGTCTGAAACTTCGCTGTGATTCATTTTTTTTCCGTTTCTGTTGTAACTTTGAAATAAAAAGTATGGAAAAACACTCTTCAATAGAAGAATTTAATAAAAATACAGCTTTGTATAAAAATTTCAAGTTAATCCGATAATTTTCGAGTTTTGTTGACAGAAACATACGGAAGCTACCTTTTTTAAATCTATACTAACATTATAAAGAGGAAAGATTTGATTGTTTGTTTGTATAGAATAGGCTCCGAAACTACTGGACCGATTTTAAAAATTCTTTTACCATTAGAAGCAGACATTATCTGTGATGAACATAGGCTACTTTTTACCGCGGGAAAATGCTTCATTCCTACGGGAAATCTAAAATAAAAGTAAATACTAGAGGCTTGGCCCGGGAGATAGCGCCATCTCTCCAAAATACGGTAGATGGCGTTTTATACTTTTCTACGCGGACGAAGTCGCGAACACCAGCTAGTAAAATACATATGTAGATATACGTAAGATACAAGGTAATACAGTCGGGGTAACAAAAAGTTTACATTGAAGTCGACATTTGCAAGCACCAGGCCAATTTATCAGTCATGTCACAATTTTATTTCATAGTTCTATCAGTTTTCTGCTCAGTTTTAAAAGTACGATTTGATAAAGTAAGAAATTTGAAAATTGACGAAGGTTTTCATACTTTACATAGATATAATATAAAATATATAGATATTCATACATTTATAATGGACTAGCTTGTGCCTGCGACTTCGTCCGCGTTGAAAAGTATAAAACGCCATCTAAAAATATCACCAAGCAGTTGTCATGTTAGTCGCTTCACTTGTTTTTGGATAGATGGCGCTATCTCCCGGGCCAAGCCGCTAGTATTTACTTTTATTTTAGATTTCCCGCGATAAAAAGTAGCCTATGTTCATCACAGATAATGTCGGCTTCTAATGGTAAAAGAATTTTTCAAATCGGTCCAGTACTTTCGGAGCATATTCTATACAAACAAACAAATCTTTTCTCTTTATAATATTTGTACAGACTAGTTTGTACCTGTGACTTCGTCCGCGTTGAAAATGAAAAGTTAATAAGTATCTTGAGTTGAATATCTTTCAAATTATATTTGTTAAGTTATTTCTGGCGACATCTACATAATCTAGTTGACGTTTTCTATTAACGAAATATGCATGAAAAAGTTAGTATGAAATCTGTGCTAGCTTATTTTCCTTAACATATAAATATGTTTCTAAAACTCCTGCGTTTTCGTTTCATGAAATGCGCTGACAGAATGTTTATGTTTGAATGTGTTTAAATTTAGTTTCTAATGTTCAGTTGGTCTATTCAAAACAATATGCAGCCTTGAATGCGGCCGAGTGTTCGGAAATAATTCACTATAACCATTGACCTGGATAAGTATGGTAACACTTGCTGACCACTGAATGCTATGTAAAGAAAGACAAATACGAATGTAGATAGATAAAAGTCACTCAAAATGTAAGTCCCCTCTAAAACGGGTATAAAAATACTAAACAAAAAATAAACCGACTCCAAACAGTCTCATGGTCTTTTCTCATGGATGCCATTGTCAGAACTGGACCAAATTGAAATGGGACCACACGAGAAGTACCAGATTTCAAATAAAAAAGGAATCATCAAAATCGTTTCACCCAGTCGAAAGTTATGAGGTAACAAATATAAAAAAAATACAGTCGAATTGAGACCTCCTCCTTTTTTGGAAGTCGGTTGAAAAAATAGCGCGATGGGAGCGAACAGCCCTACACTTTATTTTTTGTATAGTTTATAATATAGGGTAAAATGACCTAATGTTGGCAAGTCTCCAATTTATTGGCACCCTAAACTTTTCACTAAAAAATAAGAAACTATTCCATAAACTGTATTCCCACAAAAAATAAATAAATCTTAGGTTCATGATCTTTATGAATTGTTAACACTAAACAGTCAAATGATTTAAACATTGTCAAATTTTATTTGAGTTGAACAATGAACAAATAGGTCGAAAGGTGCCAATAAATTATCGTATTTCTTAAAGTGCCAATAATTGGGTATTTTACCCTGATATATATTTTTTTTTTCTTTCATATCTATAGATGAAGTCCACGCTAAAAAAGTCACAGACATAAGCTAGATTTTACTGTATATTTGTATAAAGCTGTCAACATTGTAACATATCATAATTTATTACAATAAATCAAGCTTTTGAAGTGGATAACAATGTTTAATATTGAATGCGTCACTGCAAATTCAAAATAATTATTATACTTACTAATAATAAATAGTGATGCAAACAATAATGTTTGACCACGAAATATAAATACATGTTTACTATGAATAATAATGTTTTATTGGAAACAATCTATTTTATGTCTAATCCATACTTTAATCCTTACTAATATTATAAATGCGAAAGTAACTCTGTCTGTCTGTCTCGCTTTCACGCCAAAACTACTGAACCGATCACCATGAAATTTCGCATACACGTTGTCTGGGATACCAGAAAGGACATAGGATACTTTTTATCCAGGAAAAAAGTAATGTTCCCCAGGGATTACCTAAAATATAAAACTGTAACTAACGCCTGGCCAATGTGTTATGGCAACAAGTTGTCAAGCGTTGTAATTGCTTTTATATTTTTAAATTATCATCGCGTACGAAGTCGCGGGCACCAACTAGTATTCAATAATCCATACTTACTTACTAATATTATAAATATGAATGTAACTCTGTCTCTGTCTGTCTGTTCGCGATAAACTCAAAAACTACTGCACCGATTTTCATGCTGTTCTCACCAATGGATAGAGTGGTTCTCGACGAAGGTTTTAGTATATAATTTACAAAGTTAAGCGGGCGAAGTCGCGGGCAGCAGCTAGTTACAAATAAAATAAAAAATAACGCTTGGCCAAATTGTTATCGAGATAAGGGGTCAAGTGTTATATTGCTTTACTAGCTGGCGCCAGCGACTTCGTCCGCGTTGAAAAAGAAAAAATTAGCCTATCCTGTGTCCTGTACGTCTAAATATTTATCTATCAAGTTTCATGAAAATCGGTTATTTCATTTAAGAGTTATGGAGGAACATACAATACATACATACATACATATATACAATGTACAATACCTACACTTACAGATTTACTTATTATTAGAATTGTTGATGATTGATATTTATATTATTTATTTTTCAACGCGGACGAAGTCTCGGGCACTAACTAAATAAGTAATAAATAAAAAATTGAATTTAACACTTTAGGTATAGTAAAATATAAATAGAAAGCTGCTATAGTACTATAGTTTTAACAATACCAATAACATATAGTCAGTAATTGTACAGTCGGGGTGAGAAAAGGTTCGTCACCTTTAAAGCGACATTAATTTGCTTGCACCATAAAAAAATCATTTCAAACGTCTGTCAGTTTTCTGCTTATTGCTTTAGTTTTACTAAGAGATACTAAGAGTCTACGATTTTGATAAAGGATTGAATTTGAAAACTGACGAAAGTTTTCGTGCCCCCACTTTACTATCTAGCTACACATAATGAATAAGTAATGTAATAAAGAAGATTGTCGTAAAGTTTCACTGATATCCTTAACAATTTCTTTTTTAATTTAAGAGTAAAATTTAATAACTTAAAATCGGTGTCTTAATAAGAGCACTTAAGTGGAACGAATTGAAAACAAGTTTAGGTTGTAATTTTTAAAAAAAAGAACGTAGGAAGGCTTCACTTTGATCTTAATAACCGCAAAAGTTGCAAATTACCCACGTATCGACAGTTTGCATCAGAGTTGAGGACCTTTACACGTAACGGAACGAAGGGTGCGTTGAGTGCAAAATATTTAAAGACCACTCCGTTAAATTTAACTAACACAGTGACAGCATTTAACGTTACGTTACGTTACGCCATTTAGAACACCGCTATAAAGGATACTTTAGAATTTTTTGGTCCTTATAAGGACTAAAACGAAGGCAGTCATGAGGACTGCCGACAGAAGTGAACCGACTCTTGTAGAATTGCGCACAATATACAGCTCGCTCATTCCCTGGCTCCCATCCCCGCATCGCTATACCTCACATTTTTGAAGGGAAAACTTCTATAGCCGCGTTATACGACTTTGGGTAGGGAAAAAATGTATCGGTTCGCGTCAGCAACATGCTAATGCTCACAGTTATGCGCGCGCAGTCTATGTACGCGATCGCGCCAACACATTGATACCCGATTGTATGTGTGCGTTAGACACTCAGTTTTAAGTTTTCATTTCTGTCGGCAGTCCTCATGGCTGCCTCTGTTTTTTGTTTCAGTGATAACGATATTAATAAGTAATAGGTAATTGTAAGTGTTATTATAGAATTTATTTCGGTTATCAATACTAATAATAAATCTGTAAGGGTTGGTCATGGAGTAAGTAGTTACTTTGTTTTCAGAAATATCGTGTTTATAGCCTCTATACATGATACTAAAACTAAATTGACGATTTTTAGAATTTTTTTCTGTATGTATGTATGTTCCTCCATAACGCCTAAACAAATTTACTAATTTTCGTGAAACTTGTTAGATAAACATTTAGACGTACAGGACACAGGATAGATTACTTTTTTCTTTTTCAACGCGGACGAAGTCGAGGGCGCTAGTAGTTATAAAAATCCGCATGTCGTTGCATATAAAAATACCTTGTTAATCATCGTCTCATTACCAACGGACGATCGATCGATCGATCGCTGCGTAATGAGACAGCCGCCTCATATATTATTACCATTTTTATAACACTCAACCGTAGCATTTTGCGTGAATTTATAAATATTTTTTAATATTGGCAGACGGACTGACGCTCGACTTGATTGTAGGTAGTTAAGTTGCCTACTTATTAGCACAAGTAAAGCCTACTAGCATTCTAGGGTCTATGAAACTTTGTTTTTAAATTTTATACTACTGGTTCGAATTAAAAAGAATAATGTTGGATAGTCCATTCAACAGGAGAGGCTAGGCTATAGAGAAAGCGGACAAAGTCGCGGGCTCCAGCTAGTAATATTATAAAGCGAAGATTCATATTTTTGTATCTGTATGTATTTTTGTATGTCAGATTTAAAAAAGTTTTTCACTTATACAAAGCTACATTATCAACGAGTAGCATAAGCTATCTATACTAATATTATAAAGAGGAAAGATTTGATTGTTTGTTTGTATAGAATAGGCTCCGAAACTAGTGGACCGATTTGAAAAATTCTTTTACCATTAGAAGCCGACATTATCCGTGATGAACATAGGCTACTTTTTACCGAGGGAAAATGCTTCATTCCTACGGGAAAACGGGTAATAGGACAACGGGTAGTACTTTATAAAGTTACACGGACATAGTCGCGTGTAACAGCTAGTATTTTATATGTTTTATATTTTATAACACGCATCAAATCGATGTACGAAATGTAGCGGAACATTATTTATGTACCAGTGAACATTAGGTAAAGTATGATAATTATATTAAGTATAGAGCAAATAAAATTGTCATGACTTATTAATTTGCAATTTTTAAAAGTAAACCTCTCAATACAAAACATTTATAAAGTCAATGGGATTTTTCCATAGATTGACTTTAATAAAATTAACACATCAACATGTTTAATAATATGTAAAGTCGGGGTACGAAAACCTTCGTCAGTTTTCAAATTCATTACTTTATCAAAATCGTAGACGCTTTTAAAACTAAGGCACCAAGCAGAACACTGACAGAAGTTTGAAATGAAATTTTGACATGACTAAGGTGACGAACTTTTTCTTACCCCGACTGTACTTCAATAGTTTATTATTATAGTTTAAGGTTCAATTTTTATTACAACGTATTTTACAAAACACGCTATGCCCCTCTCTCGACTTTCATTATTTCTTCACTTTCAATATAATTCGCTCCTTAAAAACTAAAGGGCCACAAATCAAAATTACACTTTTTACAGGAGAGCTAATCGTAAAAAATAAATTATTTTTTGTCTATTTTTTCATATTTTTAAGTAGCATTAAATGTTTTAAGTACTTTTATAATAAACTGAATACTAGAAGAGATATAAGCATATAAGTTACTTTTGTATATATAAAAAATTATCAAAATATACTAAATATGGAATAAAACAGACATAAGTCTTTTTGCAATAAAATTTTTTGTAATAAAATTTTTTTGGATTTTTTGTTTTATGGCCCTTTAGTTTTTAAGGAGCGAATATTGACTGAAAACATAAGACTTAACATACGACAGTAAATTTGTTGCGCGTCCGCGACGAATTCGCTGCGCGCCCGTTCTGTCCCAAATCCACTCGCAAACCGCTGGCTAGTGTGATAAGGCTCTTAATAATAGTATACACACAGGTAGACAATGTAGCAAAATGCAACCGCTGTGCAAAGTGTCACATCGTATAACCGCAGACGTTGCGTTTTGACGCGAAGAAAGCCCGGTTGCATTTAATACCCCGACAAGTGTTAGGTTACACTTATAAATAGCAAACTTAACATTATAACATCAACTACTTGGTTGCAGTCAAAGTGCGAATTTAGAATAATAATCAAAATCTTCTATTCTATATACATAAAATTATCTATGTATACCTACTAATATTGTGAAGAGGAAAGATTTGATTGTTTGTTTGAATAGGCTCCGAAACTTGGTTCGATTTAAAAAAATAATTTCACCTATAGAAAGCTACGTTATCTTAGATTTCCCGTAGGACTGAAGCATTTTCCCGCGGTAAAAAGTAGCCTATGTTCATCACGGATAATGTCTGCTTCTAATGGTAAAATAATTTTTCAAATCGGTCCAGCAGTTTCGGAGCCTATTACAAACAAACAAACAATCAAATCTTTCCTCTTTATAATATTAGTAAGTATAGATAGATAATCTCCTTGTGTTTGTTTAAACTTTATCTATCTAATAAAATACGAGCATTTCCTCGTCATAAACAAGTATATTAAATAACAGGGAAAGTAGGAAGTCTGGTAGCAGCTTAAAAGTGACAATTTTATAGCAAGAAATACCAGCGAACCACGGATATTATTGATCCCAACGTATTGGGTTTCGGAATTCCGCATTTGGTCTTTAATTACATGTAAATTACTATTTTTTGTACTCATTAAGCAAGGTCTAGATATTATTATAATACTAACTAGTGCCCGCGACTTTGTCCGCATTGAAAAAGAAAATATTATATGAGTAATAACGCCTGACATCGTTTTCGCTGTGACGACCAATCTGTACTCTGTACTAATATTATAAAGAGGAAAGATTTGATTGTTTGTTTGTTTGTATTGAATAGGCTCCGAAACTACTGGACCGATATGGAAAATTCTTTTACCATTAGAAGCCGACATTATCCGTGATGAACATAGGCTACTTTTTACCGCGGTAAAATGCTTCATTCCTACAGGAAAACGGGTAATAGGACAACGGGTAGTAAGAATTATCCTTCCGTACTTATCTTTTTCACATAAAACTTCTAAACGGTTCAACCTATTACTTCTAACTTTTGGGTTGGAATTTTATATGTCTATTTCGATGGTTTCCTGTATGATTTAAAAATACAATTGGACCCGGTAGGTGGCGCTGCTGTCGGTATGTCAATTACTAAACGGCTCGACCGATTGGGCTGAAATTTTGTATGTGTATTTCCATTATATGGTTTGACAGACACGAATGTATTATATTTTATAAAGTTACGCGGACGAAGTCGCGAGCACCAGCTAGTTCTCTATATTTTTAGACGATCACTCTTGAACAGTACTTTTTTCTGGATGAAAGGCTTACTTCTTTATGACAACATGTATGCAAATTTTCATGATTATCGATGAGTAATCTCGGTTGAGAATTCATCATCAATCAATACTAATAAGAAATCTGTAAGTGTAGGTATTGTATGTAAATGTACGTATGTATGTTCCTCCATAACTCTTAAACGAATTAACTGATTTTCACGAAACTTGGTAGATAAACATTTAGACGTACAAGACACAGTCACGGGATATGCTACTTTTTTCTTTTTCAAAACGGACGAAGTCGCGGGCGCCAGCTAGTTACATAATAATATTTTGTAGTAATCACAGTCATTGTTCAGAAAGACCAGCTCCATTTGGAATTGTATTAGCTTATGGAGACACTGCATGTAGTGATTTTTAAATTGTACGAAATAAACAATTTGACAAACCGAAGACAGGTTTTGTTAACAAATCGTATGTTTAAATACTTTTGTAAAAGTTCGCGGAACAACCTTAAGGTAAAACAAGTCGGCGGTCCGAACTCATCGGTCTCATGGCTAAAATGCGTCCTGTCTCACACAGCACAAGGCGCGGGAAGAGCACTCGACTCAGATGCACAATCATTCATACCAAAAATAAAATCACAAACAGACCCTTGGGCCAAAGCTTTTTTTGACAAAACTACTGCATATATCTATTTCGTGTAAAGTTATTTGAACTTTTGAATAACTAATCAATGTTTGTATGTAAAGTATTTTGTAGTTTTTGTAAACTAGAGTGACCTATTCAACCTCAAAGTTGCATTAAAACTTGTGTTAAAATATGGATTTTTCTAGGATCATATCTTTAAAATTAATAACTTTTTTTTAAGTTTGTATGCATACGAACCTAGTTAACGACAAGATAAATCGGTATCATGCTTACTTCTCTAAATTAAACATAAAACAGCGGAGTAATAATCATTCTACGTTTGTATGGAGGAAACCTGACTTGTATTACCTTAATTATCCGTCATCAGACGAATGTCCGGGATAACTTGGGAGTACGGCGCAGTTATTACAGTTATACATTGTTAATATGTTTCGAAGAATACGTTTTAAAATTCTTTTATTATGAGTAATTAATCTATACATGATATATATATATAGAATAAATTCAAAAAATACTTGACTGATTTTGAAAATTCTTTCACCCATAGAAAGCTACGTTATCAGCGAGTAACATGGGCTTTCTATACTTACTATAATATTATAAAGAGGAAAGATTTGACTGTTTGTTTGTTTGTATAGAATAGGCTCCGAAACTACTGTACCGATTTGAAAAATTCTTTTACCATTAGAAGCCGACATTATCTGTGATGAACATAGGATACTTTTTACCGCGGGAAAATGCTTAATTCCTACGGGAAATCTAAAATAAAAGTAAATGCTAGCGGCTTGGCCCGGGAGATAGCGCCATCTATCCAAATCAGGTGAAACCTCGCAGAGATATATTATTTCGATGGGTGAAACGACTAACATGACATCTGCTTGATGATATTCCACGCTAGATGGCGTTTTATACTTTTCAATGCGGACGACGTCGCGAGCACCAGATAGTATTTTATAAAGTTAAGAAAAGACATAGGCTACCTTTCTTTACACCTTTGCCTGTCCTCTATGAAAATTACAGCGTAATGTTAAAATTTCTTCTATGACTGATAAAATAGTCTAACTTTTATTGGGAAACAAAGTGACTATTTTGATGTGAGGAAAAATATTTCCCAATATTTTTTTTTTGCAATAAAATATTCCAGATGTGTGTGCGTGGGACAATAAAACATTTTTATGACAACAAAGTTGTGAAAGATATATTTTTTTATATTCTTATTTGGCTGCAATAAATCTGGTTTTATGAGTTACAGTGTTATGGACGGGCGGACTAAATATGAGTTTTGTAATATGTTAGGTAAGACGTTTACTAAATAATTTACTTATAATAAAAAATAGGGTGTGCCTATAACATTAGCCGAGTTCTGCGGCTTCGTCTGCTCTGAAATTTGAACATAAAAATTTTCACCATGAAAAGAAACATGCAAAAAAATCAAATATTTCTTTGTAATTTATAAACTTAAAAACTAGGTATATACCATGTCTGATTTTGAAAATTCTTTCATCTAATAGAAAGGCTACACTATCAGCGAATAACGTAGGTTTTCTATACTAAATACTAATATTATAAAGAGAAATATATGTTTGTTTGTTTGCATTAGGCTCCGAAACTACTGAACCGATTTGAAAAATTCTTTCACTGTTGGAAAACTATATTATCAGCGATGAACATAGGCTATATTGTATTTTCAAAAAAATTAGGGATCCTTATTAAAACTCGAATAATGTAACCCAAGGTGTAAAAAAAATGACTTTTCGTGATTTTTGCAAAATAAACAGCAGTGTAATAGCAATCGTTGTAATTTAAAATTTACTGAATACCTAATGCACAAATAGCTTATACTCGTGAGAAAAATAATGATAGGTCTTCACACTTCCTGTAAACGACATTGTACATTTGTCAGTCTTCAGAACTTGTTTTATGTGATACCCCCCCAGGTTTATGGTTTAAGTTTCGCTTGTTTTAAGTCCTTTTTGTAATTATTGTAAGACGGACAAGCTGACCGCTCGTTATGATGCTGCCAAAGACTGACGCGAAAGACTGACTCGAAAGACTGACGCCAATATATGTAGTTAAAATTCCAAATAATAGTTAAAAGCCAAATGTATAGTTAAAATGTCAAAAAAAGAGAGTTAGTTTCTATGTTTTTTTTTTTTTTATATTAAGGTCGCCAGACAGGCTGACGGTCCACTTGATGGTAGGTGGCCACCGTCGCCTATAACACCAGCAACGCCATAAGTGCTACAAGTGCGCTGCCGACCATAGAAGGATTGAGGATAAGGGATAAGGGAGGGATGGGGTAATGGGCTCTGGCATCCCTTACTCACTCACCGAAACACAACAGCACATAATGCTGTTATTTCACGGTGGTATTCTGTAAGGTGGTGGTTACTGCCGCCAGACGGGCTGCCCAAATGACTGCGAAACGCAGTGTGCCCTACCACTACTTTCAAATCCAGACCAGAGTCAACTTTGAAAATTATATTAAAATTTCCAAAGTTGACCCCGCCGGGAATCGAACCCGGGGCCCCTGAAACGTTAGGCAAGCACCCTTGCCACTCGTCCAACGGGCTCGTCAATGTTTGGTTTAAAAGCCTAAACTACTCGAGCGACCTCATGAAATTTTATATCTACGTTCTCAGGGATATAAGGTACCTTTCATCCAGAGAAAAGGTGCTATTCCCGAAGGAAAAATCAACTCCTCACAAAAATATATGAGCAATAAAGACCTAACACCTAAGAGAAAAGGCGCAGACGATATCGCAGGCAAAAAATTGTAACTACTGCAGTTTTTTTTAGAATAGTAAGCCATTTTTAAAATGTAATGGATGGCAGGCAGGCTAATTAATTAGTCCACGATATAATTTAAAATATTGTTCCCAAAAGTGAATGCTAAAAATAAAACTAAATGCAAGCTGATTTGAAGATGTATCTTCGGCTCATTGCTCAACCAAACAAATAAGGAGTAGCACTTCAGAACTTAACTTAACTTAAAAGCGTTTTAAGTCAGAATGCTAAGTAACTCGATTGTTTAAGGTAACTTAAACGAAAGTTTCCTTTATATTTTTTGCACTAAGCAAATACACTTAAAGTTAACTTAAGGTAACTTGTTGTTACTCTAAGCAAAGAATTTATATTTCAGTGTCATTGTAATTTTTTTTTATATATAAATATCTTCTTGTCTTGTTTCGCTTGCAAGGATGGCTACTATCCTAAAACTATGTTACGTGTAAATTAATATAATGCGATAGTCACAATTTTTAATGTACACTAAAGCTAGAATGTTTTCATTGGAAAACATTATTGGCTTTCGAGATCTAAACTAGACAAAATGTGACAAATTTTGCACATTTTAAAAATTAATGCAACCTCCATATTATGTCTCAGAAACAAGCTGTTTTTACATGTATTACTACGACCAATAACTAATGAGTAATCATGGAATTACGTCGTATGGAATTGGTAAGCCTCTCGAGTTGGAAAGTGGCCTCCTCGACGTTTTAATAATCTTCGCATTCTCTTCAGGGGAAGCTAACCCCGAGTGTTGCCTAGGCGTGCCGAAGAATGCCGAAGCATCCCGTAGCATCCTCACGGCAGCCTCAAGCGTGCCGAAGCGGTATTTTTTGTTACTACGACTATATATATCTATACTAATATTATAAAGAGGAAAGATTTGTTTGTTTGTATAGAATAGGCTCCGAAACTAGTGGACCGATTTGAAAAATTATTTTACCATTAGAAGCCGACATTATCCGTGATGAACATAGGATACTTTTTACCGCGGGAAAATGCTTCATTCCTAAGGGAAATCTAAAATAAAAGTAAATACTAGCGGCTTGGCCTGGGAAATAGCGCCATCTATCCAAAATACCGTAGATGGCGTTTTATACTTTTCTACGCGGACGAAGTCGCGAGCACCAGCAGCTAGTTATATATATGTATATTGGAAATTTCTACTTTATTGCCATGACCTTAATGGGAGACGATAGCCACCTATCGGACCATCAAGTACGTTTAAAAAAAATTGATCCGATGAAGCGAAATATTGAAATGAAATTCACAGGAAAATAGGATTTGACATACTTCACTTACGCAGTAAAAAAAAATTAAAAGCACGTGCTCTGTATATAGTCATTAGTCAAAGGGCATTATGGGTCAATGCCTTCATTACCTGCGTAAGTCCGTTCATACGTGTATGTTGTAGGTCAAATGTAAAAATAGACAAATAATAATACAAGTATGTGGGAAGTTTTGTAAGAAAAACTGACGGTTTTTTATATATATACTAGCTGGTGCCCGCGACTTCGTCCGCGTTGAAAAGTATAAAACGCCATCTAAAAATATCACCAAGCAGTTGTCATCTGATTCTGGATCAAGTGATTCTGATTCTGGCGCTGTCGGGCCAAGCCACTAATATCTACTTTTATTTTAGATTTACCGTAGTCATGAAGCATTTTCCCGCGGTAAAAAGTAGCCTATTCATCACAAATAATGTCGACTTCTAATGGTAAAAGAATTTTTCAAATCGGTCCAGTAGTTTCGCAGCCTATTCTATACAAACAAACAATCAAATCTTTCCTCTTTATAATATTAGTATAGAAGTATAGATAAATAACTCTCTCTAGGCCATTGTATTGAGAAATTAATATATTAACTTACCAAATTAAAAATTAAAATTAGAAATTAATAAATTAAAAAATAATTTAATAGGTACCCTTGTCTCGTAATGGCCTTTTAATTTAATTCATAATATTTTTCATTTCCCAGTTTACATATAGGTTAAAATGCTAGTTAGACTGAACCTTTTATAAGATCGGGTCGAATGGGACATACAAAATAAAAGTAGGTAGGTACTAATGAGTACCATATAGTACATACTTAAATATACATTTATTTTTATATGACAAGGTTATAGGTTATTGTAGCGCTTTCCTAGTATAGTTCGTGTAGCGAATAAAGACTTCTCGGCAAATGTGCGCAGAACTCTATTTTAGGTCTTTGAGGGGGCAGAGGAAAGTGAGGGGCGGGTACGCGTCGGTGTGCCGACACGTTATTTGGTAGACTCAGTCGCTCTTCCCCTCCCGCACTTCGTTCGCGCGTCTCGAGTCTCTTGGGTACTGTTGCGTACAGATTGTTTTATCGTATTAGTAAATACGTCATGGTGAATAAATAAGAAAGAAAAATGTCATTTTCCTTAGCAATTTTGTGCGCAATTGTACACATGCGCCGATTCCCCCACAAGTGTCGCATTCAAACTTTAATATAATAATTCACCTATACCTATATATATAATTTATTGTTTACCATATTTTTTATAGGAATATATGTATGATTATGTAAAGAAAATTTTACATACCCAAGTACTTTATTTTCTAAGCCTTCACAGATTCAAATTAAATATGTGAAGTCTTAAAATATCTAGTCAGAATAAATTAATTTTGTATGCTCCGCTTTTTATAAGTAAAATATCCGGTCATGTAATGTCTATTTACATAGAGTTCGATAAACTTTATCGAAGATAATAATTTCGGTTCATTTTGTTGTATCAATGTCATGAGTTGATATAAATCAATATGAATAAAACGCTTACTTATTTTAGAATTTTCAAAAAGTTAAGCTTTGTAATCTTACTAATATTCTGACTTAGGACTTCTGAAATTATTATTTATTTTATGGGTTTTTTTTTTGTGTGTACTCTTGTACTTTTCCGGCAAACAAGAATCTGACCAATTACGAATCTGTCCAAAAATGAATTGGTCGAATACCGAAACAAGTACATTTTGATACGGTTTTCACTAATGGAAAGAGCGATAAACGGGGAATGTCATGCGTTGAATTTTCCACTTTTATTTTTAAATAGTTCTTCAGGAAAACTGCTTTTTTCTGGATAAAAAATGGACGTAGGGTACAATCCCTGACAATGACAAATTTCACGACGATCGGTTTAATATAAACTCAACTTTCGCATTTAATTACCTATTGTAAAATACTGAAATTAGTCCTATGCAGTAAGAAAACTATAGGCCTATGTCCAGTACTGGACATCCTATGGCCGAGATTATGAGACGGTATTTTTTTCACCTACTCGATAACAAATTTGTCATAAAATAAATGTTAGGTTTTTTTTTTTTTTTTTTTTTTATGTTAAGGTCGACAGACAGGCTGACGGTCCACTTGATGGAAGGTGGCTACCGTCGCCTATAACACAAGCAACGCCATAAGTGCTACAAATGCGCTGCTGACCATAGAAGGATTAAGGATAAGGGATAAGGAAGGGAAGGGGGTAATGGGCTCTATGGTAATGGTATGGGGTAATGGTAATGGGGTATGGTACGGTCATATTTGAACATTTTTATGCAAGAATAACATTATATAAAAAAAATCCAGACAGGTTAACCGGAAGCGTGATGGCAAACACACAAACATGCATGTGTTTGTCGAGATAAAAGCTCCGCAACCACAAAAGCTGTCAGACGTAATATACCCTCATTTATTTAAATGTTTACATTGCTCAGCGTGTGTGATTTTAAACAACTTTTTATAAAAAATTTCCAAGAAACTGTCAATGCTATGTCATTATTTAACTACTAGTTGGTGCCCGCGACTCGTACGTGATGACTAAATTAAAAATGTAAAAGCAATTACAACGCTTGACAACTTGCTGCTATAACACATTGGCCAGGCATTAGTTACAGTTTTATATTCTAGATAATCCCTCGGGAACATTACTTTTTTCTTGGATGAAAGGTATCCTATGTCCTTTTTGGTGTCCCAGACAATATGTATGAAAAATTTCATGGTGATCGGTTCAGTAGTTTTGGCGTGAAAGCGAGACAGACAGACACAGATACTTTCACATTTATAGTATGGATACATACGAGCACAATTTAATGGTAAAGACAGAGAAATTTGTATTTTTAATTGTATACCTATTAAAATTAAGTACCCCTGGTATGAAATAATAAAATTCTAGTTTAGAAATTCGTTTAACAACTCTATGTAACGGACTGTACATTATACTAGCGGGCGAGTTGTCTATAAAAATAGTAGTTAAAAAAAACATGACAATTCGCCGGTCGGATGGGCGGGCGAGTTGTCCGTTAACTCTAATAATAAGTTTTAGTTTTTTCTATCCTTGACAGTTTTGAACTTTTTTTAAGACGTTTAAAAATAAATAAAATCATAATATATATAAACAAAAATAAAAATGTTCTGGTTGCATCAAAATCATATTATTTTAATGTTGTACTCGTAAATGACATCCGAATTTACACCCAATTACTGTATATTTTCTTATTTTTCTTGTAACAAAATATGTTTTATTGTCAAATACTAATCAATACTAACAATAAATCTGTAGGGGTCGGTCATGGAGTAATTTATTTTGTTTTCAGAAATATCGTGTATACAGTCTCTATACATGATACTGAAACTAAATTGACCATTTTTACAATTTTTTCTGTATGTATGTATGTTCCTCCATAACTCTTAAACGAATTAACCGATTTTCATGAAACTTGGTAGATAAACATTTAGACGTACAGGACACAGGATAGACTACTTTTTCATTTTCAACGCGGACCAAGTCGCGGGCACCAGCTAGTTATAAATAAATAAATTAATTAGCCATATCCAAGCAACAAATCACAACAGCACGCGTCGCGTTATTATATAAATATGTTTTGTCAGTTTTACCAATTTAACATCATACTGTAATGGTGCCGTTCTATCTTTATGCAGTGATTATAAATAACAGTAATTCTGATGTCTTAGAATAGCCCATTGTTCATACATTTCATAGGAAGTACATTTAATGGATAACGAGAAATCTTATTTACTTACATGCCTAACCGGAATATGGTGGTATGGTTTCAAATAAAAATAAAGCAAAATCTCTACGAACATTAACGATCCATCATAGTGTAAACAATAACGCTATAAATCATACTTATCTCGAAACCATAGCGAACGATCTATGCTCAAAATCATCTCGTAAATTGTGAAGAATCAACAAGTTCAATGCAAGAGAGAGAATGAAAGATGTTTCCTACTTAGAAGTAAATAATATTCTAACCCTTTGAATTTCAAATGACAGAAAAGATTTGAAAATTTCCATATTTATATATAGGTATTTGCAATCTGTTAAATAATAGGTTTTGTCCGCAAACAACATGGAAACAGATCCATAATAAATCACATATAATCATCGGTATATAATTATTATTATCAATTTATCGAATAAACAGGTTTGTGTTTATTATAATTGGTTTGTCCTGATAACTATATAATCAAAATAATTGAAAACGATCATCAAAAAATGAAATATGTCATCTAAAAAATTCATAAAGTTCCAAAAAAAGCTATTTTTAGGTAGTATTTAACCACATTTTACATTACTTTTATATATTTTTTAAAGTTGAGGTCAAAGACCCTCAAGTGGACAGTCAGCCTGTCTTCCGATCTTAACATTAAAAATAATAATAGAAAGTCTGGAGTTCTAATACAATGGTAATTATTGCTTTTCTACATACAATTATTGTCGTACGAGTATCAAATGCATTAACATTAACTAGTGTGACCCAAGTAACACCTACGTGCATTGCAAGCTGTTTTATTAGAAAGGTCATGTTGCTATTAACCGTTATTCGATTTCTAGTGAATTACCGAATGCATCGTCTTTACTGCACAGTGTACGGATGCCACTTGAATAGTGCGCGGTTCCATTGTACTCTATGACGTGACACCAAGCACTATTTGACGCTCTGAAACACAGTCATTGCCCCATCTCTTCCTCAATCTTTCTACACCGTTTACATGTGGCCCATTACCACGGCCATGAGTAGGAAATTGGGAAATTAAATGGGCAACGGGAGTATGCGAGTAGCTTCTTTTGAGGTTTCTACTCAGAATCAATCAATCAATACTAATAATAAATATGTAAGTGTAGGTATTGTATGTAGGTATGTATGTTCCTCCATAACTCTTAAACGAATTAACTGATTTTTATGAATCTTTTTCAACGCGGAGGAAGTCGCAGGCACCAGCTAGTCATAAATGTTTTCAATTCGGAATACTTGGACAAATTGTTTGTCGATTTAAAATATTTGGTTGAAGCCTATTTAAATAATAAAACACTGCTTCTTATATTTATATATTCTTAAACTATTGATATTGTTGAATGGTTCAGACAACAAGTATTCAGTAATGAATTAAAGACGGATAAGACTTTGTGCCCTTATTAATCTCTAGTCAAGCCTTTGACGTTGTGAACATTATTGGGTTTAGGAACTAATAAATCAGAGAAATTTACTCTCGCGGCGAAGTAAGGTCAACTGTGGTCACTAACTTTTTGAAGTATGCTGTTTGGTTTTCATCTAGTTGTCGAGCAATTTTGAAGACTTTTACAACTTTGTAACAGTGAAATGTATTGAATAAAGTATAGGATACGAATTTGTTATGTTTGATGACTCAACTGTCTTGATAAAGTTTATTAAGTATAAATAATAAAAATGGGATTACATACAACTACTTTAATGTTTAATTTATGTCATTGTACCTATGCGTAGGACTTGTATGTTTGTCATGAGAGTAATGTGGTATCGACAATACGAATATAATATTAAAATACGAAATAGAAAATTTCTATTTTTTTTACTGAACTTAAAAACTACTAGACTGTATTAAAAATTCTTTCACCTATAGGAAGGTTTAACCAATCGGGAATTCTGTAACCGATCAGCTATTAACATAGGCTAAATTTTATAAAGTTACGCGGACGAAGTCGCGTGATACAGTTGGTTAGTTATATATACTGAATATTCTGCTGAATTTGTAGACATCAATTGTAAGCCTATTTCTGTTCTGTTAGTAAATTCTATTTTATGACAAATTTAAACTTTATTCATAACACTATTCGATGTGTGTATATATATGTTATACATCCTTTCTAGTAATGAAAAATTTGACGTGACGTCGACGACAATGGACAAAGGCACAGTGTCAAGTATCAGTAACAAGGGCTGCTTTCTTCCGAGCAACAGACTGCATTATACCTTACATCTACACTTTAAACGTCAATAAAATAAACAAACATCAACTTTAAAGAGTTCCAAATAGAGTTCAGAGTTAATTAAATGCGATCTCGTGTAAAGATACACCTTTTACAAACCACTTGAAAATGCGTTGCTTTTGTTTTTAGTATTTTTAGCTCTGAAAGAATTTCAAGTGCGCACGGATTTAAGTATTCAATTAGTATTTATTATTTTAATAAAGTCTATGCTAAATAAAGTCTAATAAAGTCTATGAAAAAGTTCGTATGCTTGTTTGAACGTATGTAAATTTTTGAAACTAACTTTTGAACTCATCCCATAAAAAAATATTTCACCAATATTTATTTATATTTTCTATATTTTCCAGGATAAAAAGTATTCTGTATGCTTAATTCCATGCTAATCCAGGTAATAAATTATCTGCTGTGTGGCTATGTCATCTAAATCTGTGCACTAGTTTTTACATGAAAGAATTATAAGCATACATACACCAACTGTACCACACAAACTTCCGCATTTATAATATTATTAGGACATATTTCTGAAATAAAGGACAATGTGACATTTTGGACAAAGTTTTCAACAGTGATGGAACCTATGTCAAATGATTGCTTTTCGGCTATAATTCATTTTATAGTATGGCAGCTAAGTTGAAATCAAGCGCGAACATAGTGTTTTCGTAGATTTTAAAACTAAAAAAATTGAAATCATTCATAGTAATAAAAAAAATCAAGTGTTTGACCCTATCTTTGTGTACATACATTCGCCTATTGATTTTTTATTTATATAGATAGTAAAACAAATGTAACAGTTATTTTTTTATGTTCACATTGATTTTTATCAATTGTTTATCTGGATGAAGTTACGGTTTGTATATTATTAAAAATGTTATTGTAGTTATGAGTATTGAAGTAAAAAATGTTTAAAAGATCTCTATGTACATCAAAATCAATAATGATAAATGAATGTATCAAAATAAATATGTTTTTTTTTATATAAAACACAATATGCTACTAACTCCCAAAGTACTTTTATATTATTGAGAGCTCCAAAACACAATACTCGCGCTAGATTTTGACTTGGCTGCCTTAATATAAATTAAATAAAACTCCAAAAGCTTTCAAATGGCATGAGTTTTATCACTGTTGAGCATTGGTCCAGACTCCATACTAATTTGCCCATGCTCCATTATTTCTTTAAAAAAAAAATATAGTACCTACTTACATTTCTCGAGAGTTACTAGACAACTCGCTTTTAACTCGCTTGAATCGGCGAGTTATCATGATCGTTTGTTTTTTCCCTATTATTTCACTAGACAACTCGCTCATAATAATTAATAGGTGATTCAGTACAGTTGAACATAGTGACGCACGATTTTTTTTTTTAAAAGTCATTGGCTAACATGACTTTTCTAAAAAATAACAAAAAAAAAACAGACTTCAAATATTTTGCTCATAGATGCCATTGTCAGAACTGGACCGAATTTAAATGAGACCACAAGGGAAGCTTTCAAATAAAAAAGGATCATCAAAATCGATACCAAATCGTACCAGTCGAAAGTTATAAGGTAAAAAATATTAAAAAAAATACAGTCGAATCGGCTTCAATAGAAAACATAAAAATTCTATAAGGCAGAAAACTAAAATTCATAATATAACTAGCTGGTGCACGCGATTTCGTCCTTTCATAAGTATGGATTATTGAATACTGGTTGGTGCCCGCGACTTCGTACGCGATGATAATTTAAAAATATAAAAGCAATTACAACGCTTGACAACTTGTTGCCATAGTTACAGTTTTATATTTTAGATAATCCCTCGGGAACATTACTTTTTCCCTGGATGAAAGGTACCCTAGTATCCTTTCTGGTGTCCCAGACAACGTGTATGCAAAATTTCATGGTAATCGGTTCAGTAGTTTTTGCGTGAAAGCGAGACAGACAGACAGAGTTGCTTTCGCATTTATTATATACTTGCTGGTGCAAAGTATAAAACGCCATCTACCGTATTTTGGATAGATGGCGCTATCTCCCGGGCCACGCCGCTAGTATTTACTTTTATTTTAGATTTCCCGTAGGAATGAAGCATTTTCTCGCGGTAAAAAGTAGCCTATGTTCATCACGGATAATGTCGGCTTCTAATGGTAAAAGAAGTTTTCAAATCGGTCCAGTAGTTTCGGAGCCTATTCTATACAAACAAACAAACAATCAAATCTTTCCTCTTTATAATATTAGTATAGATATGGATAGCTTATAATATATTAGGATAGTAAGGATAAAATATTCAAGCCTGATACGTCAGATAAAGGCATACGTATCCATAGTCAACCCACGCTGTACAAGGCTCTAAGTTAAGGTGTTATAGACATAATACAAGACGGTTATTTGCAAAATCCCTATAGTAAATGTAAAGTCAATAGACGCATTTTGTTACTAGAGAATGGACAGTAAAATAAATTACATTAATAAGCATATTATTGCAAAATTGGAACATTATGGCAGTATAGTTTAGAATTGCGTATAAAAGCAGCAAACTAATACCTTTTTTATGGCATGTTTTTCTGGAAAATGATACCAGTTTTCTGTATCAGACATATTGTCTACTTTAAAAACTTTCAAACTTTTTTATAAGAGTTATTTAAAAGGAGTATTTAAAATACTCTTTAAGTAAGTGCCTGTAATTCATTTTAGAAGGCGAATTCATTTCAGAAATCAAAAGAAAACTCAAATGTGCGCCCACTGGCTAATGCTCTAATATTTATTAGCACCAAATTACAGATTTTTGTCTTACTTGACAGGGCTTATGACGATTTCATAATACACCAAAACTCATAGTTGCAAGTTATTCAAAGCACTTAACAATTAATTACTCGGGAAAAGATAAATCAAGCCACGGAATTTCAGCGAGTAGTCTAGTAACTTGGGAATTATTTTCGCCACAAAAACCTAACCTAACCTATTCGTATTTATGTAATTATAGTCGTTTTTTAAACTATCTGCACATGATGAATATTTCCCTATTTAACATTCGATTTATGACATAGGTATACATATTTAAAAAAAATCTAAATCCTGGTAGGTTCCATAAAAAAACGTTCTATAGTCGAAGATCATAACAGCAGTCAAAGACGACAATGTCTCTGCTCTATTTGAAATTCAGATAATCGGTTATTATCCCCATAATTATTATAATGTTGTGATTGGCGTACAATTCGTTCTGTGTTATTGTTCGGTGCCCACTTTATCGGGGCACGTGTTTTAAATCACGCGACTCACTATACTGGAAGTGTTTCTTTATTCATAACATTCTTTTACTAGCTGGTGCTGGCGACTTCGTCAGCGTTAAAAATGAAAAACGTAGCCTACTCTGTGTCCTGTGCGCCTAGCTGTTTATCTATCAAGTTTTATGAAAATCAGTTCATTCGTTTAAGAGTTATATGGAGGAACATATACATACGTACACTTACAGATTTATTATTAGTATTGATGATGACTGATTAAAACGAAATTCACGCGAAAATCAAATTAAATCAGTGATATTGTTTTTCATGAACAATTAGGGTTTTCAAATGAAGCCTGAAAATTTCTAAGTTTTTTTCTACTTAGACAAAAAAAATGTGAGATGGCGCTATAATATGTACAGTCGGCCGCATAAGTCGATTAACACATTCATAACTGCAAAACAACAAAACAACAAAACACTTAACGCGCCATAAGTCGTTGTCACGACTAGAGAACGAAATAAACTTCACGTACAAACGATCGTAAAAAGATTCAGTAAGTAAGTAATTAAATAAGTTGAGTGTTCAGTTGTTTTGCACTTTTGAATGTGTTAATCGACTTATGCGGCCGACTGTACATACGAATATGTTCGACACACGTTACGTCCAATAGTAATCAAATGTAACAATGTACAATCTATTTAATTGTGTTAACCCGGCCTGGGTATGTAATGCAATTATTGTGACGCTAAATTTCAAATGATAATAAATACACGATTACACGATATAATAATAAAATGTGTAATAATTTACACGAGGTTAAACCTCAGTGGTTTTTATTGTGATCATTTTACATGTTATTATATTAGCTTTAAAATTGTTAAAATTATTGTATAATTTTTTTTTTTTTTTTTTTTTTTCAATTTAATTTTACCAGCAAAAACTTACTTTTCATTTATTTTTTAGTCAGTATAATTATTTATTAAACAGTCTTACCTTATTTAAAAATGCCATGTTTCACAAAGACGTAAGTATCTGAAAAAAAAATAACTTTTAATCACAACGCAATATAGTTTAAAATTTATTAGCGCTTTCCAAATGACTTTAATTCTTTGTATAGAAAGCTAGTACACCGCGTGGGAAAACTAGTTGCAACCCAGTTAAACCTTGTTAGTAGAGTTTACCATGGGGCAAGCTTAAACGATCTTTAACTGCTCAGTAATAAGACATAAAATACAAATGAATCTATAAGACGCACTTTGTACGCCCAAGGCGCAAAGTTTGCAATAAAATTTAAACCCAACATGGACAAATGTGACTGGATAATATTTTATGGGTTTTTATTGAGGGAAATTGTACGGGAGCTTATAATATTTAACGGTGTGAAATTAAATAATAATATGGATGAAGAAATCTAAGGAACTGTAAAAGGTAACGGTGAGAAATAAATGCTTTCTACAAATGCCCTTAAGTAATTGCTTTAATGAGTGAGAAGTATTTATTTGAAATAGTAGTAGATGAAAGAGAACTGAACACAAATGCAATAATTTTACCACATACATATAATGAGAAGCATCTCAATTTGTAGTATCTATACTAATATTATAAAGAGGAAAGATTTGATTGTTTGTTTGTATAGAATAGGCTCCGAAACTACTGGACCAATTTGAAAAATTCTTTTACCATTAGAAGCCGACATTATCCGTGATGAACATAGGCTACTTTTTACCGCGGGAAAATGCTTCATTCCTACGGGAAATTTAAAATAAAAGTAAACACTAGTGGCTTGGCCCGGGAGATAGCGCCATTTATCCAAAATACGGTAGATGGCGTTTTATACTTTTCTACGAGGACGAAGTCGCGAGCACCAGCCAATCACCGGAACCCCTTTTAGTGGCTTCATACAACAGGATACCTATCTATCTAATAACGGATACCTAGTACCTACGGTACGATACGGAAGGGTTAAAAAGGGGAAAATTTAATCCTACTCGAGCGCGTCAGATATTAAAAGGGGATGATAGTCAGATATTAAAACTTAAGTTTAGTGAACCCAAACTAAGATCCCATCTTAAGATGAAACAAGTCGGCGGCGGAAAGAGCAGTCGACTGAGATGCACAATGATTCTTACCAAAAATAAAATCACAGACCCTTGGGCCAAAGCTTTTTTTGACAAAACTACTGCATATATCTATTTCGTGTAAAGTTATTTGTACTCTTGAATAACTAATCAATGTTTATATGTAAAGTATTTTTGAGTTTTTGTTTACTAGAGTGACCTATTCAACCTCAAAGTTGCATTAAAACTTGTGTTAAAATATTGATTTTTCAAGGATCATATCTTTTAAATTAATTCTTTTTTTAAAAGTTTGTATGCATTCGAACCTAGTTAACGACAAGATAAATAGGTATCATGCTTACTTTTGTAAATTAAATATAAAACAGCGGAGTAATTTGGGGGTTTACGTTTGTGTGGAAGAAAACTGACTTGTATTACCTTAACTGACGATTTGAAAATGCCATTATAAAAAACTCGAGCGCGTCAACTTTTCTAACAAATTGTGCTGATTAATAAAATCAGACGATTATTGTGAGAATATTTCTTAATACAGTGTCTAGATACTGCAAGTTTTTGAAAGCCAGTTTGTAAACACATTTTTGCCCTACAAATCAATTAGTGGGCTATTTCTTATAAGGAATCTGTCTTATTTATAATCTGTACATAAATACATAAATAACTACAGAGAATGTATTGGAACTATTTCTAATTCAAAAGTAAGTAAATGTAGGCAAAGTAAATTAGTTCCATGCAGCTAATAAGATATAATTTAAAAGTGAGTGGAACCGATATAAGATGTAAGATAGATTAAGAAAGTTCTCGCCATCGCGATCGGATAAGTAACAATTCTATACAAAGTAAACTTATGTTAAATAATATGTAAAATAGGTGTATTTTAACTTAACTGTTGACCTATTAAAAGACCGGCTATGTTGACTTAGTATTTCTAGACTAGAATAATGTGGAAGAAAATTTGAATTTGAAAGTATTTGCTAACTTTAGTATTACGTATCAATGTATGTCTGTTTGTATGAGTTGCCACTAATAAACCATTGAACCGATTAGCCGAACAGAGTAAGAAAATATGCTTAAATTTTAATTTATTGCACAAGCAAAACCGTGGACAACAGCTAGTGATGTTATAAGTATGAGATTTGGTCAATAGGTTTCAATTTTTATTACACAATATAATCGATTTAAATATGTATTTTAATTGAAGAAAATAATGAATACCATTCAAAATTAAATAAATTATAATTATAATTATATATCCTAAAAAAAATTATTAGGTTTCTTTGGAATTTTCAAAAAAACTAACAAAATAGAGGCGCAGTTAAATAGTCTTACTAAAAAGATATATTTTCAACCGACTTCTAACAGTTTTCTCATGGATGCCATTGTCAGAACTGGACCAAATTGAAATGGGACCACACGGGAAACACCAACTTTAAAATTTAAAAAAAAAACCTCAAAATCGTTTCACACAGTCGAAAGTTCTACAAACATTTAAAAAAAATACAGTCGAATTAAGAACCTCCTTTTTTCAACCGATACCTTTCACCTATAGAAAGCTACATTATCATATCAGCGAGTAACATAGGCTACATTTTATAAAGTTACTAGCTGTTGCCCGCGACTTCGTCCGCGTTAAAAAAGATAAAAAGTAGCCTATCACGTGTCTCGTACTTCTAAATGTTTATCTACCAAGTTTCATGAAAATCAGTTAATTCGTTTAAGAGTTATGGAGGAACATACATATATACAGAAAAATTGTGTAAAAATGGTCAATTTAGTTTCTGTATCTTGTATAGAGCCTACGAGTATATATACTATATTTCCGAAAACAAAGTAATTACTCCATGACCGACCCCTACAGATTTATTATTAGTATTATTATTATTATTATTATATTATATTATTATATATTAGTAATTAGTATTACCATCTACAGTAAAATCTTTCTTTTACTAGTGCAACATTGTTTTTTATTTAGCTATCGTTAGCAATTGGTTAGTACAGTTGTAAAATTTCAAGCATTTCTTCATAATGCGGCTGCGAATGTTGTTAGACGATCATACAAATAAACTGTTCGAGGCAATTGACCATTATTTTAAGTTAACCCGAACGTTAAATAATTCAGTAAACCGCTGCGCAGCCAGTTAAATTTCCTGGTTATTACATAACACGGTTAAATGTGAACTGTAATCGTCTGGCACAGTTTGTTACAAAGTATAAAATTACTTAGTAAGGAAACTCTGTTAAAAGATGGACCTGGAGGTTACCAATTCAATACAACGTACTCCATTATTATTCATTAGTTATTTATTGGTCGAAGCAATATGTAAAAAAAAATCTGATTATGAAGGTTTGGATGGAGAAAACTGAAATTAGTTTCGTATCTAGTACAGTAGCACTACCATGACTTGCTATCGAAATCTTACGTTAGTTTACTTCTGCCGATAACGAACCATTCACCCTTCAATGTGCTAGTGAATGATTTTACTACTAACGTTACGGTATTTCTCGAGAGCATCAGTCAAATTTGTAACTCATGGTACCGATTTTGTATAGAAATGTCAAGTTAAACGTTAGTCGGTAATGGTCGCTAGCGACTACATTCGATAGGTTTTTTACTTATGCAACTCATGTTACTGGTTTTAGTTCTTTGAGTGACCGCTAGAGGCGCTGTACAATTTTTCATACAAATATTTTACGTTCTAGTTCATCTCTCGCTAGCGATTTCGGTAGTCATAAACTCATGGTAGTGCTACAGTTAATGTCTAAAAACTTTAAATGTACAGAATTTGTGACATTTTTGCGGTTTCAATTCTGCTAACTCTTGTAATCTATATACTAATATTATAAAGAGGAAAGATTTGATTGTTTGTTTGTTTGTATAGAATAGGCTCCGAAACTGCTGGACCGATATGAAAAATTCTTTTAGCATTAGAAGCCGACATTATCTGTGATGAACATAGGATACTTTTTACCGCGGGAAATGCTTCATTCCTATGGGAAATCTAAAATAAAAGTAAACACTAGAGGCTTGGCCTGGGAGATAGCGCCATCTATCCAAAATACGGTAGATGGCGTTTTATACTTACTAGTTATACTATATTGTAGTTCTTGTAATTTAAAATTGGGTTGTCTGTAACTACCATTTATTAAGGTTTTTCTAAATTGTAAATCTAAATTTTCGCGAGTTCAATATAATTGCCGCCAATTTTTTTCAAGTTTTGTGCACACAAACATACAGAAGTCGAATGTTTACATATAAAAACTAGCTTCTGCCCGCGACTTTGTAAATTATGTTACTAAAACGTTCCTCGAGAACCACTCTATCCATTGGTGAAAACATCATTATAATCGGTGCATTAGTTTTCGTGTTTATCGCGAACAGACAGGCAGACTCGGCGGGGGACTTTGTTATAATATGTAGTGATTATTTACAGATTATAAAAAGGGGTGCAGACAAGGACACGGGCAAAAGCTTTAAGCTTGAATGCCTTAAGATATTATGTATGTATTTTAAAGTTTCCATACTACTCGTAACACTTAACTGTGCCCCCTGTCTATTTCTAATTCGTACTAATATCTCAGTGCGATGCCGTGTCGAAAGATTATTCAATGTGCCGACAGGTGTTAAAGATAGTACGCGCCCTATATAATCAATGGACTTACTGATCTTCATTAATGTATGTATTTATGTTGAGGCTGAGACGATTCAAATCCGTAGCGCGCGCGTGCATAATAAAATGCATGCATTTCGTCATATTACTTTCATTGTGTGTGTATCTGCGTATGCGCGCATGTGAGCGTGTGTGTGTGCGGCCAGTGATGACAAATGGCGCTGAAACGTAGTCTCTAACTATGGGCCTCGTAAGAAAGCTCAACGTCAACGAGCTATGGAGAGGGATATGCTCGGAATAAGTGTGCGAAAAATAATGGTCCGGCCAGGCACTAATTTCGTCAATGATTTCCTCTCAGTCGATAATTTGTAAAATGCCTGAGAGAGTTGTATCATGATGCGTTGTGAACGTCAGCTGTGGCTCCGATGGTGGGTTGAGCAGTGGTAGCCCGTTACACTTTCAGAGCATCAGCTGACAAGCATTCCACCAAGATATAGCCAGCTGACTTTTTTATTTATTAACAGTAATACATAAACTATCATCTGATAAATTTTCTATTGGGAGGTAATCACTGAACACGTATATATTCGTGTGACCTGCTGACGTATAATCTACCATTTTATAAATAGCTGACAATTTTGTTTCTTCAAAATATTAGGCTAACTATAATTTGATGAATTTTTAATCGGGAATAAGTGATTAGATTTTTTTTTTATTATGTGCGTGGGCGGCTACCATTCTACTGCTCAACCCACCATCGGAGCCGCAGCTGACGTTCACAACGCTTCATGATACAACTCTCTCAGTCATTTTACGAGTTATCGAGGAAATTGGTCATGAAAATCTGTCGCTGGCTCACGGACCATAAGTTTGACAAAGAGACAAAGATAATGAATTATTTTGTTTGCATTGTCTCGTTGGCTTTACTTACTATAGACAGTGTCATCTCCTGTAAACACAACATGAGTGGTTATTATTTTTTATTGTAAAGACAGGCTGAAGTGCACTTGATGGTAAGTGGCTACCGTTGCCTGTAAAATAAATGATTAACTATGGACCAAGGATTATTTCTGATGTGAATACTCTGTAAGAAGTTGGTAAGAATGTTTACCAGATAAAGGGATGCCAGGTACTAAAGAATTAATTCAGATATCAATATAAATCAATCAATCAATACTAATATAAAAACTTGATTTTTATGAAACTTGGTAGATAATTATTTAGAGGTACAAGACACAGGATAGGCCACTTTTTTTCTTTTTCAACGCAGACTAAGTCGCTGGCGCCAGCTAGTATGAAAATAGGATCTAACACAAATACGAGTAAAAGTAAAAATACTGGAGGAACGACACAACTGCATACTTACATACGCAAATTCCTTTGCGCAAGAGGAAAAAGAACTTTTGTAATTTCGTTTACGTTTTGTTTGCTTTCGCCGGTTGCGGAATTCGGCAAAAGTAATGAAGTCGTCAGTTAAGGACGTGTTTACGAATCTGACAAAACTTAGTTGTTTTTCGGTAGATTTTGCGACCAAATGAAACCAAATCAAATAAAACTAACAGGTGGCCCAGTTAGATTACTTCTTTATCTGCAAATACTATAAAAAATAATTTAAAAAAATATTATATTTAGTACTGTAAATACAATTTCTGATCGCCTCTTCACACAAAATTTACGAAAAGTGGTCTTGTTTAGGATCATTTTTATGTTTTTATGTTCCAAATTTTGTTTGTTTAAAAATACTGAAGGATAGCAGACATAATCAACTCAACATTGGTCAAAAAAAAATTCTAAAGATATTTAGAAATTGCCTCACAAAAAATTAAAAAGTCCCGTTAAAATATTCATATGTTTTGATATTATGCATGAATCTTAATGGGTGACAATAAGGGTTTATTTAGTCTACACAAAACATTTCTAAAGAAATATCAGTGATCACTCCCTCACTCAGCCTAAACATTTTTCATTTCTCTTATTCATTTCGCAAACACGTCCTTAATGTGTCGGAAAATGTCGCCACGATGTGACGTTTAGTTAAAAAGATTAGAGAGAGAGACCGCGTTCTCAGACGGCTGGGCGTTTAGTCGTTCAGTCAGATAGGTTTAAAAATAATATGCACCCATCGGCTGCTGCCATTCTCTTAATTGGGTGGGATAGAATCTTCACTGGAAATATAAATCTAATTGCGTTCTGTACGATTTGGTATGTAAACTCGGGGTACGAAAACCTTAGTCAGTTTTCAAATAATTCATTTGTCAATTCGTAGACTCTTAGTACCTTTTGAAACTAAATTACGGCAACCAAACCTTGATTAGGTACCGATTTAGATCTATGTTAGTTCTGTTATGTCAACTTTTTTATGGGACAATGTAGACGCTTCTACAACAGGCTTCCTGCTAATATACAACAATTATCTATGAATAAATTTAAAGTTTATATTAAGAAAACCCTGTGCCAAAAGGGTTATTATAGGATATTAGATTACTTATATAAATATGAACGTCCTTGGTGTTAATATAGTTGAATATTGTGTTATATAGATTGATATATATGTATTTTTACATGTTATGTTGTAAAATGATTAATATGATTTATGAAAAGAGCAACTAGGGGGTTTCTTGCCGAGTTCTTCCCCCTAGAAACAGCTTTCCGAACCCGTGGTAGTTTTTAATTGTAAAGAATGTTGACGAGGATAAATGTTTTGTCTAATAAATGATTTATTATTATTATTATTATTAAATATTTCCCATTAGTTTCTGACAGAACGCAGTGAGCCAAACCAATACTAGAAACATTGAGTGTCTACGATCATTCTTTAATCGCAGTAAAATGGTGATTGACCCATATTATACTAGCTGTCTGTGTTTTACGTAAACTAACAAGGAAACATTTGTTTGTTTGTTTGTATTGAATAGGCTCCGAAACTACTAGACTGATTTGAAAAATTCTTTTACCATTAGAAGCCGACATTATCCGTGATGAACATAGGCTACTTTTTACCGCGGGAAAATGCTTCATTCCTACGGGAAATTTAAAATAAATGTAAACACTAGCGACTTGGCCCGGGAGATAGCGCCGTCTATCCAAAATACGGTAGATGGCGTTTTATACTTTTCTACGCGGACGAAGTCGCGAGCACCAGCTAGTATATTATATATTATATACAAAACATCCATGACTCTGGTACAAAGGTAAAATGTTATCCTAGTGGGATTCGAACCCGCGACTGTTTCGTTAACTAAGCCAAAAGTGTCGTCAACAATAATTTATGACAAAGATATAACTACTAATTAACCAATTCTTGTAATAAACGGTTATGCGTTTGGGACAATAATAAATTTCTATTAATAGTCATTCCACGTGGGTGGCTGGTATACACTACGTGCCTAACAAAATATTTATAATATACTGATTCGTAGGTAAATTATTCTTATCGGTCTTGTATTTTATTTAAAGTGAGAAGTGTTACGCAAAAACGCTGCAAACTAAAATGGGGTATCGACTTCGTCCGCGATCCAATTTTTAATTGGACAAAAGATATGTTTAAAAAAATGTACCTCTAACTGTATTTCATCATAAAAATAAAAGTGGAAATTCTCTTTGCTGATTCCTGACTAGTTATTAGAAATAAATATATAAGTACCTATTTTTTTTTACGAGGTGTGATCCGCTTACAGATTCCCTACCGCTGGCTAGGCGGAAGGGGTATGTGGGGGTCGCCCAGCACCTGATCATAGCGGTACTGGGAATACCCACTAAAACTCCCCGGTGCCTAATTGCCCTTTGAACAGGGTGAACCGGGCTCTGCCGAAGCAACAACTCCGATCCACCCCAGGGCAGCCTAGCCATGTCTGGCTAGGCTAACGCCAAAGGGGGATTGCCCGGAGACACCGAGGCAATCCCCAGAAGGGGAGGACCTTGTGCAAGCACACACAGCTAGCCAACTATGTGCGCAGGTCCCCTAGGACATTTGAAAACGGGCTAGATATGCCCGCCTTCTCCTGCCCAACCGCCTACGCCTGAGGGAAGCGCCTGAGGGGAGGGAGGGAATCTTCCTCTCGCTCCCTCTTAGCTGCCTCCTTCTGCGACATTACGGATTCGCAGAAGGAAGCAACCGCTTTCCAGGTGGTCTCACTGTCAAGCATGGCTTCAACCATGTTTGACAGCGAGACTTCTCCACCACAAATATATAAGTACCTAGGTATATTTTTTTTTTTTAAATTATTTATTAAAAATATATTTTTATAATTATTTATTTAAAAGTGGAAATTCTCTATGATACTTCATGACTAGTTATTAGAAATAAATATATAAGTACCTAGGTACATTATTATTATTAATATTATTTTTTTTAATATATTTTTAGACTAAAAATATGGAATATTTCGATATTTAAAAAAAACAATTTAAAAAAAAAAAATACAAAAAATATTAATTGTTTAAGTCGAATTATTGTAAAAAAAATGCCATATTAAATAACAGTTTTTTCTAATAAGACATAATATATCGGACGAACTGTCCATAGTTTTTTTTCTATAAAAAAGATGTGGGACAACTTAATTAACACTTCTACACTAAAAAAACTCAATCAAATCTTGAAAAAAAAAGAGAATGGACCACACATCATCAAAACTCCATTTAGAATTTCTCTCTTTGAACGGTGACAAGCTAAAATCGACCTTAACCTTAATTAATAAGATCGAATTATGATTGAAATGAAATATGTTTATACGTAGAAAAAGTTTTTAATGTTACAGTATATCAAAAATTAAGGATCCATTTATTGAAGGAGTGACTTGAACGTTATGAAGGTTTCAGAGTATTCTCTAATCTTATTTTTAACCTTATAACAATGAAATTAAGGTGTAAATTGCTACAGTAGAGGTTTTTTTTTATTTACTACTCAGGTGGTCCTCAAAAACATCACGATCTTTAGTTAACAGATTTGAGATCTATTGATAGTAATGATGGAATATTTTGTTTCAAAATAATATTGTATTACCTCAAATAAAAATATTGTAGTTTTTTCTTTGCATTATATTCTGGTGGGATGAAATTAAAAAAAAACAAATTTTTTTTATTGATTGGAAAAAAAAAGATTAATTAGAATTGAATTTTTTTTTATTATGTAAATAGAATTTATATGCGACTAGCTGTTGCACGCGACTTCGTCCGCGTAACTTTATAAAATACTAGCTGGTGCTTGCGACTTCGTTAGCGTTGAAAAGTATAAAACGCCATCTATCGTGGAATGGATCGCTAAAAATATCACCAAGCAGTTGTCATGGTAGTCGTTTCACCTGATTTGGATAGATGGCGCTATCTCCCGGGCAAGCCGCTAGTGTTTACTTTTGTTTTAGATTTCCCGTAGGAATGAAGCATTTTCCCGCGGTAAAAAGTAGCCTATGTTCTTCACGGATAATGTCGACTTCTAATGGTAAAAGAATTTTTCAAATCGGCCCACTAGTTTCGGAGCCTATTCTATACAAACAAACAATCAAATCTTTCCTCTTTATAATATTAGTATAGATAAGTATAATTATAAGTATAGATTCTAAGGGCCTCTTTCACCAACTACAAGTGTTGATCAGTTACTTTTAGTAATAATTTCATGTTTTATTTAATGATGCACTCGGTTTAGTGCATCCTTCGATAGGCGATTTTTTTTTATTATTTTCTTTTTAATTTTTGGGACTTTTACCACAGCTTTTACCGTACAAACAAAGGTATGTATATCAACTCCATTATTCCTGGTTACCGGTGACTTTAAATGACATTTAGCCTACTTGACAGATGGTGAAAGAGGCCTTAAGCGCCTGTTTCACAAACGTCAAGTATGTCAACGTCAAGTCAACTACTTGACGTAACTGTCATTTAAAGTCACCGGTAACCGGGGATAATGGAGCTGGTATACCTTTGTTTGTACAGTAAACGTCCCAAACATTGAATACAAAATAATAATAAAAAATCGGCTATCGATGGATGCACTAAACCGAGTGCATAATTCAATAAAACAGAAAATAATTTCTGAAAGTAACTAATCAACACTTTACTCTCCGCATGTGTAAGTAATTTTTCTTTTTTCATGTCAAATATTCAAATCAACCTTCTTGACAACTTTCTTCAATTCGTATTAATTTCACGCTCATTAAGATTTTAGTGTTTCGTTTAAAATTCACGGTCAGAACACCATGAAATTAAAGCGTGCTTCACATCGTGCTTGCATCAACAAAATGCTCTTGCGCATGTATGACACTTGTTTAACTAACTAACTGTTGAACGCGACTTCGTCCGCGTAACTATATAAAATACTAGATAAAATACGCGTTGAAAAGTAAAAAAGGCCATCTACCGTGGAATGGATCGCTAAAAATATCACCAAGCAGTTGTCATGTTAGTCGCTTCACCTGATTCTGGATAGATGGCGGTGTCAAGTGTATCCCGGGCCAAGCCGCTAGTATTTACTTTCATTTTAGATTTCCCGTAGGAATGAAGCATTTTCCCGCGGTAAAAAGTAGCCTATGTTCATGACGGATAATGTCGGCTTCTAATGGTAAAAGAAGTTTTCAAATCGGTCCAGTAGTTTCGGAGCCTATATTATATACAAACAATCAAATCTTTCTCTTTATAATATTAGTATAGATGTATAGATAGCCTATTTTACTCGCTAATAATAATAATATATATGGCATTTGATAGATGAAAGAATTTTTAAAATTGCGAGTTTATTCATTACTTACAAAAATAATAATCTCTCTTTATAATATTATTTGATAAAACAACTCATTCAGAGGTAATTTTATCATGGAAAAATATAAAAATAACTGATTACTTTTTTTAATGTGAAGAAAATCTAGTCACGTGACGACGTGTCGCTTTACGGGAGAAAATCATAGCGAGGAAACCCAGTTAAGAAAGAACACTATTTGAAGACAATCTAGATATTTTCGGTACTAAGCTTAGTCAATTTGTGTCATAGTAAATTTAAGTGTTCGACTCATTATGTAGTAGGCTCTAGGCAAAAATCAAATGTAGTCAGATTGGTCTCTAGACCAACCCATATAAAGTCGTGTCACAAAAGAACTCCAATTCCATAAAGACCTAACAGCGATAAGGGTCTGCTTAGATAAGAAACAAACATTTGACAGTGTAAATTTTAAAAAAAGAACTCTTAAAGTGTTCTGTGGGCATGACGGTCGACGGTCGACGCACTTTAAATAAGAGTATACTTTCAAAATGATTCGTCACGGCCGAGTATCAGTCGCGGAGGTGACAAGCTTGAAATTACTGACAGATACGCTGACGTGGACACGGATTGAAATCTTAATAAGAAACTTTTTCTTCACCTTGTAGGCGCTACACAAACATGAAATTAGTCTGTGGCCTGTACGGTAAATAAATAATTGGAGTAGTCTGTGTGCGCTATACTACTAATATTATAAATCCCTTTTATCCCGAAAAAGCATTCAGAAATCCGAGTAACATTGACAAAGTGGTTGTTGAACGACTTTTATAAAATACTTGCTGTTGCACGCGACTTCGTCCGCGTAGAAAAGTGTAAAACGCCATCTACCGTATTTTGGATAGATATACGGTAAAAAGTAACCTATGTTCATCACGGTAATGGTAAAAGAATTTTTCAAATCGGTCCAGTAGTTTCGGAGCCTATTCTATACAAACAAACAAACAATCAAATCTTTCAATATAATATTAGTATAGAAAATATATAAAAAAAAATTGTGAACTACATTTCTTAATAATTTAAAAGAACTTATCCGTTATACACCTACATTTTGCAAAGTAATTTTTTCACTCTGATTTTATCACGAAAGTATAAAATGTCATGTAATATACAAAGTTCGATATGTATAATTGAATTATCATATAATTGATCAAGGATATAACATTATAAATTATAACGATATAGTCAAAGATATTTATAGTTGATTGGTCTCGCTGCGCTCGACTAGATACAGCCGCCGTACTTGAAAAATGCGGCAACTTTTAGTACGCCGAATTCAGCGTACACGAGCTAGTCACACTGCGAACTGTCTGTGATATGTACGTTCCGAATGTTTTATTAAATTTTGGGCATGATAAAATGCCAATTTGCATACTGAAACTGTTTAAAGATATATTTAAACTGTTTAAAAAATGATAAATAGGGACGACGTTTTACACACACTACAATAAAAGTTGCCGCATTCACGGAGCCTATTGCTTTCAGATAGGGCCGTATCTAGTCGAGCGTAGCGAGACCAATCATTTATCTATGGACATAGTATATCTGATAATACAGATAAAAGGCGCTTGTTTTATGATACAGTAAGTAATTAAATAGATAAAAGCACTTGCTACGAATAATATCAGATTGTAAAGATAATATACCGTATTGTTATTGTTGATACTAAGTTGGTATTTTAATATTTGTGCCTTTAGGTTTACTAAACTTAACTATAACTTACCCGCGGTTTTACCCTATTGATCGGTTAAAATCCATACTATTCCATTGTAAATGCGAAAGTAAAATTGTCTGTCTGTGTGCTACCACTTCACGCCTTAACTACTCAATCGATCATCATGAAATTTAGCACTACACAGGGTGGAATTTTGTAATGCCACCTGGAAGGAAAGTATTCTTAATAGTGTAGATAGAAATTTTTACTCAAAGAAAACATTCCTTTATTTTTGAATAGAAAGAAAACTGCATTCAAAGATTTTCGAAAATTCGCTTGCCATACCCGGGAATCGAACCGACTAAAATCTATAAAAATTGCAAGTCTGTACTTTTATTGCATCGAACGTTAGGGTAAATTATAAGGATGAAATCTCTCTAACAAACTTGATAAATTAAATGAAAGGAAAACCATGAAATCTAGACTCAACATTAATGAGGCAATCTGTATAATGTATTTTAAACGGATATGTATTGGGCATACATAGTTTATTACATGGATTAATATAAATGTATAGGATTTGTACTTTTAATCCTGTAAAAATGTTAGATTCGTGTGGTATTTATTTTCAAAGCTATATTCATACATACGACAATGATCTTCCTGTGAACTAAAAGTCTACAAAACTATACTTAAGAAGTATCTAAGTCAATAGGAACAGAACATTGGATATCAAATTTCTTAGCTATAGTAGTTATCCTCTTAAAATCTTACTATGTTTTATTTGGGACAATTTCTACCAATTAAAGGCGAAGCGCATTTAACTGAACAGGAATAAAGGTAGTCCTAGACGAAATGCTGGCTTGGCGTCGATCAAATATAAAGTGGCGTGTCAAAACCAAATACGAAAAAAAGAATAAATTTAGTACATAAAAAACTTAATTGAAGTCTGAAACTTAAACTTATAATATATGTACTTAAAATAAAAATATTTAGGTACTATAGTAAAATAACAATAAAATTAATATTTTTTACGCTCTACTGATTTAATGTCAATAAATCGTTTTGTCATTTCAAATGATAAAAGAGTAGGTAAAAAAATACTATACTACTAATATTAATATTATTATATTGGTAGTATTATTACAATTATTACTACTAATATAAACAGTCACTGTTACGTTTTAATAATTGATCCTCTAACATAAATTTTGGCAAAGTTTAATATAGAAATAACTTGAGCTTTTGATGCGGCCGAAACTATGTTCCAAATATTTTAGCAAATTTTAAAGTGAATAAAATAAAAAGTACCCTGTATCCTTTTCTGTAATTCTCTGACAAAGTGTATGGAAAATTTCGTAATTATTAGTTGAGCACTTGAGGCGTAAAAACGTAACAAACAAATTCACTTTCGCATTCATAATATTAGTTAAGATTAGTTACTAGACTACGCGCTGAAATTTAACTTGCTTGAACTGGCGAGTTGTCATGTTTGCTTTTTACCTATTATTTCACAGGACAACTCGCACGCCAGTTACACTCAGTTGCATAAAGGTATTAAACAAATGTATTTATTAAAAAAAACGAATCATCTTGTTTGATCCGTGTGGAAACGCCATTATCAATGTACACAACAATTAACGTCTCGTGACGTAATGTGCAGTTGAATGAATAGGAGTTTACTCTAACTTTTTATCTCTTTAAGGAATTAGTGTTAAACTGTCCTAAATTGCTTTTTAAAACACTTAACAATTTGTCAACTCGCATGTGAATTTATTTTATGTTTCTTTAGATAAATACCATACAAAGTTCATGTCGTTCTTTACATTCCCGATAACAATTTGGAGTGATGGAGTGGAGTGCTGCCAAATGGAGTGCCCGTGAATGGTGGCCTTAAAACTCGCACTGGGCTCTCTGACCACTTCCGTCAAACTGTTAAATGCACTCTTGCAAATATAAAATTTGCGGCGTGAGCGTAACAACTCATTGTTAGACGACATGTTCTTACTTTAAACATATTCATTGCTTTCCTTTACAAAGAATCGTTATATTTATGGTTACAAATAACAAATAAATCACGCTGAACTGGTAATTTAAAATGTTTTTTATTAGCAATTGTTAACTAGTAAGTAAGTGTATAAAATTAAAACGATTCATTGCAATGCATTTAAACCTGTTATTTATATATTATTTTAATGTTTAAACGTCACAGTACCTAATGGCCATTTATTTTTCATTTATATTAAAGAAAAATGTCATTCACATGTTTTCCTATCATTCATACTAATATAATAAAGAGAAAAGACTTATATTTTCTATCACCTATAAAAAGCTATACATAGACGTACAGGACAAGTCGCGGGTTCCAGCGAGTATACTATAAAAAGTATAAAAATGAAAAATAGGTTTTATTATACAATACTACCTATTGCACACGGCTTCGCCTGCGTAACTTTATAAATTATAGCCTATATTATGTACTCTAGCTTATAAAGTAGCTTCCCAACAGTGAAAGAATTTTTCAAATCGCTCCAGTAGTTTCGGAGCCTATACAATGCAAACAAACAAACAATCGAACAAATCTTTCCTCTTTATAATATTAGTATAGAAGTATAGATAAAATTTTGGTATTTTTTTGATCTAACATTAGTAAATCCCTACTCAGTCTGCTGGTAAAATCAGCCACTGGATCTGTCTATCTGGGCGACTTGTAATTTATTGGCGACTAGCCGCTGCTCGCGACTTCGTCCGCGTTGAAAAGTATAAAACGCCATCTACCGTGGATCGGATCGCTAAAAATATCACCAAGCAGTTGTCATGTTAGTCGCTTCACCTGATTCTGGATAGATGGCGCTGTCAAGTGTATCCCGGGCCAAGCCGCTAGTATTTACTTTTATTTTAGATTTCCCGTAGAAATGAAGCATTTTCCCGCGGTAAAAAGTAGCCTATGTTCATCACGGATAATGTCGGCTGCTAATGGTAAAAGAATTTTTCAAATCGGTCCAGTAGTTTCGGAGCCTATTCAATACAAACAAACATATCTTTCCTCTTTATAATATTAGTATAGATAGCCTATGTTACTCGCTGATAATGTAGCTTCCCAACAATGAAAGAATTTTTTAAATCGGTCCAGTAGTTTCGGAGCCTATTCAATACAAACAAACAAATCTTTCCTCTTTATAAATTAGTACAGATATATTTCTTGAATGTCCAATGTCCATGCGAAAATTACACAATAAACAAGCATAATGCAAACTATTAACTTAATGTTATTGAAATATTCAATAGAAAAGTACTTTGTTAAGTAAATATATTAACGATGAAAAGCAAATAGATCGTACTATAATTATACACTCAGCTATAATGGATAAACAATTCGGCTCATTTTAACGAGCCATCAGGTTCTATGGTTGTTTCAAAGTTACTGTTTACATCAAAACATTATTAACTTGTTTAACTTGAAGTTAGATATAACATTTTTAATTTTGAACGAACTTTTTACGATGCGATCAAAGAGTTAAGTTATTGTAAGCGTGCAAGTAAGTTAATTAAACGGTAAAAGTATATAATAAAGAAAATGTTGTAGGTATATGGTATGATAACTTTTACATGCAACTAGTAGTTAGTAATTTAGTAATTACAAGTCAGTTTTCCTCCATACAAACGTAGAATGATTATTACTCTACTATTTTATGTTTAATTTACAAAAGTAAGCATTATACCGATTTACCTTGTCGTTAACTAGGTTCGTATGCATACAAACTTTAAAAAAAAGTATTAATTTAAAAGATATGACCCTTGAAAAATCCATATTTTAACACAAGTTTTAATGCAACTTTGAGGTTGAATAGGTCACTCTAGTTTACAAAAACTCCAAAATACTTTACATATAAACATTGATTAGCTATTCAAGAGTACAAATAACTTTACACGAAATAGATATATGCAGTAGTTTTGTCAAAAAAAGCTTTGGCCCAAGGGTCTGTTTGTGATTTTATTTTTGGTATGAATGATTGTGCATCTCAGTCGAGTGCTCTTCCCGCGCCTTGTGCTGTGTAAGACAGGACGCATTTTAGCCATGAGACCGATGAGTTCGGGCCGCCGACTTCTTTCATCTTAAGAATCGATTTGCGTATATCGCTGCTTAAAAACTAAAGGGACACAAATCAAAATTATACTTTTTACAAGAGATCTAATCGAAAAAAATTTTTTTTGTCTATTTTTTCTTATTAGATAGTTAGAAGCGTATTTTTAAGTAGCATTAAATGTTTTAAGTACATTTATAATAAACTGAACATAAGACTAGAGGAGATATAAGCAATAAGCATATAAGTTACTTTGAATATAATTATAAAAAAAATCAAAATATACTAAATGTGGAATAAAACAACCATAAGTATTTTTGCAACATACAATATATTTTTACAATAAAAACATTTTTGGATTTTTTTTTTTGTTTTAGGGATAATGTAAGCCAGTGGTATGAAAATGTTATGGGAGTAAAATAAGAATTGTCACACGTTCTATTATTTTTTTATATTATTAACTCATTTTAGAATATGTATTTCTGAAGTTTCACAGATATTGGGCCATTCATTTAAAAAAATATTTCGATGATAAAAATGTACTTAAATATATTTTTTAAATTAATTTATTATTATGCTATTTTAAGTATAGTTGACCTCTCTGAAACCTCGAAAACGTTGTAGCATTGACAAAACTCTAATGTCTGTCAAAAAAGTAACCACCCACATAACTGTTGTATTTGCCTTGACCTCGGTTTAAATGTATGTATTTATAAAATTTTATTTATCCATACTAATATTATAAAGAGAAAAAATTTGTTTGTTTGTATTGAATATGCTCCGAAACTACTGGACCGATTTGAAAAATTCTTTCACCATTAGAAGCCGACATTATCCGTGATGAACATAGGCTACTTTTTATCGCGGGAAAATGCTTCATTCCTACGGGAAATCTAAAATAAAAGTAAATACTAGCGGCTTGGCCCGGGAGATAGCGCCATCTATCCAAAATACGGTAGATGGCGTTTTATATTTTTCTACGCGGACGAAGTCGCTTGCACCAGCGAGTAGATTTATATTTTTGTTTGTAAAAAATAAACTCAAAAACTAATATGTATGTTTAACTGATTTTCATGAAACTTGGTGGATAAACATTTAGACCTACAGGGCACAGGATAGGCTACTGTATTTTTCAACGCGGACGAAGTCGCGGACGCCACATAGTATTTTATAAAGTTGCGCTGATGTAGCTTTAGTAAAGTAACTATTATAATACATGAAGTGGAGAATTTTTTACCTAAAATAAAGACGTTATGCAAGAATGTACTTAAAAGAAAAGAAAATACAGAGATGCATTCTTTCATTGAACACAATTGAACAATCACATTGAACATATGTTTCGTTCAATAGCGAGCGCTACTGATAACTAGTAACGTAATGAAGTAACAACAAAAATTCTTTATCGTTGAAATAATTTAAAGATTATATAAATACCTAATATACATAAGCCATAATATATTAAAATTTGTAATTAAATGATTATTTTATAAATACATAGATATAATCAGTCTATTAGAGTTAAGATAAATGGTGAAATCTAATGCTCATAATCTATCTATACTAATATTATAAAGGGAAAGATTTAATTGTTTGTTTGTATAGAATAAGCTCGGAAACTACTGGACCGATTTGAAAAATTCTTTTACCATTAGAAGCCGATATTATCCGTGATGAACATAGGCTACTTTTTACCGCGGGAAAATGCTTCATTCTTACGGAAAAACTGGTAAAATCACAACGGGTAGTAAGAATTATCCTTCCGTACTTTTATCTTTTTCACATAACTTCTAAACGGCTGAACCGATTGGGTTGAAATTTTATATGGCTATTTCGATGGTTTCCTGGATGATTTAAAAATACAATTGCACCCGGTAGGTGGCGCTGCTGTCGGTATGTCAACTACAAAACGGCTTCACCGATTGAGTTGAAATTTTGTATGTGTATTTCCATTATATGGTTTCACAGACACGAATGTATTATATTTTATAAAGTTACCCGGACGAAGTCTTATCTTATTTCTTTGTAGAAATTAATGTACTTAAATATGATTATAATCACACGCGACAAAATTATCTAAGAAAATGTAATAAAAAGTATGGGTACTTTTAGTGATGATCGTTAAATACTATTAATATGTAATACTAAGCTCTGCCCGCAACTTCGTACGCGTAGTTTTCGTATAGGTGAATTATTATATTAAGGTTTGAAGGCGGGACTTGTGGAGGAATCGGCGCATGTGTACAATTGCGCACAAAATTGCCAAGAAAAATGACATTTTTTTTCTTATTTCGTAATTTTTCACCTCACTAACTTAACATTACAGGCAGTGTTGATATTCCTTCCATTAAATCATCGTGCGATGTCGAAGGACAACGTTCTTTTAGGCATTTATTCACCATGACGTATTTACTAATACGATAAAACAATCTGTACGCAACAGTACCCAAGAGACTCGAGACGCGCGAACGAAGTGCGGGAGGGGAAGAGCGACTGAGTCTACCAATAACGTGTTGGCACACCGATGCGTACCCGCCCCTCACTTTCCTCTGCCCCCTCAAAGACTTAAAAATAGGATTCTGCGCACATTTGCCGAGAAGTCTTTATTCGCTGCACGACCTATATGTGTATGTTCCTCCATAACTCTTAAATGAATTAACTGATTCTCATGAAACTTGGTAGATAAACATTTAGACGTACAGGACACAGGATAGAATACTTTTTCTTTTTCAACGCAGACGAAGTCGCGGGCGCCAGCTAGTTAAGTATATATAAAAACCTTCCTCGTTTATCGCTCTTTCAATTAGAACCGCATGAAAACCACACTCACAAAACACAGTGTTTAGGAGTTAGTATTTTTTTTACTAAGTAAGTAATGAATTAAAAAAATACTGGTACATATAATTTATCTAATTAATTTGTTATTCTAAGTATCGGTACAAGATTAAATGATAATTAAAACCGATAACCCTAAATACTAAACATGAATACCTATTATACCTAATGCGTAACTAATCTACAGTTATTACTATTATCAATATCAATATACACATACTACCTAATAATAAATTTGTAGGGGTCGGTCATGGAGTAATTTACTTTGTTTTCAGAAATATCGTGTATATAGGCTCTATACATGATACTCAAACTAAATTGACCATTTTTACAATTTTTTTCTGTATGTATGTATATTCCTCCATAACTCTTAAACGAATTGACTGATTTTCATGAAACTTGGTAGATAAACATTTAGAAGTACGGGACACGTGATAGGCTACTTTTTATCTTTTTTAACGCGGACAAAGTCGCGGGCAACAGCTAGTGAGAAAAAAAATATATTAAACGTCCTAACATCGCTACAGAATTTCTCAGTTGGTTACAGAATTCCATTTCTCTTGGTTCGTCTCACGGTTTCTTTAAAACCTTTATAAGGGCGCATCAACAAATAATTATTAGCTACAAGTCTCCTTACCATTCGTAATTAAATTGCTTGTTCCGCAGGTTTATTATCTAAATGTGTGTGCTGAGCGACAGGCGAAAAATTTGTGCAATATCACACTAAATTGTTAATTTTTACGCAAAACACACTAGTGTTAGCCTACTTTTTCAACGCGGACTAAGTCGCGGGCGCCAGCTAGTTTAAAACAAAAATTGTAAACTGCATACATACATACATACATACATACAGAAAAAAATTGTAAAAAATGGTCAATTTAGTTTCAGTATCATGTATAGAGCCTATATACACGATATTTCTGAATACAAAGTAAATTACTCCATGACCGACCCCTAAAGATTTATTATTAGTATTGGTGATTAATGTAGTGATCATGATAACGTTACGCGGACGAAGTCGCGGGCAGCAGCTAGTAGTTAAAATAAAACAAATTCCTAAACAAATCGTGAGTCATAAATCGGAGATATCGCGTTTGTGGGAAACGCACACTACAGCCATAATTCCGATAATGCAATACATGTATTGTATGAATGCTAGTAACACTTAGCAAGGAGCCAAGTTCACGTACACAAATGCTAACACCAACGTTTAACTATCCTCCGGGAACTATAAAATTTACATTTCAAGTTAAAACTCGTAAAAGAGTTTACAGCGCCACATTAACCCCTTTAATTACAACTTTGATAGAAGCTTCGTACCTCCTTTGTACAATTATCAACAAGCGAGCGACTTCGCCCGCGTAACTTTATAAAATACTAGCTGGTGCTCGCGACTTCGTCCGCGTTGAAAAGTATAAAACGCCATCTACCGTATTTTGGATAGATGGCGCTATCTCCCGGGCCAAGCCGCTAGTATTTACTTTTATTTTAGATTTCCCGTAGGAATGAAGCATTTTCCCGCGGTAAAAAGTAGCCTATGTTCATCACGGATAATGTCGGCTTCTAATGGTAAAAGAATTTTTCAAATCGGTCCAGTAGTTTCGGAGCCTATTCTATACAAACAATCAAATCTTTCCTCTTTATAATATTAGTATAGACTAGCTCGTGCCTGCGACTTCGTCCGCGTTGAAAACGAAAAAGTAGCCTATCACGTGTCCCGTACGTCTAAATGTTTATATACCAAGTTTCATGAAAATCAGTTAATTCGTTTAAGAGTCTTGGAGGTACATACATACATACAGAAAAAAATTGTAAAAATGGTCAATTTAGTTTCAGTATCATGTATAGAGCCTATATACACGATATTTCTGAAGACAAAATAACTTACTCCATGACCTACACTTACAGATTCATTATTAGTATTGATTGATTGATTGATAGCCTAAAACTTTTCACGATAAATGGACTATCCAACACAAAAATATTTTTCATATGGAACCAATTTAGTTCCTGAGATTAACCCGTTTAACCAAACAAACAAACTCATCAGTTTTATATAATAAGTAGTATAGATTATAAACTAAACCGACTTTCTATTGAGCTCAAATAATATCTTCTGAAAGTTGTCGAGTTGAGGAGTTGAGTAACTCGAAAACTACTTGTGCTGCAGCATCAGGACAAGGATTGTCATGGAATATTTCGTATTATATATTTAGTATTACTACCGTATGTAAATACCACTGAAGTAATAGTAACTACATCAAATTTTAAATCAATCGAACCTTCATAAGTTAAAATTTATGATTTTTAGTAGTTTCATATGTTTAATTTGCAGATAAGATGTTAATTAATGTCATATTATTTGTAGTTTTTTAACTGAGTAGTACATGGCTGAAAAATCTAAAAGTGGCACTTTTGATTATACTTTTCTTGAATTAAAATTTACAGAAATCGTATATTTTTTACAACTATTATCTAATAAATGTTAGGAATTTTTGGAAAATCAATATTTTATAAGTTTTTCACATATAATTTTACTAATATTTCACTTCTGCGTTGACCGTCGACCGCTAGTTTTAAAAAAGGGCTGCGTGAAAACTGTTCTAATGAGAAAATTATGCCAATATTTTAAAATATTTTTGAGCCATTATCTAGTTTATAAAACTACAAATAATATGACGTTAATATATTATCTGCAAACTGAACACATCATGGCATTATGATCCGCCGGGAATCATAAATTTTCACTCGAACGTGATTCTGATTCTGTAACGCTCTTAAGGCCAACTAGAAAATGAGCTTAGGAAAATTCCTGAAGACATCTTTATAAATTATAATAACTAAAACCCATCTCGATCAAGTCAGCTTTCATACAAAAATAAACCAGATCAAAATCGGTATCCACAGATACACAGGTGAAACTTATAGAACCCTTCTTTTGCGTCGGGCGTCGAGCTGTAAAAAGGTCCCACATGATGCTAACGAAATCTATTTTGAAAATGGTATTCATGACTGCGCGAACAATAGTTCTCATTGAAACGCATCGACAAGTTGAAATCACTCACCATGCAACTCAGCATCACGATGGACCGCCAGTGAAAACACTTTAGGAGAGGACACTAAACACAAAACAAAACCTCTTTGCTGCTTCAATAATACTGGCACAAAATAAAAATATCCTTACGTAACTGTCGCTTGAGTTAAAAAGTTTAAAAATCGAATTGCGATCGACGCGTGCGCAAGCGAGTTCAATAGGCGCGTGCCTTTCTATTGATGTCCGCTTTACAACTGACTAAAGTGAGGGAGTGAGTGACTCTGACTATACCGCTGGCTGCGTCTGCGCTTGTATAGTGTTTACTAAACCCCATGTGCAAGTCTCTTTTCTCTCCATTCAAATTTCAACCTTATTCACTACCAGTTAAAGTTTATTTTAGCTCGCAATCTAATGTGTACGGATACTTTATCTGTGTTAGTATAAACTGGAAATGTATTTGTCATTTGTATGAATGAAATATAAACTTAAATCAAGAGCTTTCTGTTGTATGAACAGTTTATAATCTTAATTAGTGTTCTCAAAGTGATTTGGACCTTATTTTTGATAAGGTATGACTCATTATCTACTGTTTGGAGTTTTGTTCAAATATCTTCTTATCATGTTTAAAAATTTAGATTGACTAGGTAGGTAATAAGTCAGAGGTAAGTGAATTTCTATTTTTACAATTTAATTCTTTACCGAGAAGTTTAGTTTTTTTGTGGCACTGTTCCAAATGGGTCTCATTGGGACGCTTAAAAGGGTGGTCATTCAATTTTAGACTCTATGCATATAGACATTAAACAGTTAATCATTTTAACAAGGTTTTACTATAAACTACAAAATGCGTCTGCAGTTTATTTGTGAATTGTAATTCATCGGTTTTCCTTGTTCCACGTATCTGTCTATTTATATTTAACTAGCTGGCGCCCGCGACTTCGTCCGCGTTGAAAAAGAAAAAAGTAGTCAATCCTGTGTCCCGTATGTCTTTACTAAAATTATAATTAGGTATGCATTTCTGTGCCATTTCTCCTGTGTTTGTTTAGATTCACCCTATTTCTATCCTATGCTATCCTATTTTAATTAATAATACTTAATTCGCCCCAATAATCGCTGCTTATATCGATTTGTGCATAATAATAATACGCTATGCACTTTTTATAAAACATCTGATTGACCTATGACCTAATCCCTGACTCAACAGCTCAACATTGAACATTAGAAAATCAACTTTATGTCTTGCAAATAAAGATCCATTTTCAATGTTCCCCTTAGACTCAATAACGAGACCCGCGTGTTGATTTTTAAACTGAATTGTATTTTAAATTTCATGCAATAGGAAATTGAACGCAATGAAGTTGCTTTTAAAGATCAATTTCAAATGTGTCGACGGGCACTTGTGACGTTTCAACTCTGAGATAGAGTTATTAATTCATTGTTGTTGTTTGAATAGAATTCGGAAGGAAGCAAATAGTATGAGTTTAATGGCGCGTTTCGTTTGGAGATAACTTTTTTATAATATTTTTTTAAAATAGATTTAATCAAACAATATTAATGCACATTAGTATAAATCACTAAAATTTTTTATATGGATAAATTTTTATGTAAGTGGATTTAGAATTGAATTAAAGCTATATTTTTTTTAATTATATTTAATTGTATAATTACAGTTATAGTAAATCCATTTCAGTATTAATTTAAAAGGTTTTCATTGATATCAATTACATGTATTGTATTGTGGTATACGCTATTAAAATTGTTAAAATTATAAATAAATAAAATACCTACTTAAAGGATGATATTCACATGTTGAAATAGTTATATTTAACTAGCTGGTGCCCGCGACTTCGCCCGCGTTAAAAGTACGGATGTGTAGAGCGCCTGACTAAATGTGTAAAGCAATATAACGCCTGACATCTTTGCTGTTATAAAATTTTCAAAAGTTGTATCTTTATTTTTAGTAAATAGATGGTGCCCGCGACTTCGGCCGCGTTTAAAATTATATACTCAAACCTTCCTCTTTTATCGCTCTATCCATTAAAAAAAACCGCATCAAAATCCGTTGCGTAGTTTTAAAGATCTAAGCATACATAGGGACAGACAGACGGGAAGCGACTTTGTTATATACTGTGTATGTGTAGTGATGATTCAGGTCAACAGGATTTTTGGGTCTGGCTTCTGCATATGAAATTTTGATTTCTTCTATGTTAGAAATAAGGGAATAAGTAATTTTTTTGATCAAAGTTTTTTTAATTTTTTTTAAGACAAATGATAGATTCATACATTATTTCCATACTTTTATTTTCAATTACAATTAGAAAAGTTTTTGTTGAACACTAGAGCCTTTGTCATTTAAGATTTTTGATAAACAACAGGAAATATATGTAAAATAAGGGAAAAATTAAGTTCATAAGAGTATTTCTCTTATGTTTGTACTTTGTATAGGCTGTCTCGTATCTTACTTATCGTCATAAATCAGGCAAAAGCAAACTTTAAAAGCTAAAAATGAAAAATTTTTAGATGTGTAAAATCAGAATTTAAGCATTAGAAGAGAAACCAAAAAAAAAAAATTTTTTTGTTGACTGATGGATGTTATTTATCTATTTTCTAAATTCCTTTGCTGAGCGACGGGCGAAAAATGCGAAAAAATTGTGCAATATCACACTAAATCGTATCACGTAGCTCGTTACACTAGTGTGATTTGCGTAAAAATTAACGATTTAGTGTGATATTGCACAAATTTTTCGCCTGTCGCTCAGCAGACACATTTAGATAATAAGCCTGCGGAACAAGCAATTCAATTACGAATGGTAAGGAGACTTGTAGCTAATAATTATTTGTTGATGCGCCCTTATAAAGGTTTTAAAGAAACCGTGAGACGAACCAAGAGAAATGGAATTCTGTAACCAACTGAGAAATTCTGTAGCGATGTTAGGACGTTTAATATATTTTTTTTCTCACTAGCTGTTGCCCGCGACTTCGTCCGCGTTAAAAAAGATAAAAAGTAGCCTATCACGTGTCCCGTACTTCTAAATGTTTACCTACCAAGTTTTATGAAAATCAGTCAATTCGTTTTAGAGTTATGGACGAACATACACATACAGAAAAAAAATCTAAAAATGGTCAATTTAGATTCAGTATCATGTATAGAGCCTATAAACACGATATTTCTGAAAACAAAGTAAATTACTCCATGACCGACCCCTAAAGATTTATTATTAGTATTGATTAATTAATTAATTAATATTGAAAAGTTGGCAGTTAGGCTGACATTTCAATTGATGGTAATATTTTAAACTAACTCCCAAAAAAAGAGGAGGTTCTCAATTCGACTGTATTTTTTTTATGTTTGTCACCTCATAACTTTCGACTGGGTGATACGATTTTGATTATTCTTTTTTTATTTGAAAGCTGGTACTTCCCGTGTGGTCCCATTTAAATTTGGTCCAGTTCTGACAATGGCATCCGTGAGAAAAGACCATGAGACGGTTTGAAGTCGGTATTTTTTTGTTAAAATAAAAGAGTGTCATATAAAGGTCATATATATTTGTTTAGGAACATCTGTGTACATAAAAAGGTTTTGTAATATATATATTTTTAAATACTTATTAAATTTCATGAAGCCTCTTATAGGCGTTGGTGGTGTAATGGTCAGCATAGTTGCCTTCCAAGCAGTTGATCCGGGTTCGATTCCCGGCCAACGCATGACTTTTTATTGTGAATTCATTTACACTCATTAATAATAAGATCTGACATTTTATTTGAAAAAGAGTAGCCTATCGTGTGTCCCGTACTTCTAAATGTTTATTTACCAAGTTTCATGAAAATCAGTTAATTAGTTTAAGAGTTATGGAGGAACATACATACATACAGAAAGAAATTGTAAAAATGGTCAATTTAGTTTCAGTATCATGTATAGAGCCTATATACACGAGTAAATTACTCCATGACCGACCCCTAAAGATTTATTATTAGTATTGATGATGATAATTTTCTTTTTCAACGCGGACGAAGTCGCGGGCAACAGCTAATCTATATTATAAAGAGGAAAGATTTGATTGTTTGTGTTTGTTTGTATAGAATAGGCTCCGAAACTAATGGACCGATTTGAAAAATTATTTTACCATTAGAAGCCGCCATTATTTGTGATGAACATAGGATACTTTTTACCGCGGGAAAATGCTTCATTCCTACGGGAAAACGGGTAAAAGGACAACGGGTAGTAAGAATTATCCTTCCGTACTTATCTTTTTCACATATAACTTCTAAACGGCTTCACCGATTGGGTTGAAATTTTATATGGGTATTTCCATTGACAGATGGTTTCCTGGATGTTTTGAAAATACAATTGGACCCGGTAGGTGGCGCTGCTGTCGGTATGTCAACTAATAAACGGCTTGACCGATTGGGTTGAAATTTTGTATGTGTATTTCCATGGTTTCACAGACACGAATGTATTATATTTTATAAAGTTACGCGGACGAAGTCGAGGGCAACAGCTAGTTCATTATAAATGAAATACAGGATTACCCTTCTAAGCTAAAGTACAGCAAAAACCTTCTTCCCTTGCTTCCATAAGTCACTGATATGTGCACCGGTTTTACAGGACTAGCGACTAATTGCACTATGATCACGCCAATTGCAATGTAGACCTTATGCTCTAGACTTTAGGGTTCACCAGAAGACTTACTATGCAGATTATTCTACAAGTTCATGCTTACTCAAACAAACTGTCAGAACGCTATCATATTTCCATGACTTTGTACATGATAAATATCATCATGTTACCTTTAGTTTCTTTTAGCATGATAAACAAAGAAAGCTCTCTTTGTTTATATTTTATATAATACTAGCTGTTGCACGCGACTTCGTCCGCGTAGAAAAGTATAAAACGCCATCTACCGTATTTTGGATAGATGGTGCTATCTCCCTGGCCAAGCCGCTAGTATTTACTTTTATTTTAGATTTCCCGTAGGAATTAAGCATTTTCCCGCGGTAAAAAGTAGCCTATGTTCATCACGGATAATGTCGGCTTCTAATGGTAAAAGAATTTTTCAAATCGGTTCAGTAGTTTCGGAGCCTATTCTATACAAACAAACAAATCTTTCCTCTTTATAATATTAGTATACATAGATATAGATTTATTACTAAGTAGCTGTTGCCCGCGACTTCGTCCGCGTTCAAAATGTTTTATAGCCTAAAGCCTTTTTAGATTTTTTTCAATTCGAACCAGTATTTATTACAATTTTGAGCCAAAACTGCCTGGTCTATTTTGATGAAACCTTACAGTAACATAGTTTGCACATCAGTATAACGTATTGACTCTGATCTATAAAGATTCGCGGACGAATTCGCGTGTAAAAGCTAGTGCCAATAAAAGTTTAGTGATAAGTCCTTAACAATTCACATATTGGCCTTGACTATGATCCGATGGAAGGTGATGCGAGTGTTTCTGCCACTTTGCAATTGCATAACATTAATTTGCGCACAGATCTTGAGAACTAACCGTTGCAGGATTCCGCCCACCTTGACACGAATAATCAGAGCATGAATGTAACAACAAAAAACCCATGGTTTGTCCGCAATAGAATTAGCACTGAATATCCTACTAATATTTTGAAAAATGCGCAAATTTGAAAGGACGAATGTGTGGATGTTTGTTGATCTTTCGCGCAAAAACGGCTGAACGGATTTTGATGGAATTTGGTACATAGATAGTTTATTATCTAGACTAACATATGTGAGACTTTCTTTTTTGGAAAAATTTTTAGGTTCTCGAGAGATTTTCAAAATAAAACGCTAAATCGCATCAATGTCTGTCCCTATGTATGCTTAGATCTTTAAAACGAAGCAGCGGATTTTGATGCAGTTTATTTTAATAGATAGAGTGATTCAAGAGGAAGGTTTTCTATACTAATATTATAAAGAGGAAAGATTTGATTGTTTGATTGTATTGAATAGGCGCCGAAACTACTGGACCGATTTGAAAAATTCTTTTAC